>JAJEKV010000064.1:3098673-3724270 GCA_021234155.1 Isoetes taiwanensis
CACCTGAACAATTTTTCTAATTTCGACACTGCCCAATGCTCCATGCCAATGATTATCTGATATGGCTGCTACAGGTAATTTTGAATTTCCTTGGTTGTTTTTGCTTGCATGTATAGGTATGGTTCCAGCTTTACTTTGTTTGAAATTGTATGCAGCTATACGGCAAAAAATCTCGCATGCTTGCCTTCTACCCAGGCCACAGATCTTGCCATTCTGTTGAACTGTAAGAACAATTTGCCTCAGTGATGCTCATGCCACTATAGATGAATTGAGTTCAAAAGGATTGGATTTTATAGCTAAGATAGGAAGTGGAGAGCTCAGTAGCAACTCTGCAACTCTTATAGTGAATTTTGATTGTGCTCTTCAAGGTGACTAACACAGAAATGGACAACATTTTAGCACACAGAAATGGACAACATCAGATGAGTATATAAACATGGCAAAGCAGGGTGCATTAAGCCCTTCTGATTGTGCTTGAATTTTCCCTCTTCATGGTGACTAACAGATGGAGTCCTCATTTGCATTTGGCACAGAAAGATGGACACCATCAGATGACTATGTAAACATGGAAGAGCAGGGTGCATTAAGGTCTTCTGCAGACTCTGCGCTTGGTGTTCTCCATGCAGCCAGTTGATATGATAAGATTTTAGACACAAGACAGTTTTCTTCAGGATGGTATGCCAATCAGGTAAAGACTCATTCTCAGCGCATTAATTTTTACATGCATTTGTTATTCAATCTTATGCGGAAGTTAAAGGCAATGTCAATTGACCTTTCCTGTGGCTTAGGGAAGGCAACTAGAGTTAAAAATAAAGTTGTTAACGGGGATACAATATAAGATCATTCACAATGATAGCATGTGATTGCCAAGATTAGAGGTCAAATGGAGATCTTCTTGCTGCTGAAATTCTGTTGTTTGTGTTGCCTTTTCAACTTGCATTTGTTTGAAGTTAAATTTCTTGCAAGCATCTCTAGCTTGCTGAGATTGCCATGTGACTGGACTTTACCATTTTTCTGTCTTTTGATGCTCGATTGTTTCCACACACTTTGGGGAAATAATTTGAACAGATTGATCTGTATCTGAAGATGCAAATTATGCCTATAAACTTCACAGTCGGTCAATGCATGAATTCCGCTAGCACATGCTCAAGGATGTAGGATAATTATAATTCTTTCTTTTCCATGTCGGTCAATGATGCCTTTATGGTGTAAAACCCTTTTCTACTTTTGTATTTGTATTCCAAGAAGATCCAACTACAATCGCATGTCACAAACTCTAACAAATAATATAAGCATTTTGCTGAATACCTCCACTTTCTATTAAATAACAAACTCTAACAAATAATGAAATGATACAATTTGGCAAATGACATAAAGGAGTGTTGTTTTTCATAATTCCTTTTTAAATGCAGGCCCCCAATCCATACTAAACTAACTATGTGCAACTATAAACCAAGACACAAAACACACAAGCCAAACTAATTAATTGCAACTATTGTAACTGCGCATTCAACTCATATGCAATGACAACTATATGAAGAAAACACATACGCCTCTTTTGGCATATAACGTATGCCCAGCAACGCTGGGCACCGTAACTAGTATGGTTATATGATTTTAGTTAATATGGTTGTATGATTTAATATGGTTATATTTAATATGTTTGTATGGTTTTATATGGTTCATATGGTCATATTTGTGGTGTTTGGGGCTATATGGTTTTAATGTGAGCTTTTTCATTCAGGGAGCATGTGAGATGAGTAAAATGGAGCCAAGGAAGTCCAGCAGAGGCCATTGCCCTAGGCTCCAATGGAGGAAGATGGGTTGCCTTTTGTTGCACCCTTGCAACCAGACGGTATTTGCAGAGGGCATAATAACTGCAGTTGATCCATTTGATAGTGTGAATGATGAAAGGCTGGGAGATGAACATCTTGGAGTTGGCATTGTGAAGCTTCTTATCGAAGTTGATACAATCATGTCCCAGGGAAGCTCTAGTGATTGCATTGTGTGCTCAGGGCTGCTGGAGTCCCAAGCTCAGTTGAGATGGCCAATTAGATATATTACACACAAGAATGGTGATACTCTAGAATGCCCTACTGAACTACACACCCCAAGGCCCACCCAAGGCCATGTGGAAGATTTGGTGGTCGATGAGCATCCTTTGATCACAAGGAAGAGACGCTATGTCTTTCATAAAAGGCAGCCAAAGGGTGCCCAAGAGGCCTAGAAGTGACAAATATTTAGAAAGGATGGAAAGTATGGCACCAACCGAGAGAAAACCTATGTGCAATTAGGGGACAAGAGTGTTGCAACCTAGATTGCACAAAGGATGCGCATAAATGTGGATGACCTCGTATGCGAGATAAGGTCCCAATACATTGGATGACTTCAAAAAGATAGGATTAATTTCATTTACTCCTTGTGTAGGAATTCCAGCTATGATGAAAACACAGACGGCTACTATATCAATTGAGGGGCATGAAGGTATGTATGAGAGCATTGAGATGGATTCTTGGGGTGAGCAAGTCTTCATTTTACGATTTGGGAGCAAGGTTAGAAAAGGGCACGCTTTGTTCCAACATGGTAATGCACTCACTTTGAAACCTAGAGCAAATGCTCAAGGCCATTGCAGTCTTCAAGAGCTTTGTGAGATACATGTCTCAATCTATGCCCCACAAGTCGAAGGTGAACGAGCACGGTGTGCGAGTGGTGCAAAAGAGTGTTGCCACAACACTATATCCAAAAGGAGTGCCTTAAGGAGGTCAACTCCATCAGGAAACTACTTGGAGGTAGGCCTCTTTTCTCAATCACATTTCAGCAAGTTATGGAGCACTCACTTCTCGACGGAGTGTCCTACAACACATGCCATTCTCAAAGTGCAACACTTGCATTCAACTCAAGGATACACTTGCATCAACTGCAATAGAGAAAGAAAGAATGGCAATTAGGGAGCAATTTGCAGATCACCAAAGGGACCAAATATCATGTAGAGGGGTTGTATTGGCAAAGTGGAGAACATTTTTCGAGATGCGGCCCGGACAAATTTTTGTGTATAATTCATGATAAGATGGACCAACACAAGACTTTCTTGCCAAAGCTAGATCCTTTACCCAAGCGTTGTCAAAACGCCGATGAAAGTAAGTCCGGGCGGGTGTATTAACACATGGTCATGGAACCTGGAACATATGGTCATTTTGTGCTTGATCTATGGAGAGATGATCCAAACTTCCATGTGAGCTCTATTTTCAAGTGCCCGAGAACACTAGAGAAAGGATCGATAGAAGGGAGGAGGTATTCCCCTTCAAAGACCCATTTTTGAGGCTTTGATGGATGATCAACCGCTTTGTTACCAAAGGCAGATAAAAAAGCTCACATCCAAGGTGTCTAGTGAATCAAGGAGGACTTGGGATGATTTCCCCTTACTTGAGAAATCACTGCCTGAGGAGCTATGTGTTCAGTTGGACAACTGTTGGAAAGAAAACAAGAATAGATGGATGTTTGGGGCAATGTCATACTTGACAGCAGTGGGAGTATTCAAAGTTGTGAAAGTGGGATTCATGATGGTTGGGCATACGCATGATGATATAGATGGATTCTTGGGAACTTTCTCCACCAAGCTCAAGAGAGAAAACATGACCACTCTCCCCGAACTAATGGATGTGTTTGAGAGCTCGCATTGACCCCAACCCAATGGCTTTCTTGATGGATGAGGTTGCGATTGGAAATCATTTGTAGAGGGATACTTGCTAGATGGTAAGGACCGGTTGATGGGACACACAAAGCCACTTCAGTTCAAGTTTTGGGTTAGGGATGGAATACCAATCATGCAATATAAGTGGAGACCAGGTGACAAGTTGTGGATGCCCTGCACAAGGTATCGAAGTTGTGGCAAAGGGTGTCCGCTTGGTGAAGTTCTCATTCCTAAAGGGCAGCCAAAACCACTACCTCCCTTCAAGACACCAAAGACTCTAGCCAACTAGTGAAGGGCATCAAGGATTACATAACGACTGGGATGATGTTCAAATGGAAAGCACACCTCCACTCTTAAGAAAAATCAAATGGACTCCCCTAATCAAGTCTTTGGGAGAAAGTTGTGACATACTTAGAAACCGAATGTACCATGTGGGAGGGAGCTAAGAGGCGGGTTCTTGCCAGAGTCAAGATGGGAGGGTTCTCAAGGTGCAAGCACGCCTAAGAATACTCACTTGGGTCCCAACAAGGGTTCCAAGTGGTTTGTGGGAAGTAAGGCCTCAAAGACGAAGTGGTTTGATCTTCCTGAGTGGGATCCCTTTGAGGACATCAAGGAAGGATACTTTGTGCTAGTAAGGCCTGATGATGAGGACTGTCCAATATGGTTAGGGGTGGCACTCTCTGATGTAACCACCACTATGCCTGATGGAGAGGAGTTGCGTCCTGGATTCCAAATTCAATATTGGGAGCCCATTGGGAGACACAAGAAGGGCCACTTGAAGGAGCATTACAATCGATCGGGGGAGAAGAAGTGGAGGGCAAATTATGCTGACCCTCAAAGGAGGGAATTGGTGGAGTGTGTGGTATGGTCATATCCAAGTTCTCACATTGCAAAGGACAACACACACAAGATCCCAAAAAGGGAGATGGACAAGGCCATGAGCAACCTCCATGCTATATCATTGTATGAGGGTACATAATATTGAGAAGTTTGAAAACTTTCTCAACTAGTGGTTTGTAAAATTTATGAGGAAAACAAGTAACCCAATTCTATGTGTGTCATGTGTAATTCTATTCAAGCAATCAATTCAGAAATTTCTTTTATGGTGTGTGAGTCCCATTTTCAGTCCGAGTCCCAAAATTCAAGATTTGTCCCACTTTAATTAAATACGACTTATATGTGTCAGTTCAAGAACTGGCCAAATTTGAACCTATGCTATTGCCTTGTGCTCTGCTGCCTATTAAATAGAGGGCTTTAGTTCATAGTGATGGTGGTATTCCCACTATCCCACTTGGCTATCCTCTAATAGTGCAGGATAAACAACGAGAAACGTAACATCAAGGTCCTGTGTATTGTTCGTGGAAAGAGTATTAGTAATGTTTAAACTAATATAATATTTAAAAGAAGATAGAAAAGAATAGGAATGCATGGGATAGGCTCTTATAAAAATAAGACGAAGAGTGCCCTTGCATGGAATAGGGATAAGCGTAGGTCTTCATAATGGTAGGTGGTGAATTGGAGTTTAAGTGTTCCACTATTCCTAGGTTGTGTCTTCAACCAACCATTGTTCTGACTTTGGGAATGGTGCAATAGTAACATTATTGAGTTTAAGGACTAGGATGTTGCCATGTAGCTAGCTACAATGGTGTAGGCCCCTTTTTTCAGATCCCACAGGGCACAATATGTCACAACTTAACATGTTCATATGGTCTAGAAACAAAGTGTTGGGTGAATTGGAATCCAACCATTTTAGGATGGATTTGGAACTGGGGCCAAGTTGTAGCTTGAGCATGCCATTGATTTGACCTTGGAAACGACGTCCTCATAACATTATTGAGTTTAGGGTTCTGATCTTGCCATGTGGTTAGATACAATAGTGTAGATCCCTTGTTCCAGATCCCACAAGGTTGTCATGGGTGAATTTGCATCAAAGTGCTTAGGATGGATCTGGAACTTAGCGTTACTATTCTTAATTTGTGGCTTGAGGCACACATTGATATTATCTTTGGGAATGGTATGATGCCATATCACAAGTTGCCAAATTCATGCGGTCTGCAAACGAGCACACTAGTGTCGGCATCAACCTAAAAAACTCGACCTCGACCTCGACCTAAACCTCAACCTCAACCTCAACCTTGTCCCTCCTTTGGCCTCATCCTCAGCCTCAACCTCAAGGCGCAACCTTTTAACCCATCTTATATTATAAAATTATAGCGTGTGTCTTCAATGGAGCCCTAAATTGGACGGTCGAGGATTTGATTGACTAATGGTGGAGATGATGTGTGCGTGTCTTCAACTAAAATTTCATCTTGACTATGGCTTCAATATGAAAGGGAAAAGGAAAAAGGAAAAGGAAAAGGAAAAGGGAAAGGGAAAGGGAAAAGGAAAAGGAAAAACGATGAAAGGGAAAAGGAAAAGGGGAAGGGAAAAGGAAAAACGATGAAAGGGAAAAGGGAAAAGGAAAAGGGGAAGGGAAAAAGAAAAACGATGAAAGGGAAAAGGGAAAAGGAAAAGGGGAAGGGAAAAGGAAAAACGATGAAAGGGAAAAGAAAAAGGGGAAGGGAAAAGGAAAAACGATGAAAGGGAAAAGGGAAAAGGAATAAAAGAAAGGTAAGAGGAAAAAGGAAAGAGAAGAGAAAAGGAAAAAGTGATAGATAAAAGGAAATAGAAAAAGGAATAGAATAGGCGAGGGGGAAAGGGAAAGGAAAAAGGGCACCGCGAGAAGGGTAAGAAGTAAGGGTGAGAAAAGGAGAAAAAGGTAAGGGAAAATAAGAAAAGGTTGCAAAGTCCATGGGAAAAGGGCAAAAGAGAAATTGGGAAAAGGGAACGAGAAAAGGAGAAAAAAGGAAAGGGCGTGAAAAAAAGGAAAGAGAGAAAGGGTGAAGAAAGAGAAAAACGGAAGCAAAAAGAGCATCGAGAAAAAGGAAGAGGGACAGGATGGAAAAAGGAGGAAAAGGGTGGGGGGGAAGTAGAATAGTCAAAGGGTAGGGAGCAAGGAATAGGAAAAGAGGAAAAGAGGAAGGAGAAAAGGGCACGAGAAAAAAGGGAAGAGGGAAAGGGTGAGGAAATAGAAAAAAGAAAGGGAAAAAGAGTATGGGAAAGGGAAAAGAAAAAAGAAACAAGAAAGGAGAAAGTGGAAAGGGGGAAGAGGATAGGGAAAGAAGGAAAAAGGGTACATAAAAAAGGTTGAGAAAAGGGAATGGAAAAAGGCATATGAAAAGGGAAAGGGAACGGGAAAGGGAAAATGTAAAGGAAGGGGAAAGAGAAAGGAAAGGGAAAAAGGGAACATCGCAAAGCAAGAAAAGTATGAAAAGGGAATGGAAAGTTGAAAGGAAAAGGGAAGCGGAAAAAGGAGAAGGGAAAGCAAAAAGAGCATGAGGAAAAGGGGAGAGAGAAATGGGAAAAGAGATGGGGAAAAGGGCACGTGATCAAGAGGAAGAGGGTGGGGAAAGGAAGAAAAGGGCACATGAAAAGGTAAGCAAAAGAGAACGAAAAAAATGCATGAGAAACGAGAAAGAGAAAAGGAAAAGGAAAAGGAAAAGGAAAAGGAAAAGGAAAAGGAAAAGGAAAAGGAAAAGGAAGGGGAAAAGAGTAGTGGAAAAATGGGAAGAGCGGGGAAAGATAAAAAGGAAGGGAAAAAGCTGATAAGAAAAAGAGAAAGAACAAAACAAGGGGAAAGGGAAGGCAAAGGGAGGGAGAAGGGGGTTAGAAAAAAAAAAGGAGAATAAAAAAAGAAAGAAATTAAAGGTTCCTAATTTATGCCCAGCAAGGCTGGGTACCATTACTAGTACATTCCCTATTTCATATAGCATCCCTTTCAACGGCCTCGATTTCAGCGTTTTACCATCTAACAATCTTCACCGTTGGATTATGGAAGGATACAGACCGGTTCATCATTTTACCCCATTTTAGATACCGAGGATACTGGGGCCTGGGTGGCCCCTTAAAAACCAGCAGTATCAGAAGAAGCGATGGCGGCCAGAACAGAGAACCCGCCGGCTGGGTTCCAAGGTTCTACTTGGGCAATCCTTCTGGAACTCTATAAGGCTAATTTCTAGCACAGAAGAGTCGGTTTCTTAGATTCAAAGCCAGATTCTCCGCAGAAACTCAAGCATAGAGCAAGCAAGAGGGATCGACTGGCAGAAGGAAGTTCTTCCCAAACACTGAATAAGATCATTTGGTGTCCTATTTGCATCTGATTGTACTTCCTCAACAAACTCCACCTTCTTTATGAGAGGGTTATTGTTACTCTTTTCTATACTCTCAGTGTTATTGATTACTTTATCCAGCTTTTGCAGAAGCTCTTCTTCTTGCAAAGGCACTGGAGAACCTCTAGGTACTGCAACTTCTACCTGCCAATCCTCTAAGCTTTTACTTTCCAATTTCCGAAAGAAGTCTGGATTTGTTTTCTTGTCACTCAAGGATGGTGTCTTCTTCTTAAGCGCACTTCTGACACTTTTATCTGTAATCTCCAATTGTGAAGTTGATGTTGTTGGGATTGCCTCATGAGATGAAGTTTGTACATATTCATGTTGTTTCCAAAGATTTTCCATGCTCATTTGGACCATTATCTCGCGGCGGTGATAAATCCATCCATTTATGTTAACAAAATAGCATCTGATTTACAACTTTCTTCCATACAAAAACATAATCTCCTTCATTATATCGACATAATAAATGATGTGCACTTTTCTTCCATACAAAAACATATTCTCCTTCATTATATCGATATAATAAATGCCGCGGTAATCGGAGATTATCTCCACCTTTAGTTGTTGGCGGAGTATTATCAGCCTCACTATCGGGAACACTTTTCCATACTTGGATCAGCTACAACATCTCCAACCTGGCTTCACCTAAAAATACCAAAGCTCCGGGTCGAAAGCAAGCTTGTGTGTGCGTTGAAGACACTCGGTAAGAGGTACCTTATCAAATCTACATGCTTCGAGAGCTGCTAAGCATGAGCTTTTAAATTGCTCAAAGGCGAAAGCACGCAAAAGAAGTGCGAGGGTCTCAAAGAAGTGACTTTTCTAGCTGCCCAATCACTACTCATGAGAGAGCCTTGAACACATGGCACCAGCATTTGAATATCTGGGATTACTTCCTCGTGGCAACCCGCAACCCTTATATAAGGAACTAACATTTGCTAGTTTTAACAAGAACAAAAAATATAGATACGGATAGATGTTTTTACCGCGCGAGGCTTCCAACAACAAAGAAGCAAAGCGGTCACGGACTTTGCCATAAACGTGGGACCGCTAAGAAACTTGGCCGCGAGGGCGAGTCTCCTGAATACACGGTGGAGAAGGGCAAGGGGCACATTCTATAATCCGAGCCAAGCACAATGCAGCCCCAACTTGCACATGTTTGTTCCGTTTCGTTCATGGTGTCGAATAAAGGTTTTGTAAAAACTGCGAGTGACCAGCCAGAGCCCGCCATGTTCCCGCTTTTTATGCGCATTTTTGAGAGATTGAACCTGCGCAACCAGCTGACCCATAGCATCTCTAATCTGAGTATCTGAGCTCCGGTGCTGGACGAAACAGAGCTTTTGATCCCTTCTTTCCGTGTTTTTAAGAACAGATTGTGCGGGGCTTTCAATTTGCTCTACTTTACTGCTTCCTTGTCATAGTTGGTCCGATTGAGGTGCCCATTAAGGGATTTAGTGCAAAATCAGAGTAAATGGTAAGGCAACGGGCTTTATACTAGATTTTGCTTAGTTCCTTCCTTGTAACAGGCCTCTGTTTTCTGTGTAACAGGCCTCTGTTTTCTGGCAAATGCTCTGCTTATATGTGTTGCCGCCGGACTCGTCCCACCCAGAAAATCAATAAATTTCATCAATCAAAGATGATTGATCTGGATGGGCAGCAGCAGAGCTGAGCATGGCAGAAACCCATGATCTGACATATTCGTCATATTTTTATGGTCTGTATTTTAGGAGCCTGGTTTCATTGCCCACATCAAATTCGCAGCATTAGAATGAGTAGAGCATCATTTTGCTAGGCATGAACATGGCTGCAAAGCCATGGAACAAAATTTTGCTGCAATTTCGAACCTCCTAGCATCCAAAATTGGGGTCAGGCTGGTATATGGGGAGGGAAACAGAAAGAGGAATGATGCTCAAAGCAGGACACTTGCCGAAGGCCAAATTTTGCAGAGATGAAGTGGATTTTTGATCGTTTCGCACGGATTGAAATCCTAGGGGAGCAGATTGGACGGATTTGGCCTGATTCTTCCTGATTCTCTTGGCCGGAATGAAAGATTTTGGAGCAGAAGGATGGACTGCAGGGCTTGATGCCCGCAGTCCCAGCAGACCCGCATCAGATCGGAATCCGATTGCAATGGTAGTAACGATGATGTCACGCAGTCACATCTTCTATATTTTTTTTTTTTTAAATTATATTTTTTAAGTAGACGTGGTGCTCTCTGGTTTTTTGTTTGAGACAGAAATATTACATCAAAGAACAATTGAATTTGCCTTATATATGTTTAGAAAGTATCATCCCCTTTCAAAATATCTTCCTTGCTTTAAGGGTCTATAGTTGCACCCCCCTTGTTTACACTTGTAAACTATTAAAAGTCGTATGCCCCATTACCATGCCCTATTACCATGCCCCATTGCCTTAATTTCCTGGATCACTCCCCCTAGCATGCTCCATATCAATGTTGATATGGTGGTGCTTGGGGGAGTTGTTGTCGGGAGCAAGAGTATGAAAAAGAAAGCTATAGATGTTTATGTTAACCCTTGGACCCAAGTATCTCCGTGAATATACAATAAGTTAAGTTAGAAATTATCCTTAGCTAGACCATTGGGGGATATTTTTATCTAATATAAGATAGAACAAGTTATAAACCATAAGCTAATCTAAGAACCTTAGAAAAGATAGTAAACTATCTTTATAGCTATGAGGCACGCATCTATTATATCTATGGGCATAAAAGTGTACTTTTAATGTTAAAAAGGGACTTGGGCTAAATATAAGGACGTCATTCAAGTAAGGCTTATTAAGGGATACCTTTACCTTTTCAAAAAGGAAGTGAATGTTACAAGAGCAAGCGTATGTGAGGGCAAAGCTTGTTTCTATCCCAATTAAAGATCTAAGCCAAATCCCAAGCCTAGCCTATTTCTTAAATCTATGTTTTTGCTACAAAGGATTTGTAGTGGCTAACTTGCGTTATTTCCTTTCTTTGAAAGACTCTTGCTCAAGGATAACCTGGTTGGGTGGTGAGCTTATTCGGAAGGGTGGATTTGTGCTTACTTGACTTGTTTCTTGACGATTATTTTTGCAGTAGATCTTTGGAGACTAGCTAATCGTATCAATTGGTATCAGAGCACAGTTCCGATTTCTCTTGGAGCCTGTGTGTTTTCATTTTGTTCATTTTGAGTGAACGAGTAAGAACTAGTCTAATTGCTTTATTAGAAATATTTTGGTATTTGTTTGAGCGAAATTAAAAGCTCTGAAGAAGTAAGACTAGGTCTCGAGGAATGTAACTAGAATTCTGGATGGCATAAGAGCATTAACTTGGTTTTTTTTTTTTTGCATGGGGTTCTGCTCCAAAAAGATTTAAGGTATTGACTGAATCTCGGCCAAAATCAAAGCCTGAAAGACATGCTGGGAAAAATGCTAGTTATGAGCCAGCTTATGAAGAACTGAGAAAATCATAGCACCATGAAGTGATTGGTTAATATGAAATAATTGCAGGGCATAACTTGGTATAGAAGTTTAATGAATATGGAAATGGGTCGCATGGTCTCTCCCTAGGTTGTGATTGATTAGATCTTCATAAGTGTCCGCATTTCATTTGAAGCCATTAATAAACCGTTTGAAGCCTTAGAATTTTCTATAATATTTCTGTGGGTATGTTGAAAGAAAAATCATTTGAGGATATGTTAGTAAAGCAACATACCATTTGGTCATTGAATTCTCTAGGTTATTAATGTGTAAGACATGAACCTATGCTAGGTGATACATGCAATTATTGGTATAATCCAAAGAACCATACCATTTGGTTGGGTTTGTAGGTTCTAATGTCATGATTGAGTTTTTTGCAGGACATAGAAATTGTCATGCAGGGAATTATTTTGGGAGATATTCTTACCTTCTTATTGGCACATGAGCAACCTAAGTTTTAGGCGTTTGTGGCTATAAGGTAAACAGATATTTGAATTACATTTGCCTTAGGGAAATCCAAGGTGGAAGTATAAGGTGTTCTTTTCTTCGTGTAGTGTATGGTAAGTCCTGAGACAACTAATATATTTGCAGCATAATAGTTGGACTTGGAAAATTTTTAGCCTAAAGGGCTGGACTTGGAAAATTTTTAGCCTAAAGGGCTGGACTTGAAAATTTTTAGCCTAAAGGGCTGGACTTGACCATTTCTGATTATGCAGATTGCAACCATGGACTTGGTTGTGTTAATTTGCCATATAATTCTTGATCGAGGACGATCAATCTCAAGAAGGGGAGGAATTGATATGGTGGTGCTCGGGGGAGTGGTTGTCGGGAGCAAGAGTATGAGAAAGAAAGCTATAGATGTTTATGTTAACCCTTGGACCCAAGTATCTTAGTGAATATACAATAAGTTAAGTTAGCAATTATCCTTAGCTAGACCATTGGGGGATATTTTTATCTAATATAAGATAGGACAAGTTATAAACCATAAGCTAATCTTTATAGCTATGAGGCACGCATCTATTATATCTATGGGCATAAAGGTGTACTTTTAATGTTAAAAAGGGACTTGGGCTAAATATAAGGACGTCATTCAAGTAAGGCTTATTAAGGGATACCTTTACCTTTTCAAAAAGGAAGTGAATGTTACAAGAGTAAGCGTATGTGAGGGCAAAGCTTGTTTCTATCCCAATTGAAGATCTAAGCCAAATCCCAAGCCTAGCCTATTCCTTAAATCTATATTTTTGCTACAAAGGATTTGTAGTGGCTAACTTGCGTTATTTCCTTTCTTTGGAAGACTCTTGCTCAAGGACAACCTGGTTGGGTGGTGAGCTTATTCGGAAGGGTGGATTTGTGCTTACTTGACTTGTTTCTTGACGATTATTTTTGCAGTAGATCTTTGGAGACTAGCTAATCGTATCATCATAGCACCTCAATTGATCATTAACAAAACCCCACTCGAGAGCAAACCCTTGGTTATATGAATTGCATGCTGCATGAATGCCAAGCATGTATATATGTACATAAATACATGCATTGGCCCATCAAGTGGCCACGACCATTACAGATTAGAGCAGAAATTGGATCAACGGTCATAGCCAAAACAGGATGATATTCTAAGGTCCACTGTGTCGGCTTCCAAGCTCGACGTGCAACAAAATCATCATAAGCAACCTCATGAATAACTTCATCATCGTCCGCAACCTCATGAACAACTTCATCAAGATCACCATTCTTATACAAGGTAGTCAAATTGTTGCTTTCTATAGCTGTCGTTGTTTAGTTTGCTATATTTAGACGAATTTTTTAAACTGCAGCTTTTGGATCTACACTTTACTTCAGCAAAGATAGCAGCCCAACAAAACCAATTAGATTTAGCAAAACAACATGCCTCTTTGGTGACATCTGCGCTTGATGCACTTTTTGCTTATGTGGAATGGGCCCCCGTGAGAGAAATGGCCAATATGGCATTATTGAGGCGCGAATCTTAGTGAAATATAAAGCACTATATTTAAATGAAGAATGAATGTAAAAAGATCACGTATTTGCTACCAGCTATGGCGTTCTTTTGGGCTCATTGGAATTTCGGTTGGCTGCTTGTAAAGCACATTGCATCTAAGTATGCTGCAATGTCTGTTAATTTATTTAAACACATCATATGATTTCTGACAAATTTTCTCCTTTGCAAAGAACCAACTTAAGAGACTCAACAAGAAACAAAGGAAGAGAAAAGAAGAGTTTATTTATGTCTATGGAGAGACATAGGGTCTATGACCAACCAACTAAATACAGCAAGTCTTCAACTTCTAGGGGCATTCTCCTAGTTGAAAACGCTAGTTAAACCTATCAAAAAACAAAAATCAAAAACTTAGTGATAAAGCTCATGAATGGTTCTGTACCTATGAGCACCCATTAGGGTCTGAAGAACTCCTGTGATTCTTTGTACATGCCGACGGTGCCTTCTCTAACCTATATAGAATAGTTGACACCTCATGGTCTACGAGGACGATAAAAGTTAATTTAATTCAATTCTATCCTTCTCTCATATCCTTTTCGTTCTTCATTGGTTCCTGGCTCCTTTACCGCTGCCTTGTTCTCAGCATGGCACGTAAGATCAAACGTATGGCCCGGGAGACCCGTAAGGAGAAGAATCTCATTCGCCTGCCTGAGCCAGTTCCGTCCCGGCCCTATGACCCCACGATTGCGCCCTATCTTCAGGCAGCCCCATCATTCGGGCCTCAACGCCCTATACTGGCAGACCCGGACACGCCCCCAGACACGCAACCCGCTCCAGAACCATCTTTAGCTGCAGCTTTGACTAGGATGGATGCTCTGATCCATTGTTTGCCTCCAGATTTGTTGGTTGGGATCCGCACGATCCAATCCACAGTCACACTCACAGGCGCATCGGCTCAGTTGCCCTTGGAAAGCTGGGTCCAGCTTCTAGAGATCTTTGCTACGATCGGCGGGGAGCTGATTCGGTCAAAAGCACGATCTTTGCACCCGTACCTCCCGGGGATAGTGCCCGAGCATGTGGATGCTACGTCAGGGCCGATGATACCCGCGTCATGTGCCCACACACCCCGTCATCAGGAGGGTTGTTTGCCCACTGCACAGGTCCCGCTTTCGCAATCTGACCAGGCCACAACGCGCCCATTAGCCCTGAACCTACGCATTGTGGGTTTAGAGGAAGCAAGCGACACTCCTGGGGCAGTTGAGGTGACCCGTTTCTTTTCAGAGGTGATGCACGTACAGGCAGATGGCATTCTCTCGGCTTGTCGAAGTTGGAGGCAAAGACGGCCCGATCGTCCCGTCATTTGCTAGTCGGTTTAGGGGATGCTTTATCTAGGGCTGCACATCCTCCGCCATGGCAATCACTTGCAAGGACCTCCTTCTCCGGTCGGGAAGATCTTACCCCCAAGACTCTGTCGGACGGAAGGATGAATTATGTCGAGTCCCCGCGAGGCTCGCCCCCGCACGGAAGTGGGGCTGTGTATAGAGGCGGCCAGGCTATCATTCGGGATCACTGGCCACTTGATCCATGGGCTGTGTTTGTGTAGCTGATTTGGACTTCGAGATCTGCTAGGGCTTAGGCCCTTTTGTTTTGTTTTATTTTAGTATTGTGATTTGCTACGGGGCATAGTCCCCCGAGTTCTCTGTACTGGGGCTAGTCCCCACGTTTGATTGTGGCTTCGGCCGTTTTGGTTTGGTCACGGGGCTTGGTCCCCGAGTTTCAGTCTGGGCTTTTGCCCTCTCTTTTGTATTGGGTCCCATAACCCGATTGGGTTCCGCGGACGTTAAAAATTTCTTCCTTCTTCCTTCCTTCCTTCATCTAGCCTTCAACTCCTCCCCGCCCCACTACTAATTCTTTGAATTAACTTTACCTAGGCTAAATTGAATAGAAATTACATTATTCTAAAAAAGGGAAGAAATCCACAACTAGACTCAATGCCAAAGAACATTACCAAAACTAGGTACCTTAAATGCAGGGGCATTATCTAAAGTGTTCAGACAACATATGCCATTTGTACTTTAAAATGGTTCACAACATGGTATCCTAGACACTAAAATGTAATTCAATTTATATAACTTTGCCATGCTTTAAAATGGTTTGAAAAAGACGTAAATGACATCTCAATTACCTTTTGATATCCATTTCAATTCAATTTATATTACTTTTCCCTAATTTCCTTGCGCCTTTCTTTCTTATAACCTCTCCTTTTTGCTAGTTTTTTTTTCTTTGCATCTTCTATCCATTTCGTTAATCTACATTAAACAAAGATGCATTAGAAAAATAATGAAACTCTTAACTACTCAAAGTGAAAATAATACTTCCTTTGATTGCAAAGTGACTCCACGCGATCCGACAGTTCTTCTACCTTGTGGCTTGTCAACATTTCAATGACCAACCTCAACCTCTAATGTTCAAAGAACGTCTGCAATCACCAAGTGCATGGCCAATTCATTTTGCATCTGTTTGGGTCCAAATATACCAATGGAACTAACTGCATGTTCTGCAAAAGTGAGTGCAATATCCTTACGTCTTCCTTGCTTTCCACAGGCCTAATGGGATGAGTATGAGTTCCAGTATGGAATACAAATCACGTATCAGTAATGCAGCTAGGGAGGCAATAATAAATCATCACATCACATCTTGCAATACAAATTGGTTGTTCCTTACAGAACGCGCAATGTAGAGAACCTTGTAGAAACCTACGTAGATGCCCCAGGATGACAGTGTGAATTGCGTCATTGATTTTCCCTTTGAGTGGAGCCTCAAAGGACTAACCAGAAGGTATAAATGCAGTTAATGGTAATCTCAATGGTCTATAGATTATGATTGTCAATGGAGACAATGATATATGCAAATGTGCTTGAAGGTAAAATTTTCGTTTTATTCTAGAAAGATCAAAAGCTCGTTATTCTGCTTTACCGTTCTTGCTCATCTTTGCGATCTATAAAATTCAATGTCGGTACAAAAAGCATAGTATACCCTTCCAAAGTCATAAGTAGCAAAGTATATCCTTCCAAAGTCATAAGTATATGACAATTCAATCTACACATGAACTTGTGTTGCTGCAATTTCCAGTTAAGAGCTCTATTAAGATGGTCTTCTCTGCATCAGTATGGTGGTGTTCCAATCAATTTTGTACAAGGGTGAATATTTCTAGAAAGCTCGACACGATGTTATTTCAATCAAATTTTGTTGTTTAATTTGTACAAAGATGAATCTTGTTAGAAAGTTTAGAATGGAGCAAATGGAAGTAGTAGGGTTCAAATCCCTGCTGAAAACACCATTCGAGTCATCTATATATTTTTGATAAACGATTAAGACATTTTATTGTCGGAAACAACACTGGTTCATATGAAAAGATACATATAACTTCTTTAGGCAATAAGTTCTTGTTTGGTAGGATCTTGGCGACCTTTCTTGCAAAAAATTGCCGGTGGATCTTTACTTGAGGTTTTGTAGTCGTTGCATATGATATTGAGCACAGCTTCAGTGCGATTGCTGGAATCATATCTTCAAGAGGTCATGGATATGCACCCTCAACTATGTCCTCGGGCATTGTCTTAACATGTACTAGAATATTTTATGATATATATTTACACAGTTTGTCGGCATTCTTATTACTATCACGATTTTTTCCCTTGAAAACCCTCCGGGACAGGAGTTTTTTTTAATCCGGATAGTAATACATCTGTTGTGTCCCTTTTTCCGGGTCACATAGGTCGATTGGTCTCTATAGACGATAAAAATCATTCAACTCAAATTTTTTTTCCTGATGGTCTATATCAACACATATGTAATTGTGTTTGAACCCCTTTTTTTTTTCATGGTTCTCGGCGCAATCCTAGTTTCTCTTTTGTTGCCGCGTTTTTCTTTCCGACAATCCCTTCAAACATATGGTGGTCGCTCCAGCTTGATCTGATTGGGCTATGGCAGCCATGCTCGAGCTCTTCTTGCCACATTGCCGGATCTTTGTGGCTGTTTTTTGCTGTCGGAATTCGCCTGGCGACAGCTCTGCCATATGTTCTTGAATGCATGCATCTTTAAGAGTCCACATCTTCTACAGTGGCTCCTACTCTCAAATCGGGTTGCTTCAGATCGTTTATAGCAAGGGGCTTCTAAACAGATTCGTCGTATTTCAGTAAGCTCTCTGATTTTGGTCTTCAATATTAGATTAAACTTCGTGCAGGTTGTGGATGGCAACACTGTGAACCTTGGGTTATGGAATACGGTAGGTATTTGTTTTCTGAACGTTTTCATGTTAATAAGAAAGTAAAATGGGATTGAAAGATGTTATAAGCTTAGAGAGACGTTAAACTTATGTTTCGACATGCTCAATTTGCGGTCGGGAAGATTACAATGATTGCGGCCTCTCGATTCCACGAGAGGTGCGAGATGTTTTCCTTATTGGCTTTTTCTCTCATCAGCAAGGCCAGCTATGAGAACATCTCAAAAAAGGTGCTTATGCAACTTATATTACATCAATGAGGATATTATATAGGGTTCTGCTTGCTTCTTTACTTTGACTTCTAAGACTATGTTTTTTTTTTTTTTTTTTAGTGGTACAATTAGGTAAGAAACCCATGAATCACTAGAGGTGACAATGATGATCTTTATATTAAAACCAAAATTATGTAGATCTACGAGATGATAAACAGTTTTTTACAGACCATCCTGGTGCCTCTGCCATAACAACTCTTCAAGTGAGATGTAGTATGCTTTTATATGCTCTCCTGTTTTGTGAGAATTTGTAGATCTAGTTTTTATATACTTGTGTCTTCCCTAGGGCGAAGAGTTAAAGAAGCAAATTGGCGTAGCATTCTATATTGAATGCAGCTCAAAGACACAACAGATGTATCCCCGACGAGACTTTTTTCACATGAGTTAACGTTTTAGAAGTTAGATTGGCATGAATGCTGATATTCTTCTACATATTCTTGCTCATGCCAATTGATTGTTCTGTGTACATTACTTAAAATTAGATAATTGTGTGATTTGGGCAGAATGTGAAGGCTGGTTTTGACGCAGCTATCAAGGTGGTTCTCCAACCACCCAAATTGAAGAAGAAAAAGAAAAAGCAAAAGAACTGATACTCTAAAGAGGCAGTAACATGCACCTTCGTTTCCGAAAAGCTTGTGACATTCTAGATGTGGCAGCATTCATGATACTATTGTTGTAGAGGTGTGGAGGAGGCTGCCCCATAGAACATATATCTATACCATGTCTCTGCCATGATAATTGCATAGCAAGTTCTTGAAATATAAGTTGATATTACAACCTTAGAGTGTATATCTTGCATTTTGTAATGTGTTGGCACTTCGATCACTTTGTGATATGGTTAATTTTTTAGTTCTAAAATGCAAGGCCACTCATAGGAAAACATTTGAAAGACCCCAAATTCAGAAGCACCTGCACGCATATCTAGGTGTGCTTGGGCTTTTGCACATCATAAACAGGAAGCAAAAATACCATTGCTGTTTACAAAAGCTACATGAAATAGAAGATTGTTATATAAGTTCCTCCATCCTAATAGAAGCCTATATTTGCCACTGTGTAGTGTCCCTTCACATTTGCTGCTATTATAGCAATGGTTGAGCATTATATATTTGCTTTGTTAAATCATACACCTGTCCTTCAACATATATGCACTTCTAAATATGATTTGATTATGCGTTCAAGCTTGACACCCTTTTAAACATACAACTTGATTCATCTTCATCTTCAAACCAAGTCTTTACCTCTATGACACCTCATAAAACTAAAGCCTTGCTCTAGTTACTTGGAAAAATAATCCTTTGGGTGCTACTCCGTTGCAAAAAGCAAGGCCACTAGACTATTGAAGAAAGGATCTAAGCCGACTAGTAAAACTATGGAAGAAAGCAAGGCCACTAGGAAAACTATGGAAGAAAGGATCTAAGACCAGTAATAAAACTATTGAACTAAGTGCACAAGTACAAAGCCAGATGTATACATGGGTTGCATGTTATACGTGGCTGTACCTGCGCTTGTGCACATCCTAAAGGAAGCTCAAAAGCCATGCATGCAAAGATGCTAATATGAATAAGCCACCAACATAAAAGTAGATAGTTCTTACAAGGATCCACTACTTTAACTAGCATCTAAGTACAAAAGTACTTGGCTAGGCGGCAGGAAGCTGATTGCAAAAGAATATTAATTCACCATTTTGTTAGAAGGCTTAGCCATGTTTGTCGCACTATAGGGGCAACATTTGACAAAATATTACCGTGTCCAATGAAAGTCACCGTCCACGTAAGAAATTCCAATGTCTCGTAGGGCAAATCATGACAAAACTTAAACTAGTTTTTTGAATCATGGACCATGTCGTGAGCATCCCTCATATCTATAGTGCTCAACAGTTTCTCATAGTAAAATTGCAAGGGGAATTATATACATGGGTAAAATATTCTAAAATGTTGGTAACCACATATAGGCGACATGGAACTTTCATTTCATACATATACCCAATGTATATATGCATCTATCCTTTCAATTCAGAATAACACCAACAAAGCACCTTGTTGCAATGCAGTTTGAATACCCTTTACTGTCATGTAGGGCATAGTGCAAATAATGTTGTTCCTTTTAAGAAGCCATGGAACAAAAATTTAGGCGTTCTGAAAAATTTCATCTTGAAATGCCCTCCATAATACTTGGGTTTAGAACTAACATGAAGTTGGTAAAGAGACTTGGCCACCGCAATAAATTTCTTGTTGTATTTAATTATCCTTTAAATTTTAATAAGGGCTTATTAAGGTGACATCTACTAGGCCATTGGAGTGATCCCATTACGGTGTAATTTTATAATTGATTAGGAATATCTTCCATAATAACTTGGGGAAAATTGATTTTTTGATATTGCGAAGACCATACTCGAAACCGTTTCATGCCAAGAGACTGAGAGACCCCTATGTCGTAGGAGGAGAGCTTAAGGAGAATGAGGTTGGCACAATTTGCAACCCTATGGTTCCTATGGTTTCTCATGTCCGGTGGGACCTATGGTTTCTTATGGTTTCATATTTTGTCTTAATATTTTGTCTCTCTTATGGTTTCTTATGGTAGAGGTAATGTGGCTGCGCAGGCCCTTACGCGGGGTAAGGGCCTGGCGAGCCGCATCAACGGCAAGCCTGGCCCGTACCCCCCGTAAGGGTCTGCCCAGGCACATTCCCCCATGTAATGAGAGGGGGCAGTAAATTTCATGATGATGTGGCAGCCAGAATGGCTCACTAGGTCCGTACCCCCCTAAGGGCTTGCCCAGGCACATTCCCCCGTGTAATGAGAGGGGGCAAGAAATTTCATGATGACGTGGCAGCCAGAATGATAGACACGTTGCAAATAAATAAATAAAGTCAACGGGACCCACTGGTTAACACACGCCTACATTACTTGATGTAATATAGGTCTGAAATTTGCTGAAATTTCCTGCCCCCTCTCATTAGGAGCGTCTTATTTATCAACCACGGTCATGTTTGAACTAAAAAAAATACACAAGCTTTTTGTGGACTTTAACCAATTTTTTCATTAAGCCACATCGAAGAAAAAAATACACGGAGTTTTTTTTACTTCATGTTGGTTCAAACATCATGGTTGTTAAATAAGACGATCCCTCTCATTACGGTTTCCTATGGTTGCAAAGCCCGGGGGCTTGGGTTGGGTCCCCCTCGTCTCAAACACTTCTGGTCTCCAAGCGGATTTATATTCTCGCTTGGAGACAAACTTTGTAAATCCGCACTTGGAGACACAGAGTTTGTCTCCAAGTGCGGATTTACAAAGAAGTGTCTGAGACGAGGGGGACCCAAAGCCACCGGGCTTTCTTTTCTTATAAACGTACTCGTCTCGGGCTTTGCCCCCTTGCATCTCTCTGTCTTAATCTTATAATCTTAATGGAGGGCTTGAAAAAATTTGTTCTTCTGATTGTCGCATGTTGGTATTTCAACAATCATATGGCAAATGGTCGACTTCTCTCAGGTTCTTTTGCCAATCTCTTCTCCAATTAGTATAGTAGGTTTATAACTAAAACTTACAATTACAGATAATGGACAAAACCCCACCGTTCAGATGACTTTGAGAGCCAATGTATCAGGCAGGTTCTACATTCTACTCACAATGCACATAGATATTCTGATGATTCTACTCACATAGATATCAATTTCACACAGATGGCGTCCAACTCGGAAGCTTCAAAATCCTGATTTTGCTGGGTCTTATTTTGGCCTCTGTGATTATTAAGCTAACTGTCCCAAGGAGCAACATCAGTATTAAACTTCCCATCCTGCTTATGCCTTTAGCCCTTTCCATTGTAGCGGTTATTGCAATATTTAGATGCGCCACAGGTTTTCATTTCACTTAGATGCATTTTTTTCATTTAGATGCATTTTTTTCAGAAGTTTCTTATTATGGTTTTATCAGGCAGTCCAGCCCCAAATGAGAGCTCTATTTCTATTGAGTTACCCAATTTGACAGATCCAGGAGTCCAGTCCCAGGTATGACTTCACGACCTGTTGTATATGACTTCACGACCTGTTCTATATATGACCTCAAACGACCTGTTCTATTTGTTGGTTCGCAGGTAGAATCTACTGAAGACGTCATTATAATCTCTGAGGTAGAATGAGGAATTGGCGCCAAGCCAATTCCCAAGGGAGATTTACAGATTTAGTAACAAATCAACAATTCTTTTTTCTATCTACTATACCCAAATTTGGAAAATGTAATTCCAAGCCGTTTTTGGACATTCTGTCATGAATAATAGCAAAGAGATTTGGTTGAAATTGATAAAATATAAGTAGGCATTGATCTACTGATGTGCGCGGATCAGTGACGTGACCCAAAAGGGTGCAACCAATCTGATCAGAGTCGCGTGTGTAAAACTCATGTAAAACTCAGAGTCGAGTTTATAAAACTCATGTAACTGCGGTTGGCAATCGTGACAACAATATTTGAAAGGAAATACACGCAGAAACTGCGCAGTAACATTGGACTGCCCAGTTAACGGGTTGTGGGGACCCGTTAACACTAGAGAGGCAATTTCATCAAATAATTACAGGCCTACATTTATCTAAAGTAAGAGCATCTACTCCTTTGATCACACATGTTCCTAAAAATGTCAGTATGTATGAAATTGCCTCTTCCCCTGATATATTATGCTAGTTAAAAAGTTGGACTACGCTAAGGAAAATGTTGCTGGAAAACAATTAGGCAACTGCAAGAAACATAAAGAAAGGCAAATCCAATTGCACACGGATAAGTTCATACCACAGCTTGAATAATTTGTACCTGAAAGCCTCGTTGCAGGGCAAATATATCTTTGTTGGCTTCCGTATATCGTAAAGTTAGGGGGGAGAATATTTCGCCATATTTCAAGCCATCATAAAACAGATAATCTGCTGCAGCTCGCTTCCTCTCCTCCGATGCTGGCTTCCTCTCCTCCGACGCTGGCTGATAACGTATTAATCAAAATTTTGTGGCTACGATGGCACCACGTGGCAGGAAATATCCCCAACTTTACGTGAGAAAATGGCCGCCCACAGGCTCGCCCTGCCGGGCTCGCCAGGCCCTTACCTCGCGTAAGGGCCTACGGGCGCCCATTATCTCTAACAAAACTCAAGAAATCAGATATTAAATTCATAGGGCTTTGGACTTGGTCACCACTTCCACGTGGCATAAGCACATTTGAGACCATACTTGATCAAGGAGGACCACAGACCAATCCAATTGTGCGCATCATCTTGCTCCCTTCTTCTAAGATCTTGTACTTTATTGCCACATAGCATAAGATTTGGGCCCATTTTTCAACCATTACTAGGTTGATTGGCCATGTCCCGTTGTTCATGGATGCTTAACCGTGTATAAGGCCGGCTGGCCACCAATGGTCCACTTAACGGAAGATTTGATCGATGACTGCATTCCCGTGCTCAGAACACGGCCATGAATGGCTCGTTGGATGCATGAGATATGGCCCTTTCCACTGCCTTAAAGATGGATATGTTTGGAGCCTTCGTTGGTGAGCTACAGGGCTAGGGCTCTGTTTTGGCCCTTAATGGCACAACCGATGCCTATACCATCGAAATCCATCAAGGGCACGTCAAAATAGGGCACGTCTATACTCATTTTGAAGCTCTTAATGAGCTGATTCGAAAGGATCTGGGTCTGTTAGAATTTTGCCTCCCCTTTTAAAAGATTAAAACAACAAAAAAAAAAGGAAAAGTACAGAGCTTCAATCTCAATCGTTAGATCTGAGCCATTTGGGGCCGATCCATAAGGGGACATGTGCCATTGATAGCTACCCTCCTGTAATCTTTAGATGGCCCAGATTGAATAGGCTCTAATACTGGTCCATACTTCCGCATAGGCTTGGTTTCCAATGGACGCATCAGCGCTATTTAATAGCTCAAACTGACGGTCCAGGCCTACTTCCCATTGCCATACACTGTCCTCATTTTGTTCATCACTACCTAATCCAAGAATGGCCATTTCCCATGTCGCAGAGCTCGAGGTATAATTGTTGGATACAGTAGTTGCATCACTTTTAATGTCTTACTCCAAATGATTTCTACTTACTCACAAGAAGAGAAGGTGTGTTCTTGAGATGATGGGTATGCACACCAATTGCATTCGTAGTGAGCGTAAGCGACATGTTCTTCTAATAATTTGGGAACTGCACTATATTTTCTATCAGCCAAATCAGATAGAAAACAATTCAGATAGGTAATTCAGATAGCAATATGATTAGAAACAGAGTTATTGTGTAGAGGATTATGAGAGTGGATTGTGATATCATTTGAAAGGTCAATTAAAGATTGGCATAAAGAGACATTGCTGGTCTCTCAGGGATTAGAATTAGGAATACGAGACTAAGAGGATATTGAGTGAGGTAATGGCAGAAGCAAAGTCAATGGCTCTCTATTATCTACATAAAACTCGTCATTTAAGTTAGCAAGGATACCAAAATTATTAGTACACTTAACCTTTTTTGCTGAGTTTATGTCAGACTGCATAACTTGATGCGCTGGAGTAATTGTGTTCTGCGGTTGAATGTTGCTTGAAGACTGCAAAAGTCGCTTGCAGATTTTGTTGTATCATTTGTTTTATTGTTTTCCATAACTAATAATTTTGCATTCTCTCTTTGCTCATTTCGTCAGAGAGAGACTATTAATTCTAGATGGACTAATCTTTATCCCACATGCTCCAGTTGCTCTTTTACTAGAAAAGCTGAGACACTTGACCTTAGAAGCTGCTCTAGAGTTTGTATTTCTCTTTGAATTCTATAATATATTGCTCAAGGTTTTTTGAAGATCACATTGATAAGATTGTATTGGAGCCTTGCCTTTAAGCATGTCCCTGTTATCTGTTCTCCACATGATTGCTTAATCACATCATCATTATTACCATTATTTTTATTCAAACCTTTATGCAAGACCTTGATTGTAGAAGGAGCTAGATTATAAAGAGCAAAAATACTAAATGACTGTGATTTTCTCATTTAAATGACTCTTTCTCATTTTGAGTTTTCTCTGCTCCCTTTTTCTTTAAATTCTTTTTGGTTGCCATAACTCTGTTACAATGAACCAATGTTAAAGATCTGGTTGTCGAGGCTAGAGGTGCTGAACATTATTTAATTTAATTTAATTTATATCTAATGCTCACTTGGGCCTCAAGAGGCCATGGAGCACATGAACATCTTGTTTACAGTTTGAGTAAAAAGGATCGGTGTGCATCCACCGTCCTTATGAAAAGCCCTAAACATGATGGTGGCATCAACCATAATGAATATAAATCTGTTGTCTGAGCACCAAAACTGCTCCTGATGTGCCCATATTCTGAACATTGCAGGAATACATGTTGTTCATCCTCAACGTCCCCTGAATTACATATCTTACAAAGTCTGTCTTCTGGTGGTGTTCTTGCCCATCTCCCTATTTCTACTTCGAGCTTATGGGATCATGTTCGGTATCTCGCAATCAACTGCCTATATCCCTTTGGTATAGATGCATTTAAATAGTTTTGACATGTATATACATCCATATGGTTAATGCTGGCCCGATACTGCAACATCCTTTTTCCTGGTTCAGCCCATAATTTGTCCATTGCCAGCTTTTCTAGCAAAAACCGTGCTTCCTCTTTATCTGCAGGCCAATTTGAATTATTCAAGCCCCATTTGTTTGCCCATTGCATCAAATTTTTCTTCCAACCCTGATCTGATGCCACATAGCGCGATGTGACAGACGATTTGGATTCTGTGACATAACTCGATTGTAGAAATTAACATATTGGTATAGGCCTTCAAGTTCTAGAGGAAACATACCTACTTCCGCCAGCATGATGGCATAGGGGATTTGGGATCTGATACCAAGCTCCTCTTTCAAAAACATTTTCTGAACTACTTCTAGCTCTTTCCATAGTCTGTTGGAAAGTTCAGGATTCTTTTCAGCCCCCAATCTGTGAGTGATGCCCTGCAGCATCTCGCCAGCATGCTGTACAGGGCAGCCTTGCCTCCCGATGATCTCTGTTTCACACAGTTTTTCCAGCTGTAATTTGATGCTATATCAATTCCTAGGTATTTGTAACTATCAACAGTCTCCAGTATTTGACCTTTGTATGTGAACTCAGGTCTGTCCCTTGTGCCGAATACCATGATCTTGGATTTGGATAAGTTTACACTCATTCTCTTTGATTCACAAAACTGCTCCAAACTGCATAAATGGTCTTGTAGCACTTTCTTGTGATTTGCTAGCAATACCACATCATCGGCATAAAGAAGTAATTGAATCACATATGTACCTAATTTTGTGCCTGCAAGAGATCTGGCTTTCAACCAATCTTCTAGTTCATCTATGAAAATTCCAAATAGCGTTGGAGATAACGGGCAGCCTTGGCGTACCCCGATTGTGCTTTTTATATCTGCTTCCAGGTCCCACGAGACTTTGATCAATACTTCTGCATACAACTGTGAAACCGCCTCTCTGATATTCTGTGGGACGCCAATTTGAATCATTCTTTCACTAAGCTCCTTACGTGGTACGGTATCAAAAGCTTTCGTGAAATCTATGAATGCTACAAACAGCGATGCATTTAGGGGCTTTAGCCTTTTCTATCAGAGTTCGAAGTGTCAGGACATGATCCAGAGTGTTGTGATCATTTCTGAAACCGGCTTGACATTTAGAGCGCACAGCAGCTTGCTCTGCCCAGGAACTCAATCTTCTTTCCAACAGGCTGCCTAAACTTTGGCAAACACACTGCCAATCAAAATCGTTTTGTAATTGTTGGCTGCCTTTTTGTCTCCTCCCTTGTAGATTGGATGGGCACGGTTAATGCTCCAGTTAGTTGGCAACCCTTGTATCAGTCCCTTGTTCAGCAGGTCTGTCGACATGGATAAGGTACCATCTCCCCCCCATTTGAGGAGTTCTACGCATAGGCCATCTGCATCATGGGCCTTATTATTGAATAACCTAGACAGGCAATCCTTAACCTCTCCTTCAGAAAAGATATTTTCATTTAGAGCTAATTTTGGCATGCCATCAGCGCCCTCTTGTTCATAAATAGTCTTGACTAAATTTGAAAGGTCACGGATTCTCAAATTAGTTTGGTCTGTTTTTGTCTTCAACGTGTCCCAAAAGCTTTTGGGATGCCTTCTAAATTGTTCAGATAATTCCGCTTGCTTTTTCTCAAAGTAGTCTCTCTTTTTCTGTCTGATCATTTTCTTATATCATTTTGGCTTACAAATACAGTTTTGAGGCAGTCTGCTTCTCGCCTCTTGGCATTCAGAATCCCACCATGAATTGCATGGTTTCCCTTGCATGCGCATTTTTGATAGACCAAAGACCTGCTTGGCTGCATCAAATATGATGTGCTGGAATTTATGTGCATCTTCTTGGAACTCTCCTGTCCATGAAGTCTTTGCTAGATGCTCCTCTACCAGTGTATTATATGCAAGACTATACTCATAATTTACCCAGAGTTTTGGATGAAAGCATGGCTTCTGCATTTCAGCAGTTGCTCGCATCTTAATCACCAAGTGCAGCAGTGTATGGTCTGACTCAGGAAGCTTTTCTCACACATAAAAGTCCTCAATTTTCTCCTTGTTTCTCACAAGACAGTAATCTATGGTGCTGGCTCCAGCATGGTTATGGTATGTGAGTACTCCTGACTGTTTAAATGGTGCCACGCCATTTAAAATTTTAAGTTGACACATAGTACATAGATCTAGCAGCTTTTCACCCATTGTATTTGAGACCGTATCAAATGATGTTCTGATATATGCAATATCTTCTATTTCATCAAGACAAGGATTTGCCAGGTTTTCAAAAACTCTAGCTTGTTGGCAGCCCGTACGACCGTTAAAGTCTCCTGCCATTAGAGGTAATTTGAGATCTCCTTTTGTCCCCATAAGAATCCTCCAATAGAATGAGTACTCTACATCAAACTGCAATTAATGCAGCATTAACAACTTCATTGCTGTCGTTTTTTCCCTATAACTTTTGATCTACTCATGAAAATGCTGCGGCGTTTGTTGCATTAGATGCAGAATGAAAAGATCTTTCAAGTGATATATGGTTATGATGTATTTTAATACAAGCCATATGTGTTAACCTTAAAAAATATGGTTTTTTGCTCTTTTCTTATATATTTACATCCCAAAAGATATAACAATGGGTTGTCATTAGAAAGATCTTGAGGAGACGAATCCATTGCTACAAATAGTGTTCGAATCGGAGTTTTTGATCAAAAGTTATAGTAGAAAAATGATATTGCAAAAGTAAATTAGAACTACATTAATTACTGCTGCCACATAATACTGGAATAAAATACACTGGAGCTTTTCTCTTATTGGACAGTTTAAAAAGCTGATGTGGCTTTTTAAGCATCCCTTAATGGGACAAAATGAGATCTCAAATTACCTCTAATGAATGAGGATCTCACCCTGTGATGAATACTCTAGAATATCTGAACATAGATTCTCAAATGGGTTTTCCTTATCCATATCATGCCTGTTATAAATTTTCGAGTTTTCTGGAGCAAAATAGCAGGCTGCTATAAACAACTGCTGCTCATTCTCTTTTACTCTTAACCATATGAATTGGTTATTCGGGTCCTGTTTCAGAAAGTGAATGTCATGTAATGAGCCCGCTCTTTGGTAGACTGCAACTCCACCAAAGCCACGCCCTGCACCCAAAACTTTCTCATTCCATACTTGCCCAAGCAACTTAAAACCCATCACCTCAGGTGGAAGACGGAATTGGTGAGTCCAGGTTTCAGTAAATAGTAGCAGGTCTTGTCTTTCCCAGATTTCACAGGTAGCATTTACCTTTGCTTGAGTTAGTCCATGTGCATTCCAAAGACTGACTCTCAAAGCCCTCGCTACCTATTTATGTTTCCTGTTTGTGACAATCGCCCTGCCTCCTTGATCTAGGTATGCTACCCATCCTGACTCTCTTGCTTCGTTGACTTTAATCCATTCTTTTTTTCTGATATCTAACTGACTGTGTGTTAGATCCAAGTCTAACCATATCCTTTCACCCTTGAGAGCACTCCGGTTATGGAGTACTCGATCTTTTGCATCCTTTGTATGAAATTTCACTAGTATAGGGCGTGTATGAGCACTTGTTTTCCCTAATCTCCTTGCTGATGTATAATTTGGATCATGAAGATGCATTGTTCCAGAGAAGAAACGCCTTACTGTGTCTATGATATCTTCACCTTCAACCTCATGAAGGCCAGATATTTTCAAATTCTTAGCCCGATTTTCTTGATCCCTTTGCTCTGTAGAAATTTCTGTATGGTGAATTTTCATCTGTTCCTTGGTTGTTTCGGCTACTAGAGTGGCTAACTTGCCTTCCAATGCTTCAATTTGTGCTCTAAAATATGTTGACGGTTTTTGCAAATTAGAAGACAATTCTGCATTCTGTACCTTCAGACTAGTGTTTTGTGCCACCAGTTCATCCAAAGTCTCCCGAATCCCTTCCACTTCTGTCCTTAATCCTTGAATTTCACACTTCAATTCCTGTATGACCGATATGAGGTTAGCCGAATCCCCTTCATACTCGGCTGGATCCCCCGAGCCCTTCTTCTTTGGGGGCATACCCCCCTAGAAAAGCAAACGCCGAACAGGCGCCCGATGCCTACCACTAGATACCTGAGACTCTGATCATAATGGTAATTAAGTTCAGACAATCCTTGAGGACCATTTCCTTGAGTTTGAGTTGGCTGGCAAAATATTTTTTGGACTGTTGTGTTATGATTATGGATATTCTTCATATTTGCATCACCGTCATCTATAACATTCTGATGCAATCTTTTATGACAAACAGTGCCAGAAAGATATCTAATATTACAATCATACAACCAATCTAAGATGTAGACTAATTTGTTTACCAAAGAAATCTATCGAAGAAATAGACGTGGGTTTAGAAATACCACGTTGAACAAAAGATTTAGGAGGCTCATATTAAGAATATTCAGTAGTGTGATATATGTACCAAATGAATTGAAGATTGCAGAGCAGAGAAGCACTCTTCACTCCAGTAAATGGGACAAGAGAAACCCCAGAGCATTTTATATTGCGCAGTTGCGGTTGCGGCTATGGCAGATTGGGTGATGGCGGAGCTGTTAAAGCGGCGCCATGGCAAAGCTTTGCATTCAGTTTTCATATACAGGCCCTGGTCTGGAAACATTTGGTCTATTCTAATCTATTCTACTTTTAGTTATTTTTACTTTTATCAAAAATGCCTTTGAATTCGGAAAGCCCATCACAGAGTCATTGCTTTGAGCATGGAGTCATTGCATGGCACGAGCAGAGCATTTGTTTGCAACACGGATAGACAGTCCATATTTACAATAGCATAGCTCTAAGGGGATGTTTACATGTTTTTTTTTGTTGCTATAATGCTTTTTAACATAGATGTCAGTCAAAGCCTGATTCCAGTTCTGAGTATGCCATTTGCTTTAGATCTGTTGGGGTTCTGTCAGCGGTTTCATCATTTCCAACTAGCTTTGTCAGCGTTATAGTACGAGGCTTTGGTACGACTGTCCAGGCACAGATTTGCAAGGATAATGCAACAGGTATTTTATAAGTTAAGAATGGTTGTTTTTATGAAATGGCAAATGCCACACATGATTCTTAAGCTTGCGTTGCAGGTGATTAATTGCCAAGGGCTCTTGGTTGATGCATGTTTTTATGCATGAAGAACCACAAACAGACTGTGCTTGTTGATGGGGACTTGCTCTGCGACTTCATTTTGAGAAGGGACTTTCAGAATTGTATTCAATATATGGCATGATTGCCTGCATTTCATTCTTAACTTTCCAGATGACTGCTATTTGGTCAATGTTTACTTTTCTAAAGTCTTTGCTGCTAAGTCTCTTATGTGCCATTTCTCGTATATGTTTTGGGCAAATGAATGCTATCTACCCAGCCACATAAAAGTATTTACAGAGCCATTCAATGCTCTTAATGACAGTTCCATCATTTAAAGGGAATTTCTTAGTACTGTCACTTTTGAAGGCCATCCTTAGATCATGTGATGCCCTTTTAGTCAGTAATTCTGTTACTGATGTTTTATCTACATCGAGAATATGTGGATAGGTGAATTTATGCAATTTAAGTATCTTCTCTATGCTGGATTCCAGTTCTACCCTGAATTCTTTCCATTCTAGGCTTTTATTTGGGATATGATTTAGGCCCTGCTGCAACATGTTTCTGAGGTGTTTGTTCTGTACCACATTAATGTCTGTGGTTCTAATGCGACCAATATCTGGGTCAACAAATTTGCGTAATTGAGGTATTGAACATGGACATATCTCCTCGTTTTCCTGGGCAAATATGTAAAATGGCTTATAGCATAAATCTCTCATATTCTCAGTATATTTCCAAGAGAACATGATGTTATTCATAATATCCTCCCCAATACTGCCCAGTACATCCTTCATAGCTTTATAAACTATTTTGGGTAGGTAGATTTCATCTAAGATTTTAGATAGGAATGTGCAGTGAACAATCTTTTTCTTTGGTTTTGTATCACCCTCTCTTAAGTGTAACCTGCCTAGGGCATCTCTTACCTTGGATTTCTGCATAACACAGAATAAATCCAAAATAGTTCTAAACAGAATTCTCAGGGATTGATTTACCTCGTGTTATTTCAGTATATATGTCTGAACCTGGATGATCCAGTATATTGGAAGTGTGCAAGCCGAGTGGCATAAATGATCTCATATATTATGAGTCATTGTTATTTTTCATTGCCCAAATGGGTAAGGTATTATTTTTATAAAAGGTATCATAGACAAGCATTCATATATACCATGTATTAGAACGAGCTCATCAAATGATTTGTAAATTGAGACCATACCTTATGCGTCATACATCAGTTTATGCACAGTGGCATCTTCATTCTTGTAGTCCTTAATTTTGTTGCCTTTGGTGACCGAATGCCCCACGTTTCCTGGAGTTTCCAAGCCTTCTACTGTAGAGTTATCTGACCTTTCAGATTTGGAAAGCACAGGTGGTACTGTAAGCCTGGAAGGAGCATTGATCTGAATGCTGGAATTGCTTGCTTTAGTGGACCTGCTTACTCTTGATGGTTTGTTGCTGCTATTGCTGGCAGTGGCAAGTGATCCCTTTAGAAAGTCAACAGACCTGATGATCTTCTCGCATATTTATGCCACCTGTCCTTTAGGATAACCAGTCTTCAAATCAGCATTCTTGTCATCAGACATCTTCAAAGTCATGCCTATTAGCATGTTTCTAACCTCCAAGTATCCGATATATGCCAGAATACATGTTTTGAGCGTTGTCTTGAGGCAATTTCTGAACGCTACCATTTGTCCAGCAGTGGACATGTTAGGATAAATTGTGCTGAAATTATTGAGCATGTACCGTATAGCTTGATCAAGCCACACCATATTATCATCACAACTATTGGCTTGCCTGTCGTTGCTTTTATCTTCACATATACATTTCAGATATGGGCACATGGTCCTCCAGATATGTTTCAAATAGAAGTCATCTCTTTTTATCTTAGGGTATGCCATGTGTCCTTTTTGGGCCAGCATCAGCAAGCTGCTCTTAACACATTTTTTATCAAAGAATCGGGAGGTAACTTCCAGTTTGATTCTGGTTTTCTTCTATCTGGCCATTCTAGCCTCCTTATCTCTTTCCAACTCAGTATTCCTCTTGGAAACATATTTTCTGCATATTTCTTGGCAACAACCTCCTTATCTCCTATTAGTCCCTTCATTTTGCAAACGCGATCCCAACCAATCTTAAGTGCATGGTCTTGACACCTTCTAAGATATCTTCTCTGATTAACCCTGTACGTATACTCAGGATCCACTCTATAGGCAAGTTGATATGCTGAGAGGTCACGGTTGGGCCTTCTCTTTTGCTTTGCTTGAGCCTGCTTGTGCCTTCCCGCTGATGCTCCCTCGACAACAACCGCAAGATTATGCACTTTGCTCATGTGTGCATGTAGCCTCAACCTCATCTTAGAGTCCCATACGCAGCCGGGAACTAGACAGCAGTGCCTCTTCTTCTTTATGGAGTAATAGTATGCCTACTTCATGTGACGTTCCTCTACCTCAGAGTCGTCATTACTAAAAGCTGCTTCAACTTCAGGAGGTAAAGGCACGCCTTTGCCTTCTTCCTCTTCTTCTGCTGTTGTCTTGGCAGATCCCTTCATTACCCTCTTTTGAAACTCCACCGGATCTTTCCCTTTTCCAGCTGCTACAGCTCTCTTCTCTTCATTGGTGGGCTTGAGCTCATGATCAGAGTCGGAAAGACTCTCTGAATCTGAAAATGACATTATGATGGAGCCTAAGAGTCCACAAAAATAGAGCTTAGCTTTGTGGCAGCCCTGGCCTTCAATGCAGGTGCCCCAAGCTTGCTGGCTCTGATCAATAGGAATTGCATGTGATAGAATCCTGTTTTTAAAATGAAATAAAAGAAAGAATTCAGATCATGGTTTTTGAATGAATTAAAGAAAAGAAAGCAAATAAATTAGATCCGACTTACATTAGATATGCCCCAACAGATTCCTTGTTCACCCATGTATGCCTCATTTTTTCGGGATCGTCCGTGCTCGTCCGCTCAAAGCACTCTGCCTGGGCCTGCTCTACCATAAATTCACCTCTCTTGATAGAACCCCAGCCCCGTATTGGGTTCTTGAAGTGAACGGGCCAATGGCAGTTGTATGAAAGGACAACTTTCTTCCCGGATTTAAGCCTCCGAGTCCTGGTAAAGAGGTCCTCTATCTGCTGCAAGGTGTGGAAATCAAGCTTATAATCTGGAGCTAGGCTGAGCATTGTTATGTGAAGGATTCTCTCATTGGACATGAAGGTGTAATTATATCAGAAACCTCTACTACAGCATGGGGCAACAGAGGGGAAGGAAAAGGGAAACGCTCATTGTCATGGCTAGATGTTACCTGGCTGCCCGAGGGGTCTGCTGATAGGGGCTCTTCGGGTTCTTTCTCCAACACAATAGAATTGAGGATTTCTAAATTTAGATCTGCAATGACACGGTGTACTTGGGAAGTCCACGCAGATTCTCTTGTCTGCTTGTCATCAGCAGCCAAAGGATTCTATTCTTGCTCCTCGACACCCTCTGAGCCATAAACAGTAGCTATATTCTTTGCATATCTGGCCATTCTAGCCTCCTTATCTTTTTCCCACTTAGCATTCCTCCTGGCAACATAATCTTCTGCATATTTCATGGCAGCATCCTCCTTATCTCCTATCAATCGCTCCATTTTGCCAACGTGATCCCAACCAATCTTAAGTGCATGGTCTTGGCACCTTCTAAGATATCTTCTCTAATTAACCCTATACCTATACTCAGGACCACTCTATAGGCAAGTTGATATGCTGAGAGGTCACGGTTGGGCCTTCTCTTTTGCTTTGTTTGAGTCTGCTTGCGCCTTCCCACTGGTGTTCCCTCCACAACAAACGCAAGATTATGCACATTGTTCATGTGTGCATGTAGCCTCAACCTCTTCTCAATGTCTCATACACAGTCGAGAACTAGACAACAATGCCTCTTCTTCTTTGTGGAGTAATAGTATACCTGCTTCATGTGATATTCCTCTATCTCAGAGTCGTCATCACTAAAAGCTGCTTCAACTTCAGAAGCTAAACGCACGCCTTCGCCTTCTTCCTCTTCTTTTGCTGCTCTTCTTGGCAGATCCCTTCTTTACCGCCTTTTGAAACTCCACCGGATCTTTCCCCTTCTCGGCTGCTACAGCTGTCTTCTCTTCATTGATGGGCTTGTACTCATCATTAGAGTCGGAAAGGATCTCTGAATCTGAAGATGACATTACGGTGGAGCCTAAGAGTCCACAAAAATAGAGCTTAGCTCTGTGGCAGCCCTGCCCTTCAATGCAGGCGCCCCAAGCTTGTTGAGATACAGACACATCAAACTAGGATGAAACCAACAATGATGCTTCCTCTGATCAATGGGAATTGCATGTGATAGAATCATGTTTTTAAAATGAAAGAAAGAATTCAGATCATGGTTTTTGAATGAATTAGAGCAAAGAAAGCAAATAAATTCGATCCGACTTATATTAGATATGTCCCAACAGATTCTCGTTCACCCATGAATGCCTCATTTTTTCAAGATCGTTCGTGCTCGTCTGCTCAAAGCACTCTGCCTGGGCTTGCTCTACTACAAATTCACCTCTCTTGGCAGAACTCCAGCCCCATATTGGGCTCTTGATGTGAACAGGCCACTGACAGTTGTATGAAAGGACAACTTTCTTCCCGGATTTAGGCCTCCGAGTCATGGTAAAGAGGTCCTCTATCTGCTGCAAGGTGTGGAAATCAAGCTTATAATCTAGAGCTAAGCTGAGCACAGTGTTGTGGAAGGATCCTCTCATTGGACATGAAGGTGTAATCATATTAGAATCTTCTACTACAACATGGAGCAGGAGAGGGGAAGGAAAAGGGGAATGCTCATTGTCATGGCTAGATGAACCTGCACTTACCTGGCTGCTCGAGGGGTCTGCTGATAGTGGCTCTTCGGGGTCTTCCTTAAACACAATAGAATTGAAGATTTCTTCATTAAGATCTGCAATGACACGGTGTACTTGGGAAGTCCATTCAGGTTCTCTTGTTTGCTTGTCATCATCAGCCAAGGGATTCCATTCTTGCACCTTGACACCCTCCAAGCCATAAACAGTGGCTATATTCTTTGGATATCTGGCCATTCTAGCCTCTTTGTCTTTTCCCACTCAGCATTCCTCCTGGCAATATACTCTTCTGCATATTTCTTGGCAACAACCTCCTTATCTCCTATTAGTCCCTTCATTTTGCTTACGCGATCCCGGGTGAATAGATGAACTCAAGTATTTCAAAAGTTCTCCTATATATTTGGTGTGATGAATAAATGACTCAAATATTTCAAACCTCTATTATAGGTGTATGTGTACTAGGATGAATAAATGACTCAAGCATCAAAAGTTCTCTGATATATTAAGAGCATCTTCCAGTAATATGATGTTATTCTTTATTGTTTGTGTACGTTATTTTATGTTGTTTTCGTTCCTTATTTGATCGACCCACAGTTTTACTTTCATTTTCAATTTAGTTTTACTTATCATTTTCGTTCATTTTCGTTTTTGTTTATCGTAGTATCAAGATTGGGTGATTGAAATGGAATCCACTTTATTTACCAACTTTATTCAGTGGCCAATAGTTGAGATTTGAGAAAATTTTGTGTTATCCACTGATCCATTTAGTCATGAGAGATGGGCTAGATAACGTCCTCTCCCGAGGCATTATAGGTCAAGAAATGGCCGAGTGGCCATGTGGCCAGGAAAGAAATTCCGAGGCCGTACGATAATATGGCTGAGGAATTTCCTGGCCACATGGCCACAAGGCCATTTTTCTGGGCCATAACGCCGAGGGGAGGACGTTATCGGCCTTAACGTCTTTGGCCGAGGCATTTAGCGCAATGGCCGCCATAGTCAAAAAGCTTGGCCAGCTTCGGGAGCCTGCACTGTATTCTAGCATCACAAGTTTGACGCACTTAAGCTTCATAGAATCAGCCTGGGATAGCTTATGCACGCCTGTTTGTGGATGATAGCTTATGCACGCCTGTTTGTGGCTCATACACAGCAACAACAGTAGGATTTGAAGGATCAAACACAAGCAGCAGCAGCACGAATTTTGAATTGAAAAAAAGAATTCTTTCCAATTTTGGGCATTTCATTCTTGTTAGAGGCTCTAGCTACGGTGGTTGCTTGCTGCAGAGCTCCGGCTATTAGAAGTCCTGTTTTAAAACAGAGATGCCCCAATCTGCGCAGCCCCAATCTGATAAGCCGGATCTGAGCATCCCCAATCTGATAAGCCGAAAAACCGTATTCGTGGTAAGCCGCATTGAAAGCTGGATTGAAACCCCTTAGAACTTACCTCGAGGCCTGGCTATGTCACAGGGATTTGACCACAGCTATCCGACTATGATGTAGGGCAAAAAAAATTAAAAATAAAAAGATCACGTGGCATCATAAGAAATGCTATGGACATAACATCCGTGTTATAGACATAACAAATTGTTACTGAATATAACACTTAAAGATCGAAGGCCAAGATTAAAACCTACAGCTAAATGCTGAGGCCAAGGACATTAAGACAGGAATAACACCCAAGAAACTAAGGGCTTTATGCTCTACTATAACAATTGAGGCAAAGCTGGGCCTCAATTGTTTAAGTAGGACATAACACCCCGAGTTATCCACCTTAACACATGCAGCCGATTTATGGCCGTCCACCATAACAAGCAAGGAGTTTATAGGCATTTGGCATAACAAACCAGCTTATGTGCCCCCCTGTTACTAGTAACATCGTTACAAACAACAATGAGATTTGATCTCAGCTATAAAACTTGAGGGCCTGCAGGTTAAGGTCCACTACTCCTGACCCTCAAGTAACAAACATTATAAACTTCATATGTTGTTAACTGATTTATGCAATGAATGCCTCATGAGGGGGAGTTTTCCAGATGAATGGTGTATCAATAGGACAATTCCTATATATAAGTCTGGAAGCAAGAATGAGGTAAGAAACTATCGAACAATCTTGGTAAGCAATATTTTTGCTAAGCTTTTTGCGTCTATGCTTGAAAACAAAATCTCTTCTTGGGCTGATGAACACGACAGTAGAGCTATTGGACAAGCAGGCTTCCGGAGTGGCCACTCAACATTAGACCACTTAGCTACTTTGCGAGTAATGACAGAGGGTGCAAAAGGCTCTGGAAATAAAAGGTATGTGGCATTTATTGACTCGGCAAAATGTTGTAGCTTGTCTAGCAGGTCCTAGTAGAGCTATCCTTCCCTTTTACTGGACCAGAAAAGATTGAAAACACAATTGGTGTAAAACAGGGCTGCTCGTGTTCCCCTACCCTTTTTGGGTTATTTATTGATGAGCTTGAGAGCTGGTTGGCTAGACTTGGTGGAGTTGGAGCTAGACTTGGAAGGTATGTTATTCAGCTCTTGCTATTTGCAGATGACATAGTGTTAATCTCTAAGTCAGCAAGCGGTCTACAGCATCAGTTGAATGTGTTGGATGCTTTCTGTGCTGAAAAACGAATGTGCATCAATGCAGATAAATCTAAAGTTATGGTGTTTGGTGGTTATGATCCTACAATTTTCTTTATTGGAGGGATCCCTTTGGAGAAAGTAAATGCATATAAATATAACGCAGAACTATAGATGGAATATGGCAGCCCAAAAGAGGGCCTCAGGGGGCATGCGAGCATTATACAGTATGTTACACCAGTGTAAAATTAATAATTTTGATCATTGGAACCTGAGGCGACTGCTATTTGGCGTTCAAGTGAAGCCAGTAATCCTTTATGGTAGTCCAATCTGGGGGCCCGGATTATCAAGGAAAAGTTGGAATGACATTGAAAAAGTGCAGAAGAGATTCCTACTTGGAGAATTTGGGGCAAAACCACAAACACCATATGAAATGCTATTAGCAGAGGCGGGCATGCTTCCATTAGAGGTAGAGGCTCTTTGTAGGACCATAACCTATGTTAACAGGGTGCTGGATATGGATCATGATCGTTTTCCTAGATTGGCTCTAGAACAATCTATAACTAAAGGTTGGTATTTCGATGTTAAAAAATGGGCAGAAAGATGGTTGGGTGCAGTTTGGCCCACCTCGTGTAAGTTCAAAGAAATTCATGAACAGATTTCTGAGATAGCTATAAAGATTCAGAAAGAGATGTTAAAAAGCAGTTTTACCTCATGGAGATAAATGACCTACGAGAATATACAGAACAAAGGTATCTCCTATCCAATATAGATAGGAAAAATCGGATGCTTATCTCTCAGCTACGATTGTCGTCCCATATACTTCATATAAAGACTGGGAGGTGGAATGGTAATCGGTTTTGTCCTGGATGTCTAGAGCTTGAAATTGAAACAGAGGAACATGCATTCTTGAGATGTGACTCTTATGCGCATATTCGACTCAATCATGGCATCCAGGTGAACACATTAAAAGATCTCTTTGATATACCGGCACACCTTTTAAGCTCGTATTTGAAGGCTATCTGGAAAGAAAGAAAAGACATAATGAATTTGTTTGAATTCATGAAAGATTTTGAATCAGAATATGCTCTAGATTGAGCGTCTTGAATAATGAACCATGTATCTTTTTGCCATAGAGGCCTGGGGCCTAAATGGCTTGATTAATACATAATTATTATATGCCTCAACAAATGTCACATGGTTTTTTGAGAAAGTTCAGTCAGAATTTAACCTCCAAACAATCATTGCTAGCCTTCACTTACATTGCCTCATGCAGTCCATAAATTGGAACTCATGGTATATGATTAAAGGTCGAGTGACAAATACAAGTTCAGCAGCCGTACCCTTAATATAGAGCTAGCAAGCTGGAGGGCACATGGTTTCTCTATTTTATAATAATACAATTTTTCATTTTGGTGTACACTTAGGTCTTCCTCGAGTGCTAGCAACAGAGAAGAGCATCCTGAAGAAGCTCCATAGCAACGTTGTCTCAAAACTTTAGGCAACCTATTTTGCCGACGTCTATCAGAGGACACAACTCACTGCTGGAACAATTACAACTACCCCTCAATGACTAAAATGTATGAGAAGTGCGGGCTTACCTCATTACCTATAATACAGAACAAGAACTATGATTGGTGCCACATTAGCACCATGATGCTTGCAAAACCAAGTACACAGCCAAAAGCTCCTCAAGCAGAGCCTCCAGTAAGCCTTAAATTTACACAGTTAAAGAAAGTAATCTGGTGCAGGCTTTTTGGAAGGTATACCCCTGGCCTCCTACTCTCACAGCGAAGACACAAGATTAGAGAACAGAATAAAAAAAACCTCCCAATATCAGCATAATCATTCAAGTTACCTGGGGAGCTGCCTCAAAGACAGTAAACTTTTTGTTCAGGTGCTCATCCAACTCCAAAATGGCAGCAACATTCCCACATCTGGATTGCAACAGCAAAGACCACCCTAAGCTTTGAATTAACAGTTAAGGGGAATGACACAAATGGCTCTGAAACAATAAGCACCCCCATAACATCCTACCTGTAACAGTAATTTGGTGCCGACCATACCGTCACAACTTGGTTGTTGAACATCCATTTATACCCTTCCATTACCAATTGATGAGCCCGACAAATCAAGTCAATCTTATTTGTATGATTAAAAGTTGTAACTGCACTTCCTCCAAACAGATACCCTGCACCACGGGGGCTCAAACCCCAACCCTGTATATCTTCAGGATCAGACCATAGAAGATCGCACATAGCGCCATCATGAGGTACTTCTTGCTTTCGATCAATTATTCTAATCTGATATTCACCACCATGAGAAGTATAAACATATTGTCATAATAAACAATGCCATCACTTCAGAAGCAACATACCTGGTCAATTGTCCTTATGGCTGGGGAAAGACCTCCATGCACACTGAATATTTTGTTCTCAATCAAAGCTGAAAGACTGCAAGGGTAATCGCAAAAATTATTTTATACCACTTCATACAGAAGCCCAGGATAATCCAATTGTACAGACCTTAGATAGTCAAAAATATCAGTGCAGTAACGCCAGACATTTACAGATCCATATTTTCTTAAGCATTCATCATAAAAACCATAAACCTGAAAGAATCATGAACTTCAGAATGTTATCATAAGTTCACAAATACAACACAAAGATGCAAATGCACAAATACAACACAAAGATGCAAATGCATAGCAATTTATACCTGCGTTATTTGACGACTCTCATGGTTTCCTCGTATAAGGGTAATTCGATCTGGATAACGCACCTACAGAAAATTTCCCATCAGCAAACTACCAAAAAGAAAGCTCAATAAAAAGAAGTCTAAACTGCCAGGGACGGTATTATGATATCCTCCACTTAAAACTCTTCAGAATGCTATTACATAATACTTATAGACATCCCAGGCTTTTAAAGAGGCACTATTTCAATAAACAATAATGAAATCCTCATGGTCCAGAAGGCCAGCTAATGGCAAACTATACTCCCTCATCTATTCCTTTGTACAGTCATGATTCATTATAACCAAAACTGGCCAAAAAGCTAGACTACTCTTGAAGCATGCAATTTAAAGACAATATCCACAAACTTCCTCGACTAACTATCCAAGACCAACATGAGCACCTGTTATATGCTCTAATTACCTTCAAAGCTAACAACAGCAAAAACGTCTCCACAGAATAGAAACCGCGGTCGACAAAATCACCCAGAAATAGATAATTTGTTTGTGGACAATCCCCCCCTACTCTGAAGAGTTCCTTCATATCGTAGAATTGACCATGTATATCTCCACAAATCTGTAACACCAAAACTCAGATAAAACGAATTGGAAAAAAGCTAGAACGTTCCTTGACCAGTGAATCAATCATTTGCATTTTCATAATATTCATATTACTCCATTATAAAAGTAAATATGCAACTCATCCAGTCCAACGTTTTTAACAAATCTAGCCAAGGATAACCAGTATAGACAGGAAGCATGCAACAGTCTATACATGTGAAGTGGATAGAATGTGCTGAGAAGACATCAACATAAACATCATCACTTGAACATAGTGTCAGCTTAAAACGAAAATGCCCACTTGCGATGGATGATATCCATGAAGCTTAGTTGTAGGAGGTGAAGAGAAAGAATGGATCTCTAAAACTCCATTCTAAACATAGTGCTCTTAATTCAATTGAAAAGGAGCTATCAAATCGAGCAGATGGACAGCTGATGAGGAAAAGGAAGAAAATGATAAAAACACCATCATAGAAAAGCTAAAGCTAGTTTCATGAAAAAAATTATTCGAATGGCAACTTTCTTCATTACCATAAAAGGACAAGGGAAAAAGAAAAGGATGGTATACCAAAGTCCCAAATTCTTTGACCCACAATTTTCCCTTGATAATCTCCCAAATTTTTTGACCCACAATCTTCTGTTGATAATTTCAACGTTAACAGATTTGAAAGGGTTTCAGAAAATCAAACTATTAATTCATATGCTTTTCTCACGGTTCTTGGAACGAGTCCCAAAGATGATGGATACGAGTGTCCTTGAATGACGAGGAAGTTACAAGAAACTTGCACCATGCAATGATGATAAAAGCACAAACTTTGGCCTTATACGGATAGCAATAGTGCATCAGCTCCCGTTTACCCTAAAACTAAACACACGGAGGCCGTCAAAAGCAAAGGCACAAGGACATACCGTGACAGGAGCGTCTACGCGCTGGACATTACTCTCCTCGACCAAAATTTCCATAGCCTTGAGGCAGAGCGCCTTAACTTCTGATTCCTTAAGCGGCTCGCATCGTTTGAGCTGTTCGATTTGTCTATCAAGATCAGACATGCTGAGAGGATGGAAGTGTTCCGGCAAAAAAAAAGGAACACTTCAGGAGTCAAAAAGCAAGGCAAGGAGAAGGGCAAGAGGGGGCAGCCGACCAGAAGAAAAAAAGTGTGAAAATGCAAGGCACGGGAGGCGAATCCAGAAAGGAGGCCTCCGGCGGGCCGATCGGCATCGCCTTGCCGGACTCTACGCGCGCTAAGGTACGCCTAGCCCTTTCCTCTCCAAATCTGTCACGTCATCGCCACACTAACATAACAGCGCACGATTGGTCTCTCTTTTTTTTTTGGGTTGCCCCTAGGGGGGCAAACCCTTGTTGAGGTGGGTTCTTAGCATATTCCAAGAATATGCTGGTATATACCTAGTATATTCAGAAAACTGCTAAAAACTTGGTACAGCCCTTAAACTGGCGGTCATCCTAGTTAGTCGGCGAGGCTCTTCTTTCACTGAGTAGCCGGTTAGCCAGTCAAGGATATGGCTCGTATTGACATAATCGCGTCTGTCTGTGATTTTTTCCTTTTTGCAATGGAGACGGTTTGCGGCAGAGCAAAGGAGGATTGATCAGCAACGATGCGTACAGTATCCTGAAGACGACGAGCAGGAGATACTTGTTGAATATCCCAATGATCACGATCTGGATATCGCTTTTAGTAATCCTGCTTTGATTTCTAGGCGAGCATATAATAAAATTTATTGGCATTGATTGTTCTTTCATTGCTTGAAGTGCTTCTGTCCGAGGTTTGGCTATTTGTCATGTCTCACAACCTTGTTGACTGATACCAACAAACTTTGGTGTCTAATCTATTCTTTATGATGCTGCAGCGTTATCATTATCACTAACAGGTTCTCGGGATGAGAAGGTCCCCAAAGTCCTGGATATGTCCTATGAGGTAAGACTATATCTGCAAAATCCATTCTTCCACAATGAACAAGTTTGTTGTAAAGTATGAATTATATTGTTATATTTCAAATCTTAGAGATTACTTGTGTGGTAAAGGGCAGAGGTTAAACTTTAACTTAGAATCCAACTCTTTTAATATACAGATGTTTGAAAATAAGGATCTGGAATGGAATGATGAAGATCTAAGGAAGAAGACGGCTGAGAAAAATAGCACACAGGGAACGTCGCTACTCCAGAACCTGTGGGCCTTGCCAAATATTCCTGGCCACGGATTCTCCCCCTTTTGTTCTTTCTTGTCGCTCGGCAATCATCTTTCATATGGCAGAGCAGATCAAGGCATTCGGCAAACCCTGGATATTTCTTAAGGTACTAGAATTTTTGTTTTCTTCTTTAGTCTTATGGCTTCTGTCTCTCTGATTTATTTCATAAGCTGAAGTATGTGTCACTTTTGTAAGCACATTCCATGAAGGAACTGTGCAGAAAGGAAATCCATCGACCCTCCTCACAGCCGATTTTGGTCAGATCGTTTTGGCAGTCCGACATTTTGTTTTGAGAAACACCGCAGTTTCTGTTCAGAGTTTCCCTTGCCGCCACGCCAAATAATGGATTTTGTTTATCTGTTGCCCTTTGAGTGATGGTTCCAAGCTCGCCATGGCAAAGAAAAGAGGACATGCAAGTGCTACTTCCATCCCGGTATAAAATTCGTTTTCTCTCTAAATTGCCTAAGATTGTTGTTTCTCGATTTAATGAATTTCTTTGATTGTATAGTAAATGGATTTGTTCAAGTGATCCAGCCCTATGTACTCTAGCAATGAGCGAAGTTTACCGCCAATGGGATATTATCAAATGGCGAAAGCTTGACATGTGTGATTTTCCCAACCACCTTTTGGTCCTTGTCCATGGTATCCTTGCCGTGTAAAAAGAACTAGGAAATTTGTCGAGAATTTACGCTTCTTATGAAGGACATTTTTATGGTAAAATTTTTTATTCTTATAATTGCAGCCCAAGCGATTGGAACTATGTAAAAGCTGAGCTGAAAGTGAGGCTTGGAAGTAAGTTTCTTATTCATGATAATACATATATGCCATATTTAGTCTCTATATACTGAGATTATTGTCTTCAAGATCGATGCCCGTAAAGCATGCATGCAGCCAAAGACCGTGAATTCCTACTTGCATATAACATATGGGATAGACGTTCTTCGGAGAGAGCTTTGGCCAATGAGGTAACGTATACTGTGTTAATCATATGAAATTTTTCAAAGATAAATAGATGTTATGTAATCGTTGCATTCTAGATATGGAACTTCAATGTTTCAATGTGATTCACTATCTTATAAAGTGGAGAACTTTAATTTCGTGCAAGCGCTTTTAAGTGTTCCTAACTTTGTTTGTACACAAATTTGTGAAGACATGCAAAATTGGCTATGGCTAGGCTATGGCTAGTCACATAACCTGTTGCAAGCTAAATTTCTTGACCTTTAATGATCTACTAGTCAAAGAGTACTAGAAACATCCTAAAACCGAATTGAAAAGGAAAGACTCGCCTCCCTTAAAAAAGAAAGGAAAGGAAAATGTTATATGACTTTGTTCCATTGCTTTATTTTTCAAGATTTCCACATGTTAGAGCTGAATGAAAGTAATGGTGTAATATTATAAACATCTATTTTCTCATTTGTAATATGACATGAAGATATATGGATCTGACCCAATAGCTCCCTATTCTATTGGGAGTGCTTGTGCCGAGAGAATTGCAGCTCCATTAGCACCTTTCCTAATTGATCGCATGGTTGGCGGTTGTTTTTGACAGACGGAAAGCCGCTGAGCTTTTACTTCTTTGCGTATGGCTTCGCACAAACAAGAAGGAAAGTTTATGTAATGTCTTGTCGAGACGCCTCAAGTTCTAGTGACAAGAATTGTGTCAGAATTAACTAATACTATATGCTATTTTGTAGTTTCGCTTTTGCTTTTTACGTGCGTGCCACATATGCTAACGTTAGTACATGAAGCAAATATGCTTATGATGGTCAAGAGAGTAGGGTTAAAGCTCTTTTGTTGTTATTTTAATGCTTATCTCACCGCTTCCCCAAGTATTAAGAAATCTATCAGTCTAAAAGGAGTCGCTAATCTTGGTAGTCCGATCTATTCTCAAATCGGGCTGTTTCTAATGAATCGTGTATGCCAATGTGCTTCATATTCAATGATTCATCTCTTCTGGTAAGCTCTCTGCTTCATATTCAATGATTCATCTGTTCTGGTAAGCTCTTTGACTTTGTTCTTTCATATTGTTAAATGGGTGTTTGAAGCCCGCAAATGGGCTTATGGATTCTCGATGTAGGTTCACTGCTATTTGAAACTGCTTTTGAGATATTAAAATTAATCAGGTCATGATACCTATGCATAAGCTTACCTTGGACCACTTAGATAGAGTTACCATTGCGTCCATTGGAAGCATTGTGATTAAAGCCCCCAATGTATTTGGAGAAATGTCTCCTTCATTAGCCTTATACAGTTCTAGAAAACGGCTTACAAATAGGTTCCTTCATTAGCCTGATACAGTTCTAGAAAACAAGTTACAAATAGGTTCATCTTATTCTTTTAATATTTGGTTAGATCCATGGTTTGTGAGCATACTTTCCTTTACTCATTGTCGTGGTTGGGTGGATTGAAGTGTCATATCTTCATATTCCATTTGAACCAACTTTGCCTATTGCATGTAACAATTTCCCTACTTCTAGGCTTTTCAAAATCCTATAGGCACATAAGATGCCAATAATGGTAACATCATCTGGCCTTATACCCATTTCCATGCCGAGTATTAAACTGATTAAGAAAGCCCTTTTTATTTTCTGTAATAAGTTGACACGGTGAATATTAGGTGTATGGAAAGCATCCCCTTTGTAGTTCTATTGTTGGATTTGGAGTATCTAAGCAGCAGACTAGACTATCGTGGAGGGCTGAGGTGCACAATATTTTTTGACATCTCCCTTTGTTTAATAAACATTTCTTTTAACTTACACCTTGTGCATATCAGACTATCAATATTGTTGATATACTATGATGCAGGTTTGTTCAATGTTTTTTCTCTCAGACCTATCATCCTTCTAATACAATAATTATTCATAAATGCCTAGTTGGCAAAAGTAAGGCTCTATACATGTCTAGAGTTTCATCATGTTGTTAGTTTATAATCAAAGTGCCAAGGGATATGACATTGTTTTTGGAATGCATTCAAGGCAACATATGAATTGTCGAACATGCTATTTTATGCATTGCTAAGCTCGATTAGCAAGAATGACTGTTTTTTTCTAGCTCACCAACTTAATTCTGCAGAGCTTATGCTGCAGCAAGGGATTCGCCTTTCCAAGGGATCAGGAATCTTGAATTTTTTTACGTTTCTAAGCATTTTAGCTTATTACCTTGGTTCCAAATTTCAACACAAGTGAAAAATACGGAGACTGGCTCTTGCTAATGGCATGAAGAAATCATGAATAATGCGAAAGTTGACAACGTTTATTGTGTTCCCGTTTTGACAAACTTGCTGGCAAACAATTGAATATAGTGAAATCATTGGATTGAATGGCTAATTTCACGTGTGCATCTATACTTCCCGTTGCCATCTACTTGCGACCTACATGGCTCCTGCACGTACTTTAGCAATTGCTCAACATATATAATGTATGTTATATTTAATATTTACTTTATCTTCTTGCATCTTTTCCAAACATTTTAAGACATCTTTCCCAAACATCTTAAGACGAAAGAGCATTCCTTGGAGCATATCTTGAGATTTTTGCAACCCATGGTATTTCATTTTGAGATTTCAACACATCAAAGGTTTTGCTCGCCTCCTCGAAACTATCACACTTGGCATATGTTCACCATTATATCTTGGCGATGGCTTGCTTGCTTATTTGATAATCAAGTTGCCTCATCTGTTATATGATTCCAGTCAGGCTATTAGGCATGGATGTTCTCAATCCAGGCAAAAACCAAGGGACTTTTTACTCGGTCATCAATCACAACATTCACCTACCCCATGGGCACGTGCTTCTTTTTCGAAAAGATGTGGTGAAAGATTGCTTTGAAAGGCTGGGGTGAAGATATCTGAATGTGAAGAAGATATGAAAGCATACAGGCATCGCAAAATATATTTTTCATTATATCAGTTTAATAATACCATTGTAAAAGTATTCTCTTTATCTAAAAGTATTCTTTTTAGTAACTGTCGAATAGGTTAAACCTCTTTTTTTGGTGTATGTATTTATGAAGTCAATGCACCATAAATATATGTTTGTTAAAGCTAAACGCTTGCCTCTTCAGGCTGCAAAATTATAATTGTTTTACAATCCAACAACATGGAGACCATTCGAAGAACCCTTCCAATTATAAATCTTGCATACAAAAAACAAGCCCATGCAAAACTCGACTCAGTCAAGCTACACAAATTATCCTTACATACTAACGTTTAAATCTAGCCTTTCATTTTAATGGCTAGCCTAATGCCGATAAGATGTTATACTCGAAAAAAATGCCTCCTATATGCTTTCCTAACGAGAAACTAAATCCAAGCCTAAAACTGCCCAGCCTACTATTGCCCTCCCCCCCCTCCCCCCCTAATGAATTCAACATTATCTTGTTCATAAACCCTCATGCAAGACATGGATACATTAATTCTAAACTGGTACCATGGTCAGACTGAGTACATGAAGTTTGGCAAACTACTAGTATTTCTACTAGGAACTATGTCTACACCTTGTTCAAGGCATGTACACACTTCATCGAAAGTATACCAATGTTCTATAACATCCGCTTGTGGCTCATCGCCTACCCATACACTGATGTTAATTCATTAAGTTGGAACTATTCCAACTCTTAATGTTAATATCAAAGCATAACAAATATGTTTTGGGATAAATAGCCCCATAAGTGTATTGAACTAGCTAAATATCATTAGATGTTAAAACATTCTAATATACACCCAAAGGTTCTTTATAAAAAACTTAAACATGCTATAGTAGATGTACACTTCACATCCTACTCTAAATCTGTTAGCTGGTAAGTGGAGCGGCCATGTAGACTATGAACAATGACCCATCAGACATTATACCTAACCCGAGTATGACACTTCGATTCAAATATTTCTTTTCTTCAAGTAAACATTTTCTGCACATCGGATCAAGCTCGTATTGACTTATAATCGCGTCTGTCTATGTGATTTTTGGGTTGCCCCTAGGGGGGAAACCCTTGCTGAGGTGGGTTCTTAGCATATTCCAAGGATATGCTGGTATATACCTAGTATATTCAGAAAACTGCTCCAAACTTGGTACATCTCTTAAACTAGTGGTCATCCTAGTTAGTGCGCGAGGCTCTTCTATCATTGTGTAGCCGGTAGCCAGTCTAGGACATGGAGCGCATCCCTTTGCTGGACCAGGATATGGCAGCCAGATCAGGATATAGCAGAGCTTATAACTTCTCTGTTTGAAATGCTTCAGATTATCCATCGATTCCTTTACAACACTGAAATCTGCTACATTCTCAGAGTGTTATTTCTAAAGCTGTTACAACGGAAAAAAATCTGATATTTCTTGGACATTTGGGAAGAGAAATCCTTCCGTTTGGCTTGAAAGAAAATACAGAGCTTGCATATCCGGCACCAATGGTCTGAACTAGCATCATTCTTCTTTTCACATCTATAACATTGACAAATTTGGCCTAGAGCTAGAACCGGAGAAGACGAAGGAGGATTCTTTGTAATATTATATCGCAAATCGACAATGGACCTCCTTTGCTTACCCTATCTCTGCGCCATTGTTTTGCCTTACTACCTTTATTTATGCCAGAAAAACAAAAAACACCTAGCACGAAACAGCAAAATAGAAACCATGAAAACATTATTCTCTGGGTATTGAAGGGCAACCCCTCGTGCGTAGCACCTTGTTTTTTTTGTCATTGTTGTTTTAGTCCACACCATCCCGTTGATTTCTGTCCACTTTTATACATACTTGAGGTTCTAGATAAACGTCTGCAATTACTGAGCCCTCAGTAGTCATTATCTAAGCTTGTCTAGTATCATCATTACTGCAAAGGTTTTTCCCTTGAAAACCTTTCGAGGCAGGGGTTTTTTAATCCTAGTAGTAATGATTGTACTAGCCCATTGTATGGGTCCCATGACCTATTGGTCTTCGTGGACGTTAAAAAAACTATTCTATTCTATTCTTTCATATGCCTCTTGCAGCTCGATGCCATACACAAATATTCTGTTCAAATCTATTTCACATAACATGGAAATAACATGGAAAGTGGGTGGCATTTTTTGTCTATGTATCACAGGCTGCCACATGGCATATCTCTACGATCTAAAACAGAAAGTGGGAAGCTAATTCCATGAGCAGTAAAGTAAAAGTAAAAGTTACAGTATTAGTATTTGCAACTGGCTAGCATTAGTATTACAAGAAATTTATCGCGGCGGCCGCCGCGAACATTTCTCTTCTCCAATCCGCTGCAAAAGAAGTTTTGTGCTAAGTTGAATAGATTTCAATTCTGGACATCCTTGAGATGTGAAAGAACATGCAGGAGTTGAATCTGCATGTTCCTCAAACTATATTAGTTTTGAGAATCTACTGCTCATCCTCTTGTGGCATTCCCTTGATAAAAATTTGGCTGCTTATTCATGTTAAAAGTTTTAGTTTTATGAGCTTGGTGCCCGCCATCATGTCTCCTTCAGCTCAAAGAGCACTAAAGAATTTCTTACGAAGCACCAATTCATTCAGAGACTACATAGCCCATTATTGAGTGAAGAACTTACCCGCCAAAATGCAATTAGCTTATGACTACTTCAATTTTGCTTCTTCTTTTTTTCTGGAGGAAGCTGCACCTAGCCTCAATACTGCCCATTATTGGGTTCTCGTTTCCAGGCCTAGAATTTAGCAAAGCCTTAATTACTAGGTGCTACCCAAGTGGTCCTAGATATGGCATCTAAACATCGAACTTCTTTTAAGGGAGGGGAGGTTTTTGGATTGCCCCTCTTTAAGGGGGTGGCTTTGAGCATCTTGAGGAATGTTTTTTGGTTGCCCCTGTTAAAGTGCAATTCGTTAGGTAGAGGGTGCCTTGAGCATCTTGAGGCATATTTTAGCATATCTAATGGTGCAATGGCTAAAATTTTGGTACCAATTTAATTCAGCGGGGCTATATGCTTTGTCTCAAGGGAGGCAATTTTGTGGATATCAATTGACTCTATTGTTAATTTCACCCAATGGTCTGACAATCATAGGGTACAATTTTGTGGATATCAATTAATCTATTGTTGACTTTAACCCTATGGTTTGATAATCATAGGGTGACCTGAAAAAGCATCTTGTTTTTGAAGGGAAAGTCATACCTGCTATGACTTTTGCCTACCACAAAGAGTTGCTGTAAAACAGGAGGGGGTATTCCTTAGGAATTAAGCATCTAAGTCCACTGCTCAACCCATGAATAGGAGTGACTTTTTTTGCACCACTCAAAGTTTCTTCAAGGTAAAAGAACCTGATAACCAGATGCAGATGATAGCTTGTTGTTGGCATTGCTTGTCAAGTTTTTCATACCCCAAGGAATGCTTATGCCAATGCCTATGAACGACTTGTGTGCAATCACAATGCCTTGCACAAGTTTTAATATGACATTGAGATACATATTGACAATTTCAGCGTCTGAGATATTTCAATGCCATTATGGAAATCTACAGGTCGTTCCGATGTAAAAACTCGAGTAAATTCCTATAGAACCTAACAATCATTTACATTAGATCCTTATAAATGTGTATTGCCACCAAAAAGTTGATGTCTAGTAAGGGATGAGATTAACATTTGTATTGTTTTTTTACAGTAGCATACAGCTTGGGTATATAAGATGGTATAATAAACTCCAATCTGCAAGCATCAAAAGTTGAATGCACACACGTTTTTTGCCTTCATTCTTGAACATTTACTGCATGTCTTCTTGTGTCATCTTGCATCTTCATTCCATGCTTCTCTAAAACAATATCTATCTATCTTACCTGCTTTGCAAGGCACTAATTCCAAAAAGACTGAAAGAAATTAGAAATGTCAGAAAACTTCACAAGCAAGACTTTAAACAAAAGAACTAGGCAATAGCTATAGCTCGTGTGGACACCTGAAACTGTCATTGAAGGGCAGAGGCCTGCCATTAGACAACATTTGTATACGGAAAATTCACCAAGGGATAACTAAGATCCACGATTCCAAAGGATAATAGAGTCTTCATGCATGCCACTGTTTTTTCAGGCTAGAGCTATAGACCGCCTTCCAATATATAATTTGAAGTCCTCCAAAATCCAAAGCAATTTTTTTTTCTCAAATTGCTTCACTAGAAGTGAAATGTCTCTTTGAAACAGATAAACATGGAAAATTCCAAGACCTAGATGTAACAGAGAATGTTTTGAAAAGATGCAACACAGAATGTTGTTCTTGGTGCAGCGAAAGACGCAATATCATGCCAGAACCTGCAATGATCCCTTTGCCATTTGACAAAGTTGATTATATAATATCAGATGATCCGCATTACCAGGACATAAGCATAAACCCTGCATTTGAAGCAGGAAAAGATATAAAATTTTAAAACAATGCAGACTTATCAAGTCGTCTCTACAATTGGTAGAGGAACATCTTAGCCCCTTTCACAAAGGCCGAGCCACCGCCTTCATCTCTGCCATACCGACCTAGGGTAGCAAAACAAAAGGTACCGGAAGCCCAAGAATAAACTGTAAGAAGCAAGATCGAATTCAAACTAAGAAGCAAGCCGCATCATAATTAGCAACTAGAGAAACTACGCATGATCCAAACAAAATGCATGAACATAGCGTGCAAACCATATTCAAAACGTAAAGGGCAAACAATATCAGCATACATCACTTTGAGGGCAGAGAGTTTCAAGCCATTTCTTGCACTCCATAGACTGTCAAAGCAGAAATGTAGAAGGAAATGCAAGAACTTTCTATGTGATTCATCTTCCTTGCATATCTAACCTATCTGTTATTCTCCAGCACAACACCCTTATATTTCGACAATTTTGCTTGGTTTGAGAAAAATCCCAGGAGTAAAAAATTTCCGGAAAAATGACAGGTGATATGCATGCTCATCATATAATATATCATATAATAGGGAACATGCTTAGTGGGAAAAAACCTCACTGGATTGGTAAAGATCGTCCAACGCCAGTGCCAAATGTTCAATGGTAAACACTGAATGTGTATGCATTTTTGCACAGTAACCACACAAAATTGGGAAGAGCATATTCACAAAGAAGAATTGCCATGTAAAGCAAAAGAGGAAGCATACATGTCTTATAGCCACGTGATCCTGGACATCATAATTCTTCCTTCTGCAGTCTGCAAATAAGAACCAACAAATGAAAATATCTTCACATAATGAAGAACTACCTTGTCCACGAAAATGCCAGTTACTCCGGACCTGAGTGTTGAAGGGAGACAATGGGGTCCCAGAACCCATTGTAAAGTGTCTGGCGGAAATGGCAGACGGTATCAGCAGAAAAAAATCATTTGTTGCAGCGCCTTCTTTTGCGGGCGTCAAGCAAAAGAAGAGGGTATCTCTTACCTCTACAAAAAGGAACTGAAGAGGTAATTTCGAATCTAACCTGGATTTTCCTACGGACTCCCAGAAAAGTGTCTCATCTTCGAAATCTCAAGAGCATATTTCTCACCACAGATGGCTCATGTACACCATATAAGGATTCAAAAATTTCAGTTCCTAATTTCAGGATTGACTGAGCAAAGCTTTTGTCTGGTTCGTCTTCCCAAAGAACACCATAGCTGTTGCTGCCATTCTCGAGATAAGTCTCAAACAGCTTTCATGGCCTGGGTCCATCAAATCACATTACCCTGGATTGAATTAGTTGCAAAGACTGTAATTGGTCTCATCAACTCTCCAACAATGTACATAAGTAAGGAGGAAAAATGATTAATAAGGCTCTCTCAATCCATATACTATACACGAATGAAGCAACCAGTCTATGTTGTATAATGGTCTGCTAGACCCTTATAACATGAATGAAAATTTACAGACACCATAGACGTAGACCAGATGGATCAAGGGAAAGAATAGAGCTGGTTGAGTATGAGACACAGGGCTCAGCCATAGTGCATTGCTTGCTGTGGCACAGAATAAGAAATTGGTGGCGGCATATTAGCACCATGGTTAGGCATTGCTCTTGCAAAATGTACAAACTGGGAATTGCGAATAGCCGAAGGAATGGGCCCTGAAGAAGTCACTGTTGGTGCAATGGGCTGCATCATCGGGTTCATGTACATACCCACACCTGGAGAACTCATAGGTGATGACATATTATTTGCTTGACCTGTAATGGATGGGTGACTCTGTTGCCTGGCCTCCCCATTGTTGTTAACACTAGTTATATCATAGATGCTAGTCCGTCTCTTATCCTTGTTGATGGAGTTTAGCCGAATAAAATATTTCTGTGCATGACTGGCTACTTGTGTTGGTGTTCGAGAAACCACAAAATTCCTGGAAATACTCCGCCAATCGCCCTTGCCAAATTTCTCCAAGCCCAGTAAAAATCACAAGCCCTTGCCAAATCAGTATGCCCTTGCCAAATGGAAGATCAGTATACTCATCGATGGAAGCATCTGGGCAGTACTTCCACGCAGCCCAACAAACCCCAAGCACGAGCTAAAGCTTCTGTTGGGTGTACACAACGGCCAAGTTTCAGCCGAACTTTTCCCACAGATCTGCCATGCCGCTTTGACGAAGGGCCATGCCATTTTGATGAAGGAAGATGCGCCCAGACGATTCCTGTTGCTGTTGCAGGCGATGGTTATGGCGATGGCGGCGATCCCAGTCCAGATTTTTTTTTTCTTCGATTTCATTTTCTCTGGCCTTTTTTTTGTTTTCCTATTTTTTCCCCCCGGAAATACGTGGCGGGAATCAACCGAATATGCCAAAGGCATCTTACCCATAAGAATTATATATGTTAAGACTATGTGGGATTTGAACCCACAAATAAATCCAAAGGTATCAAATGACGAAAATTGAACCCTGTGGCAAATATCTCCTTAGCCGCACTACAGAAACATGAATAAAGTAGTAAGAGCCGACAACAAAACTGAAGCGCTTTTACTTGGTTCCTAAGCTACATGCAAGAATAAAAGAAGCTTAGAACCTGAAGCCTGAAGCGCCTGCTTGCCAAATCTCCCAAGAAAAGTCTACCACGCGAAATCCCTGTTGCAAAAAACCTATTGTAAGAACCTGTATAATCCATACCTCTGTGAAGGCGCTAATCATTGAGCAAGATGAAGGAAAAGAAGTCTACTATTGCCAAAATAAGCACAGTTTCATTAAATATGGACAATACCTTGAATTGTGGACTTTTTATAAAAGAGACGCTTCGATAACACTAACATACATCCCCGGCAAGTGCCGCATATGCTTCAGCAACAAGTGTGGGAATCTTGACAGTGTTTGGTAGCTTCTTCTTATTCGAAGGACTCCAAGCGTAGTCGATACTCTCTATCTCAATGCGGTCACTAGCAGTGGTCGGCCTCCATCTCTTCTTCCAACAATTGACATAGTTGGTTGGGAACACCTGGTTCCTAACAGGGACAGGCTCCCACCAAGTGACCTGGATAGTCTCGAAGTTGTATTTCTTATCATTCATTTGGGGTTCCTCTGTAGCATACCCTAGCCATGTTGGGCACAAGACATCATCAGGGCGCGCCAATACACAAGGCCCCCAAAAATGAACTACCGTATAAAAGCATTAACAAACCATCTAGAAACCATGATAGATGTGGTTTTTTATATGGCAATTTATTTGATAGAAGAAAACCACATCCTATAGTGGTCTTTCAAAACTTATAGTGGCTTAGAACATGGTTAATAATGCTACTTCTAATGTTATAGTGGTTTGCTAAAACTGGTCATAGTTAATGAGATGGTTTTATTACAAGACTTGTGTACCATTGTGGTTTATAAAAACTATTGCCAGCTTATAAGAAATAGTAATGGTTTGTTATAGTCCCTAGATGAATAATGGCAAAATTTGAAGAAGTTTACTATGTTCAAGAACCATGAAAAAAAACATTATTTTTTTTCTTTGATCATTCAACAATCCATATTTTTTGACATATAACAACCATACATTGTCAACAAAATTTGTAAGCCCTGATCCAATACTATAGAATAGAAAAGAATAGTTGGAGCAAAAAATAAAGCACATTATTACGCCACCAAGAAGCAAAATCTAGTGGACCCATTGGCCTTATGTACAAGGCCTTCTAAAGAGAGTTCACGTTCAAAAACCTTGTGTCCTTTCTCATATGGCTTCAAAATGTAGTATGGAATGTTACATCTGCATTTAAGCACTTAAACTACTCTAAAACCTCAATTATTGCTTTTGAACCATGCTATTTAATAACTAGTTCCCATTTTTGCACCCTGCAGTTTGTACCTAGAGGATGTAGCTAATGTAAAGCCCATATGGCATGTGCATGCACGGAATTAAAGAAAACGGCCCTTATATAGTTAAAAAAACTAGAAAAAAACCCTTATAGGATTTTCTTCGAAACTCTAGATACATCCTCTACCGCACATACATTTTTTTCTATAAATTCCTCTAAATCCCCTACCATATTTGTACAATTAATTATCTAAATTCAACTAGATCCCTTACCATATTTTTATATTCAGTTTCACAAATTCGGTTAGATTATCTGCAGGTGCCCCTCGATCAAGTTGTATATAGTTGACTATTTGAGTGGCCAATTTGAGTGTTAAGTAGGCATGGTATGGTGAAAACTTGGGGACAACTAGCAGTAGAGGCTTGGAGCAAAGTGTAGAATGGGGTATAATGGGTTAGGGGAGGGATTTAAAAGTTGCTTGCACATAATAATTCCTACTCTAATGATATTATGTTCACGAATATCCTAGTTTCAATGATTCTTTTCTGAATGAAGACTCGTATTATTTGTTTGCATGACACAAACAATGGATTTACAGTTCAAATTCACAAAAGTATAATGCTAAAAATGGATTGTTAGGGCTAGTTTCTTGTGTTTGGAAATATCTAGGCTGTGTTTACCATTGATCTATTAGGGTGAACCACTATTTACTTTGGGTCTTATGGAATTCATAAACTTACTTTAATCCTCGCAAACATAGACAAGCATGTAAAATTGCGCCACACAATATGTAATTGATCGCAATATCGAGTTGCTTATGCTAATGTAGACAATGAGCCAACTATTCCCTTGCACAAACTTGCAATTCCAAAACTTGTGTTGTATACATATGAATTTGAGAGTTGGATGCAACTGCACAATCAAACCAAACTCAACTTGATATCGAAAACTATTCGACCTTCCACCCAATGCACTCCTTAGCTAGTGTGCTAGTCTAGACATAGCATGTACCTGGCAATCCGACACATGTGTCCTGGGGTAACTCCATCCTTCTGGATGCAACTGCACAATCGAACCATCATTCCGCGTTCCTCAGATGTCCAAATGGACGATGTCTAGCTTACTACGAGCCATCACGACGGGGCAAGTTCGAAATCGGTGCCCAATGAGGGTTTTTTTGTTCTCTCTCTTGGGCTCTCTCTTCGGACCTTCGATAAAACCTTGCATGCAAGCTCTTGACCACTTCTGAGGCAGGAAAGCCTGCCAAAACCTAAACCCTACAAATTAAGTAGGGTTTAGGTGTCAGGGCACCAAAACCGCACCATCTCCTAATCCCACCATCCAAATGGTAGCTCATGTCCCATGAAACGTCTCCAAAAAGAAAAAATGGGCATCCATTGCACGGATGTGCTAACCCCCAAATTTTCCCCTTTCTCGACGTAAGGGCACGACGGGAAATGGCGTGTTCCCATAGTTAAGCCTCTCTAGCAAGCTTGAAATGCAATTTTGACTTCACGGATAAGTCCAGAGAATCCATTTTACTTTAGGGACCAATTATTATGACCATATATAACCAAATTGGGCTTTATATGGGAAACTATTCGACCTTCCACCCAATGCACTCCTGGGCTAGCGTGCTAGTCTAGACATAGCATGTATCCAAACGTTTGATCAATCGTCTGCCACTCAAACATGTGTCCGGGTAATTTCGCCTTTCAGATGCAATGCAGACGGTCGAACCGCCGTTAGTGCTTCTCTTGCATGCCCGGCCAGACGATGTCTAGCTTGTTACGAAGTCATCGCTAAGGGGCAAGTTTGAAACTAGTGCCCAAGGAGGGTTTTTTTGTTCTCTCTCTTGGGCTCTCTCTTCGGACCCTCGAGAAAACCTTGCACGCAAGCTCTTGCCCACTTCTGAGGCAGGGAAGGTTGCAAAAACCTAAACCCTACAGATTTAGTAGGGTTTAGGTGTCAGAGCATCAAAACCGCATCATCTCCTAATTCCACCATTCAAATGGTAGCTCATATCCTATGAAACTTCTCTAGAAAGAAAAAATGGACATCCACTGCACGCATGTGCTAACCCCCAAATTTCCCCCTTTCTGATGTAGGGGCACGACGGGAAAATGGTGTGTTCTCACAGTTAAGCCTCTCTAGCGAGCTGAAATGCAATTTTGACTTCGCACATGAGTCCAGAGCATTCCTTTTACTCTAAGAAGGAATTATTATGACCATCTATAGGCACTCCTTGGCTAGCGTGCTAGTATAGACATAGCATGTATCCGAATGTTTGATCAATTGTCTGCCCCTCAAACATGTGTTCTGGGGTAACTCTGGTCTTTTGGATGCAACTGCATAGTCAAACCGTCGCTCCGTGCTTGCATGTCCAGTCGCACGATGTCTAGGTTGTTGAAGCCATCACGAAAGGGCAAGTTCGAAATCGGTGCCCAAAGAGGGTTTTCTTGTTCTCTCTCTTGGGCTCTCTCTTCAGACCTTCGATAAAACCCTGAACGCAAGCTCTTGACCACTTCCGAGGCAGGAAAGCCTGCCAAAACCTAAACCCTATAAATTTAGTAGGGTTTAGATGTCAGGGCACCAAAACCGCACCATATCCTAATCCCACCATTCAAATGGTAGCTCATGTCCCATGAAACGTCTCCAAAAAGAAAAAAATGGACATCCACTGCACGAGTGTGCTAACCCCCAAATTTCCCCCCTTCTGACGTAAGGGCACGAGGGGAAAATGGCGTGTTCCCACAGTTAAACCTCTCTAGCAAGCTGGAAATGCAATTTTGACTTCACGCATGAGTGTAGAGAATCCATTTTACTTTAGGAATCAATTATTATGACCATCTATAACCAAACTCGGCTTGATATGGGAAATTATTCGACCTTTCATCCAATGCACTCCTTGGCTAGCGTGCTAGTCTAGACATAGCATGTATCTGAACTTTTGATCAATCATCTGCCCCTCAAACATGTGTCCTGGGGTAACTCTGGCCTTCTGGATGCAAGTACACAGTCGAACCGCCGTTCTGTGCCTTCCTTCCATGCCCAATCGCACGATGTCTAGCTTGTTACGAGCCATCGCGAGGGGGCAAGTTTGAAACTAGTGCCCAACGAGGGTTTTTTTGTTCTCTCTCCTGGGCTCTCTCTTCGGACCCTCGAGAAAACCCTGCACGCAAGTTCTTGACCACTTAGGGCTGGAGGAGGCTGCCAAAACCTAAACCCTACAGATTTAGTAGGGTTTGTGAGGGCATCAAAACCGCGTCATCTCCTAATCCCACCATTCAAATGGTAGCTCATATCCTATGAAATGTCTCTAAAAAGAAAAGATGGACATCCACTGCACGGGTGTGCTAACCCCCAAATTTCCCCCCTTCTGACATAAGGGCACGACGGGAAAATGACGTGTTCCCACAGTTAAACCTCTCTAGCAAGCTCGAAATGCAATTTTGACTTCACACATGAGTCCAGAGCATCCATTTTACTTTAGGAACCAATTGTTATGACCATCTATAACCAAACTCGGCTTGATATGGGAAATTATTCGACCTTTCATCCAACGCACTCCTTGGCTAACGTGCTAGTCTAGACATAGCATGTATCTGATTACAACGGGCAATTGTGAATTGAAAGCAATGAGTTGCATTTATGGACTTTGTGTCATTCAAATGTGAATTGAAAGTAGTGAATTGCATTTATAGACTTTGTGTCATTCATTTGTGCTTTTCAGCAGGCAATTATAGCCTACCCACGCCATACCTCCACCCTCACCAAAATCCGAGATGCTATAACGATTTTCAGTTTTAAAAATTGAAGGCATTCTAAGGACACCAAGTCCAAATAAAAAATTAACAAATCTTACCTTGTTAAAGCATACTGGTGTGCTTGTTGCTAGTTTTTTTTCATCTTTTTTCTAAGTCTATACAATATTATTTGCATGGCGTTCGAATGTTTATTATCTCTCGCTTTTGGAACTTGTAGGCTACAAATGTCGTGCATTTGGCTTTATAGTGGCCGTGAGCATCGAGATGACCATAAGATCCTGAATCTTTAAATGTTGTATATGGGAAAATACGTTAGGGATAATCGATGCAGGCAGGGCCCTTATGCAGGGTAAGGGCATGACGAGTCCGGCAGGGGATGCCCGAGCCCTACGTAAGGGCCTGCCTGCACCGATTACTCAACGTAATGTTTGGGGTAGACATTTTAGAGAGAATAGAGAGTATATTTGAAATAGAAATCCAAAAACGGATTTTTTTTTTTGTTGGCATTAGAAATTGGGCGTTACTTTTTTTGGCATCTTTTTCTTCCCGCCCATTTTGAGGCCCGTCTTTCTTGCGGACTATTTCGTCTCCTGCAGGGTAATTCCTCTGCGCCTGTGCCATAGGAGATTATTTTGGATGCTCCATTTGGAGTTTTTAGGGCCACTTGCTTTCGAAACAGGCATGACAAGAGCTTTGCCGCATTGCCTGTACAGTCTTGCATATCTCTGTTTACAGGCTTGGTTTGTCTGTTTTGTATGAATGTGGTTTTTATACTTTACGTCTATGTCAGTGTGGCCTCTGCAGAGCAAGACCAGCAACGCAATGGCATCTATGGGGATCATCTTAGGTCTCCGGCTAGGCGAAGGAAGAGCAATATGTGCTTGAAGTAGAAGGCCGCAGTTAGAGCAATGGATGGCAAGCTCTTTAGGAAGCCATCGCCATATTGGGATGAAGAAAGCTCTAAATTTCAACAAAGTCAGATCTACATCTGAGACATTTCACTCCCTAACAAAGGGTAAAAGCGATTTAGTAGGTTGGACTGAAGTAAAATTGAGTAACACCTCCTTGAATATTGCTCGAGAATGCTGAGATTCGACAGTCCCGAGGTCATGTGGGATGTAGTCTATATGGGAGGAACATAACAAAAGAGTTATCGATTCCCTCACACATGATGGGCTTTTATCTTTATTAATCGGCAGATTTACTTGAAGTGAATTCATCATTACCTTTGCAGAAGAATCCTTCAAGCAGGTTAGAATTTTCTTTCTTGAAATCCATAACTTCGTACACTGCTGCATGTTTTATGCTATTGTTCATTTGCCTTCTCAAGCAAGATATTTGCTCATAGCTATATTGTTTGTTGTGCTCATTTGGATTGTTGCTTGTAGGATGTAAAAGCGGATGCCAAAATTCTATATAATGTATTCTTTTCTCGTAAATTTGAAATGTTGCGCCATTTTGAGGTGTACAGGACTTGATTGTTTGTGGAGTCTTATTGTCCATGTACTTGTATTTTCTTGCATGGCTACTCTTCTATTGTCTTTGGTGTGTTGCCACAAGCAAGGTCATCCTCATCTAAAGTTTTTATTAGTAATTTTTAATTTGAGCCCCGCCTTGTCATTATGCACGGGGATGAGATTCAAGATACATTGCATGGCCCTTGCCACATAGTTTTCAAATAGCAATCTTGGAGGAGGTCCTTCCAATAATCTAGCTTCATCCAAATTTTCTTCTTCAGTGAAGACATATAAAGTTCAGTAGGATGCCACTCTTAAGTGCATGCCTAAAAAAATATAAAATTGTGCACATGAAAAGGTTTTGGTAAGTATAAAGTCGGGGATAGCAAATGAGCACATACTAGCATTTTGTAAAAATTTCAATAGTGAACATGAGAATGTTTGTCTAAAATTTCCAAGCTAAATGGGCAAGGACTCACAAGCATTTCGCAATACTACCTTTGAAGCTAAAGGTGGCAAATATTCAAAGAGGGATGGAAGACACATCAAAATTTGGTCGTTGTATTGTTCAATGTTTTCAATGTTCTCGAAACAATTATAGATCTTCAAAAATTATTGTAATGAGTATATAACATATATAAATGTGTAAACATCTTTATTTCTCCCTCATTTGTAAATCTGAACAATTATCTCTTACTATTATGTGCTAGTTTTTACTTTATAATAAAAAAAGAATGGCACACATCACACACAATCGCAGATATGCTTTTAGAACAAGGTTTTTCCAAAAAAATCAACAATAGTAAAATTTTGGTAAACCATGCATGCCTTTAGAACCATGAGCATTTATCTCTGTAACTTGTCATTAGTTTTTAACATAATTTGGATTACAAAATAGATAATGGTTTAGTGACACAATTTTCTTCAAAACGCCGATGGTTTATAAAATAAACAAACTTTGGTTTTTTGAACAATCTAGTGTTGGTTCCACGTAATCTAGAGGCATACACGTAATCTATTTCAATGTATATCCCAGTAAATGGACTTCTTATTAAACTAATATAAAGTATACCCCATAGAACATCGATTGGTCTTCGCTTCCAATACAAGACGTCTTAAAGGTGCAAAGCTATACTATTTTGATGGAAAACATGTTAATTATTTTTTGTAATAGAGTTGAACCCTTTAATCCATAAGGCAACAATGACCCATATGACACTACATTGATGATTTTATAAGGCAACCACCATGAGTTTTAGAAATTCTTAAAGCTAAATCCCACTAATGGTTTACAAATAGAACATATCTTAGTTTTCTAACTAAGTTATTATCAATTATTAACTCAAAACATAATTGGCTTATCTCCAACACAAAATACTTTGAAGATGCAAAGTCATTACTATTTTGAGACTATTTTGAGAGATAAACTCTTACTTATTTTAACGAGAAAACTTAAAGCATTTATTCTATGCAATATCAATGGCTCATGGGGCAAGATATCCATGAGTTGATTGGAATACCACTCCAAGTTGTCTGATTCTTTAAAGCAAAAGACACTAGTGGTTTACAACTTATATACTATTACTTGGACCACATGTCACATAGAAATAAACCAATAAAGTTCACCACCACAAAGGACCATAGTGGTAAACTGTACCAACAAGCCATGCTAAGAAAATATAGGTGCTTACTAGGTAGATATACCATATTGAAAAACCTTAAACAAGAACCTCATTGTTTAACTCCATCTAGTTATTCAACATATTAACCCACAAAGTAATATTAGTTTATCTTAACAGTATAACACAAAGAACAACATAAAAAACTAATAGCATTTTTATTTTGGGGGCCTTGTGATACAAACATGCCCTTCTTCAAATCCTTGAAAGGATTGAATTCTGGTACAGGCTTATCCTTCAATGGACCAACATAAGCAGGAGTGATGGTTGCAATTGGCTCCACCACAGCCACCACATCAGGTACATCAAGTCTATCCTGCCTAGTGCGCGGCCAAAAGTCCTCGTAAGGACCTTCCACGCTGGTGATGTTACCCAGATGCTCCAATAGTCCCATCCAATATTCAATTGTCGTAGTAGAAATTGTCTTTGTATATTTGGCCATCTCTCGGTGTGCCTTTCTTGTTTCGTCGAGCATGCGACCCAATGGAGGATATGCTTATGGATCTTGTTTGGAGCTGACCAATGTCTTTTCACCGAGAGCTCTTAGGTGCTAGCATCTTCGGATTTCCGGATGGCATTAGGGTTTTCCATCCTCTCCTTCTTTCCACATTCTTATCCCACCGGCGGGTAGCCAATCCCCTAACGTAGGGCCGAGCCTTTATGGTACATGACGGGCCAGTCACCATTCATAGCAAACATAAAGGTCGAGAGGCTCGGTGTGACCTGTCAATCTATCTTCCCCATCGGGGATATACCCTTCTATGAAACCCTTCCAATCTGGAACCTTATGAACAAGATATGGCACTGGCTTGTTGAGATTGCACGTATGAAACTCATACAACAACTCGGGCATGGTTAGCACTTCAACTTCCTCAAGGTAGATGAAAAATTACCAAACATAGCATCTATATCATCATGTGTATGGCCCGGCATCATAAAACCTAACTCAATCTCCTCGAAAACACCCAGATATACAAGGTATGAAAGATATGAGAATACATACCTATTTTTTTGTTTTGTCGGGATGCATTGTCTAGTTGCAACATCAATTTGCGAGGGAGGCGCTTCAATGAGGGTCCCTCGGGTTGAGGGATGGCAACGGGGATGCTCTTCCTGCGGCGACAACTTGGATGCTAGCGGTGGTGTCACGTAAGGCCCTTGCCCAATCGTGGATGAAGGATCGATCGCGTGCAAGATGGCCTCCCCGCAAACTCATTAGACGGCTCCAACCTTTTGAGAATACTATTCAAGGAACCTCGTGGAAGTTGGAGTCGTCGACCACGGATCCAAAGCAAAATTTCCATAGCACCCTCTCCCATGGCCGTGGGTAAATGCACACCGCCAACGAAGTCTTTAGCTTATCTAGTCTCCAAAGAGACTTCCGCGAATCGAACAACTTTGGAATCATAGTCTTTGCACGATCCATTTTGTCGTGAATGATACATACATAGTCTCGAGGATGCACGTGGGATACTTGATCTCCATGACCAAGATCGGGTGCGACATGATTCTTTGCTCTAGTCGATGTGCCCTTCTCGATCATGCAATATTCTCCTTTCAGCCTCATCCTTAGTCTTCAACAGCTTCGTGCGGATAACCTCGCAAGTGTCACACTTGGAGAATAAGCACAATTTCATTAAAATGAGAAATTTCGTGATTCCAATTAGGGATGAAAATCCTTTTAATCCATTTTATGACCATTTTTGAGCAATTATGGCAATTTAGCAAAAAAAAAAATGCATCTAAAGTGCCATTTATTGAAGCCATTAATATCGAGAGGGGGAAAAACAACAAAAAAAAAAAAAAACCGCAACTTAAAATTAGCAAGTTTTACCTATTTTACGGGGAAGAAGGGCATCATTAACTTCGAAATTGACAAATTTACACATCAAGAAAATTTGTTTATGAAGCTAAAATCAGAAATTTGTTCTTTGAATTGAATCACCGCCATTAGTAGGATCATGCTTTTCTTTGCCAACATTCACTAAGAATGTCAAATCCTTCCCCACTAAATCAAAGTTGTAAGCCGCATTTTGAATCTCATCGTGACTAAAATCTTCAGTGGTACCAAGCTGGACGAAGGTGACTCCACATCAAATCTCCCGGCATACGAACGCGTGCATTTGCTATAGCAGACCAAATGCATGCTGGTGAATGCATCCTCAACATATTTTTTTTGCATGCTAGTGAATGCAAATGGCGCCATGGCGCCATTTGCATCCTCAGCATGTTTGGAAATGGCACCTTGAGGATGCAACATGGTGCCATTTACACCCCCAGCACCCAAAAAAATTCCCCCCCCCAAAAAAGGGTGTTGGGGTGCAAATGGCGCCGCCATTTGCACCCGCAAAAAAAAAAAATCCAATTTTTTTTTTTTTTTTTTTTTTGGGAATTTTTTTTTTTGGTTTTTTCTTGGGTGCAAATGGGCCATGGCCATTTGCACCCCTCAAGGTGCCATTTCCAAACATGATGAGGCATCCACAGCATGCATTTGATATAACATCTGGATCAAATGCATGGTGGTGAATGCAAATGGCGCCATGGCGCCATTTGCATCCTCAAGGTGCCATTTCCAAACATGATGAGGCATCCACAGCATGCATTTGATATAACATCTGGATCAAATGCATGGTGGTGAATGCAAATGGCGCCATGGCGCCCTTTGCATTCCTCAACATGCAATTAATAAAGCAAATCATGCTAAGGATGCATGCCATTTGCCTCCTCAATATGCATCAAGCAAACATATATTCAAGAAACTGGTGCTATTTGACTAGGAAAACTAAAAAATCAAGTAAAAGAATACCTACCTTTGTCTTGGAGACTTGCCTTCATGATTCTTGATATCTTTAGTGTCTAGAGTGATGAAAACAAAGGCGCTAAGCGTTGGCGCTGGCACTGGCACTAGGTGCTAGGCCATCTAGCTGCAGGCGCTGGCGTTGGCGCTAGGTCCAATGGGCCATCTAGTGGCCTTGTGGCAAATCGAAGTCGGCGGGCGCCGGCAGCCGCAGCGGAAGGAAGCGGGGATGTAGGCGGGCGCTTGGCGGGATGTGGGGGCGCTAGGCCATCTAGCGACAAGGTTACCGGGCGCCTTAGGTCCAATAGGCCATCTAGTAGTAGCGCTGGCGAAAGTGGCCGGGCGCTGGTAGTCCCAGCTTAGTGGGAAGCAGCGGAATGTAGGTGGCGGCTGGCGGGTGGGTATAAATGGCTCGTGGAAGGCGGCGTAAATTTAAAATGCCCGCCAAATTTGAAACCCCTCCGCCCGCCCAAATTTGAAAGCCCTCCGCCCGCCCAAATTTGAAATTCAAAATTTGAAATCCCAAATTTGTTGTTGCTGCTCGACATATCATTTCTTTAGGCGCTTGTATAGATCCTTCTATAGGCGGATGCAGGGTCTTCGATGGTTCCATACCGATCGGCACTTCTAGGCGGCTTCTTGCAGTCATTTATTTTCAGGTAACATTAGCTGTTTGCACAGGGTTTTTTGGGCGCTTCTTTTTGAGGCGCTGCAATATTCTTACAAGATCCATATACTCCAGTCGCCGATAGTTTTTTCACCAAAATGGTGACCACCATATCCAGGTAAGTCTTTCTATATGCATCGTCTTTTTGTTAGAGCCATTCATCACATGTATACATCCAAATGGAGCCATTTGGGGCCCCATTTGGAGCCCTCAAATGGCTTCATGGCACCATTTGGGGGGGGGTATACCACCCAAATGGCCCCATTTGGAGGGTGCCAGGGGTAGGTATACCCCCAAATGGCTTATGGAGCCATTTGGGGTGCCATTTGGAGCCCTCAAATGGCTCCATGGCCATTTGGGGTGCCGAGGGGGGGGTATACCCCTCAAATGGTGCCATTTGGGGGTGCCATGGGGGGCAGGTATACCCCCACATGGCACCTTGAGGATGCAAATGGCGCCATAAATGGCGCCATGGCGCCATTTGCATCCACCAAAATTTTTTTTATTATTTTTTTATTTTTATTATTATTTTTTTTATTTATTTTTTAAATTTTTTTTGGGGTAGGTACATCCCCCAAATGGCGCCATTTGGGGGGCGGTGGTGGGGGGGGGGGGTATACCCCAATTTCGGTTAGTTGCTAGGGGGAGTATATATACCCCCCAAATGGGGGTTGGGGGGGGGAGGGGGGGGCAGGAGCACCCCCGGGGCACCCCCCATGGAGCCATTTGGGGAGCGCCAACGAGGGCAATTATACATGCCATTTGGGGTAAAGAGAGCCACCCTTCATGGCAAGCATGTTGATCCATTGAATTTAGCAACAGAGATCACGAAATCTGTGGTGCCTATTGAACTTCCAATCATATGCTGGGGTGCAGATAACATTGGTGAAGAAGTAGGTGCATTTATTCAGTTGCCAAAGAAGGATGTAAGACTGGTTGAGGCTTGTATGCTATAAACATATGTATGATACATGTGTACTACTCACGTGTATCATACACCTGCAGAAGGTCTATAAATCTATTCATGTATCTTAAAAATATATGTATGATACATGGGTGTCATACCTGTGTACCTAACACATGCAGAAGGTGTATGATACCGAGTAAATATGTTTTCTAAATATTTCATGGTGGTGTATACAACCCCTGCATAAGGTCTATGATACAGGGTACTCAACCCCTGCATAAGGTCTATACAACCCCCAAAATAAAAAAATTCCAGTTTACTAAAAATTTTCCCATTATAATGAAATTGTGCTTGAATGCATTCTTCTTAGCAATACTGACGTCCTTGAAGCTACGTCTCCACGTCCTATGAAATCCTGTCGGAGATATCATCTTGCCTGTGAGTGCCATCACTTCAGCGTTGACCTCTTCGAGAATGCATGTCTTCGTAAACATAGCAGGCAACTTCCTCACGTTTTCTCTAATCCCATCATCATTCCTCCTGCTACGGTGAGGTAAGGATTCACAATTTTCCTTCACAAACATGGAAAAAACAGCCTCTGAGGCCAAGGTCGCCGCACGTGCTTTCATCGTGCCTGAATTGCCATGCTCAGCCTTTCGAGCACCGGAGCGGAATTCTGCCTTCCACTTGAGATACCCCGACTTTGAAATCCCAAGACCAAGGTACCAAGCTCTCTCACAGACACTGACGCCTTGCAAGACTAGCCGATGTACCCTTTTACCCTTCAGATTGTTGCCTAACATATCATACACAAAAGTGGTCCTGTCACTCGATTTCATGGCGAAGAAATCCTTTCGGATGTTTATAGCTTGATCCCTACTGAATTTCTCACAACATCTCTATTTACAACACATGGTCTTCCTATACCTCAAGATGGCTTCATTGGTTGTTAGCCAATCTATCTTTGGAGGCTTTGATGCTTTCTTTGGCTGACGAGAATGGAAGGTGTATTTGCGCTTCAGATCGTCTTTGCGGATGCTTCTCAAGCTCCGAGCTCCCCTGGCTGGATGTGGTGTCATGTTGTTCCACTGGTGCTGCACTTAAAATTCCGATACCTTCACCCCACAAACCCTAACTAGATCATTATTCCACCTCAAAAGCATGCCCGCTTTTAGGTATTGTCAAACATGCGACAGGAAGTTCACCTCTCACTTCGGGGGAAAGCCTTCAGTAACAGACACTCCTACGGTCTTCATACCCAAGAACTGGTCACATACTGCATCGTCTGGACCAGTGAAGGATATAAATCCCTTCGCTGCAGGGATGGCAGCACAAGAGTGATAAATTTCGCAGTCAGTCTCCAATAGTGTGTACCTAGTTAGCGACATAGTGTCTGTCTTGCTTCCCACTCGTTGTCTTTTGGATGCTGATGGCACGTCCACGACATTGGAGTCCTGAACATCACTTTCCCTCCAGAGAATGAAGGAACCCAGCGCCTCACCTAAGGTTCTTGCATCCGAGTAGGCCAACAGAGAACATGATGGCCCTCAAAACACGGCTAGAACACCAACACCGACAAGTCCATTTGGGATATCTTTGAAGTGGCATCTCTCCATGGCTCCTCCTTTGGCAACCGCCCCGACCATCTTTGAATAGGTACACCTCCTGCACAAAGAAGAAATGATTTCGTTGATCCGCAAAGTTTTAGCAGTTGGCCCTTACCAGGTGAAATTGGATGACCGCCCAATTTGCTTCTTTTTGTAATGGTTCTTGGGAGGTGAAATTGGGCACCCGCCCAATTTCCTCCCTGTTGTAATCAGAAAGACTAACTATGTATCATTTATGAAAGCACCATGTGATGGCAAGTTGGGTGGTGCCCAATTACAAGCGCTATGGAGCACTACAAGGAGAAATTAGCCGCCCAATTTCACCTATTAAGAAAGATCGCAGCGGGTAGCAAATTGGTGAGGCCAATTTCACCTCCTTAAGACCACCGCAAGAGGGAGGTAGGCAGCCCAATTTCACTGCTAAGGAACACCGCTTGACGCCTGTTCTAGTGTTCCTTAGCAGTGAAATTGGGCTGCCAATTTTCCTCCCTGTCGCGGGTCCTTAGGAGTTGAAATTGGGCACCCACCAAATTGCTACCAAGGCTGATCTTTCTTAGCAGGTGAAATTGGGCGGGCATGCTCCTTGTAGTGCTCCATAGCCCAATTTGCCATCACATGGTGCTTTCATAAATGATACATAGTTAGTCTTTCTATGTATGGGTCTATCTGCCCATACATAGTTGCCTATGAATCAAACTACCCTACTTGGCCCTGCACATCTACCTGGGTATGAAATCGATTTGCTAACCTAGCTGGAATAAAATATGGCCATTCGCATCTACCTGGGGTGTCTAATTGGGTTGTAACCAGGACAGCTTCCATGCTACCCAACATAGAATGTAGGCTACGTCAGTTATGTTGGGGGGACCGGACATACATCTCAAATCTTCTATTTATTTCTCAAATCTCATCAATAATGTTCTATACCAATCCAGGCATCTTAAAATCCCCGCATGCAACCTTCAGTGGCAAATAATAAACGTAAAAACCGAAAGAAATTTACCTTTGGTGAATCGCATGCCATCCGTTGGAGAAGTAGCCGCCTAAGAATGTGGGAGAACGAAAAACTTAGCCGCTCTGCTTCAGTGAGAGTATTTCAAAGTTCAATTCTCTAACTAAACTTTGATTGGGTGGGTGGGCCCGTAATATATATTCAAATTCAAATTCGGGCGGGACGGGCCCGTGATTTCAAATCCAAATTGTGGCGGACGGGCCCGTGATTTGAAATTCAAATTGGGGCGGGCGGGCCCGTATTCTTTAATTCAAATTGGGGCTGGCGGGCCCGTATTTTTAAATTCAGATTGGGGCGGGCGGGCCCGTATTTTTAAATTCAAATTAGGGGGCGGGCCCGTATTTCTAAATTCAAATTAGGCGGGGTGAGGCGGGCATTTAATGTTTCCATCATTTAAAGTCTCTTTTTATTGTTATTTCTTTTGGTCTATATATAGTTCAAACGGTCTATTTTTAAGACACTTCATTTGCATGGCTGCCACTTGTCATTCAACTGTTCAATCTCATCACCCATTCCTAACCGCTTGCTCATTCATTTGAGATTCTTGATGCGCATATCGACTTGAGAGTGATTGCGCCTTCGCCTATCGACTTGAGAGTGATTCACGCCGCGTCTATCGTCGTTTGTGATTGCGCCAGGTTTCGATTCTTCTAAGCGCTGATCCTGAGCTTCCAGGCCCCACTGGTTTCATGGAAAAATGACCCTTGAAGGAAGGAAAAGGTAGTGCTTTTATGTTTAAGTTTAGTTTATTATATTACTGCATTTGATCCAGCCACTGGCCATAAGCAGTCCACCCTAAATGACATTCTCAGCTATCCTACATCCATCAGTTTTGGTTTCTATGCTTGTAAACCTTCTGGCGCGCGGGCCTGGCCTCTTGGTTGTGACTTAGTACATCAGGAGCTGTGTCCTCTGCACCAAATAACCCTCTACATCCACACACCCTCTGCTTCCATGCTTATAAACCTACTCTGGGTGTCTCGGAACCGGTCTGGCCGGTCTGGCGGGTCTTTGCTTGCTAACCTCCTCTGGTCTGGCAAATTGGGCGGGCGCCCAATTTGTCTCCTCATGCCTCTGTTGCTTTATCCAAACCTCCTCTGGGTTGCCAAATCGGGCGGACGCCCAATTTGGAACCCTCTGGCCCATTTGTGCTTGCTAACCTCCTCTGCTCTGGCAATTTGGGCGGGCGCCCAATTTGTCTCCTCATGCCTCTATTGCTTTATCCAAACCTCCCCTGGGCTGCCAAATCGGGCGGGCGCCCAATTTGGAACCCTTTGGCCCATCTGTGCTTGCTAACCTCTCTGCTCTGGCAAATTGGGCGGGCGCCCAATTTGTCTTCTCTTGCCTCTGTTCCTCCAGCCAATCCTCCCCTAGGGTGCCAAATTGGTGGCCCAATTTGGGACCCTCCCGCCCATCTGTGCTTGCTAACCTCCTGCCCTTTCGGCAAATTGGTGAGCCCAATTTGTCTTCTCTCACCTCTTCAGCCGTCCAATCCTCCCCTGGGGTGCCAAATTGGGGGGCCCAATTGGGACCCTGCGGCCCGTCGTGCTTGTTAACCTCCTTTGCTCACGGCAAGTTGGCGCCCAATTTCTTCTTCTCTTGTTCCTCTTGCCTCTTCTTTCCTCTGTTTCTGCATGCAAACCTCCTGCAGGGGTGGCAAATCGGTGGGGCCCAATTTGACACCCTCTTGCCTCATTGTTCTTGCCTTTAAAACCCTCATTTCTCCCCTACCTTGTTTCAATGCTTGCATACACTACTAATGGGATTAATGAATGATGTTATCAGCACCCATGGCCGAACTAAACAAATTGCCGCGTGTACACGAGGCTGGCCCTCCGTTGTACGAGGCATTTCTTTGCAACAAAGGAAACAGAGAGGGCATTCGATTCAATGGTATTGAAGTCATCCCGAGCTAATGACTAATGTAGCGACACAAGTTTTCATGGTGCATAGAGGTAGGCCCAATCCACCGGCTCAAGCACAAATCATCTCAAGGATCACGTGCTTATAATTTCTTGAGCCGGGAGTCGGAGGACCACAGATCTTTGGTATTGCAATTGACATGATTTGTGAGCTCTCGAGGTTGGGCGAGATAGATCTTGTCGTGGAAGGCGTGCTTGATAAGTCATTCCGGGGATCTGAGTTACCCTTTGAGACTTACGATCCTCGGCTAATGCATGCAAGCATCGAGGCTCCACATTCGTGTCGGTCAAGGGCTGCGGGTCCTCGCTTCTTACGAAAGCCTTGAAAGATCTGGACTCACCAAGCGGGGAAGACATTATAGATGGGTTTAACACGGTTAGGCAAAGTGCATACTAGATCATAAACAGAATCGATCAAAGGCCCTTTATACAGAATATCATGGGAAGAACCAACCAAAGGTCTATGACACGCCTTGGTTGAGGTCACGTTATGGAGTTCCTAGGAAGAATGACGGACCAAAGGGCACAGAGAAGCCAACATCTGTGTCCTCAGAAAAAAAGACTGTTCCTAAAAAGAAAAGATCAGAAACAACAACGAGCAAATTGCTTCTTGGTGGTATGCGAAGAACATCACGTAGCCCGGACCCAAGCGTTCCATCACAGGAGGTATCCGGCGGTCCAAAAACGCAAGCAAGAAAACGAAGTCGGCACGAGGCTATAGCTTCCTCGTTGAAGAAAAGAAGAGATTCGACTCCTCCATCTACGTCAGGTGGATCCGATGGGGGGAGTTCGACAGGGACAGGCTCAGAGGAAGATGACAGGCAAATTGTTAAGTGCTCGACATCTGGCGGGGCCTTGACCCAGGAAAGCAGACGTGAGCTGTCACAAAGTGCATTGATCAACATTAAGCACAGGGAAAGGATCTATCCTCTTGGAATTGATTTCGAAATAGAGGGGGATATATTTAAAATGCATCAAGCACCTGCAAATATGACCTGCAGGGTCATCAGTCCTGAACATGTAGATACACTCTACGAATCGTTTGTTAATGTCCAGATGCATCCACCTTGTGCGGATGTTGTACCCTTTGATCCAGACACTGGACGTGCACTGAAGTGGAAGAAGGCCAGCGATTTGGAAAATGCAGAATTCTGGATTGTAAATGGAAATCACACCACTGCAGTTGCCCAAATTCTTGTTAATCAGGCCCTCGAATGGCCACCAGAAAGGGCTCATCTGAAAGATCTCATCTTTTTCTTCTATCCTAAAAGAAAATGTCGCGTACTGGCTGGGAACCTCACTCCTACAGAATATGTGAAGGTTAGCCAGGAGAGCAACGATATCACAAAGAATACCATCCATCAGGATGTTTACTTCGAGCAAATATAGCAGCTAAGGAATCAATGGGCAATCTATGGAAAGCCGAAGAAGGGAAAGCGTGGACTATCCCAAGATAGCGCATATTCAGTAAGTCAGTTCTAATTGTTTTTGTAGTTTTTTTTCTCACGCCCAATTTGGGACGCCCTCATGTGTATATGCATGTTAAATTGCACCCCCTTGGCAATCAAATTGGGAGGGCGCCCAATTTGAGAGGCCTCCTTGTGCATTCACCCTGAAATTGGACCCCATTCGCCATCAAATTGGGCGGGTGCCCAATTTGAGAGTCCTCCTTCTGCATTCACCCTGAAATTGGACCCCCTTGGCCATCAAATTGGGCGGGCGCCCCATTTGAGAGGCCTCCTTGTGCATTCACCATGTCAACGTCCCCTTGGTCATCAAATTGGGCGGGTGCCCAATTTGGGAAGGCTACTTGTGCACTCACATACTTAAATTGCACCCCCTTGGCCATCAAATTGGGCGGGCGCCCAATTTGAGAGACCTCTGAGTGCACTCACCTTGTTAAATTGCACCCACTTGACCATCAAATTGGGCGGGCGCCCAATTTGGGAAGGCTCCTTGTGCACTCACCTGCTTAAATTCCACCCCTTGGCCATCAAATTGGCGGGGCCCAATTTGAGAGCCCCCTCCTAATGCACTCACCCTGTTAAATTGCACCCCCCTGGCCCCATGTGCATCTCATGTTAGCTTGTGCATTTCTCAATTTTGAGAGCATATATTTCAAAAATGCTAAGTTTACTATGCTGTGCAAGATTGGCTCGCTATAGCGAAACAGACATTGAAGAAACTTAGCATGCGAGATTACGATTACTTCGTGTACTTGGATGACGAAACTTGGAATATGTGCCTACAAGTGGCTCAGTTGTTCTATGAAGAACAACTAAAAGATGAATTGGGTGAGATGATAGTGGTTAAGGACCGGCTGAGAATGTTCACGAATAACAAGTGCAGACCCTTAAAGTCCATGCATCCAAAAGATTTGCAAAGACTATTGACAGAGATCATGACAGGCACCACTTACATCAAGACCACCAAAAACTACACGGGTAGGCGTGTCATGAAAATCCGTGCGGGAGAACTGAAGAAGATTGGCATTGTCAAGCGTGCACTCCTTAAGTACCTGAAAGATGTAAAGAAGGTCAAAGTTGAAAACATGGCAGATTTGAGGAAGATTCATCCCATATTCACGGAAAATTTGATGTTAATGTTAAGCTAATAGTGTAGGTGAATGGGTTGATAGCCGCAAGGAAGGAGAAGCTCAACCTTCAAAGGCTCTTATCCTTAAGGTTGATGAGTATCTGCTGTGGACCCGGTGGAAGAGGGATCTAAATCGTTCAAATGCTACCAGTGTCGATCCTCTCGGGATGTCGGTTGATGTGGTCAATACCCTGCTTTCGGTTTATCGGATGTGATTTCGAAGATATATCGGGAAATGGAGCAAGGAGGATTACCGAAGTTCTTGGACCAGATTAGTGTGCTAACGGATCAGCAACTATATTGGATCACGATCTTTATCCGGTCGGATAGTTTGAGTGAATGCTTGTCGCCATGAAGACTATAGGCGGAGGTAGGTATGGGTGGGGCGTACCAGGATCCTAAAAAGAAAAACCCTTCTCTCGGCGTTCACGAGCTGCGGACTCTTGTTACGGTAATGTATGTGGCGAGAGACCAAGCGGTGCCCTGCTATGAATGACTGAATATATGCTTCAACGATTACGGACCATCCTCAAGAGTATTGAAGTTTCGAAACACTTGAAAGAAGCGGAGGACATAGAGAAGAACCTCCCGATCATGAGTGCGCAGCGGTAACATGATTTTAACTTGTGTCTCTGTTCATTTCTTTTCAATACCACCTATAACGATTGTCTACTTTCCTTGAAAGATTGGTTGTATCGACCTTGGGGTGACAAGAGTGTGGCGGGAGGCGGGGTGCTCTTTTGCCACATCAATTAGATTCCAGGACACCTGCGTACCTAGTCGCGGAAATTTATGCTTGAGGGTTGCGGTGTACTTGACTTCTTCTCGGGAGGAGCCTTTAGAATGTGTAGGTATGTGTGTGAAGGGTATAAATCCCTTGCATTTGAAATTGATGAGAATATCTGACTTAAACTTGTTCGGATATTTGATCAACTTCGGCGTTATCTTTGGAGAAAAGAAATCGAGAGCCCGTGCATTGCAAAAGAGAGCTGAGGAAAAAAAAGCAGGCGGCTCGGTGTACCCTCTGATGGCGACCACTCCTCCACCTCCTTGTCCATTCCCCTGCACAAGCGTTGCAAGAGTTGCAATCCACTCTTAGGATGTCTAAGGATTCTCTCACAGACCATTTAAGAAAGTTTGCAGGTTTTGGAGCAAAGGACATGTCTTTCTTTAGAAAGAAGAAGGATAACATTAATGCTTTGGTAGGCACTACACTAGTGTCCACCCAAGATGTGATCGAGGGTAGCTCGAAGTTTACGCAGCTACTCCTCAAGGATCAAGACCCTTCTGTTGTCTTGGAGACACAAGAAGCTCAAGCTGTGGACCCGCTACCATCAGAGCAAGAAAAGGATGTCGAAAATGAGAAGGAGGATGAGGAAGTTGAGAGGGAGGACGAGGAAGATGAGAAGGAGGACGAGAAAGGTGAGAAGGAGGATGATGTTGAAATGGAAATTGAGAAGAATGCTCCTGACGCTACACTAACCTCTGAAGAATTCCTCGCCCAGATGGAACTCCTTAAGCAAGCGCACACAGGTGGGGGGAAGGAAGCTTAAGTCGCTCACACAACTATGTCAGCTGAAGGGTTGGACCCTTAGGCACAAGGAGTATGTTTTGCTAGCACAGGGGTGCAAATTGGGCGGGCGCCCAATTTCGCATCTCTGATACTCAGTGTATATGTCTTTAGAGTGAGCACAGGGGTGCAAATTGGGTGGCCCAATTTCGCTGCTTATTACTCAATCGTATATGTTTTATAATGAAATTGAGTGAAAAAAACTTATGTACATTGACAAAGAAAATAAATACATGTCGAAAATTTTTGGTATTCTTTTAGATAAAGAAAATACATAGGTCTTACAAGACGCGGCTAATTCAACACAAACATACTAGATAATAGACCACATGTAATAGAAAAGACCAAAGCTTCACTCTATGCCCACTTCAACCTCAATAAGATCCTCCAGATCAAACTCATCAATATGACTTATTTGAGCAGATCCGGCCAGGTCATCCAAGTGATTGAGAGAGTGACCACTGGCGGACGATGAGCTTGGTTACCAAACCTTCGCATTGTCTTCTTTGCTTCTTGTAAAGCTTCTTAAGCAGAGGTCGGGCGTGTTATGCATCCAAAGCGTCCTCCATTTTGTGATCTTTTGAGCCTTTGCCCTGTAAATAAAAGCGTTTCAAAGATATGAGGCAGTCCTCCAGCTCCAGCCCCTCTTGAGTTGTTCCTCGTCGCCATTCCTTATCAACCCATCCCCTTGGAGGAGCTCCGTGAATTGGGCGCTAACTTCTCTCGTTCGGATCTGGTTCATCTCGTTTTGTACCTCCGGTAGAAGCCCGATTCGCCTCGCCTAAGATTGCCTCACTAATATGAGACTGCATTTCGGTGATGGTGTGTCCCCGTCTGCGCCTTGTGTCCACCATTTTGAGTGTTCTGAGATGAATGTAAGAGAGCGAATGAAGCTGCTTGCACGAAGAGATTGAATGAAGAGACCGGATGAAGGGACTTCCTATCTCACCTACTAGCACGACTCCCGAAATTGTGGCCCATTTTAATAAGAAGAAATGACAAAATCTAAAAATTCGCCTTGGCTTCCACGCCCTGCCATTTCAAGTTCCTCCACGGAACCCGATTTTTTTTTACCTCAGAAGAGAATCGTGTCACTATTTTTGACAAAAAATACTACATTCTTACGACAGTTCAGGCATTTGAGATATTTATGGACTTGTGGAAAGTCCATAAATAATGAAACTGTGCTTAAATCCAAAATGGCCGAAATAAAAATTGATGGCAATCAAGAATAGAAACTAGCCGAAACAAAAAAACCAAGAACCAAGAAGAACAGAAGCTGACCCGCAACAAAAAAATCAAGAACCAGGAACTGGACGCGATAAATAAAAGCTGTCGGAACTGGCTGCAAGCAAAAATGGATGGCCAGTGTGACGCTCCCCGAATCCATACGATGCTCCCATCGTATAAATACGAGAAATTCCCCTCCCATGGCGAATCCATCACCACGGAAAGGCCCTCCGTCTGACTCGGACCACTTGTGATGGCCAAGTGTCCGGGTGAAGGACACGGAGGTGTCATTTGTCCCAGGCCTTCTATGGGAATCCTATATAGCGAAAGCGTACATACATGTTAGCACCTAGCAACAATACTAATAAATAATATACCACCACGAAGGGTGGCCCATCATCATCGATATAACTAACAACAGAATACCAACATAACAAAGGAAATACACCATAACTAAGGGCTCTACCCCGGGCTCAGACCCCGGGCCTCAAGATAACAGCAGACAGAGGTAGTCCACTCCATCCGCCCCTCCTGTGCACACTTTGCGATAGGTATAACTATGGCGTGCTTGTAGCCCCTGGCTGGCATAAGACAATGGCTAGGGGTATGATAGTCCACGGGTGTGACCCCCATCCGCATCCGGAGCTTACTCCCCTATAAGCTCACCAACCCTAGCGGCCATCTATGACTGTAGGAGTCCTACCCGGGTCCACACACAAAGGACCGGCTATAAGCCTAGCACACCTGTAGGAGTCCTCAGAGGCCGGCGCTTAGGTAGGACCCCACACCGATTCACCTTCCCTTTTCGTTTATGCGGTGTTGAACCACATCATAGCATCCCATGACCGGGTAGGCTCTTGTGCACGAGGCGCATTTCTTTGGGTTTTAAGGGTTCTATCTAGGAACATCTCTACTTCTAGATGGCCTTTAGGTCTCTACCCTCCTTTTACCCATACAACACAGGAGGAACAGAAAGAAAGCTATCCTTATACATCCATCCATCCATAGCTCGAATAGAACATAAAATAGAGATTAACCATACATCTATTCATACAAGGGTTAATCCTAGCTACCTTCTGAGCATACAAGGGTTAGTCCTATGACTATCTAGGAATCCAAGCTATCTACGTACTAACCGGGATCATAGCTAGGTCCACTATCGCTCGGGTTCTCCATCCTTCCGGCTGGAACATGGTGGAACAACAGCTCCTCCTCCACCAACCTCCCCCAATTCGAATTGGGGCAAATGGGGGTACAAAACCCCAATTTGGGTCCCAAGTTAGTAACTCTCCCTTGCCCAATCGATTTGGGCCAGGTGGCGGCTCTGGGTTGGCTAATATTAACTAATTTGATATTTTAGCCCTTTTTAATATTAGGTTAGGCCCTAAATTCGAATTAGGGTTTAAGGTTAGGTTTCCACTTTAATAATTAATTATTAACATAGCTAACCTTAGCTTATGAATAATTAATGTGCCATTAATTATTCATAGTGACGTGTCACGTATCTACTTACTTAAAAAGTTTTTGGGGGCAGGCGGTAGCGCCGGTGTGCCCTTTTTTCCGGTGTTACATTTGGCAAAAAATGGGTTTTCGGCCAAAGATTTTCCTTTCCGGCAAATATTTCGTGCATTTTTTCCATTTTTCGCCATCGCTCTCCTCTCCGAAACGGCAGAGATGATTATTACCTGCTTTCTGCTCGCTGTAATGATAGGATCTGCAGATGGTAAGAGGCTGCTCACATGAAGCTGTTGACGGGGAAGAATCCCTGTCAATCATCTAAACGGTAAGGGTCACATGCCGCCAACTGATAGGAATGGAGCCCTATTGACAGGGATTGCTTCCCCGGGCTCCTGCCCTCGGTTGAATGGGTTCCTATTGACAGGAATCCGTTTGATTTTAACAGGTGGCTTCTATTCTCCATCTAGCACCATAGATTTTGAACCCTCTTGCTGCGTGAAAGGAGGAGGACGGCTCTCTGGTTCATATCCTGTCAACAGCTTCATGTGACCCTGCACAAAACAAAAGGGTTCCGTCAACTGGAAATAATCCCTGTCAACAGCTTCATGTGACCAGACCCTAATGTCGATGCGATAAGGGATTTATTTAGGGTTTATGGGCAGAGCGAGCAAGCAAGCGGCAACGGCATCAAGCAAGCAATTTTTTTTGGATTTTGAGGGTTCCTCATCAATCAATCTATGTTTTGGCCGATTTTAGTGCAATCGGGATTTGAAGGTTCCAGGGCAAGCATTCTGTGCATTTGCAGTTGTTAAAGCAGAGGAGCGACGAACCATTTGCAGGGGCTTCTAATTACTAGATTGGTCCCATTTCATTTTCAAGAAGCTAAGATTAGTTTCAATGTTCGTATTTGCTTGGAGCATAGCACATTCAACATCTTTGCTTGGAGCATAGCAGTGGAGACTCCATGAAACATTGTTGCTTGGAGCAGAGTAGTCGGACTTCAGATGGTTCAACGATTGCCTCTTTTGTTTCTCATTGTTATATTTTGAAACTTTTAATACAGTGCTAGATGTCTTGGTTTTAGTTAAGTTACAGAGACATAACTTCCAGATGCATAGGCAACATGTTCGTATTTTGTTACAGCCACTGGAAGGAGAAGAAACTGGCTTATCCAGGCAGGCAAATCAATCTTGGTCTCATGGAAGAACTGGATAACCTGGTGGATTGTCATTTGACAGTCGCGAAGGTAATGTTTATTTTTTTATAGGATTTATTTTGGTGATTTTTCTTCAATCTGTAACCCATAGGTGCAGTGAAATCGGTAACAAACCTATCCATTTCAACCATCCCATCATTCAAATAAGCATTTTTGCAAGCAAATCAAGCTCCATTGTTTTCTATGTGGTCGAAGATTTGGTACAACTCTTAATACATTAGCTGATTATGCATGCAGGAAATTTGGCTTCTCAATGCTCAGGTATGGCTCTGTTACATGTTTTAGTCCCCATTTAACTGCCATTGCATGCTATGTTATGAAACCTTTGGAGGAGATTTCGATTGGTGCCATCGCTTTGGTTGCACATAGTGCATTCGTTTTTGTAAATACTCCTTTTGCTCTGACTGCAATTAGAATCGCAAAAAGGGCTTTCACGAACTTTAAGGTCTGATATTGCACAATTTAAGCCTTTTGCACAGATCAACTACAGAAGCATTTGCTCTTTGCATGATTATTGATACTTGCTTATGCTAAGGGAGAAGTTTGAGCAAGAGTGGAAAAGCTAAGACTACTTTTTTCTATAAACAGACAGCTACTCTGGCGTCCTACGTTGGCATGGTAAAGAGCACATAGGTGAGCAGAGTTCTTCAATGTTTTTTATCTGTGGGTTTTCTGCCTCTGTAAGAAATTTAGTAAATGGCTACAGTGTTTATAAACAAATCAGGAGCTTGAAAGATGTGTGCTTGAACTTGGAGTGCTGCTGAAAATGTCTGCCACAATTGTCTTTCTGGTAAGCAATTTTTATTGGATCATTTTTGTTCAGTTGATAATAATAAAGTTCAAGGTGGCTTATTTTGATATCTTTGACCAAGGGAGTTCAGCTTTGGGGGTATAACCCATTCAAATCACGGAAGGGGTTTTTGGACCCATTTTCCGATTTTCTCGGGTATTTTTGCACTATCCTAGGTAATTTTTACGAAAGGGATCAAAATTTTCTTTTAAAGATCCATTATCTTTGGGGTTTTTTGACCCCATGCACGCAGATGGCATATCCCCCTTATATATGAGTGAATCCCCCTTGGTAACGACATCCAGATACAGATTTGGGAAGCAGACGATGACCACAATTGAAAGAAGATGTGCATTTGTTTTCACATCTTAACCGGGGTTTTATTTGGCCCAAGCATTGCTTTGGCTGATCCCCTGAATTTGGATGTTGAAGCTGCAAATCCTATTACATACAAGGGCATCACACTTGGACTTTCAAATTCTTACTATTGGGAATATCAGAAAAGGACAAAATTGAGATACAATCCCCTTTTGCACAGATTCCTTTGGGAAGGTTTCTCCTCTACTTTCTGTAAATTTTCCTTCCTGCCCCAACTTTTTCACTGTTACCCATGGGCTTAAAGTTGGATTTGTACAGGTACGTAGTTACTGTTGTTGTCCATGGTCCTAACGTGTCATACTTATTCAGTGTATTCAATCCTTATTGTTGACTTTCAGACAACTCTTTCAATTTTGTATCATATTTTTATCGTTCAGAAACTTGAACATGGTCAATACTCCCGTGCTGGTATCATATTCCCGTGCTGGTTGGGCTCTGTGTTGAGCTCTGGGCCTGCTGTGGCGATCACATGCATCCGTTCATTTCCTGTTCATTTCCTGGGCATGCCTATGATTCCGGCATGTCGAACTGCATGCTTCGCCCTGCTTGCATGTACGTTTGCTTGCTGTATATTAATAGAATAACCAGTCCGGCGGAACCCATTTACCAAGTCATCTACATTTCTGTTGAGGTAAGCTCAAATAATTTATTAGTTACCACAAGAAGATATATTGCTCCATTATGATGTCCATACATTTATAGGGACATCATCCAAAATAAATTTTACAGTTTTGGAACTGGATACACCTATATCCAGATCTGAGGAATTCTGAGGAATGTGGATTTTATAACAACTAGATCTGAGCAACAACGCAACTTAACAATCCAGAAATTGTGACGCTCCCTGAACATATACGACACTCGGACGTATACATACGGGGACTTTCCCCTCCCATGGTGACCAACTCACCATGAGCAGGGCCCTCCGTATAACTCGGTTCATCTATAGAGAGATGCTCGAGTGAAGGACACAGCGGGGTCATTCGGCCCACGCCTTCAATGGGGCTCTTATGTCGCGGGAGCGTGAATACAAGGTTAGCACACGGCATAAGCATATCATAAAATACCACCACAAAGGGTGGCACATCCATCCAAGTGACAGCAACAAAGAATATGCATTTAGTACTAGGGAAAATGCCCCAAACCCATGGTTCTACCCCGGCTCAGACTCTAGTGAGGATCGACTGACGGCTAGGTCTCAAGAGGTCAGCAGATCGAAACTTGACATGGCGTTGGCTGGCATAGAACATCGGCTAGGGTTGTCCACTCCATCCGCCCCTCCTGTGCACACTTTGCAGATGAGTCGAATCATGCTATGGCATCACTATAGCCTTCCGGAGGTATCACCCTTCGAGCCTACTCCAGGGTTCATGAAGCCCCGTCCGATGAGACAGGTCAGGGAAGTGTCCCCTTCCAGGATCACAGTGGTTCCATGGGTGAGCTAGAGACCGCATCAGCGACCCCCGCATCCGTACCCAACTTACTCACCCTAAATCTACTCAAAGCACAGGGTGCCCCATACGGGTCACACCTCTGCGCCCAGGGAGTGTCAGACCCATACCCGGCCCTCTACGTGACCGGCTATCAGGCCTAGCCCACTGTAGGAGTCTCAGGAGCCTTTTATGTTCGTGCAAGACCCCACCCCCACTTCACCACTGCGTCCCTTGTCTGGTGCTAAGCAATTCCATAGCATCCATGACTCGGTGGTCTCTTGTGCACAGGCCGCACTAATTGGGAATTAAAGGAGCTACTAGGAGCATACTAAAGCATATGGCACAGAGGTCTCTACCCCCCTCTAATCCCTGCTTTATGGAAGTCTAACAGAGCTACTTTCATATACACATCCATCCATCCATCATAAACGTAATCCATAATTGAAATGTAATCTTAAATACCAAAGAAGGGTTAATCCTAAGTAAGAACAACCAGAGAAGACTCAAAGAACTTAACTGAAGCTCTATCCTTAAAGATGTCAACTAGATTATCTACTGACCCGAGTTTCGACTTGATCCATTGTCATGAGGCGCCTCCATCTCTCAGTAATCTGGTGTTCAACAACAGTTCCAGGTACTTGGGCGCTCAGTTGCTCCTCCTCTTGGCTCGATTTTAGGGTCAATTGGGGGTAGTGATCCACCTTGATGGCCCAAGTTAGCATTCCCATGCTAGCCAATCGAGTTTGGCCAAGTGGCGCCTCCCTAATCCATTAATTAACTTAATTAACCCACTTAATATTAACTAGTAACGGGTGCCCGGCGTTGCCGGGCATAGATACATAAAGCTGTTAGATCTATGCATCCGTATCAAGGAGCTGTCTAAAGCCTCGGATGTTGTGTATTCTTAGGAAGGAGTTGGCCAATGTGTTGAATGGTGTGGTATATGATTTACTAACTTTTTCCTTATTTGGGTGGGGAGGAGAGGATTGGTTTTAAGCTTGAAAAAATATGAGAATTGAACTTGATTCCTTACATCTGTTATGATGTTGCCTCTTGTTGCATTTGTATGTAAAGTTGAATTTGCAATTTTTGTATTCAATATGCTAAGCAAGAAAGGACGGTGAGCATAAGAGGCATTAATGCGTGAGAAATGTCCAAACGACATGTCTAGCATACTTCATCCATTTAGTGAAGGTCTTAACTGAAGTAGTGAAATGCACGTCCCTAGCACTCTCCATCGCTTGATTGAAGTCTATGTAAATCCTTCATTATGACAACATATGAGTAGGATATTATAAAATCTAGGCATTCAAGGTGATTTTGTAAAAGTTCAAATCATCGCTCAAAATCTACCTCAACATGTGCATAAAATAAGTTGCTTTCTGTTCACAAAGCTTGGACTTTGCAATCCTCTAAAGGTCACCCATAGATATTGTTCATCATTTGACCATCCTCCAAACATATTTGCATTCACAGATTATAGACAAAAGAAGTTTGAAATATTTAATGACGATCTGGTGTGGCACTTTTTGCTCTTATGCTTGAGTGCTTGATTTGCATAAAATGTTCATGGCTGTTAATTGTGCAACTCGCAAAGCGAAATGTACAGATTCATTGTTGTCCACAACAGTTGCAAGCCCAATTCCAATTTAATGTTAACGTACTTACATGTATCTTCTTTTCATTGGTCTAGACTGGCGTTAACTGTTAACTGCCTATCTGAAAGGGTGCAACTTGATGAATGAGGCTGATACTATGTCTTCAAGGCTGGAACTTGATGAATGAGATGCTGGTTTCTATGTAGTTAATGTGAAACTACTTGAAAGTTTATCGTTTCATGTCTATGTTCTCAAAGCCCAGTTGATAAAGCTTGAGTACAAACCTTGCAACATAAACAGAAGCAGTTTGGTGCAAGCAAGTAAATGAGAGTTTCAGATCCAGATGCCCTACATATTCCCATCATAATGGAAAATTAGTAAATGACAGTGTTTTAGATTTAGATTGACAAATGAATTTGAAAATAGAGCATGTGAAAGAGGAAAACAGTACTTACGTGAAAAGCCAATATAAATGTGCTCGCATGAATAAAAACCATAGAGCATTTTCACCTTTTACTTGCAGCGCCTATGAAGAATGTGGCTTAAGATCTGTCTAAGTGGTACTACTTTATTGGACAGAGTTGATAACAGGAATTACTATAAAAAATATAAATTTCAGATATCACTCAATACCTCCATGTTATTTTAGGTCATTTGTTGGTACTCTTTAAATGCATTGCAGCTATACCTAGGTTACTATCTACCCGGTTTCCATGTTGTGGCAATATGCATGGCTCCATCCATCACCACCTGCAATACATGTAAAAATAGAACAAATTTGAAATCATTATGAAACAAATACACGTCCAGATTATAACTACATCAACATGAAATATAACTCCAGAATGCAAGCAAGCCCGATGTGGTGCAGAAAAACTTGTTGAACGCCACAATACTTGATAATTGAAAGAAGAATGTGCTTTGTTGAAAACTACATCATGCTTTTCATAAGAAATAGTGATCCAGATATGGGTAATAAAAGGGGCTCCTTCCATAGCAAGCATGAGCTCAGATGAGGGATTCTGAACATGGCATGTAGGAAAGAACTGGAAATCTTTGAGAAAGAACAATAATTCTGTTTGCCAATGAGAAATGTGTCCTTCCAGTACTCAGGCCCCTGTCACTTGGTATTATGAGGTTGCCAAAGTCAAGCATCAAGACAAATACGAATACTAAAATAAGTTGGATCATATAAATGGCCAACTCAAAAGTTAACATTGAAACCATGGTATAACACGGGCTAAATCTTCCTACAACAAAGCGAAAGCATAAAGAACAACGAAATTCGCAAATATGGAAGTAGGGAAGCTGGAAAAAAAATACTGTCGATGGCTCAAATAATCAATACACATATACAGAGCAATTCCAAAGAATAAGTAGAGAAATATTGAAGAATAAGAAAAGCCATGAATAGGAGTTGAAGATATCTACATATTCTACTATATTTTGATAGCCATATCACACTTCAGCAAAACAGGCCTTACCCCGTCCAAAGTTCGGAGGTTTGACAACATAGCTGGAACAAACTGAAAATCTGCATCAAATAATAGCGAAGTAGTAAACATCATAGCTGAAAGAAACCTGGAGATCTGCATCAAATAATAGTGTCCAAATGGAACAAACTGATGCAAAAGCCCTCTTCTCCAAGTTTTTTTAAACTCCGTTTCTAGGAGTCTTCATCGTCATCATAAGATAACATAGCAGTGCAGCAACTCTGTCATAGCTCCTGACCTTTTTTATTGATGGAATTAATCACATTGGTAGCAAAATATAGCAAACAAAAGCCTTAAGAGGTCCATTTATTTGCAACAATAAATTAGTTGATAGAAGAAGTTGGATATACTCACAAACATGTTCATATGGATTGGATTAGACGTATAAGCAAGCAAGCCTGCATACAATGTCAACAACAATTTTAATCCAGAAATTGGTGTATTTTTTAACATAGCATTTGTTCTGAATAGATTCTAGTAATGCCTAACAGCACAATTGTAGTAATTTTCACTTAAGAACAATGAAAAGTACCTTTACCATGTCTAGAATTTGTAGCATGGCGTGTGAAAAATAGTCAAGTGATGGTCTAAAACTTCCAGAAGACAATGGAGCTCTCCAGCTATATGTTCTGCATGGATCATGATGTAAGCAAACCTCGGATGGTATCCTCCATAACTATGGTATAATCCATACGCCATGCAGGGTCTTCACAGCCTAATGACAGGCAATAATGACAGGAAGCTGAATGTATAGAAGCCCAAGTATACATTAGGATAAACATCAATTTAGAATACGATAAATAAATAGCATGCATCTTTCAGAAGTAACGTGAGGAGTAATTTGTGTGATTAAACTATAAAGCAAGACACTATGTCAAATTGAATGAAGAAAGTAGGGCAATCATGCAAAAAATGGCGAGATTACCTGGTTTACATTGAGCATGAATACCTTATGCCCGAAGGAAAAAATGGTGGACACTACGAAGCTTAAGATATTGAGGCAAAGTAAAATATGGATTACGCATTATTGCAAAACCCCAGTCTTGGATGCCAAAAATGCATTTTTCAGAATGGTGCGGTTTCAGGCCGTAAATATCCAGCTGCACATGAAGCCTTCACATCAAGAACCAGCATTATTGTTCAAAGAAGCACAGTCTATTGAACTGCACCTGTAGTGGCTAATAGGAGATGCACATACAGACGGAGCTTTCTAAAATTCGACCTTCCAGTTCATGTTTGCAATAATAACATATAATATGAGATAGAAAAACAACACAAAAATTGCGCTCCAGTCTGGTCTATAAAAAATTGGCTTCATCGACACAAAGCCAGAGAAAACCAGGTGTCCTATAGAATGAAGCTTTAAAGCAGCAGCCTTAATCCTTAGGACCCATCTCTGGATCAGAGTTTTTCACTCTGCAACCAACCCCACAACCATCCTTCAGTGATATTTCTTATCTGACAGATCCACAAATCGTCCAGTCGAGCCACAGATCGTCGATAAGCTAGTCAGAATTGCACTTCCAGTCCAACTATCTCCTTCCTCTCCGTTTTCCGACCCCTTACGTAATTGAGATGCTTACCTTTTTGTTAAAAGGTCTTTTGTTAAGTAATTCGGCCTTATAATAGTAAAACATTCTACCAACACCTAACTGCAATCCGATCCAAAAAAAAAAAACCTTCAGGGCAAGAGTGAAAATCTGAGAAGGAAGGTGTTACTTGTTGGAAATCGAGCAGAACAGCAGAACAGCGTGACCCAAAATCCTGTTGAACGCCATGGATGCATAAAGACCTAGCATGAGCGCAATCCATTTGCCTGATTCCACAAATCCAGCATGCACACCACGATGCAGCCATAAAAGGAAAAAATCGACATGAGCACGCTGGATCTGCCCACCGAAAGGAGAAAAAAAGTCGAAATCATATAAAAAAAAATGTCTCGATTTTAGGAAGTCGGAAAAATCTTCCGGCTGCCAATAAATCTTAAACCTTAGGAAAATGACTTTAAAAAAAAACCAAAAAAGTTTTTATCAAACCGGAAAATCCAAATTTAAACAATAGATTCCTTAATTATAGGTTATTATCCTTAATAATGAAATTAGCATAGCTAATTTAATCCCTTTTAGGTCAACCCCCTAGGTTACAATACCCCATGGTGGCGTACCTTTACTGGGTGATGTGTCAGTATATTTATTCGTATACCGTATAAATACTTGAAACGTCACATTCTCCCCTCCTTAGAAATAATGCTGTCCTCAGCATTGGGGTTAGATAGCAATATAGGGAATTACATTATGAAGGAAGGTAATTCCTTATTTCCGAAGGTAATACATTGAAACTTTAAAGTGTGAAACAGTTTAGGCACCGAGGTGCATTACACATGATCATCACAAGAAAAGAGTTCAAGGACCGAAGTCCAATATCAACATTAGAGTAACGAAAGGACAAAACTTGTAGACAACATAAAACTGGAGAAGTCGGGCCATCAGCAATCCTCTATACATGGGCAGGTCACGTACTGCTCACTGGCCTGCACATGTCAATACATCAGTTTATATAGATATGAAATAATTAGGTTGTGGTTGAAGGGACCACCCCCTATAAAAATAGAAGAAAATCTATCTACGAGGGAACCTATCATGCCTATGGTTCGCAATTCATTGCGGCGTAAGGAATGGTCAAGTTCCTATTATAGCCAAGATGAACGCGGCCTATCAAGTAAATGCTTTCCAAGCAATTCGCGGTCATGTCTACATTGACAGTACACCACGTCCTAGGGAACACGAAGGTGATCCCATCATTGGTAACTATTATCAAGTGCGATGCATCTACCCCTCTACTGCATGATTCTCGGCGAATCAAGCCTTCAAGCTTACCGCCGGGAGCGGGGTTGATAGCATCGTTGATGGTGCGGCCTTGAGATTCGCGCATGAAGTCTGGATAGTGCTTCTCAAGGTCTATTTCCATCACCCACGTAGCATCCTCAACTGGCAAGTGTTTCCACTTGACCAAGTATTGCAGCATTTGGGTCCTTCTGGTCTGTTTGTATGCTCGATCAAGAAGAGCTTCAGGCACTATATCTAAATGCTCTTCTGTCATTTCAAGTAGGGTGGGTGTATCCAAGATCTCCTTTGGATCTGGGGTGTGCTGCTTTAGAAGACTCACATGAAAGACTTTGTGGATCTTCAAGCGGGGTGGCAATTCCAGGCGATATGCCTGTTCCCCAACACGTTCAGTGATTTTGAACGGCCCAGCCCATCTGGGTGCCAGCTTCTTGCAGTTACCAATCTTAAGCTTGACTTGTTTTACCTTGATCTTAAGCCAAACCGATTCACCCACCTGGAAGACTCGTGGGGTTCTGTGCTTATCCGCTACACTCTTTCTGGCGACTGCGTGTAGCCAATAAGTACCCACGGACTTCTTCAACCAAAGCTTGCATTTCCAAAAGCCGGAGTTGTTGAGAAACCTCCACTTTAGAAACGGGGTTATGCCATGTGTCCGGAGTAAGGCATTGATAACCATAATTTATCATGAAGGGAGACATTCTGGAAGATTCCTGCTTCATACTGTTATAGGCAAATTCGACCAGATAAATATAGTCAGCCCATTGGGATTGCTTACTCCACACATAACTTCATAGCATATCCTCTATAATGCGATTGGTACGCTCTGTCTGACCATCCGTCTGAGGATGATATGCCGTACTCATAGCAAGCTTGGTCTGGATGGTGGCAAAGAAATCTTTCCAGAATGCACTTACGAATTTGGGATCCCTGTCGGATACAATAACTCGTGGCATTCCGTGCAATCTGAAGATCTCCTTTGCAAATAGCAGAGCGATATCGAAGGCGGTGTCCGTGGTCCGACATGGCAAGAAATGAGCCATTTTTGACAATTTGTCGACCACTACCATCAATGCATCATATCCACGGAGAGTACGTGGAAGGCCCACAATGAAATCCATGGTTATCACTTCCCACTTAGCATTGGGCACGTCCAGCGGGGTTGCAACTCTCCTAGAATCCTTAATTGCTCAGCCTTGGTTTGTTGACACACTGCTTAATGTCCTTCTTCATCGAAGGCCAAAAATAACTGGAGCGGATCTTAAAGTAGGTCTTCATAAAACCCGCATGTCCAGCTATAGGGCTGTTGTGCGTGTCATGGAGAATTAGCTTACGTACTCCTGAAGTCTCAGGTACATACAACTTATCCTTGTAATATAACAAGTTGCCTTCTTTCTTATACGAACGGAAAGCTTCGCGTTCTTTATCTGTGCGTGCCTCCTTAGCCATCCCAAACATCACGGAACTCGGGATCTGTGGCCAAGATCTGTTCTATCTGTTTCCCAAACTCACTGGTGAGTGTGGAAATTGCATTACAATGGGTTCGGGTCACCAAGGGATGGCGTGACAATGCATCCGCAACCACATTGTGTGTTTCCAGGCTTATACATAATCTCAAAGTCATATTCTTCGAGAAACTCCATCCATCTTCTCTGACGGAGATTGAGATTGGGCTGGGTTGTTAGATAACGGAGACTCTGATGATCCGTATCCAGCTGGAATCTTCTACCAAGAAGGTAGTGTCTCCATATACGCAGAGCACGGACAACGGCTAACAACTCCTGGTCATGGGTAGGGTATCGCTGCTTAGTCTCATTCATTTTCTTTGAATCATAGGCAATAACCCTCCCCTCCTGCATTAGGACCCCACCGGTAGCAATCTTACTGGCATCCGTTGCTACTAGTTTATCCTTTTCAGGATCGGGCAACGTGAGGACTGGTGCTGACATTAAAGCATTCTTAAGCTTCTGGAAACTGCCCTGGACTTTTGCTTTCCAATGCTCAATCCAATCCTTTACCTTCTCATGCTTTGTAAGGTCAGTAAGAGGTGCTGCCATTTTTGCAAAATCCTTAACAAATTTCCGATAATATCCTGCTAATCCCAAGAAGCTTCGGACCTCTGAAACATTACCTGGAATGGGCCAAACCCTTACTGCCTCTATCTTTGCTGGATCTGTAGCAATTCCCTCTGCTGAAATAACATGTCCCAAATAATCCACCTTCAGAGTGGCAAACTTGCACTTAGAGAGCTTGGCAAAGAGCTGGTGACGTCTTAGCTTTTGTAGGGCCAACCGAAGATGTTCCTCGTGCTCCTCCAGAGTCTTACTATAGATGAGAATGTCATCAAAGAAAATAACAACAAAATCATCCAAGTATTGTCGGAAGACATCATTCATCAATCGCATGAAAGTTGCGGGGGCATTAGTTAGTCCAAAAGGCATAACAGTAAACTCATAGTGCCCATATCTAGTGCGAAAAGCAGATTTATGAATGTCCTCCTCTTTAATTCTTATCTGGTGATATCCGGAGCGTAAGTCAATCTTTGAGAAGTATCTGGCCCCTTGCAACTGGTCCATAAGATCGTCTGCTCTAGGCAAAGCATAGCGATTTTTGCTGGTATGCTTATTCAGTTGCCGATAATCAATACACATCCTCAAGGAGCCGAAAAGGTGAAACACTAGGCCGAATGAAGCCAAGGTTTAATAGCTCTTGAAGTTGCTTCTTAAGCTCGGCCAATTCAGGGGGACTCATACGGTACGGGGCCTTACTGGTACGCTTAGTACCTGGTTCCAAAGCTATTTCACATTCCACCCCTCTGAAGGGAGGAAGTTTTTGGATCTCGTCTGGAAAGAGATCACTAAATTCCCTAAGAAGATTAGCAATGCTTTCTGGCAATTCACCAACTATTTGTTTTTGTTTGGCATCTGACTCAATGGAGGCAAGTCTGATGACGCAAAGTAGCTTATCCTTGCGTATGGCCTTATCTAAATGCTTGATGGACATAGACTGCATAATAGGGTTTAATGGATCACCTTTTATAGTTACGCGGGTTCCATTAGCTGCGTTGAAGGTAACCTCCCACTTCTCGTAGTCTATATTGGCTTTTGCAGATGCCAAGAATTCCATGTCAACAATCAGATCATATTTGCCAATATCCATTAACTCAGCACCCAATGCAACTGGTGCGCCTGGCAGCTGCATTTTAAGGTTAAGGCGATGGCCATGAGTATGTCTGATTTTTCCACTGGCTAAAGTGACAGGTTTTGGTCGGGATCGCAAGGTCTCAAGCTGCAATACCTGGGCCATTCTAGGAGAAGCAAAATTATGTGTACTTCCTGTATCCATAAGGATTATGAAAGGCTTACTGTCTACTTGACCTATGGTAGAAATAACAGCAGGCTAACTTTCAGTGTTGCCGGTTTCTATGGCTGCAAGGATATGAGACGCACCGTGAATATATTCGGGAGCCTCCTCCTCGACAGATAGTGTAGACTCGAGATCGTCCCAATCAAGGTCGGCCATGGCCAGCTGGGCAGTCTGCGTGACATAAGGGCAATTCTGCATGAAGTGCCCGGGCCGCATACACCTGTAACATGCTTTGTCTCTGCGTAGCTGTTCTCGGGCCTCTTTGGGAATAGAATGTAAGAGGTTTCGAACTTCCTTACCGACATTGTTCAGTTTGTCGGGCATGTTGAAGGTGACTTTCTTTTCCTGGCGGCCGTAAGAGTTCTGCTGAGAGGGCCCCGGACTTGGTGAACGGGGTTTGTAAGGTGTGGACGGCCGTGGCTGCGAGTAAGGGGCAGGACGCTGGTACTGGTTTCTTGGTGTGTCCTCCTCCAGGCTCAATGCCTTAGCCTCAGCCTCTGCAACTGATTTCGGGTCTATGGCCTTAATCATTCGTTTAATTGATGGGGCCAACCCTTCAATGTAGCCCTCCACCGCCCTCTTTTCATTCATACCTGGTACATATAGCCTCAAGCGCATGAATTCATCAGTGTAGGCCTGAACTGGCATACCCTTCTGCTCTAACCTGTAAAAGGTCTGGATTTGTTGGCATTTGTGCGCACGAGGCACATAATGCGACTTAAAAGCTTTGGCAAACTTTCGGAATTTGCATCTGCTTCTATCCAGATGCTTGGCTCTGGCATAGCCCTTCCACCAAATACGGGCAGCTCCTGTAAGGTTTGTGGTAGCAACCCATTCCTGTATCCTTTTCTGTCATGCCATAGGATTTCCCAAACTCCTTCATCTCGTCCAACCAGGACTCTGCATTCAGCCCGCCTCTAGATTTCCCATCAAACTGGGCCAATTTTCTGTTTTTCCATATATTGGTTATGGCCTATCAACCGTCTTACGGTATTCCTTGTCTCGGCGCTTTGGGTGATCACCAGATAATACGGACGACTCAGAGGACTCAGAAGTGGCTGATTGTGAGGGTGTGGCACTATCCCTTGAGGAACTTCGATGACGTTTGGAACGGTGCCTCCTTTGTGCGGATACAGGGCTTGGTTCAGGTGCAAGTGGCTGCTGGGGTGGTGGACTTGGCGGTAACGGGGGTAACTCCGGCCCATCCTCCTGCATAGGAAGGGAAAACGCCCCAAACCCATGGTTCTACCCCGGCTCAGACTCCAGTGAGGATCGACTGACGGCTAGGTCTCAAGAGGTCAGCAGACCGAATCTTGGCATGGCGTTGGCTGGCATAGAACATCGGCTAGGGTTGTCCACTCCATCCGCCCCTCCTGTGCACACTTTGCAGATGAGTCGAATCATGCTATGGCATCACTATAGCCTTCCGGAGATGCAGACTCAAGGTATCACCCTTCGAGCCTACTCCAGGGTTCATGAAGCCCCGTCCGATGAGGCAGGTCAGGGAAGTGTCCCCTTCCAGGATCACAGTGGTTCCATGGGTGAGCTAGAGAATACGTGCCGCATCAGCGACCCCTGCATCCGTACCCGACTTACTCACCCTAAATCTACTCAAAGCACAGGGTGCCCCATACGGGTCACACCTCTGCGCCCAGGGAGTGTCAGACCCATACCCGGCCCTATCAGGCCTAGCCCATTGTAGGAGTCTCAGGAGCCTTTTATGTTCGTGCAAGACCCCACCCCCACTTCACCACTGCGTCCCTTGTCTGGTGCTAAGCAATTCTATAGCATCCACGACTCAGTGGTCTCTTGTGCACAGGCTGCACTAATTGGGAATTAAAGGAGCTACTAGGAGCATACTAAAGCATATGGCACAGAGGTCTCTACCCCCCCTCTAATCCCTGCTTTATGGAAGTCTAACAGAGCTACTTTCATATACACATCCATCCATCCATCCATCCATCATAAACGTAATCCATAATTGAAATGTAATCTTAAATACCAAAGAAGGGTTAATCTTAAGTAATGTAACGGACCTGGCCACCTAATGGTTCAGTATACGCATTTGTGTATGGGACATATATGAGTTGTATATGTACTTGTGGCATGCATGCAGCATAAGCTCATGTAAACAAAGGGGTTTACAAAAAAAGGGCAATGTTAGAAAGAGGGCTTTTGGCAAACGTGAAGCTATGAGGAGGCAGGAGCTTGGAAGGATTGCACTGGGAGGGTTGTCGAAGCGAGAAAGGACGTAAGAGCTTGGAGATCGCATCAAGAACTGCACCAAATCCTCTCTTATCAGATGGGGTTTGAGTTTTGTGGATTCAAATTGTGGTTTACGTAGGCTGCTAAGAATCAATCTGCACATGCGTTTGGATAGTAGATTTACTGTGTGTTAGCTATGGTTGGAATTGCCGAGGATCTGGTAAGCCTGCGAGGCGAGGTTGAATATGCAGGTATTTTAGAATTGATTGAGGTGTTTCATAGAGCAACATGATAAAAGTTACAGGGCTTTAGGCAAGCTTGAAAGATAGATTGGATTCGTTCTCAAGCTTAAACCAGATAAATATAAGAAAAGCAGACAGGGAAAGGGTGTCAATTTGCTGCATCCAAGCCTCAGGGGTGTATGGAAATGTTTGCTCCACCGAAAAATTGCCGGCAAACAGGGGATCATATGTCCAATTCAGGCTGAAACTGCATGAAAGAGGCCGATTTGGGCCTTTAGAGGGACCGATTTGTCCTGGGCAGCAGTGAATCAGAGAAATCGAAGACTTTTTAGAGCTGGCGAAATTGGGTTCTAACACATGCAAAAATAGGCCGAAATTGCTTCTAAAGAGCCGTTTTGGGGATTTAAAGTGCCGATTTACCTTGATTAATCCTGTGCCAGGCCGGAACTGTTGATAAATCAGAGGCTTGTTGCGTTGTTGGCTGATGGGTTGAGGTAACAAAACCATTTGAATCAGGTCGAAATTTGGAGGAGAAGGCCGATTTGGAGTCTAGAAGGACCGAATTTGATTGTGCAGGGAAAACCCAGGAGATTTGGAGTCAGACCGATTCTTAGAAGGCAGGCCGAGCTCTAAATGGTCGCTGTTTTTCGTTCATCTGTTATTTGTGACTGTATTTTTCTTGTGTTGTCAATTGTTGTTGTCTTTATTTAAGTCTTTTGTAATACGAAAGAAAGTAGAAAGGGTTTAAGAAAATGCTTGGAGGCACTACCTTTGGGTTGAGCACCATGAATCTGTTGTATGAAGGCCAGACCGATTATGGTGTTTGGGTGTTTAGTAGTAGTTGAATAGAAAACACACAAGAATTGGTAACTAAGGAATACAAATAAATGGAGGTAGTTAATTACATAGATAACCCAGATAATTGTACGGGCTTGCTCATGGAGATGGGGCTAGCCTTGGGCTACTTGAGAAGTGTTCCAGGCAGTTGCGGTCAGGGGACCCCATGGATTTTTAAGCAGGAAAAGCGTAAGTTGGAGACTCCAGTCTGGATGCGCAATTAATTGCTTAGCTATGGAAGTGGCTTTTAATATAAAAATATTAAAACCTTAGCTAGCGATTGTTAGTGATAAATTAAAGAAAGCATGTTGGAACTTTGGAGACCTAGAGAAGTTGAGCCGAGAGAGAAATATGAAGTATATGGAGGGTCCAGATGAGGCTATGGCATGGAGCACTGTAAGCCTAAGTGTATAACTGTAAGTTTTTAAGTTGTTGAGCTATATTTTATCAGAAGCATCGTAGCTAATGGATTATCCTCATGGGGGAATGGTTCTGAGGTAAGTTTGCATAGTTGTTTTTCCTTGTTCAGTAAAGTACATAGGTATGGGAGCTACATCAATGATAGTTAGGCTTGTGACTTCCTCAACATGTTTGGATCAGTAAGTTAGCTACTTCAACATGGGCAAGTTGGACGGGCAACATCGGCAAGAGTATAATCTAGGCACATGTATAGAGAATATTCTAATGAACTTCACGTCTTAGTCTTTGCATTGTTCCACTGATGTCTTGGTATTTGATTATGTCTATTGGATCCTCGGGAATTCGGGCTTCTAGGTTGGTGGCCTAGGTTGCTCGGCATGCTCATGTTCATCTGTGATTCTCTACGTGGTTCTTGTGCTCTGTGACAGGGCATAGTTTCCCGATCGGGATGCTACGTCACCTTCGTGACTCCATGGTAAGAGGTCCTCCGGCGCCCGGACGTGGGGTGGGAAGGGTATGCGATACGAGGTTCACCCACCAACTCCAGCTGGGGCTCGGAATGTGAGCTGGCGGGCATTTCTCGCTAGCGGGGAGGCATGTAGGTAGGCCGAGCTTCCCATTGTCCGGAGCTATGTGTCATGATGGTTTGGTATTTTTGACTATGTCTTGCCGATGTTCATGTTGATATTTCTTTGGATTATGTTGTCATTGTCTTAATAATGCGTACTCACGTGGGATTTTTCCGTGCGTGTTTATGCTTATCCGAGATTTCCGAGTATTTCCATACATGCGATGGCGGCCGGGGATCCCCACTTAGTCACGAGGACTAACCCCGGTGAATGCATGTAATGGAGTGAATAAGCAAGGGATGGCGCGGTGCGGTGAGGATCATGGTTGGCGAAGCTCTGGGTTGAATTGTACACAATGCGGATCGATCAAGCCGGATCGCGATTCTCGAGCAGGACGAGCATGCAAGAGTTGCATCGTTGCTCGCATGCATTGCATGCATTTGAACCTCTCATCCGGTTAGGGGATCGCTATTTCTTCTGCATTAAGCCTTCAGCTTCTCATCGTAGCTTTCTCTTAGCCCGTGGTGTTTCGGTTATGTTCTATGCTCTCATGCGAGGAGGAGGGGCTTCCTCTTGCATGGGTTGACCCTTCGTGGCATTTCCTATCATTCTTGTTTCTCTTGACCCGACCTTTCTGGCGTATCCCTTCACGGCGTTTCTTATCGTTCTCGGTTCTCTTCTACCTTGGCTGCGTTGACCTTTCTGGCGCATCCCTTCACGGCGTTTCCTATCTTTCTCATTATCTCTTCCTATCCTTCTCGTCCGGCTTCTACCTCGGCATTCCTCCACTATGGGGCAATTCTTGAGCCTTCATCACCGGATCGGAAGTTCTCTTCTTTGGCGTTGTTGTGTCATGCGGAGTCGCGGCTTCGAGAATCTGAGATCGATCAGGCGGATCGCGATTCTCGAAGCAGGACGAGCATGCAAGAGTTGCATCGTTACTGCATGCATTGCATGCATTTGGGCCTCTCATCCGGTTAGGGGATCGCTATTTCTTCCCCGCATTCGCCTTCGGCTTCTCATCGGTAGCTTTCTCCCAGCCCAGTGTGTTTGGGTTATGTTCTATGCTCTCCCTCCCTCCCTCCCTTAAGTATTTTGTTTATATATGTTGTTAAGCGTGCCGCGCCGCTTTAATCAACCCCTCGCTTTTTCGAGGTTTTGTTCTTCTCTATTGTGTTTTGTGGTCTTATCGCATTGGCGTTGTAACGACGTTGGTTTCTTTGGAGCGTGGGTTTTGGGAAGTTTTAGCGGCGTTGTCTAAGCCCAACGCCTAGGGCTTATCGCTAGGGTTTTTCCTCGAAAACCCCCGAAGGCGGGTTTTTTAATCCGTGATAAGCCTAAGGCGGGTACACTAGCCAAACATCTATGATATATTTTGTATTTTGGGGTCCGTGTGTTATATTTGGATATTCCTGTATTTTTGTTTTGGGTAGCTTGCGATATCGGCTACCCACTCTCTACCATTGTAATTACACTGCTGGGATGAATAGAAAAGCCCCATCCATGGGCGTTGTTGTGTCATGCGAGTCGCAGCTCGAGAATTAGATATTATATTTGTTGAGAATATGGATTCTTTGGATGTAATGTTATATGATTATATTGAGATCATAAATATTTGCTTATTGAGTTTTGAGCGTGTCATTTCAACTGTGCAAGAGGAAGATTCAATTCTTCACCATATTCAATTGTTTGTCACACCAACCTAGAATTAGCACAGTATTGACAAGATCCCGAGTTACCTAGAGGGTCAACTCGGCAGGCTCGTCACAAGTAAGAACAACCAGAGAAGACTCAAAGAACTTAACTGAAGCTCTATCCTTAAAGATGTCAACTAGATTATCTACTGACCCGAGTTTCGACTTGATCCATTGTCATGAGGCGCCTCCTTCTCTCAGTAATCTGGTGTTCAACAACAGTTCCAGGTACTTGGGCGCTCAGCTGCTCCTCCTCTTGGCTTGATTTTTGGGTCAATTGGGGGTAGTGATCCACCTTAATGGCCCAAGTTAGCATTCCCATGCTAGCCAATCGAGTTTGGACAAGTGGCGCCTCCCTAATCCATTAATTAACTTAATTAACCCACTTAATATTAATTCCTTAATTATAGGTTATTATCCTTAATAATGAAATTAGCATAGCTAATTTAATCCCTTTTAGGTCAACCCCCTAGGTTACAATACCCCATGGTGGCGTACCTTTACTGGGTGACGTGTCAGTATATTTATACGTATACCGTATAAATACTTGGAACGTCACAGAAATTACTTGCGATATTGTGTTCAGATTGGACATCTTTAATTCTAAGGTAGCTACTTCTATGAATTGATATTTTTGAGTTTCTTCTAAAACTGTTATGACTAGAAATATCAATCTGCTACATTGCACATAAACCTTTGCTCTCATAAAATTTAATTCTACTTGCGTTTGGTTTTCTTTGATCTTTTGTATCAGATTGGATTATGAACGTGGCATGACTGCTGAAACTTATAAGTCTAGGCCTTGAAGAAGAGAAAATCAGCACCCTCTGATCTCATTTCATGTCTTATTCTGCACACCACACATTTGCTTGCTGCAGGATGTTTTTTAATCTAGACAGTCATGCAAATTTCGTGATGGGCAGTGTCGTTAGATTGGTACTGCGCTTCTTTGATGCAGGAAATTTTTATGCAGTCCAAGGTTCAGAGGTTCAGATAAATATGCTCAATACATGTATTTCTTGCTATTTTAATTTGTACAAGGTCCATTCTTGCCAGTATCAACATGTGTTATGTGTTGTTGTCAAAAATTGCACATATCAACGTTAAAGGCCGAATGAAAACACATGCTAGGACATTAGCCTGGCAACGCCGGGCACACGCTCACTAGTTTATACTTTAAAAGGCATATAAATATGTGGAACGTCACAGCCAGAAACGGGTCCAACTGGAAGAAAGCGTTGTTTGCCTGCAGACTTTGAAGATCTATATGTTGGCATGGCCACCGCAACCACATTACGGTGTGGACTGATGGGGCCCCGCAACCGGTGGCTATCGGAAGGGGGTCACTGGTCACACCGGAATGTGGGACCAGTGGCCATGCCACCACAACATGGAAAGTGGGAGCATTTTCTACTTGCATTTTTTCTTTTTCTTTTTTAGGCTGGAGAAGGTCCGGCGACTCGCCTGCGCCTGTGGAGCTCAATGGCCTAGCGCTCGCTCTAGCTCTTCAGTTTGTTTTTGTTTCTATGGCGGCTTATGTCAAAGCGCAATATTCTTCAGTTTTTGTTGTTTCTAAGGCGCTTGCCCTACTCTTCAATTTTTTTTCCCCCTAAAACCCCCTTTGGTTTGGGTGCATATTCACACGGGGGGTGACTCCGGGCAACGAGAGCTGTTGGATAGGCATATTCACCCCTTATTCCTTAATCTACACCGTACGTAAAGTTTCTCGTTTGTGGGGTATGCAAGTACAAAATTTGCTATACTGTATAACAAGATTCACAAAATACTATAAGATTTCAAGGAAATACTATATGGTGTTAATTTTGTACGTGCAAAATACAATTATGAGGGCTCTGGAATGCCAAAATTTCCCTCGTCACCCCCTTGTGAATATGCACCCAAACCAAAGGGGGTTTTAGGGGGAATTTAATTTAAATGTGTTGGAATGCAATGGTTTATGTTTGCATTAATATTATGTGTTGTTTATTAATATTATGTGTTGTTATGTTGGGAATTTTTGGGCCCTTCGGGCCCTAATATATGCACAAAAAAAGTCGACATGCAAGAGCAGGGATTAAAACAATTTAAAAGTAGAATTAGGAAATGCCGAAAGTAATATATATTTTCGTGGTCCCAATACATGGGAATAAGTGTAGTTATCATATGTTATGAAGTTTCAACCTTCAATTGGTGCAAACCTTATCACATAATTATGAAATCTATTAATATCATCGAGTAAGGAATTATATTATGTAATCAAATTCAATCATTCACCAAATTACAAGAAATAAACTGCAGCCTAATGATAGCCTTATCAAGTTCTTATTTCATAACCGACCTAGTATTTGCACAAAAACCCTTGTAAGCGGAACGATATTCAACATTTTAGCATTCCATCTTATCTACTTTCAGGCCCGAAGTCAAGGTGCAACTTCAAGAACCTTAAAGCCAACTAGTAAAAGGTCTGTAGAAATTATGTGATGCCATGGTAAATTAATGACTATAGCATCTGCGTAGCTGGTAGGTAGACCTCTATAGCTCTGGCGGCTATTTCCTCACATATTCTCCGGATTGGGATCAATCTCATAGCTTTCATCCTCACCATTCACATTCTATGTTGCTGTCTACAATGGTGATATGCAACAAGCCTTGTCAAGTGCAAACGTGCGCTAATGAGATAAATACTCATGAAATAAGATCCGAGGGAGAGAAGGTAACCCCGTGAGGCGACCCGAACCCCAAAAAGCCTTCTGGAGTTGACCCTCTAGGCAACTTCGGGATCTTGTCAATACTGTGCTAGTTCTAGGTTGGTGTGACAAACAATGGAATGTGGTGAAGAATTGAATCTTCCTCTTGCACAGTTAAATTACACGCTCAAAACTCAATGAGCAAATACTTAAGATCTCAATATAATCAGAAAATATTAACAGCCAAAGAATCCATGTTCTCAACAAATATAATATCTAATTGTGAACAATTCAACCCCAGAGCTTCGGGCTCAACCATGATCCTCGGTTGCCACATGCCATCCCTTGCTTATTGCGCACACGCATTCAGGGTTAGTCCTCGTGACTAAGCGGGGATCCCCGGTCGGTTTTGCATGCATGGAAATACTCGCCAAATCTCGGATAAGCATAAACACGGGGCCGGAAAATCCTACGCGGAGTACGGTGCTAAGACAATGACAATATAATCCAAGGAAATATCGACATGAACATGGGAAGCAAAGACATAGTAAAAAAAAAATACCAAACCATCATGACACATAGCTCAGGGACAATGGGAAGCTCGGCCGACCAAATCCATTTGTTCCCGGTTCTTCTGGAAGAAGTTTCCATAAGCTTAGCATCGGGTGGTTTTGGGGCAATTCTCGGCTGCAACAGTTAAGCCGTTGATGTAGCCCATAATTTCTCAATTAATTCTACAATTCATGCAGCAAAACTTGCTCTACCAAAGCATCAATGAGCTCTTACCATAGCTATTACGGGGAATCATCACCAAAGCATGCATCTAATGATTCATAGCAGCTTATAACTCACTTGAATCCGGAAAACCCCACGATAAAGAGGATTTGGTGGGTTCAGATCCTGGAGTTTATGCAAGCTCTTGCCTCCGGATAGCCTCCTCCGGCTCCTTTGCAACTCAAGACATTCGAGCTCCTCTCTTGCAAAAAATTCCTAACGCACCATAAAAGCCCTCTTTTCCAATATTGCCTTTTTTTTGTAAACCCTTTGTTTACATGAGCCCATCTTTGCATGCATGCCACAAGTACATATACAACTCATTTTCATTACCATACACAAATCAAATAGTTTGCACCATTAAGTGGCCAGGTCCGTTACAATCTCCCCTTCTAAAAATTAACCCATGTCCTCATGGGTCGATCAAAGATCTTAGCAGCACTTGGCGAATCCATTAGAACTATCATGATCATATATACACCAAATCTATACAAGGAAAACTGTACCTCTACATCGTCAAAAGTTACTTCTAAGGCTTACATGGAGAATTCTTGCTTAGCACCTTCATGCTAACCACGTCTAGATACTGTTCCTCCCTCTGAGGATACCATCTTCTGATGTCTCTGAAAGAAAAAAAAACCATTAGCATCACAATGCCACAACCAAACAAGCCAACTCCCAAAGATCCACATTGCTCGAACCAAAAGTGATTTTGTCGGAGAGTTGACCCTCTAGGCAACTCGGGATCTTGTCAATACTGTGCTAGTTCTAGGTTGGTGTGACAAACAATGGAATGTGGTGAAGAATTGAATCTTCCTCTTGCACAGTTAAATTACACGCTCAAAACTCAATGAGCAAATACTTAAGATCTCAATATAATCAGAAAATATTAACAGCCAAAGAATCCATGTTCTCAACAAATATAATATCTAATTGTGAACAATTCAGAGGGTGAGCTTCGCTCAACCATGATCCTCGGGGCAATGCACCGCTGCCATCCCTTGCTTATTCACTTCGCACATGCATTCCGGGTTAGTCCTCGCGGACTAAGTGGGGATCCCCGGCCGCCACTTGCATGCATGGAAATACTTTTGGCGCAAATCTCGGATAAGCATAAACACAGACGGAAAATCCTACGTGAGTACAGTGCTAAGACAATGACAATATAATCCAAGGAAATATCAACATGAACATCAGAAGCAAAGACATAGTAAAAAAATACCAAACCATCATGACACATAGCTCCGGGACAATGGGAAGCTCAGCCAGCCAAATCCATTTGTTCCTGGTTCTTCTAAGAAGTTTCCATAAGCTTAGCATCCGACTGTGGCAATTCTGCTGCAGGTTAAGCCGTTGATGTAGCCCATAATTTCTCAATTAATTCTACAATTCATGCAGCAAAACTTGCTCTACCAAAGCATCAACAGCTCTTACCATAGCTATTACACAGGGAATCATCACCAAAGCATGCATCTAATGATTCATAGCAGCTTATAACTCACTTGAATCCGTGAAAACCCCACCTGATAAGAGAGGATTTGGTGCAGTTCCGTCCTCCGTCTATGCAAGCTCTTGCCTCCAGATAGCCTCCTCCGGCTCCTTTGCAACTCAATTCCTTCTGGAGCTCCTCTCTTGCAAAAATTCCTCACGTACCATAAAAAGCCCTCTTTTCCAATATTGCCTTTTTTTTTGTAAACCCTTTGTTTACATGAGCCCATGCTGCATGCATGCCACAAGTACATATACAACTCATATACGTACCATACACAAATGCGTATACTGCACCATTAAGTGGCCAGGTCCGTTACACATATGGCAAATTGCGCATCACTTATTATCGTATGCAAAATCCTTTCATATCCGCTTCAAGCTGACTTCAACTAATAAGGATGCATTGTGTTCAGGCGGCCTAATATTGTAGCATAAGAAAACAAATGTTCAATTCCACGACCTGCCTTCCTCCTCTTGAGCAAGCTCCACGATCCCGCCGAGAAGATAAACAACGGGATATGTAAAACAAATACAAGAACCACGGTAATATTTTAATTATTCTTCGCCATTCTTGAATGCTTACAAATTTTTTTGCTTTGTTAGAAGATTGACTTGCCATGCGGTGAGCAAGCTCCTTCTTTCAAGAGAAGATAAACACCATGATATGTAAAGGAATACAAGAACAAACAACAAAGGTTTAGTTTAGGGCGGATGGACAAACAAATGGTGCAGAAACGGGGAGTTGGCAACCCACGACTTCAACACGGATTTGCATCCATATTTTCGTCCAAAAGCGTTTACGGTTTGCCGTCATGCCATGCTCAAGAAGGGCGTGATTGAATGCCATAGGTTAACACCAATGGGCCGGAGCTCTAAATCATATGAGGTTTATGTTGAAGATTTTACCATGGCTATTTTGATGAGTCTTACCTAATTCTTTCAATGCTATGAAACAAACAATGGGTACATTGCCGACGAAAAGCTTTTAATTTTCAATAAGTCATTATTTGGGCAATCTTGAATTCTAGCACTATGAAAGATTCATGAATTTGAACCTAGTGGTGCTCTTGTATTTTTGTATTTTTTTAACAAACCACAACAAGGGCTCACGATCATTTAATGCCGTTAAATTCTTAACAAATTGGGCCACTTTTATTGGTTAAATTCAATGAAGATCCTAGATCAGATGAGGAGTCCAAACGATAGCCTCAAGAATCTAAAGATCTTCTAGACCTCATGTTTTTCGATGGCAAAATAATAAAAGGAAATCCGAGCATATATAGCGAGGAGGCGTGTCCAAACAAAAGGCGATGGCAAGATCCCTTTTTCCTCGCAAAGATCCGGAAGAAGGGAGGCCACATTCTTCAAACAGCGATGAAGCGCCATTCCGGCATGGCATCATATTGCTCGCGGCTGTATTTAGGGTAATGTAGAGGCATTTGGAAAACATAAGGGCAAGGATTACGGCGAATGCAGAGTAAGAGCGTTGAAACGGAATTATGAGCGAGGGAACATGCGATGGGATTTAACACGGGCATTCTCTTTTTCGTAAGCTTGTAAAAAACACACACGGTTTATTAGATATTCCCCGTGGTAAAACCCGGTTTCTCTATCGGGTTTGTAAAACCCGGTCGAGGCGAATGCCCGGAACCAACAACGAAGCAAGCAATTCTTCTTACGAGGGCGAAGGCCGGCTTTGGTGTTGTGCCACACGGCCTTCTTGCTGCGGACTTTCCGCGGCCACCGCCATAGCTAACCGACTACACAATTACCCCCTCAACAAATCTCCTCTTGTGATAGCTATAAGCAATCTTGATCTCGATATAACCAACAAACTTCTCACAACTCACAAACCTAAATCCCTTTTTAGTTCACGAACCCTAAAATTCTGAAAAAAAACCCTAAAATCAACACATTTGGATTTGCCCTTTTTCTAAAATCAGCGGCTAACAAGAGGGTGCACTTTAGAAATACTATTTAGTACACCTGGATGAATACGACCACCAAATCATATGAAAACCTTAGAGAAAACAGTATAAAAACAGGAAAAAAACCCCCTGTTATAATGCTACATATTAGATCTTCAAAGTTTTTGGCTTCTGCTTACAGTTTTTTTTTGTTTCTGCTTACAAATTCTGCAGATCTTCATAATACAAGGACTTGATACGATGACTGGGGGGATCTTTTGCAACTTAGGGAAATTTGAGGGAATAAAAAAGAATACTCAAGGAATCTAGGAAAAATCTTTGACATTATGTGTGTGAGAAATCTCGATGATTCTCCAAGAATCTTAGAACATCTTGTGGGATTTTTGTGGAATTTACAAGAAAATAGTAAGGATTGTACAAGCATCTGTGGGAATCATTAAAAAAAAAGAGAGAGAATCTAAGGGAATGTTGAGAGAACCTAGGTGAAATCTTGATGAAATCTAGAGGAAGCGTAAATTTTCTTGACAAAATGTAGAGAATCTAGGGATTCTGATGGAATGTTGGGTAATGTTGAGGAGGGGATTTTAAGAGAATGTGGGAAATACTGATATTGAAATCTCAGTGAGTGAATTTTTAGAATTTTGAAAATTCTTGAGGGAAGCTTGGGGGATCTAAAGATTTTTTAAGGGATGTAAGAGAATATGCGGAGATCTTCGAAAATGCAAGGAAATCTGAGTGAATCTTCAAGGAATATTCAGAGCATAAGGGAACCTTGATAGAATCATAATGGTAAAATGCTCATGTGTAATTTGGCTTTGACTTTCTTTATTGACCTTGATATTACATATCGATACTTATGGATTGTCTTTCACTGGACTGTGTGATTTCACTTTCATTGGCAACTGACTTCATACAGACCCTAAATGTGTTTCCTTTACATTTGGTTTTGACTCCGTCAAAATTGACATTGACATTCATAATTTGATATTCATGAATAGACCCATAAAGTATTTAAATTTCGATCGTTGATTGTGTTTTGGATTTCATATAGTCACTTTTACCTTTTAGAATTGATTTTAGACTTGACAGTATAGTATCCTAAGTTTAGCATGGGATGCATTTGGACTACAACAACTTTACAGTCATTGAATGTACAAAACTTTGATGTCCCCCATGAAATAGATTGTTATATATTAAAGTGCATCTCGGCCATTTTATGGCGAGGTGACATGACTTTGATCGTTGGATCTCCATGGGCATGCATATGGGGCTGTTCCACAACATGGAAAGTGGGTCTCATTGTTTGTCTGAAAATGAACTACAGGTTGCCACATGGCATGTCCCTACAATCCAGAATGGAAACTGGAAAGCCTATTCGTGCATATAAAAATTAACAGGTTGTAAATGGTTGCAAAAATAAAACATAACTTTTATTTATACAGAAGTAAAATTTTACACCATATTCATAAAGATATTAAACAAAACATAACAAAGATATAGGATAAAAAGAAAACAGATGATATAAAAGAAATGAAGATGATCCAGCAATATTTATGATATAAAAAAACAGAGGATGTAAAAGTAATGAAGAAGATCCAACAAGATATAGGAAAAGAAAAACAAAAGATATAAAAGAAACGAAGATGATCAGGCTAGATGAGCCAAGCTTAGCTGTTGTTGCAGCTTGTTTGGAGCAAATAGAACCATCTTCGGGCAACAGAACCACCATCAAGTAAACAGAGCTACCAGGAACAGAACAGACCAAGCTTAGTTGTTGTTGCAGTTTCATGGCCAAAAACTAAGAGCTAATCTCTACATTAAAGCCATATTCTTCACACTACGGCCTGCATGCAAGAGAAATTAGATCTGGAAGTATAAAAAGAAGAAACATTACTCTGAAGACATAAGAAATCATTGTACCTGGCTTTTCCTCGAGAAAAGAGGATCTGGACACTCATTCTCGCCAGGTTACAGTAGATTCATAAAAATACAAAAATGATGAATAATAGGGTGAGCGCCATTATTCTCCAGCACCAGGGGATGCAAGGAGGTCATCGCCATAGCCGTGTAGCCACAATCACCACCGAATACCATCGCCAGACCTCTGCCACAGGAAGAAAAAATTAAAAAAAAAAAAAAAAATTTGGTCCTCGTTTCCATGTTGTATGATGGCATGCCATCTGGTCCCCACATTCTGGTGGGCCCGATGACCTGCTCCCGGCTACCGCTGGTCGCAGGGCCCCACCAGTCCACAACGGAATGTGGTCCCACATGGCATGCCATCATATAACATAGAAAGTGGGTTGCATTTTTTGTCTGAATACAAATCACAAACTGTCACATGGCATATCCCTACTGTATAATCTCACTGGAAGAAAAGCTGGCACAACATCTCCGCAAGCAACACAATGAAGACTTGAAGTCTAAGACAGCACTGGCAGTGGTTTTCCTTTCACATTTAGTTGGGAGGAGAGGTGATCCCGGAGTTCGATTTACCATATTGTATGGCCTCTTTCTCCCATGAGCTATTTCTGGAGTGAAAGGGAACCATCATGTTGTCGATCTTATAGCAACTCTGATGTTGAGCTGCCATTCCTACCAGGGCACTACAATTTTAACATCTGATAAAGAAAATACTAATATTTTACTTATAGAAAAAGTTTTACCTCTGAAACTTAGCAAAGCAAGAAAATACTTATTCTATGTGCTGAGTTCTTGATTTTGATGACCAATTATGTTGAAAGAAATTCCTTGCTTCTCGAACATATCTGCATTAACAGAAGTATCTCCAGTGAAGTACTAGAATGCATCCAATAGAGGAAATTTGTTTAAATCCAATGTTGCACCCTCTCTTGCATTTCCATCGCTTGTCAAAGCCATCCCAATAAGTTGCCCAAAAGTGATTTTCCTGCATTTCAGCACCATTATTGGTGCTAAAATTCTTTCATACCAATGATGTTACTTGCGGTGGAACTACAAAATATAAGAGCAGGATCGAGCTAAGATTTTGCACGTGCTTGGTAAACTACAGAAATGTTATCACCCTAATAACTGTTCGAACTTTGCTTTACTGATGTTTTAGCTCTACAAATTCGTAGGCATCCAACTTCTCAATGGACTAATAAAATTCTACCAATCAGTATGCATCAAGTAAACATCAGTCAATATACATTTATCCCACTATTTGTTTGTCATATGATGACCACATGTTAGATCATTCTGCATATACAACATACAATAGTTCCTACCTCTTGCAATTATAGCAAGCAAATCTCCAGAGTGATTTATGTTGTAGATGACATGTTGGTGCTGTACCAAAGCATTTGAGAAATGGACTTTCCTGGCAAAGCTAGTTCACTTGTACTCAAGGGAGACCCACTTGGTATATTCATGCTACAACCACACTTCTTAAACTACCACTTGCACTTGCTCCTGCAGACATATTGTTACTTGTGCCCCCATTATTTGATTGTGGTAGCACTCCACCCAATCCTGAAATATTGACCCTGCTATTCATGTTGATGCCCAAAGAATTTATTGATTCTCCAAAACCTAAAGCCCATTCATGTTCTTAAATGACTCTACGCCAAAGGAAGAGCAATGCATAGTCAAAAGTTTAATGTAGAATTTTAAGCATCGCATTTCTTCCATTATTCATACCTACGTGAATATGCCATATAATATGAACAGATCAATATGACTGAAAAGAAATTGACAACTAACCGTCAAAATTTGCTGCTATAATGTAAATAATGATGACAAAAGTTCTTCATATCTCCAAATGTCAAAACACAATACTCAAATAAGTTAGACATGGTTTTCAAGTAGTTGGAATTCATATCAAAAGAAGAAGATCTAGCATAAATACCACCACTTACAAAAGGGTAGAAGAACTATGCAAATAGAAGCAGCTCTACAACATACTTTTCTGCTCAGCCCTTAACTGCAGCTTCTTACACGGCATAATCCAATATTTGGGTTTGATTCAACTGAGTCCTGCTTTACCAATACTGGACCGACTAACTTGTAGACATTGGCATCATCTTTAGGGAGCTCCAATTCCTGCATGCAAGCTTCTACATTAGCTTAAAGATTAGCATTATCTCACAAAAGATTGCATGACATTGTTCCATTTACAGAAAAGCAAAACGATGATGATCTTAAGTGCATTGGTTCATATATTTTCCACTCCCACTATCCTTTCCTTATGAGAGGATTCTGCCACATGATTCATGTTCCAGGTAAATTGCACCATTTGGATAGAAATTAGCATTATAAGTTGGGGGCAACTAAAGCAGCTGGTGCATGTTACTGGTTGCTGCCTATAGAGATTAGAGATCATGGTTTAAAATTTAGACAATCTATTCTTCTATATTATTTATCACATGGTGCTCATACAAACTCAAGTTTCATTTAGAAGAAACTAAGTGCACTTCACCCTTAATCTAAATCACTAAGAAGAAGAATAAAAGAGCTGAGGTTGTTTATAGAAAATTAACAAAACTTCAATAAAAGCTTGTGTTTCCATCTAGCTCACTAATTCATGAGCTAGGAGGTAGCAACCTAGGTTATTAGATAAAATCACATAGGTAGAAAATGAAAACATTGGTTTATCACAATCTAACTAAGAATCCAACAACGGCATCAGACAAAGGAAGGACATAAACATAATGCGAGCTGGCTCCATTTCCAAACTCTAGAAAGTCAAACAAATAGATGACAGAAGAAAATGCAAATGTTCTTTCATGACTCAAGTTATGATACTATACTTGAAGACTCATTTGCAGTAGTAAATAAGCATTTTTAACACTAGTGGTCAGGTGATGGACCAGAAATGGTCCATTTCAAGTGTTCACTTTAAAATTCATATAAAATCAATGGTAGAAAATCTATTCGAACCCTTCCTAGGAGTTCATATATGGCAGTCATGGTCCACTAGAAAAATATCTAAAAATATATATACCCCATTCTTGTAAGTTATGCTCTAACGAACTTAGGGGGGTCAAGTATCAAAAGCTTCATATTTACATAAAGTTAAACTGTCTCGACAAAACGATTTTTTCAAATTTTTTTTATTATGGTGATATTTTTCTACACTAGATAAGAAAAATGACATCAAAAAACTACATGTCAATCCGAAGTTTTTAAAGAAAGATAGGGCTATTCAAACATGACAGAGTCAAAACTGCTTTCTGCCTCCTCAGAACCAATTATGGTTCCCAGAAGGCAGTTGTAGTTTAAATACAAGAACTTTTACAGGAAAATGCATTTTGAGCTAATATTTGACGTATAAGCAATTAACAAGTTCCTCTATCTCATAAAAATGTTGGCTCATCTTGAATTTCATGTTTGGACTTTCACTTTTGATCTCAATATTAGGTAACTTGTAATAATGATTAATATTTCCTCTTATAGAGCAAAACTTACTCTATGATGTCCTCCAAAAAATCATAATATGAAAGCAACATGATATGAAATCAATGCAAAAACAAGCTCATTAAAAACGCAAAAGACATGGCCACAAGAAATCAAGGAACGTTTCTGTACCTGAGCCCATTACTGGTCCATAGGTCTATTTAAAATCAATAACTTTCTTAACGCTAGAATCCTGCCTTAACCACCTGATCTTTTGTGATTTTAAAAGAAATACTACAGTTCCTCTAATTCTGGATTAGACCCTAGCAAGTATTTTGTAAAATTTTTTTGGCAACACAAACCATTAACATCCAACATATAAAAATTAAATCCCCCAACACATAACAACCAACACATAACAACCATTGACATTAACAACCAACATATAACTACCATTGACATTAATTAACACAACCATTGGGTCCAACACATTTAAATTAAAATCCCCCTTAAACCCCCTTTGGTTTGGGTGCATATTCACACGGGGGGTGACTCCGGGCAACGAGAGCTGTTGGATAGGCATATTCACCCCTTATTCCTTAATCTATACCGTACGTAAAGTTCCTCGTTTGTGGGGTATGCAAGTACAAAATTTGCTATACTATATAACAAGATTCGCAAAATACTGTAAGATTTCAAGTGGAATACTATATGGTGTTGATTTAAGATGCAGCAAAAATACAATTATGAGGGCTCTCGCTGCCCTACGTCACCCCCGTGTGAATATGCACCCAAACCAAAGGGGGTTTAAGGGGGATTTTAATTTAAATGTGTTGGACCCAATGGTTGTGTTAATTAATGTCAATGGTAGTTATATGCTGGTTGTTAATGTCAATGGTTGTTATGTGTTGGTTGTTATGTGTTGGGGGATTTAATTTTTATATGTTGGATGTTAATGGTTTGTGTTGCCAAAAAAATTTTACAAAATACTTGCTAGGGTCTAATCTAGCAAATACTATACTTCAAGAACTAAACCTAGTTAGAAATTGAGAATTTGTCTGTCCTGGTTTAAACCAGGCCCACGCCCTTCATCTGGCACACACATATATGGTGAGGTATATTACCCCTCGCATTGAGAGGTTGTCTGCCCTGGTAAACAGAGGTAACACAGCTCAAATCAAACTTAATTTACGTTCAATAAATGGCCTTAGGGGCGTCACCCCCCTCGGGTGTGACAAAAAATTTAGAATTCAGACCAGGAAAAAACTAGAATTCATTTGAGGCTTTCATCACCTGTAGCTTTTGAATTTGATCACAATAAAACAAATAGAACATAAGTAAAAGTTACCATAAAGATAGAGCAGATTGATCCCATTATTCTGAAAGTCATAAAGTTTGCAACACAAAAAAACCCCCCCGTATATTTATGCTACATATTGTTACTTCGCTACAACTATTTCTCTTTCACAATGACACCATTGTTTATCAATCCATATGATTTTGGATGCTCCATCTCTAGCTTAAAGGTAATGCATGATTCACCTTATGGTTCGATTAAAGTTCCAAACCTACAATATAAATGCATTCTTGTGGCCTTTGTTTGACTGATTTGGCGTGACATGGAAAGGGGTGGAATAATCCTACCGTTTACGTGCATAAGAATCCATTTGTTGATTGAAAGCAAAAAATTGGCCGCTATGAACAATCCGGCAGCCGGGAATATCCAAGAGTTGGAAGGAAAGCGGAGGGCCTAAACTTGAATCTGCAAAGAAATATTAGGAAGGAAACAAAAGGGGATTTTGCAGCACTACATTGTAGAATCAGGAAACCAATACCTTGTAAAAGAAAACATTATGCTAACTGAAGAAACATTAAAAAACAAATACTTTGTAAGTGTGAGCAAAAAATCCATCTCGTGGTAGTAAAATCCACTCCGGCAATAAGAATCAAAGAGGGCAAGTACACATGCATATGCACACATGCACACACATGCACACATGCACATGCACTTGCATTTGCACTTGCACATGCACAATACACATGCACATGCATATACATGCACATGCACATGAACATGCACATGCACACACATGCACATGCATGTGCACATGCACATGCATACACATGCGCAGTGTTCATGCACAAACACATGCAGAGAAAGACAACAACCCTCGGATTGTTCCAACCAACGAAAATCAACGGCCCATAAAGAGTGCACTCTAGAAATACTATTTAGTACACCTCAACGAATACAACAACGAAATCATAGAAAAACCATGTGAAAAAGCGTATAAAAATCTAAAACTAACCCCCTGTTATTGTGCTACATATAGAAGTCTTCGGATGTTCAAATGGAGCTGGAACTTAATGTAATATCTATGCCAAAATGTTGCCGTAGAACTCCTACCACCGCTAGAATTATAGCCTTAACCACCTGAGCTTTTGTGGTTTCAAAAGAAATACAATAGTTCATATGATTCTAGAAGCGAATCGAAAGAGCTTCATTCCGGAAGCCAGGGCGGAGGAAAGCACGAAAGGAAAGAAAAATCTGGACATTTCCCAGCTTTAGTAATGCCTTTGGACGTGCGAATGCAGTGAGGAGGAGAAACCCCAAGCCCATGTTCGTAATGTTTGCACGAACGGCGGCAATATTTGGCTAAAAGATTATTAAACGTCCCACCCTTTCATTTGGGACACACCGACAACATCCCATGTGGCACAATCTAAGCCATCGATCAAGGCAGAGGGACACACGGACAAATCTGGGCCGTCCGGCGGGGGGCAGAGACATTGGCGCGATCTCGGCTGTCGATCGGGCGCACAGACCGACGCCACGGTTTTATAATATAGGATATTTGTTGATCATAACCTTGAGATTTGGATTAAACTTTATAGCATCAAATTCAAATATGTCTTCTATGTCTATTCTAGATTTATTCCTCGAGACGTGACTTTGAAAAATCACATTCTCAAAATGCCCCATGTCATGAAATCAGTGCAAAGAAAAATATAGAAGTTTATGACTATAAAAAAGTCAAGTTAGACTGCTATATGCAGTTCCACTTGCAGACCATTATTGGTCCACAGGACTGGAAGTTTAAAAATTAATAGAGGCAACATCTTAATCAATTTTGATCTCAACTTTAGAATATAGTTTATGTGTACAATTCTCTATAGGATAAAATTAATTGGTTAGGCGAGCTTGCATAATTTGAGGGCAATATTTAAGCACAAACAACTGTGAATTTATGGATTACTTAATGGACTTCCACTCACACCTTTCAAAAATTATGTTATTAAAGGTAAGGAACCACGGTATCATTATGGGGACAAAATGGATAGGGCTAGTGAGATATATGCTCTATACAATTGGTCTAGTTATGGACCATAAATGGTTCATGCTTAATTATATTTGTATCTTTCAAATAATACATTATTTTAATATGAAAATAGAGAGTTATATTGCAAAGGAAGGCCCGCATTCATGGAAAATATAGTGTATATGAAAGATAACCTACTTGTAACATTATCCTACTAAAACTCTAATGCACTACTACAAAAATAGGTATAAATGGCACAAACAAATGGCATATTTTTATGAATTTGCCATTTGAGCCATTGTAATTGGAAAATAAAAAATTATGACGAGTATATGCCATTTAAGTGACAACTATTTTGCCCTTTGTTGGCCATATAAATGGCACATATATTAGTGTCATGTATGTGCCATTTAAGTGTGCTTAAGTTTTGCCATTTTGACTCTCATAAATGACAAATTAGAAAGTGCCATGTATGTGCACCGCAAGTGTCTGCATGCGAGTGCCATTTGTATTCGAATAAATGGCACTTGTACAAGTGACTTATATTTGTCGTTCAAGTGTGGTTAGAGTTTTGCCATTTGTCCAGCACAAATGGCATAATTATAAGTGTCAACCAATTGTCGCATAAGTGCCATCTCTGTGCCATTTGCGTAGTCATAAAAGATGCGGCTATCTTCTTGTCAATTAGTCATATCTCAAATTTACCCAAGTATATTCTCGAAGGGCTCACATGAAAACAGATAAAAGCTCTAGCTAGCTAGGCTTTTCATTCATCTCAACAGAATTCTATAATGGTTGAGAGTGGGTAGCTGCATATTTGCAAGCTACCCACAATGAAAAAACACAGGGAATATCCAGTTATATCATCTGGACCCCAAAAAAATTCTACAGATGTCGGTTAAGTGTACCTGCAGAGAGCTTATCACTGGGATTAAAAAACCTCGCCCTTTTGGGTTTTCGAGGAAAAACCCTAGTGATAAGCCCTCTGCAAGGGGCTTGGACACAATGTAAGGCTGCAAAAACAAATGCTCCCACAAAGAAACCCCCAAAGCCTGAAGAAGACAGAGTCGCGCATCCCGCTGTACCTGCACATCAACAAATTAGAACACAAATATAAGAAAACAACAACCTCGAAAAGCGAGGGGCATGCCAAAAATGCAAGCAATGCATGCGTGCATGCAAGAGATGCATGCTCGCCCATTCGAGAATGCCGATCTGATGGCTCGGATCGATGGGATTCATTTTAAGTAGAATAGAATAGAATAGAATATGAGGAATGCTAGTACATCATATGTTCATACCACAACAGAATAGAAAAAAGTCAAATTTAATTGAAATAACAAACTTGTCTTTCTTGAACCCATAGGTGAGATCACATGCCTATACTAAAAGCACTTACTAACTATGATCAATAGAAACATCAGTTGGTTTCTTCTTAAAGTCAAGAACTGAGGATATCAAGTTATAATGCAATAAACCTTAAAATTGAAACTGAAATCTCGTACACTATAGAAATTGGAGAGAGATTATACGTCATTAGATGTGTCAAAAGGAACATTTCATGGATGCTACCAACCACCAATACAATTTGCAAGTCAATTATCTACGCCATGTTCCACTTACGCGATGGATTTCAAAGCACAATAGACCAAAATGAAGATAATTAAAATAGAACCCTGCATATATTTAAAGTGGAGTCCATGCAAATGGCTCCATTCTTACCAAATCTCAACATGGATTCCCTTTGGATTGGAGTCATAACTCCTAACTGAAACAAGTCTCCTTGCTCATACATGAACACCGAATCTTGGTGTTGTTGAACCCACATATAGATGCTAGTTGGAAGATCATCATGCAGCTTCCATGTGTTACGAACAACTCCCTTCTCAACATTGTATACGTCCCGAATTTTGAGCACATCATCCCTACACATGCTTTCAGTTCCATGCACATCACGCTTCAATCTCCATCTCTCTTCATGCAATATCTAGCATTATAACAGGGGGTTTTTTTTGTGATTTTGTACGCTTTTTGGCATGGTTTTCATATGATTTCATGGGCGTATTGCACGAGGCATACTAATCAGTATATCTAGAGTGCATGCATATTTCAATGGCATATTTATCTATGGTTTTACAATGGTTTTGCATTGCATATTTATTCCTTCACAAATAATTTATCTCTTTTACTCCCAAAAATACATGCAAGTATCGAGACCCTTTACTTTAGGGTTCGTGGAAGTGGAAGAAAGGATTTTAGGGTTAGAGAACAAGCGATGATTTTTTATGGGGAGAAATCCTTGTTTGTCTATGGGTGATGATCTGCAAGGAAAGTTTTGTGCCTATCTTACATTGGACAGGAAACCATGCAGTTTATGTATCGCGATCCTTCCACCGGACTAGGGGTTTAAGCTCTGAAGCGTACTATTCAGCATTACCTTGGGTTGATAGATACCTTGGGTTTTCTGAGTTCTTTAATAATCCGCTATTCTGAAGCTTAATTCGCTAGTCAGCAGTTTCCTTATGCTATGATGGAAGCAAATACTGGTACTTACTTTCGAGAGGTAATTCTTGCTTGGCGGTGCTTTCGATTTGTGCATGATGGCTCTATTTGGATAGAATCCTTGCTAAGTAATCGATTGGACTTGCGGCTTCATTATTTGTGTTACGATTCTTTGTAGAGTTTTGTAATTAATATACATTGACATTCATTGTTTTGGGGAAAGATGGGCGATTATGCGAGAAAGATGTTCTTTGTTCTTGTAAGACAAATGTTAAAGTGAGCAGCGCGGTTGCCATCTCAATGGTGTTGTCCAACCGTGATCTAAAGCCCGAGGTATATATTTCTCGCACGGGGAAGCTTATCTCAGCGTGAATTTGCCCTCCTAAGACATTTCTTCTGCCTTCGAACTTCTTATTCAAATCCGCGAGTCCGGATTCATTGTTAAAGGCAATGATTTTTTGGTCTTCGACTTTTACTCGGACAGTAGCGATCCTTCTAAATTAACTTTTAGGATTGCATAGCTTGTGGATTTGTTTTTCTATTGTATCTTAGTTTAGGTGCATGTACTAACTGTTCTCCCTTTTGCTCGCAGTGGGCAAAATGCTTTTGTGACATTGTAGGAAGTGCATACTATGTTGCCCCGTATACTCAAGAGGAAGTCGAACACCGAATCTGATGTATGGAGTATAGGAGTTATAACCTACATTACGCTGCGTGGCGAAGGCCTTTTTGGGATAAAACTGAAGCTGGCATTTTTACCCTGCAGGTTTTGAAGAAAAAGCCAGATTTTCGTGAGAAGCCATGGCCTTCGATCAGTACTAGTGCAAAAGATTTTGTGAGGAAACTGCTTGTGAAGGATCCTCAATTACGACTTACAGCAGCACGAGCATTATGTAAATGTTTTTAACTTTTAGAACCACGTACATGATAGTCTCCACATGGTCCGACTTCTTTTTCAGTGGATTGATGAAGAGGAGCAATGGAAAAAACGAAATTGTCTTGAGCTTCCTCAGCCACCTCTACCAGAAGGCATGAAACTTGATATAGTAATTGCAGGCATGCCATGTACTGAATCTAGCTGGGAGAGGGACATAAAGCATCTTCAACTGCTTTTGTCTGCTGCAAAGGTTGCTGTGCAAACTGTTTGGTACTTTGGACATGAACATGAACGTCACCATGTCATATCCGTAATGCAGATTGAACATTGGTTATACCAGTATTTCAGTTCCAGATTGAACATTTGACATTGCACACCACGTTTTTTTAGTGGCGATTGTTGTTGCTCCCGCGAATCAATATTCGATTTCATTTGCTATTTTTAGTTATTAAATATAAACATATGAGTAAAATGTTTTAAACATGAGTACAACATCATTACAAATGTTTTCTACTATGTTTAGTTGTGTTTGCTTGTTTTTTTGTATCAGCTCTCTTATTTCATAGCACTCTCTTATTTCATTGCTCCTATGTTCTAAAATATTAATAATGTATTGTATGTTTGTTTGTTAGGGTCCGAACACAACATACCATCAACTCAAAATTTTTTTAACCTATAACACAAACCATTACATTACACAGGTTAGGAATTAAATTCCCCCTTAAACCCCCTTTTGTTTGGGTGCATATTCACACGGGGGGTGACGTAGGGCAGCGAGAGCCCCTGCAATTATGTTTTGCACGTATAAAATTAACACCATGTAGTATATTGCCTGAAATCTTATAGTATTTTGCGAATCTTGTTATGCAGTATAACAAATCCTATACATCCATACCCCACAAACGAGGAACCTTGTGTACGGTGTAGATTAAGGAATAAGGGGCGAATATACCTATCCAACAGCTCTCGTTGCCCGGAGTCACCCCCCTACGTGGAGTGTGCCATTGCACAAGCTTTTCTCGGACCCAATCCTTCAATTCTTGTGAGATCCAGGGTGCTAACTTGAACTTAATCCCTTGGCGAGGGTCAATGGACTTACCATGGCAAGGCAAACCTTGGATATTCTTGTGATCAAACCATACTATATCAATAAAATAAAATAAAATAAAATAAATAAATGTAAAGTTTCTGAAAAAAATGTATAGTTTTACATGTTGGACGTGTTCTGGAAATACAAAAGAGTTGAGAACTCAATTTGTTTTATATACTGCTTTTATAGTGTCTACCATTTGAAAGCCATACTTTAATTCAAATTATATTGCTGCTCGTTGTCCAATAGTATCGGGCCTATACCAATGGCATTGCGAAAGCACTACATGTGATGAACCAAGACAACCTGGCAGAATCATGTAAAATAATTAGTGAATAAGTTCAGTGTGGTACAAAACAATGTTATACGTCTAATTACCTACAATATATATTGAATTTTGCCAAAGTATTCTATGTCAAGTTCAATAGGTTGCTTGTCTTTAGCACTACTATGACTCGTAAATCTAAATATTGCTGGAATTCTTGGATTTTGTGTCACTGTCTTTGCATTTACGTCTTGCACCCGTAAATGCCAACAATATGACGCACATGCTTTTATAACTTGTAGCATACTTTTCAACTTCAAAAGCAATATCAAGCAACAATAGGTCCACTTGCTCCTTATTCTCAACAATACATTGATCTTCCTTTTTATGTCACTCTAGAAAAATCATAAGCTTCCTTGGCCACTTGCGCCCAGAGAAAGCTCCATGTTCTATTAATATTTCCTGTCATCATTAAATTCCACAAGGTTAACTCGTTGCAATGATCCATCTAACTTTATTTCAGTTTTAGTTTTATTACCCTCCAAAACCTTAGATATGCTATGCTCCAAGGCATCAATCATATTGACACATCCTATTAGGTAGTTTTTGAAATCATCATCTTTCTGCATCTCTGCTCTCAACAGAAACCTGATTTGATAATGCACGCATTAATTTGGCTTGCACAAATATACTCTATTCTATGTTCACAAGATTCTACCCTCTGCAGCCTTGCTAAAATCAACCCTTTTAATTTGGGATTTTCCGGTCTGACTAAAAACATTTTTGGAATTGTTTTTAACTGATTTCCTAAGATTATGAGAGGGTTTGTCTGCCGGTAAATTTTCCCGATTCTCCAAAAATGAAGAACTTTTTATATTGGTATGATTTTATGCCTGTTGTTTATTCGAGCCAATCCATCTTCTTTTGGCAAGCTTTGGCTCCATTCAAAGTGTCCAGAGTGTGATCTTCCAGAAGGGAAGGCAAAACGTAGTTCGCTTCATGTAGTCCCACCATAGCTTGGATCGATGGCATGGAGATGGCCGCACGACCCCTGTGATAACAAAATTTTCAATCCCACATATGCACAGCTACGGCATAGCCTGAATCGATAAAGCATGAATGGTGCGCGTGGAACCAAAAATTCCAAATTAGGTTAAGGCATCTGCACGGACTCATTTTTCTGTTTTGGCAAGCATGTATTTCTCAGATGTATGGTGTTCTCTGATTTTTGTATGCGTTATCTAACTTTGCATCTCTATCAAGGCAGGTAGTTTAGAAAACTAGAAGATCCCATCTCATAATTTATGGGTGAAGCAGGGACTTCTTCTATGCAGGTATGTTCAATCTTTTAAATCTTCCTATATGATGCTTATCTCCTTAAATTCCATTTTGATATCAAGTGACATCATGAATGTTAGTCTCTCGAGAGAAGGTAATTTAGATTTTGCAAAAGTAACTTTGTGTTCTGGCTTTTATTTGTTGTATGTACCGAGGGTGCTTCAGCTGATAATCCATTGCTTACAGCGTGGTTTTTGAGATTATATACATTGTGATAGAATGCATTAGTTTTGAAAAAAAAAAATACAGATTTTAACCTTCAAGGTTGTCAAGCACTAAAGCTTATGAATAGTGTATGGCATTTACAATAAGGACTGCATGAATATTTGTAGTGAAATCTTTTTTTGCATTAGGCATGTCATGTGCACATTAGCTTCCATGCTATGGCAATGTTAGAGAGAACTATAGGTATGAGGAGCTTGGTCTAGAATGTGAGCAAATGAACCTTCCAGAATGATTTACCCCTAGCCCTAATATAGACAGCAGTATAATGTATTTTGCTCTGAGATCATTTTTCTCTACCTAAAGGTGTGATGATGATTTGCTTGAATACTATGTCATTGCTCTGATAATATGTAGCGATTGAGCTATAAATCTGATGTTTTTGTGGGCCCTTTCTGCCAAGCAGTGCCACACAGGTGTATTTTCTGTCATACCTTGATGCTGTGGAAAAAGACCACGAGATTTTAAAGAGCATTGCTTCCGAGATCCTGCGTGTAAATGGGTCAAACTTCTTGCCAGAATTTGCCACAACATTTGCATATCATTCAAGGAGATTGATGGGGAAGTTTCAAAAAGGGGAAAAAGAGATGTGGTACTATTTTTCAAAGGAATGACGTGGAATTTCTTGCAGAGGAGCATAACGCATAGAGATTTGGCTTTTGCATGTTGTAGCTCTCAAATCGATCAGAAATCCTTGGTAAATTAGGTTTTTATGCACTTCCTTTTCTTTTTCCTTTTTAATTTGGAAGAGATCTAAATAGCATGCTATTTCCAATGCAGACAAATGATCTTATCATACGGATTCCTTAATATTTCAATATTCTAATGGTTATATTAGCGAAGTTGGTAAGCATGCACCTATGGTAATTGAATCCTTACAGAGAAGTGGCTGCAAAGCCTTGAACTATTTTATACTGAAAGGGTGCATGTTCAAAACATGGATGACTGATGTGGTACATTGCTCTACATAGACCAGTCTATGCAACCTTTATGCAGGTTTCTCTCATACAACTCTGCAATTTAGTACAGATTCTGAAAGATCCATGCCTTTCATAGAAGGTTAACATCGTATTGCAGCATGTGGGTGGCATCACTGTTTAAAGGCAAAAATATTAGTGAAGTTTGAGCATGCCAAGTGCTGAACCTTCTTATAGTATCTGAAAGCCTTTGCTTTACCTAGCTTCGAATACATCATGATGAAGTATCTCCATTGCGGTGATGATCTTTCAAGCTGGTGGAACACTAACTTCCTAGTTTTATAGTCACATTCGAAGTGCAGATACTATTGCTGAAAATTCTACCAGATTGGGTTCAATCATAACGTGAATTTTATGCCTTTTCATTATGGGGCTGCTTCGCTTTATTAGGTTCTACATGTACTATAGGAGTGGGAATGGTGAATCAGGATGAACAAAGTAATAGGTAAGGAATAAAGAAGCTGCTTCAAAGCCAAGTACCAGAGATTGTTTATACAGGCATTTGATATCTACAGAGTAGTTATTTAGCTTTCACTGATCAAATAATTATCCAGTCTAGATCAAGATTATCTAGCAGAAGGCAATTAAGATTATCTAGCTACAATGTGTCAAAGTCGGTAGCCTCTGCAGTATTCCTATGATGAGGATGATCAAGCGAGTCATTCTTTCTATATCGAAGCTAATTAAAATACAGAGTTAGTATGTCTCTTGCCCCTTGATATACCACTTGGATACAGCATTTGTCAAAGCCAACACTTAGGCCAGTTCTAAGGGACATACAGAAATTGTAAATGCAATATCCCTGATCCTTTTCCTAATTTATGATTTTCAGTTTATTTTGCATTTTGTGCAGGTATGTGATATCTTGGACTTCATCTGCAAAAGTTACAACCATGACGATGAGTATAACAAGGATGGAAGTACTTCATAGCTTTTCTAGCCATTATGAGGCTAGAGTGGGAGTTATGATCACAACCTGATGGTAGCTGTAAGGATGGCTTGGTGGATGCAATTTCATGATTTATGGTTATGAATTGATTCTTCCAATTCTGAGGCCTTTTGCCAGAACTTTGTAGCAAACCATGGGCACAGATTTCAGAGGTATTTTCCCAGTTGAGATAAGAGTTAACATTTTCTCCCTATTTGTGCCATTTTCTATTATTTGCAACAAGCTATAATCAATAAGATGGCCAATAATGATTGCCAACATTCTATTCTGCCACTGCTCTTAATTATGATCAATCCAAGGTTTCTTTAGGATGTCTGTTCTTGGGCATTATCTCTACAATTGAATCTATTTGGATCTATGACACACATATTCCTTAGTATAATTTTCTTGCTGCAATTGTGGAATAGAGTTTTGATCCCAGAATTCATCTTGGAGGGCTATATGAAACAGAGCCCAACAATTTAGGTCCAATTTATGGCCATCTATAGTTGCATATAGTATGTTTCCAGGTTAGAAGCAGCACAAGATGGGATATTTTACATGATGACTTCCAAAATGCTAGAGGCAAATTCATTTATATAGAACATTCAGTTGAGGCAACGACCATTGCCCATATGTTGGTCATATTTTGATCATCAGTTGATGGAGATGTTGTAGATGTTTAAATTTGGTAAATTACAGGATCACATCTTATAATAATAGTAGATTAAACAGCTTCTAAGGTGTTACTTTGGAGCAGCATATTTTGGACATGCTAGCTTTGATTCTGCCATAGTTGTTACATGTATTCATTTGATGCTATAATCTGTTGAAATTTACACCTCCAATTTGCTCTTAATGTTTTGTTCTTATAGGCATATTCACCCCTTATTCCTTAATCTACACCGTACGTAAAGTTCCTCGTTTGTGGGGTACGCAAGTAGAAAATTTGCTATACTTTATAACAAGATTCGCAAAATACTATAAGATTTCAAGCGGAATACTATATGGTATTGATTTTGTACGTGCAAAATATAATTATGAGGGCTCTCGCTGCCCTACGTCACCCCCCGTGTGAATATGCACCCAAACCAAAGGGGGTTTAAGGGGGATTTTAATTTAAATGTGTTGGACCCAATGGTTGTGTTAATTAATGTCAATGGTAGTTATGTGTTGGTTGTGTTAATTAATGTCAATGGTAGTTATGTGTTGGTTGTTAATGTCAATGGTTGTTATGTGTTGGGGGATTTAATTTTTATATGTTGGATGTTAATGGTTTGTGTTGCAAAAAAAATTTTTTGGCCCTTAGGGCCTTAGGGACGTCCCGGTGACACAAAATTTAATAATTCAAACCAGAAAAAAATTAGAATTCATTTGAGGCTTTCATCACCTGTAGCTTTTGAATTTCATCACATAAGTAAAAGTTACCATAAAGATAGAGCGGATTGATCCCATTATTCTGAAAGTCATAAAGTTTGCAACACCCATACACAAACATTTTTCAACTGGAATTTAACAGCAGCCTTTGGCCTCCATGGATTCTTGTGGTGAGAAACCAAAGTGGGAAACTTTTCTGCTTGTTAGCACAAGGATCTAAAAGCCTTGGAATTTGCTTAATAACTGCCTCAAAATCTAAAAATGCATGGTAATTTTTTGCAACCTTCATTCGGAATGAGCCATAAAACAATATCCAATAGTGCAATCCTGTATTAATCAACTGGTAGGATCTGAAAGCCTACCAAACCCGGCCGAAAAATTGATGTTTTAGCATAGATAACTTAACCAAACATATCCATATTATACACTATCAAAAAGATCTCGGAGAGAGCTTTCCAACGCAATAAAAATCATCTCAAACAGAGCTTTGGATCAAAAGTTATGATAAGAAATGTGTTGCCGGCGGGAAAACTGCACTACATGCGCCCTTCAAGGCCTTCATGTGCCCAATATGTAGCATTATAACAGGGGTTTTTTTTTGGGATTTTGTACGCTTTTTGGCATGGTTTTCCTATGATTTTAGTGCCGTATTCACTAGTCCATACTAAATAGTATTTCTAGAGTGCGGCTTTTTTGAAGCGTTGATTTTTTTTCAGCTTAAACAATCTAACGGTTCTTATTTTGGCCTCCTCATTATATGCATGCAACCAGAGAAGTTCTTTTCTCTGAAAATCTCTTGTTGGTGGTATTCGATTCGTCCTGTTGTGGTGGTATGCTTGATCTTTCTTTTGTGTTTGCTAACGATGTGTTAAGTTTTAATCTTATGCAGATATTAGCATGATGTTAATCTTATGTTAATCTTATGCATGGCTTGAGATATTATTTGAAGGAAAAAGGTGCTTCATTGGGTTGTTATACGTTCTTGCTCGTCATACATCTTCTTTAAACATTCTGAAACCGTTCTTCATATTAGCATGGCAGATGTTATTAATGGACCGCGAGATCTTAGGTTTCTCTTTTTGTTTATCAAAACCCCTTATTACACAAAACCGTTCTTGATTAGCATGAGCAGATATTATTATTGGAGACGAGATCTTCGGTTTTCCTTTTTGTCTTCAACCCCTTAGCTCAAAACTTCTGATCCGGATATTTAGAGGCTGCCATTAGTTTGGATCTCTTGTAAAATGACCTGAGAACCATGATTTTCCTCTGATTTCTCTGATTTACCCATGATCTCATGGTATACACCCGCTTTGGTTGAAACCCTAAGAAGATAAAGTGTGCAAAAATCGGCCGTAGCAATCAGGCTTCAGAAATCGATCCAGCACTTTGGAACTCTGGCAATACCATAGTCAAATCAGGCTTTTCGAGAACCATGTGGCGGAAGCATTCAATTTGCCATCCGCAATGTCGGCCCGTAGCCACGCCATTTCATTTTGCCATCTCCATTGTCGAAGCCCTAACCCTGCCATCTCGAATGTGCAAACCCTAACCCTTATCTATTCTTGTTCAAAATTGGAAATGTCAACCTTCCTTTAACCTTGGAGAATTAAAATGTAACCCTTCCTCACAACCTCTACCATATTATTCATATTATTGCTTGTGTTACTCAGGCCGGGATTCCACTACTCGCAAGTCTATATGCTGACATGGAGCATTGTTCCATCACGGTAGAATTCTTACTGTCTTACTGTCGGTAATTTCATGTAGTGTTCCATTTAGAAATTTTATGATGTATTTCATGGAGTTTATCTGTGTTTACTGACAAGCATTCAAAACTTCTAAGACTTGCCACTATTGTAAATCATGGCAATCATCCTTTAATCCCCATTTCCTTGAAAACCAGGGTTTCAAAATTGTCGTTTTCTCGGAAGAATTAAGCTAATGTGCTGGGGTTTTTGCTCTGGGAGGGTAATGCCCGTCCGTTGAAGAGTGCTTTCCGGCGATTAAAGAAAATGCCACATGGGCAATGTGCCGGACGTAGTGGAATACATGAAAAAAATTTATTGTTGACATGGCAGCTAGTGGTTGGGCATGAAATTCGTTGCTACTCTTAAACGGCGGCAGTGGAATCCTGGCCTCATATTATCTTTAAAATTACTAGTTATTGTCCAAATTACTAGTTATTACTAAAGGTGGTTATTAACAATTCTTTTTTTTTCTTAAAATTGTAGATATTAGTTCAACATCTTACAATGAGGCGAATGGCACTAAAAGCAGGGTGAGGCCAAGGCTCAACATCCTTAAGCGAGAGTCATGCAAGCGGAAGGCATCATTATGAAATAAATCATCGCACAAGAACATCGGCCAGTGAAGAGGCGCAAATCAACGAAGATGTGCATCATATCTTAAGCCGCTATCCATTCTGAGTGTATTGGTTGCTATAATACTCTTGCCATCTTCAATGACTTAATAAATTTTAAAATAATATGCTTTTAAAGCATATGCAATTAAATTGCATTATCCTATAATATTATAGTTATTCAGGCTTCTTAACAAGTTTCCTTTATTTTTGTTATAATGTTAAATATTAGATTTCACATATTGCTACATGTTTTGCATGTTTTTACGCATGTTTGTTTTTTTTAGGGCCCGAAGGGCCCAAATTTTTTTTTGGTATAACAACCAATACATAACTACCATTAACATTAATGAACACAACCATTGGATTTAACATATTTAAATTAAAATCCCCCTTAAACCCCCTTTGGTTTGGGTGCTTATTCACACGGGGGGACGAGAACCGAGAGCCCTTGTAATTATATTTTCCACGTATAAAATCAACACCATATAGTATTTTGCTTCAAATCTTATAGTATTTTGCATATGTTGTTATACGGTATACCGATTTGTGTACTTGTATACCCCACAAACGAGGAACTTTATCTACGGTATAGATTAAGGAATAAGGGTTGAATATGCCTATCCAACAGCTCTCGTTGCCCGGAGTCACCCCCCGTGTGAATAAGCACCCAAACCAAAGAGAGCACCACACACACAAAAAGAGAGCTTTTGTTGTGAGCCATTGGTTGTTGACCATTATGCACCACACACACACAAAAAGAGGGCTTTTGTTGTGAGCCATTGGTTGTTGACTATTATGCACCACACGCACAAAAAAAGGGCTTTTGTTGTGAGCCATTGGTTGTTGACCATTGGAAAAAAAAGGCTAAAATCAATGGCTCAGAAATGGTGCACTCTAGATGTACGCATTAGTACATCCATTTGAATACATCATGAAATCATAGGAAAACCTTAGTGAAAAGCGTACAAAAACACAAAGAAAACCCCCTGTTATTATGCTACATATATAATTTTATTTTTGCTGAGTTATAGTGGAAGCTAAGGGCGGGCAATGAAATTTCGCATCTTACACTGCTGCCAAATGTGCCACCTCATTAATAGGTAACTTGCTCTTATATGTTCTCTTCAAATGTCTATGTTTGATTGTTGTAGTTGTCATGCTGCCATAAGCTACTTAGATGTTTTTACCAATTTCAAGCATTTATAACAATTGGATATTATTTTTACCAATTTTGAGTATTTATAACATTTGGATATTGTTTTGTTACAGACATACTTTACTAAATGGTGCTACATGTGACCTATCACAAGTATGCCTCATTGTCCTTGCATGATGATGCTAAGTGTAACCTTTCACAAATCTCTGTGAATGCCCTTACAAACTTTTACCTTCTGGAAGTGCTGATCTAGCTTGCAGACATTTGGTCCTAGGAGAACTTACGTTGGGGAATATGCAATGACGTTTATCATGACTCATTAGGGCTTCATGAGGATGGTATATACATCAATTTATTGAGCTGGTTGCCTGATATTTTAATGCTAGGTTCTGTAGGTGGAAATGAGACAGTTAGAGTCTTTCGAGCTACAAATTGCCGAACACGACAAGCACATTGTTGTCCAGAAGGATGGGCTATCAGGTGATGTGATTGTGAAGTTTACAAAAAATATTAGATTCTATTTTAAGTTCAAGTTAGTGGCTGTTTAATCCATGTCCCTGATAATAACGTATATGACAGGTAATCTGTCACAAGTCTTTAAACCACTTCATTGTCAAATGCTCTCGACAAACGCGACTTTTGCTTATGCCAAGTTTATACCACTACAAACACGGGAATTTTTTTTCTTAGGGCTTTTTTGCTTGGGCACTTTGTTCTTTTATCAACAATTAAAGGTTGTAAAAATCCAAATGGAGTGGCCAAAAAGAAAGAAAAAGCAGCCCCAAAGAAAAAAATTCCCAAGAAGAGTGCAATTTTATGAATGATATTTTGCTTTCAAGGCAGGTGAGCCACTCGTTTTTATGGAATACAACATGCTTTTGTCTAACATGTTGAGATTTGTTCATTTAATCTTGTTGAATCAAAAGGTTTGCATTTCTCTAGGACATCATATTACAATTTTATATTTTTTTTTTCTAAATGAAAGGAAGTGTTTTATATTAAACATAATTAAAACATGTTAAATAATCCCAAAATGCTTGTAATTCTACTCAAGTTTTTGCTCAAATATGTGAAAATACCAAAAATACTACTGGTCTATGGTAGCTTCATCGTCTATGTATATGCATCTTTGTCGTTTGTCGTCTTTGATTGTTGGTGATGTTTGGCTATACGCTCTGCATAAATAGGAAGAATGCTGCAAAAGCGAAAAAACGTCATCAATGCCAACTAAAAAAAGGGAGTCCTGAGTGTCCGTCTGATGATCCTGAGTGTCCGTCTGATGATCCTGAGTGTCCATCTGATGATCCTAAGTGTCCATCTGTGTGGCCATCTGATCCTGAGTGGCCATCTGATCCTGAGTGTCCATCTGAGGTAATGGGCCACTATCATCAGACAACTGACTTGTATTTTCTACATCATCATTCTCTGCAACATCCATTTTTTTTATGAAGCCCTCCTCGGCTCTTTTTCCAAATACTTGTAGACAAAGCTAGAAGCACTATTTCCTGTTTCCACCATGCCCGTGGACTACATCAGATAAAATAAATAACCACATCAGATAAAATAAATAACCTGCTTTTTTATTCTTTTTCTACTGAAATGCATACTTTCCAGGATTTTAATAAAGTCCATGTAGGTGAACAAGCTAAACCAGCTAATAGGAAACTTGTTTTTTTTATTCTTTTTTCTCTGATCTGAGGGGCCCAAGAGACCTAGTCGGCGCCGACCACACAAGGAACAGCCCAAAAAAATTCCCCACATCATACTTACCTATTTGAAATCTAATGAAAGCATACTTGGCATAGAACGGAACAGTTTTAGGAACGGCAAGCCTTAAAGAACGAGTACGGCGAGCTCATTGACACGGAACGGAACGGAACGGAAATTTTAAAAAACCACTTGAAATAATCAGAAACATTGAAATCTATCAGAATATGACCTGCAAACATAATATTTACAACAACAAATTCTTAAAATTCATAAAATGTAGACTGCTTCTTTCTTACAGTATTTCAGAATGGGTTCGTAAATTTTTTTCAAAATCACAAAACTTATGCTTAGCGGAGAGAATCTTAGAATTATTATTTGAAACTGATTGGAGAAGAAGATTTAAGGCAAGAGCAGCCAAATGCTATACAAATCCCGCTATTCTAAAACGAAATGACAAAATCTTACCTGTTAAAAGATCCTGCGCTGAAATCCTGCTGTAGAAGTGCGGAATCAGAACGGTGTAAGCCTATTCTAGATCGGTTTTCCCAAATTAGGTCTCCCCAAGAATCGGATGCCTTATTTTTAGGCGGTCAAATTAGGGGTGAAAGCATGCTAGGGTGTACCATCTAAAGTACTTTTTAGGGAGTGCAAAACTACCCAGAAAAGTACCCAGTACTGGGTACTGGGAACTTGCATAAATGCCGCAATAAACAATAAGTTTGAGAGTTAATTCATTTATTTTAGTCTTTAATAGTATTGTTATCCTCTAGTTCTATAGATTGACATGTTATTGGCCCTCAATTCAAATTTTTTTTATTGATTTTAATGGAAAGAAAAAACAGAAAGTACCAGTTTTAAAAGTACCTAGTGTAGGTACTTTTGAGGGTTCCAAAAGTGGTACACCGTAGCATGCTTTTACCCTTAGGATATGGCGTTCTGGCTTCAGAGAACGGCAGAATTTTGGGGCAGAACGCTGCTGAGAACGGCGTTCTTGCCAACAAAGAAAAAACCCTAAATTTGATCAGGAACACGGCACACCAGCACGGCAAGCTTCCCAACACGGCGTTCTGCCGTTCTAATGGCATGGAACGCCGTTCTATGCCAACTATGAATGAAAGTATCTCAGGATTTTAATAAAATATCTTTGATCTAAGGAAAGATCTAAGGACAACGCAAAACAATGCAATAACCTATTTGAAATCTAATGCAATAACCTATTTGAAATCTAATGAAAGTAATGCTTACCTATTTGCCACAAAGCCGTCATTTGTTCCTTATTTGCTCTGCTCTATAAATGCTTCACGAAATGGGCCTGCAAGAACCGATACAAGCAAAATGGGTACATCTCTCAAGCCAGTCGGCGCCGACCATTGAAATGCATACAAAGAAAAACACAGAATGGTTCAGCAGATGGTTCTACAGAATGGTTCAGCAGAAGGTTTTTCAGATGCAAAATGGTTCAGCAAGAACCAATACAAGCAGGTGATTATACAAGTCGGTGCCGACCATTGATTATATGATAAGAAAATAGCAAATAAATGCTTACCTTATTCAATCCAGTGGACAGAAATGGTAGCAGAAAAGGTTCGACAGAGTGGGGCTGGAACCCAGTCGGTATGTGAGTTCAGTCGGCTGGAAGAATGAAGAACATAAGAGAAGAATATGAAGCTCTGAAGAATGATATGAAGCTCTGAAAAATGATATGATCTGAAAGTCGGCCTGGTAGCTGTGAAACTCTGAAAAAATACCTCTGATAACTCTGATAGCCAGCCTATACCCAGTCGGCGCCGACCAGACAAAAATAGGTTCAAAAACAATGAAAAACTTCAATGTTTTACATATACTGAACTTACAGTGGAAGGTCTCGGAAATGAAGAATCGATTTTGCCAAGAATCGATTTCGTCTCTTCTTTCTTTTTTTTTTTTTTTTTCAAAGCCTATGTTTTTTTTTTTTTTTTTTTTTAAGCACACCAGCCCTACCGGGCCTACAGCCTTTCCTCAAATTCTAGCCTATCCACGTGTAATTTCCACCTAATCAAAATCTGAAGTGGCATCAATCTGCACCATTGAATCTCTAGTTTCATAAATCAAGGGTCGAGGAAATTAGAAAATGGCCAAGAAAATAGAACGGAGATAACCCCAGGTATTAGGTAATGGAACATCGTATTCGACAGTAACCTCCGTTCCAATAATTTGAAATGGCTATAGAATTCTGGTGTCCTTTGTTGCCAGTTTTCCAAATTTTATGGCTTTTCAACGTGCATTGCCTGCATCACACCTCATTCCAACCTTCGTTTTCCATATTGGTTTTCCATCTTTCCGGCTCTCCAAGCTTTAAAGCTTTGCAATTTTCTTTTGTACGGGTCGGCAAGATTGATTTTGGGCTATAGATTGATGTTTTATTTAGGGTTAACACGGATCTTAAGCTTTGCCGTCTTTATAAAAATACTTCTGCTTCTCCTTGTTGGTATCTGATCAAACGGCTGCACCAGGACAATTCTCGTTTTCCAAAATGTGAAAAGGCATTGGAAAGGCACTGGATAGGCATTGGATAACTTTACTTGTGCTGGCCAGAATGGAATTTGCTTATGGCATCCTTTCCAAAAAAAGTATACGCCATTGGATACAACTTCTTCTCATTTTATCTTCTTGGTTTTACACAGAAGCTTTATATCTAAGGGTTTGACTTGAACAAAACTCGCTTTTCTTCTTCAACCGTATATCTTGGATCGATCTTTGAGGGAGTTTCAATTGTCTTGTAAGCGTCAAATTTGAATGCCATGAGTTTTGCGAACTCCTATGGCAAAGGAGCTTTGGAACTAGCATCTCACGGAAGCCCAGTTTTAGGATCTGCCGTTTCTCTATGGGACACACAATATGGTTAGCCCCCTTGATTTTATCAAAATCATGTAATGCTTGCTGAATTCATCCACCTACGGTGTTAACTAGGCGGTGTTAAAGTAGCTTGTATGGATTGAATATCATATATACGCTCGTGGCCTAATCCTTCACCATGATTTGGTTTGAACATGCAGCGAGGGGATGAAAATATGGGATGTAAATATCCTAGACTAGAGCCATTAAGCCTAAACTTTCATACTATCTCCTTGCATAAGCGTGCAAGCCCGAGAGGGTTGAATGTCGATTGTATGCCCATTTGCCTATCTGGTCATAGTGGCGAGTGTATATCTAAAGTTTAGATGGAAATCTATGTTATACTTGGTTCTGCAAAACACCATATGGAAGCAATTGTTTAGAGGTGGATATGTAGCACATACATGCTTTCAAGTCTTGCTAGATGTGGATACCCATTCTATCAAACTAGGGTGCAAGTCTGAGAGCTTAATTTAGTTAGAGTGAAGAAACAGTTGTATGTCCATGATCCCTTTGCATAACAGGTATGAACTACAAATGCATGTTGAATTGAATGCCCTTTTTAGTCCCTTTTTGCTTGATAAAATTTCGGCATATTCCAAAGTGCGGGGATGTATTTGAAGTGCACAAATTCTGGTTGCCAGCAAATGACTCCAGATGAATCGATGCATGTGATTTGTACATTTTCTAGTTGTTCAAAAATGTTACTGAACAAGCTCTTGACTCATTGGGAAAATGCCAGACTATTTTTGCAAGCGCAACTATCCCATAGCAGCATCGATTTACTCAGGATTGCTTACAGAAAAAGTTGGCAATTTCTTGCATAGTTGGTTTGGCACGCGGATCTCATTTGTATCAAAGAACGTTAGCCTCGAAAATGTAAGTATCTCCTCATCTTCCTTTCCTTTATATTGCCTTATCCTGGAATCAAAAACCCTGTCAACAGAGACTCTGTTTGCTGGATATCAAGTGTTGCCCACTTTCTGAAATCCACATTTTATGAAAAATTGGGAGCAACCTTGCGAAGGCATAAACATCAACCTTGCATCCACTTTCATAGTGTAACAATACTCTATCCGGAAAATGATGCATGTTAGATAAAAAATTAAATTGCAGAAATATTTTGAGGTCTTTGGATTTACCTGGTGCCATGTATCCATATGTCCCAACTATAGCAGTTTACACATAGCCCATCTTTGTCAATCAATTACGCTATTCAGTAGCGTGGATGCAAGGCTCCATGTTAGAGTGTAAACAGAATATGGCTGGATTTGATGTCATAATGAATGAGGATGAGCATCATGCTGCAGAATCCATGTGCAGTGCCCAATACAATGTTGTATCTTATTTTCCAATCAAGAGCAGGTGTCCCATGTAGAGCATCCTAGTTACTTGTACTCATATATGATGTAACCAATTCCATTTTGGGCTGAGTACCCAATGATGTTTATTAGATTTCTATGTTGTAACTTGCCTACAATTTCTAACTTCCTTACAAATGTTGCTCCCCCGCCTTTCTTGATACCTCCGGTTTTTTAGTGCAAATTCTTGTCCAAATCTACAAATGACTTCATATACTATTCCATGTGCACCTTTTCCTACAATATTATCGTTAGTTAAGTTCTCGTGGCATGCAATACTTCTGCGGCAGCCGGTTTCTTTGGAGCCATTGATAAAGAAGATTCTTGATTTGCCCTTCGACACCGGATAGTGATTACACAAACAACTAAAAGACAACTCAAGAATTATCCCAGCAAGAATGCCTTTTTAGTCCTTTTTTGCTTGATGAAATTTCGGCATATTCGCAAGTGCCGAATGTATTTGAAGTGCACAACAACGGGTTGCCCCGCGAAATGACAGAGGATAGGAAATCGGGAACCTTTTCCATGACCGAGAACATCTCCGATAAATTGTTGTATGAGACATCTATATGTATCAAACTTTTGTCATGTCAGACAAGATGTCCGGAATGTGACCTAATATGTTATGGGGCAAGTACATTTGCTCAAGTGAAATCGAGGATGCCTAGTTCAATTTGGCATTGTTGTATCTTCTCGGTTGTTTTAACAGAGCTCATGCTTTGAATGGATTTAAAGAATCTGCAGCTTTGGCACATTTTTTTTTGAACCGAAATTGCGGATGAACAACAATTGGAAGAAGAACAACAAATTGAGGCCAAAGGAATTACCCCGAGCCCAACTAATTCAAGCGAGCAATGACAAAATTTGGAGTATAAGAAAGATCGTTAGATGTAACGACATAGTTTTGAGATATGGTTCCATATCGGGACATGATTGGTTGAAGCTTTGAATACCTCAAATTAATTCCCTTCTTCTTGTGAGCTTCAAACCCACGTAGCTTGGTTATCAGAGGCGTCTTTATGAAGATAAATTTAACTTTGGACCCGAAGGTGAGCATTTTCAAATTTGTACATTTTCTCACTTCTTAATTGTTCATAGATTTTGATGCACACTAAACCAAAAAATATCATGTATACTCTTATATCGCAATGAACAGATTGGTCATATGCACATAAACAAAAGAGTAAGATTGGTCATTCCATATGTTTTCATATACACCAAAAGTTTCCTTAGCATTTTCAAGTGGTCATTTTTTAATGGTTGATTCCTAGCACCAAGAATAGAATAGAATAGAAGAAAGACATAATCTTGGACCTCTTTTGGAGATGACTTTTGCTGGAGCAATATATCGAAGTTACTTTCTTCTTAAAACTGAACAATCTTGGAGATCCAACTCCATCTTGTATGATTTTATTGTTTTTAGTGTCTTCCTTTATGCTTATTTCACCACCTAGTATACTCTTAATGTCAACCATCCACATGGTCGTCATCAATGTCCCTGCTTTTCTTATTCTTACTCATAAAATTGTAAATTGCTTTTTTGCCTAAAGTGTGTATTTTGTGAGCATCTTTCCTTCTAAAGCTATAATGCAGCAGTGCAATTTACGTTATGCCCAATGAGCAAGAACTTGTGTACTATCAAGAATTGAGTAGTTAGATGAACAAAGGAGAATGCGACTATCGTACAACCCTAGAGGACCAACTTTCATAGAGACTCTCAATTTTAATGTGGAAACCACTATTCTTTTTATATTGTCGAAGATCTTCATTCCCTTTATACCCTATATAACTTTTTCTTTACCATATTATTGGATATTGGTAATGACTTCTTTCCTTTATTTATATATACATTGTGACAAACATAAGTTTTGCATAGCTTCATCGCTTCATTTAAAAAGCAACTTTCTTTTTCTTGAAAACAACTTTGAATTTGAACTTCAAGTGACAACAATCAAAATCAAAGCAAATAGCACAAGCATAACAACATGAGGCACACAAAGAGAAACCTATACATGAAATAATGCAAGTTACAGAAATGCTGGTTCTGATCTTGTACGCATGCATAGAATAAATTTGGAATGAGGCAATGATTCATAACAATGAATTCATTATGTTGGTTAAAAAAAGGGGGGCGAGACAAAATGACGTGGCTCGTCAAACCATTGGCAGGTAGAAAGCCCATTCGATTGATCACATTTCGTCATTATAAAAACATGGGTGAGATTTGGAGTGCAGACTCAAAGTTTGACACCACCAAGCCTTCTAACAAATGTTGCTACTTGGGTAAGTCTGCATCTTGCTTTACCCAATTGTAACTCGAACTTGGCCCATATCGTTTCCTATATACTAAGCAATTTCTAGACTTCTAAAATACGAAACTAAGGTACATGTTATGCACCTCAGCAAAAAAGATAATGAAAAACGGACATTTGGAACATGATCTTGGAACAAATCCTTGGAGTAACGTGCTATGACCATGTAATATAGGAAACGATTGGTGTTTTTGAATGTATGTTTGTCAATCTCTTAATTTAAGCTCTTATTTCGCGATTTACCTATCAAGCAAAATGGATGCCATTGATCTAGAACTTGATGTTCTTGTATGTTCTTTTTTTTAATTGTAGTGTTTTTTTAATTGATCATGGTTTCCATTTTCTTGTTCATGAGTAAAGAATATTGGATTGCATCAACAGTGGAGCACCATAATTGCTTCATTGATTTGTTGGGAATGTCAGGCATGCTGGAATGCTAACGACTTGATAAATCACATGGTAATAGAACCCACTGCATGGATGGCTATGCTGGGTGCTTCTGTGGTACACCAGGATATAAGAAATGCAAGGCAAGCTGCAAAATGCATTTCAAGTTTGGATCCAAGGACAATAGAATCGTATGTGCTGCTATCAAACATGTATGCTGCAATTTGCTGGTGGGAAGACTTGGTTAAAGTCAGAAGAATGATAAATAACAATGAACAATATCTGTTAGGAAGACCTGGATTAAGTTCCAACCATCACAAGGTCTGTTCAATTGCGTGCAATGAGCAGTCAGATACAACTAGAGTTCATAATTGACCCAGGAAGTGCTTTTAATTTCTTCTTATGATATTGAACAAGTAAAAACTTCATTTTCTTGCCATGCTACAGAATTGACATCTGACTTATGTGGAACATTTTCAGGAAGTGTGAAAAAGTTATGAATTCTACTACCAGATAGGAAAACCTCATTCCCATTTATATTTAGGGGGCAGTATGTCTTGGTGCATTTAGCAATTCATCCTCCTCCGCGGATTTTTTGTAGGCAGAGGTTCTAAAAGCAGAGATTGCTTCCCATTTGCGTCTTAAGAGTCTCTAAAAAGCACAAGAAATTGTGTTCTTTTCATCTTCTCTCTACTTGAGTACACAAAATCCTTTCTTGGTAGTAGCCGTAAGATTTTTTATGATGAGTATAAAACATGGCAGGAGAACCAACTTAGGTTTATAGAATAAAATCTGAAGCATCAACATTGTAGCATTACATAGACAATTGAAGGAGCTCTTGCAAACAAATGATCCTAGGGCATTTCTTTCCAAATATTCAGAGCTAGTTTGAGCATTCCAATCTTAAGGATCTGCTTAAGAACCTGGAAAATCAATTGGACATAAGGCTATACTATAGATTGGATTATGTTCCACAGGTTGAAGCTGTGCTAAATCAATTAACACAAAAGCTTCTCCATAATAAGATTTTTTGTCTTGTAAACTATGTTGAATAACCCATCTTATCAAATTCAGCAACATTCAAGATGTCACTTACAAAAGAATTAGAACGCATCCTTAACTGATTAGAGCATGTCTTGCCATGAACAAGTTTTACGATAGGGTGCCAATGATGTTGACTATCTAGAACACAACCAAAGTTGCATGTTCTTGACCATTTTCCTAATAGTTATCTAATTCTTTAATCATTCAGCAATTGCTATTGGATGATTAATAAGGAAAGAAATGGCAAGCTAGTGCCTACAAATCGGTCTCCATACTTGAGAATGTTATGATATTTTAAAACGACAACAAGCAAATTGAAAGTATGGCGGTCACCAGTGACGAGGTTCTAGCCTGTTTATTTCTCAATGATTTTCCACATCTTTATACAAGCTTAGCGTCGTTAGTCATGGGGCAATATGATATTGATGTTGAGATCATTCCACAACTTTAAGACCGAGACGCTTGCAAAGGAGAACCACATACAAAAGGATAAAAACTAATTCAAAAAGCACCAAACCATCTAACATGGCCAAAACAACGTCAAGTACTTCTACAAAGTCCAAGAAATATTAGTTCTCCTGCTAAGGGAATAAATCTAATATGTTAACTAACATTGTAACTTTTGCCATTAAAATAATACAATTTTTTACTATCCCAATCTTACCACGCCATTTCTTCTTCAGCTAGATTAGACTTAGCTCCATTTAACACTGTCATCTATCTGTGCAAAGCAAAATCAAGAACTATTGCTTCCTAAAATGGAAAATAAAGGAAAAAGATTGCCACCAATCGCAGTCTAACGACACCAAACCTAAATACAAGATATTTGTGGTTGCTGGGACAAAAACCCGACAAGATAAAAACCCGACAAGTCTTACCTTGCTAAAGCCTTCTGGTGTGCTTCTTGCTAGTTTTTTTTTACGTTGTTTTCTCTTGGTCCACATTTAAAAATGCTAAGGTCAACACTAAATTAAAACTTTAAAACATGTTACGGTGGCATTATTTTCGCTTTTGGACAAAGGTTACCACTAAGTTAAAACTTTAAAACATGTGACGTTAAGAATGTTATTCAAAACATGTAATGGTGTTCTCCATTAAAAAACATGTAATGGTGGCATTATTTTCGCTTTAGGACATTAAAAAATGCTAAGGTTACCACTAAGTTAAAACTTTAAAACATGTGACCTTAAGAATGTTAATGACAAAATCAATGACTAAGGCTTTGCAATGACTAATGTATGGTCCCTAAGGCTTGTTAATGAACGTTAGGAATGTATAATATTAAGAATGTACGGTGCCTAATGCTTGTTTGTAAACGTTAAGGAATGTAAGGTGCCTAATGCTTGTTTGTAAACGTTAAGAATGGTTATTGTTACAACTGTACGTTATTATAACGTTTAAAAATGAACGGTAAAATTTTATTTCTCCGTTGCAACGGATATATTATTTTAAAGGAACTCAATTAATGGCTTGCTTAATGGTTTTTTAAATTCAAATATCCATGTGCTCCGATTATCGTTGTACATTCTTTCAGTTTGTTCCTTCATGGAAAGTCGCGTCACGGTAAGAGGATGGGGAAGAGAACAGGAAATGACAATGCCTTTCGTGGGTGGAATTTGCAATCTAGAGAGCAAAGCTTTGGCATCATTCTTTCACTTCCCAATAGATGCCTTGTGTGTTGTTCAAAATGGCTATGGTCCACAATGTCTTTCCAATGTGTTGGAAGAATGTAAGAATGGTGCAGGTCACCATTGTTACAAGGTTGATGCACGTTATGGTAACACAGTGATTGTGTATTACCTGATAAGCCCACTAGAATAATAAATTTAGAATCGCCATCTTCTTCTTCATCAGGTTCAATGAAAGGCTACAACTCAACCTTCACAAAGATGTTACTTCAGAGTGGTAATAGCAAGCTTAAAAGAATCTTGATGGAAGTGAAGGAACCTAGGAAGCTTGCTTGTTTGCCACCTTACTATGATGGTAGAATTGTGTTTGAATTGCCTAGCCAACAAGAAGCGGGGGGTAGCATGGAGGGTATGCAGCAAAATCAAGATCCACATATGTGGACAACTTACAATCACACTAACACCCCTGCACTTGAAGGTACTGTAGGACTTGCATATTGTGGTGGCTACCTTCAATGTCAGAATCCATGTTGTGATTACTTTCTTAGTAAAGGTGAGCATAATTCCTTGCAGTGGAGTGGTAGTATTCATGTTAGACCAGATGTTGGTCCTATATGTGATGCGCGATGGCTCGGGCCAATCACTTGTGCATACCGCAAAGAACAACCACATTGTATATCATTATGCGATGCTATGATATACTATTGTCTTCCAAAATGACTTTGCCTCTTCTATGAATCAATATTCTGTTTTGTGTCCAATATGAGCAAATTGTAGTTTATACCTTCGTTTTGTCTTCTTACTTGTATCGAAATGGTAGAAAAAGAACAAAACGCCCAAGCAAAAAAGCCCTACAAAAATTTGCACTCTGCAAACACAAAAAAGCTCTTTGAGTTGCCATTTTCTCACTTATCTGAAATATATGGAATGAAGCCCAACATTATAATGTCATTACAAGAACATTTATCTACAAGAAGTTAGAAACATCAATATATTCTCAATTAATTTGTTGAGGGCTTTATATGTTCATTCGCTACCTTGAAATAGCAATGTCTACCAGTTTGTTAACAAAGCATATGGAAATATGGGTGAACGAGGAAGACCAAAAATCAATATATTAATGCATTCGATTTTTATAAGCCTTTTGATATTTTCATTGATTATTATTATTACAACAGATGCAGAATGAAACAAAGTACTTTGCTGGATTTAGGGGAAGCCATCATGTGTCGAACTACATTCCTATTATATTGACAATAAATTATACAAGATAGGTGTTGTAGATGAGCAATGTAATCTACAGTAATGTAGATCAGACACATATAACATGTGTAACCATCCAAAAAATACAAATCATTTCAAAAGAGAGTGTTGCAACGGACCATGCATTCATGGATATAGTGGTGGTTTAAATACTAGAGGCTATGTTAAACGAAATCCCACACACATACAACTACTTCAAAAGGCCCTATAATGTTCGTTCTATATTTCATGTATAGATATCTCCATGTAATCACTACCTTCAATTTTGCACGTTTGTGATGATGCTGCCATTACCATCATACTTAATTTTAAAAATGAAATTAGATCTATAAATTCCTTCCGTAATAATGTGGCAAATTATTCCTAGAGCAACAACATAGACACTGGTAACTACATTCCAATAAGATGATGTACAATATAACAAAATGGCATGAAAACCACATTAAACATGCACTTTCACATAATAGCTACATTTATAGTCATGTCTCTCTAGCCACAAGGCAAACAAACGAACACTACATGCCATTCCTGACATATTACATTCCATCTAGGCATTAAAATACATTCGGTCTACACATTAAATGGTGCCTCACCTATTCATCCCCCATCCAAATCACTACTAAAGCCCGGCAACGCCGGGCACCATAACTAGTACAATATAAGTTCAATGCAAAAATAATGCAGTGGTGTTTATAATAAAGGGTTCCTATTATATGCTATTCTGATGCTAGTTGATGAGATTATCATAGTGCTTATTGGCAAGGATATAAGATATACAGAGCATGTGGTTACCAAAACCTTGCTCCCACCGATACACCAGATGGACATACAACTACAAATTTAGTGGACATCGCAAGTTTTTGTGCAGCCAAGTACTTACTTTAGTTCCTAATTAGAGATTTCAAATCATTTGCAACTAGCATCTATGTACGTTCATGTTTATTGTATCTTATTCACATGAAATTGCATAGGATGTGCTTGATGGAGCTAAAAGCTACTAATTATAGTAAGTCCTTCCAATCATTAGGGGCTGTGGATGAGAAACTCCTATCTTTCAATTCTCTTTCATGCCTTGGTCACTTGTGGAAATGGAAAGGTAGATATTAGTAACTCTACAATTTGACTTGCTTCTAATAACCAACATGGGATTGGGTTTTTGCTAGAACTATGCTCAAATGAACTTTAGTTTGTAGATATTTGCAATAGAAAATAGAAAATAGAAAAGTATATGGTAGAATATGTAGCATAATAACAGGGGGTTTTCTTTGTGTTTTTGTACGCTTTTCACTAAGGTTTTCCTATGATTTCGTGATGTATTCAAATGGATGTACTAATGCGTACATCTAGAGTGCACCATTTCTGAGCCATTGATTTTAGCTTTTTTTTTTTCAATGGTCAACAACCAATGGCTCACAACAAAAGCCCTTTTTTTGTGCGTGTGGTGCATAATAGTCAACAACCAATGGCTCACAACAAAAGCCCTCTTTTTGTGTGTGTGGTGCATAATGGGCACATGAAGGGCTTGAAGTGCAGTTTCCCCGCCGGCAACACATTTCTTATCATAACTTTTGATCCAGAGCTCTGTTTGAGATGCTTTTTATTGCGTTGGCAAGCTCTCTTCGAGATCTTTTTGATAGTGTATGATAGGGATATGTTTGGTTAAGTTATATATGCTAAAACAGCAATTTTTCGGCCGGGTTTGGTAGGCTTTCACATCCTACCAGCTGATTAATACAGGATTGCGTTATTGGATATTGTTTTATGGCTCATTCCGAATGAAGCTTGCAAAAAATTACCATGCATTTTTAGATTTTGAGGCAATTATTAAGCAAATTCCAAGGCTTCTAGATCCTTGTGCTAACAAGCAAAAGTTATCCACTTTGGTTTCTCACCACAAGAATCCATGGAGGCCAAAGGCTCCTGTTAAATTCCAGTTGAAAAATGTTTGTGTATGGGTGTTGCAAACTTTATGACTTTCAGAATAATGGGATCAATTTGCTCTATCTTTATGGTAACTTTTACTTATGTTCTATTTGTTTTATTGTGATGAAATTCAAAAGCTAAAGGTGATGAAAGCCTAAAATGAATTCTAGTTTTTTTCTGGTTTGAATTCTAAAATTTTTGTCACATGGGGGGAGGAGGCGTCCCAGGGGCCAAAAATTTTTTTTTGCAACACAAACTATTAACATCCAACATATAAATATTAAATCCCCCAACACATAACAACCATTGATATTAACAACCAACACATAACTACCATTGACATTAATTAACACAACCATTGGGTCCAACACATTTAAATTAAAATCCCCCTTAAACCCCCTTTGGTTTGGGTGCATATTCACACGGGGGGTGACGAGGGCGTGGGCGAGAGCCCTCATAATTGTATTTTGCATGTACAAAATTAACACCATATAGTATTCCGCTTGAAATCTTATAGTATTTTGCGAATCTTGTTATACAGTAGTACTTGCATACCCCACAAACGAGGAACTCTACATACGGTGTAGATTAAGGAATAAGGGGTGAATATGCCTATCCAACAGCTCTCGTTGCCCGGAGTCACCCCCCGTGTGAATATGCACCCAAACCACCTAGGTGCATTTCCTACCCGAATAGGTTGGGATGGATTTGTTACACATAGATGGTTGATTATTGTAACAACTGACACAAGGAAAAAAAGAAAAAAAGAAAATCAAGGTGTTGCATACAAGTGGTTGCCTCCGGTGGCCCGAGAGTGTGTTTTCATGTTTTTCGTTCACGAGAACAATTACCTATACATATAAACTTTTTATCCTACTATAGTACTTTGGTGTGAGTTTGATTCAAGCAACAAGGTTTCCAACTTTTCTTATGGATTCAAGATACTTGTGGATGTGACATAGCCATGGTGAGGATAGTAGTGACTATGCTCTTCCTATCTTGTTGTGTGGAGCTTTATCTTGCTTGTGTAGCTGATACATTAAGTGAATAGGAGGGACATGTTGTTTTCATGGTACCTACTACTTGTTAAAAAGGATTTAAAGCACCTACTTGGTTGGCATACTTTAAGAGGAAGAATCAAGCAGCTTGTTCATAGTACCTACATTTTGCTATGAATATGTTTCTGTCTAGCTAAACCACCTAGGTGCATTTCCTACCCGAATAGGTTGGGATGGATTTGTTACACATAGATGGTTGATTATTGTAACAACTGACACAAGGAAAAAAAGAAAAAAAGAAAATCAAGGTGTTGCACACAAGTGGTTGCCTCCGGTGGCCCGAGAGTGTGTTTTCATGTTTTTCGTTCACGAGAACAATTACCTATACATATAAACTTTTTATCCTACTATAGTACTTTGATGTGAGTTTGATTCAAGCAACAAGGTTTCCAACTTTTCTTATGGATTCAAGATACTTGTGGATGTGACATAGCCATGGTGAGGATAGTAGTGACTATGCCCTTCCTATCTTGTTGTGTGGAGCTTTATCTTGCTTGTGTAGCTGATACATTAAGTGAATAGGAGGGACATGTTGTTTTCATGGTACCTACTACTTGTTAAAAAGGATTTAAAGCACCTACTTGATTGGCATACTTTAAGAGGAAGAATCAAGCAGCTTGTTCATAGTACCTACATTTTGCTATGAATATGTTTCTGTAGTTGGCTCTGTTCTTACCACCCACTTCTCTAGTGTCATAATTGAGAACCCCAGGATGATCATACAATTTAACCAATCGCTCATCCAATTGTTGCATAGGAATATTTCCAAGAGTAGGATGTGTGTAATATTTTGCGCCAGAAGGTCCGAGGCTCATGTAACAGCAAATCAGACACTTGCTTCTGATGCTCAGCAATAAAGTGTGCCTTATTGCCTTTCACCACGTAATTTTAATTATTGATGGCATTTTGATGTGCATCGGGCTCAATTAATTGTTTCGCAAAAGTGGTAGGGCAAAAGTGGCAAGTTTCAAAAGTGGTAGGGTGTAGCATGCTTGTGCCCCTCTGCTCAAGGCACAACTTTGCTTACCCAAATAAATGGTATAATTAGAGTTTCTTGAGTCGAGACTTTGGCATATGCTCTGCTTGTTCCATCGTGTTGTTGATGTAGACTAGCAATTCATCCTCTGGATCTTCTATCTTTGTTGCTATTCCTTTGCCCATGTTAGCCTCTTCTTCAGTGCTTGGCTCAATCTTGATGGTACATACCATAATGAGGGCTAACCTATGGCTCACTTCATAGTACATTATTATGCTACTAAGCCACAGTCTTAGGAAGTTGGGTGGTGCTTCTTCAAACACCATAGCACATCGTTTCCCGCTACTCCTCCTCTAAGAAGGTCCTTCAGGACCCAACAATGAAGATATAACTTTCCTGAAGGATGGAAACGCCATAACTCCAGTTTGAGTCTATTTAAAGCGGGGCGCACTTCGAGGGGAGATTTGAATTTAAACTCAAAACTTAAATTCAAATTTCCTGAATGGTTGTTAGGATTGTTGCAACATCATAAATAGGACTCTATTGATTTTGTAGAATATCAAGGTAGATGCCACCATCATCATAGACTGCAAAATGATACAATGAACTTAACATAACAATACAACAGACTTGATAACTTCGCAAACACTACAACAATATGTTACAATTTCTTTTGTGGTAGAGGGAGCAACAGACAATTGAAAATCTCAAACTAATACTATACATTCTATTATAAAATGCCTATGTGCCTATGTGGCAGATTACAACTACAACTAATATAACATGTTAGTTGCAGCAAATGGAACATACCGTCCTCATCTATGATAAGGTCAAGGGCAAAGTACTCTATGTAAAATTATGCATTATGCTTTCATAGCTTGTCCATAAAGGGTATGAATGATCCGAGCGCTCTGTGTCAAGAGTGTTAGAAGGTTTATCACCATTAACAAATGAATTGCTTATCTCTTCTATGTCTACAGTCTCCATGGCTGCATCCTACTGAATAGTTTATTGCAGAATATGAATTAGTCAAGTAAAATTTAAATAGATGATATGAAATACATAGCATCCGCCCGAACAAATACCATATCAAACTTGTCCCATTTATCTCAATAATAGTCATAAATATATTTGGATGCATTTGATGTCGCAGTCACCTTGCCTTCATTATAATTATATTTCTTCTTCGTAGAAGCAGTTGACAACACCTGCTTCGAAGGTAGTGATTGTTGCAACTTTGAAGAAATAGCAGAATCCTATAAGACGCAACATACAAAACCATGCAATAGCATATCAATTGATTAAGCTATTACTTAAGCTTATGCATAAGAAAGCTTATCTAGTTATTTCTATCCCATGTGCCTCCTATGTCCATTAGCACTAGAGTGGTCAGGTGATGGACCAGAAATGGTCCATTTGCAGTGTTCACTTTAAAATTCATATAAAATCAATGGTACAAAATCTATTCGAACCCTTCCTAGGAGTTCATATATGGCAGTCATAGTCCACGAGAAAAATACCTAAAAATATATACACCTCCATTTGTGTAAGTTATACTCTAGCAAACTCAGGGGGGTCAAGTACAAAAACCTTCATGTTTACATAAAGTAAAACTGTCTCAACAAAACGATTTTTTCAAATTTTTTTACTACCACGATATTTTTCTACACAAGATAAGGAAAATGACACAAAAAACCACATGTCAATCCGAAGTCTGTGAAGAAAGATAGGGCCATTCAAACATGACAGGGTCAAAACTGTTTTCTGCCTCCCCAGAACCAATTATGGTTCCCAGAAGGCAGTTGTAGTTTAAATACAACAACTTTTACAAGAAAATGCATTTTGAGCTAATATTTGACATATAAGCAATTGACAAGTTTCTTCATCCCATAAAAATGTTGGCTGGCCTTGAATTTGACATTTGGACTTTCACTTTTGATCTCAATTTTAGGTAACTTGTAACAATGATTAATATTTCCCCATATAGAGAAAAACTTCCTCTATGATGTCCTCCAAAAAATCATAGTATAAAAGTTCAAAATGATACAAAACCAATACAAAAACAAGCTCATTAAAAAAGCAAGGGACATGGTCACAAGAAATCAAGAAAGGTTTCTGTACCTGAGCCCATTATTGGTCCATAGGTCCATCTAAAATCAATAACTTCCTTATGTTAATTAATCTGAAGTTGAATTTTGGGATATGAATAGCTTCTGATTTACTTTGGTAATGAAAATATTTGTTGATCATAACCTTGAGATTTGGACTAAATTTTATAGCATCAAATTCAAATATGTCTTCTATGTTTATTCTAGATTTATGCCTCGAGATGTGACTTTGAAAAAACACATTCTCAAAATGTCCCATGTCATGAAAACAATGCAAAAAAATTCAAAGAAAAATATGGAAGTTTATGACTATAAAAAGTCAAGTTAGACTGCTATGTGCAGCTCCACTTGCAGACCATTATTGGTCCACAGGACTGCAAGTTTAAAAATTAATAGAGGCAACATCTTGATCAGTTTTGATCTCAACGTTAGAATCTAGTTTATGTGTACAGTTGTCTATGGGCTAAAATTAATTGGTTAGACGAGCTTGCATAATTTGAGGGCAATGTTTAAGCACAAACAACTGTGAATTTATAGGGTATTTATTCGCCAATTGAATCTACATGCACTTCCACTTACACCTTTCAAAAATTATATTATTAAAGGTAAGAAACTATGGTATCATTATGGGGACAAAATGGATCGGGCTAGTGAGAGATATATGCTCTATACAATCGGTCTAGTTATGGACCATAAATGGTTCATGCTTAATTATATTCGTATCTTTCAAATGGTATGTTATTTCAATATGAAAATAGAGAGTTATATTGCAAAGGAAGGCCCGCATTCATGAAAAATATAGTGTACATAAAAGATGACCTACTTGTAACATTATCCTACTAAAACTCTAATGCTTTGTAGCAGCAATGGATATACCAGTTTTATACTAGTAAAAAATAACCATGCTTCTCCGTATTTTTTTGCAAGAAAGCCACACAACCTACATAGGGGACCTATATATATGTCCCTTGTCATATTTTGAACTATTTGAAAGGCTTATTTGGAGAAATATAGTGTGTTCTCTACAAAGCTGAGAAAGACGCATCAAAGGTCATATGGTTTAATTTTTTATTTTTATACTTAAACTTCATGATCTTCGATTTCATTCATCAATAAACATCATTAGCTAGTAAATGATGAGTTTTCAGCCTATAATTTTGGAATTAACTCAAATTTTTAACCTCTAATGTGTTAATCTTATGGTTCTACATCATCTTTAAATCTAGTTAATTGCATGGTTAAACCCTAATTACACTATATGCAAGTTGATAGAGTAATTTTCTATGTAGATATAAGAAGAATGCATCATTCATTACCCTCATGATACTTACAGGTGGTAATTTTGGAGCATTTTAACATATAATTTTGTCCTAAATTCTGTATAGGAAATTCTCTATTAGATTTTGAAGTTGATATAACTTATGAACACTCCAAAAAAACACAAGATTGTACTTCATATAGTTAAGAATCCATGGCCACAAGAATTAACCCAAAACTTGTAATAATAAGAGAGAAATAATTCCTAAACCGCACGCAGCATTTTTGAACAAAATAGGGTTTGCCGGCTTCCACGGACGTTAGATGATAGCAACCAAAGCTGAAAACATACAAATCAATGTGTTCTATCATAAATAGACAAATACTTCCAATTTTAGCAAGGTTTAGGCTTGTTTATGCTAGGAAAACCCAAGAATGCAGTTCTGGACTGTTGCAGAAACTGTCAAATTCTCTAATATTTGAACAATCACTACATCATATAGGTGAGTTCATTGGCCTTGAAATTCTCGAAGGTCATTAAGAATCAAGTAAAGATTGATATGGTGGCGCTATATCGCGAAATTGAAACTCCTATTCTCAGATATATTGGTTTAAGTGGCAGTGGGTCAACTGGACCAATTCTGGTCCATGGACCAGGAATGGTCCCCGGGACCACTCTAGTGTTAGGGATGAAGCAGAGAACAACTTGGCTAAAATACACAACTGTTACGAAAGATAAATTCACACTTTTGAATCAACAACAGCCACTAACAAAAAATGATGGCTAAAATACACAACTATTGCGAAAGATAAATTCACACTTTTGAATCAACAACAGCCACTGACAAAAATTGATGGCAATATATTGTAAAACAAAGTCTCGTTCTTTAGATCTTGGTCAAACCTTGCAGAAGATTCTTTATTCCTTCCCAATATATCTAAAATTGCAGATGAAGTAGCAACTGACTATTGCTGGTGATTTATGAGCAAAGGCAATTTTGAATGGGTGCAAGAAACTGCTGCAATATATCTCATCATCCTCAGATATAGATTTGGCCTATTACTACTAGTCCCATCATCCTCAGATATAGATTTGGCCTATTACTACTAGTAAGATTACAGTCTCTTATATACTAACTTATAGTAACTCATTTTCTTGCGTTCTAATAATGAATGAAAATTGTACCTTTTTATGCAGAGCTCTGTGAGAGAAGACGAATCTGGCCATATGATTCTAAGAGCAAACGATTTTTGAGAGCCGGCTAGATGGTATGAACAGTGGTGACGGGGTGCCCATCAACAGGATTAACGGGAAGATTACTAGCCATACCAAATTTAGGCTAGTTTTTATATTCTGGTATATTACCGGCATATACTCGGAGCATGCAAAAAAAAGACGAAAAAACCATTGACACCCAAATAATATTGCACCAGTGGTGAGAAGCATCACAAATTTCTTGCCATTTTCTTAATTTCCGCCAAGAGCAAGACGTTTTGATTTGGCAGACCTTGCTTGCACGATTGTGGTTTGTTCCGCTGATCTGCAGACACCATGCAGGAATTCGTAAGTAGTCTCTTGATTTCCTACAAATGATTTTCAGTAGCAAAAGCATCTGCATCTATGGCAGCGACAGCAACGGCATCGACTTCTTCTCTACTAACATGGTAATTTTTGAAACCTTAATTCTTTATGGATTGTTCTTTCTTTGCTTTTGTCAAATGTCTAAGCTGCTACCGAAATGCTAGTGCATCCTTATTTTGCTCTTGAATGCTTTAGCTTGTTATTAGAAATTAGCCGGATCTATTGTTAGGGCTTCTCAGATTTGTTGGACTTGCTGCTCTTTTGCTTTACTGGCTAATTAAATGTTGCTTTGATGCCTATTTCAGCCCATTGAGAGAAATCAAGGAGCGCACTGACAATCCTGATTCATTTGCTGGACCCAACAAAGAAGCTCTTTGCGCTCAGCACAAAGGTATCCGCTGTCTCTTTTTTACTTCTTCATTGTAGAGCATGTCAAACCTCAACAAAGACGGGATTATGAAGCAGTCTGAGAGCTTTTGACATGGTTAATTTTCCTATTTGAAAGCCTTGGGCTGATACAAGCCAATCCCTGGCCTTGAATGCGACGAATTGGGATTATGAAGATGCGTTGTTTGTCTGAATCATTTGACTATGTCTATCAACAAACTATTACTATTTCTTTGGTTAGTTACATTTTGCAGCTTACAACACTGGACGAGCACTGTCTATATTCCAGCTCATTTGAGAAAGATTATGCTTTTGGGACCTTCGGAAGTATTTCTCTCTCATTGCTAGGGTCTTTTTTATATTGGTTTATGCATCATATTTTAGTTAGTATGGATACAACCCCAAAGGGTTTTGCCTGTAGCTTTAGCTTTACGGTTAAATTCTGGCCTTGCATCTACAGCCTCTAAGGTAGCTTTACAATGAAATTTTAGCCTTGCATTTGCAGCAGTTATAGTTTCTTTTAAGTATAGCCAGTTCCAGCCTACAACTGTCCATTGCTGGCTTGTTCTTTAAGTTGAAGAATTGTCATTGCCAGAATCAAAGCAAAAAAAAATAAAAAATAGCAATAAATATAAAAGGCCGTGCTTTCCATATATAACAGCAAACCAGAACTTACCAGCTGCAGTCATGCATACTGTTAAATTGCATATTATGCTTACAGTTAAATCCATTACTGTGGAGATATCATGTTAATGTAATTTATAATAAGCAAAAGAGCAGAAGCATTACACATCGTATTGCTTTTTCTTGTTTCTGATATGTGACTCTTTGAATGCCAGTCACTTAATCCCTTGTTTGTAGGATTTTTTATAACACTATGAGTACTTTGCTGAGATTGTAACTAGTGCAGCATAGCATATGTGACTGGACATGATGATGTGGTTAGGGCCAATAGTGGTAAGCAGTGACTATTTGCCGTTATTATTAGACTATTCTTAACGAAGTGCACCCTGGACTACCATAGTCGTCGGATTCGTTGATTCTACGATTTGGAATTTATGATTGGAGGCGCCTATGATTTTGAAATATGAAATATGATTTCGCCTAAGGTTTTGGGGGAATATCGAACCTCTATACGACTTTTTAGAATATGAAATACGGGAGCTCGAACCTCTACCAAAATAATTCAATGTCCTAACTAAGGCTACTTTAACCAATATTCCCAGTGAGGGAATACGATTATTTTTTATCTTGAATCTATTTTTTTTTTTTATAACAACTTATTCGATTGTTTTAGGGATATACGGCCTATGATTTCAGGAATTGTTATTTTTATATCCATATCAAATCCCCCTGGAATCCCCTTTTATTTTGCTAAATATTCTAGTCATTTATTATGAGACCAAAATAGCTTCAAAAATCATTATGGCATATCATTTGTAGATGCTAGGTACATGCTAGAAACTACTTCCACGCTGTTGCTTCCAATGAAGTAAACTACCTGGTGTAAAAAGAAGAATGGTTTTCACATATCACATGAATGACACGCTACAATAAAACATTTGCAATACAACGTAATACTAAAATGAAAGATGTGATCAAACTGAATTGTACATTGAAAGAGCCATTGCTTTATTTCTTAATTAATGTGGCTCCACCATTACATCAAGTTCAAAAAAATGTCAATCAATAGGAATTCATCATGGAAGCTCGCAAAAAGCTTGTACATAAAAACTATAGAGTGTGAATAGTGTATCAAAAGGATGCAAGGCCCTTCTTTCCAACAAAATTTCTAGATACTTAGAAAGCTAGCTCGCCAGAGTGTAATTGAGCCCATCGGTCGAGAGAAAAAAGTTATGTGTTGTTCGAGTTGGCAAGAGAAATTGCCGTTAAATTCTTCGCTATCAAAATTTGAGACATGGCATGTGTGTCCATGTCTTTCTGCATCTATTTGTAACATGATATCTAGTTCTCCAATATCAAATAAAGCAAACATCGGCATCAACATTTGCATCTGTATCGTCTACGTGTTCTTCTTTGCCTCTGCCATGCCTTGCTCTTGCTCCATAATTTTGGGCATTTGCTCTTGCCCTTGCACTTGCTCTTGCTCCATAAGTTGGGACATATGTCCTTGCCCTTGCTCCATAAACTGGGGCATGCATCCTTGCTCTTGCTCCATAAATTGGGGCATATGCTCTTGCCCTTGCCCTTGCCCTTGCTCTGTAACAACCTCAAGGCTATATCAAGGTTTTGTAATTTGGCAATGCATTTGCATCTCAGTGTGCGCATGCATCCCCATGTGCTTGTTCTTTGGACTGATCCAAAACATTTTTTGTATTGTTTGATTGTGTTTTTCCTTCTCTTTTTCAAGTGTGAAGTGTTCTCCTCTATTGCTTACGTGGTGTAGCGACTACAAACATCCCGAGAATAACTAAAGGGGCAATTTATATTAGGGTGGTTATAAGTCCGAGATTGATTCCACGCCATTCCTTGAGTCATAATGTCGTTATCCGTCACACATGCCATTGTCATATCGTAGGTCCCATACTTAGGGGCATTCGCTCTGCTTTGCAACCACATATGCTTCTTCTTTGAAATGATCCAAATTCTATGTTCTGGCTGTTGTGGCAATCCATCGCTTTGTATGGCGGCCTGAATGTGACAAGGCAATTCCGGGATTTCCTTCGAACGATCAAGGGAGAAAGCCCCAACAAAGGTCTTAGGATCACCCATCAAAAGCGCTCATATGTTATTTGCAGATGCTTGACCGTGCCCAAGGGGCTGAAAGAATGAGGCTTGCTTCCCTCTTGCTCTGCACTTTTCTTCCTCTTCTTAATCTCACGGCATCTGAATCGGGGCTGCTCGATCTTCTTATTGTCTAAGTAGTCGTAGATGGTGTTGAAACTGAGGCATGAAGGGCATGGAAACTTAGCATCGTACCTTTTGTAGAAGCTTCGAACTACACTTAGTATTTCAGACTTTTTCATTTCTAGCTGGCTGAAGTAAAACCCAAGGAATCCCCATCTAATATTTATTATTAGAATTTCACGCCAGTTTTTTATTTCGTGGAACCGAAAACTTTTCATTCCAGCCAATTTTGTTCACTTTTCATTTTTCCCGGCCAGCTGATTTTCCTTTTGTGGGTTTTTGCAGGCAGCTTTGCGCCCTCTTCGAATGCAGATCTTCATCGCCAACATCTATGAACTCATATGTGCAATTCCTTCTTTCGATCTGTCTTTTGGTATTGCAATCTTTCTCTTTATTTCAGAGATAATGGTAGATTGCCCTCTTTTTGTTTCAGATGCAAGATCGGAAGATACATATAAAGCTACGGAGGCCATGTCATTTCTGATGATCGGCATGCAATACCCTGCTTCTGTGCTCAAGTAAGCTTTACAAAGTAGGGCTTTGTTCCCTATCTTCCTGTGAAACTGTCCTCATTCATGGAAACTCGCTGGAAGTCCCGTTAGAGATTGAGCACATGGCATCAGAAGTCGTGGCTTTTTTAATTTCTAGTCGAGGTAGCTAGTGGGAGTCGCAGTAGGCCTGCTTCTGCACCGAAAGAAGCCGAGGATGAGGATCTGGAGCAGATTAGCAATTTTGAAATATTTCATGACTCCAGTGAACCTTTTTGTACAGATGTTAAAGTCTTAACGGAAAGCTAACTTAATCTTGGTGCGAACGTAAGGGTCTCTTATAAGTTTGACTGGACAGTTAAAAAATTAACTTAATTTTACCTTAACGGCTGGTGCGAAGGTACCCTAAGCCACATTAATTAAGTAATAAAGCAATGGCTCTTTGATCACATCTTTTACGTTGTATTGCAAATGTTTTGTTATAGTGTGTCATTCATGTGATATGTGAAAACCATTCTTCTTTCTACACCAATTAGTTTACTTCATAGGAAGCAACAGCGTGGAAGTAGTTTCTAGCATGTACCTAGCATCTACAAATGATATGCCATAATGATTTTTGAAGCTATTTTGGTCTCATAATAAATGACTAGAATATTTAGCAAAATAACAGGGGGTTCCAGGGGGATTCGATATGGATATAAAAATAACAATTTTTGAAATCATAGACCATATATCCCTAAAACAATCGAATAAGTTGTTAGAAAAAAAAATAGATTCAAGATAAAAAATGATCGTATTTCCTCAGTGAGTATATTGGTTAAAGTAGTCTTATTTAGGATATTGAATTATTCTAATAGAGGTTCGAGCTCCCGTATTTCATAATCTAAAATCTTAGGCAAAGTCGTATAGAGGTTCGATATTCCCTCAAAACCTTAGGCAAAATCGTATTTCATATTTCAAAATCATAGGCGCCTCCAATCATCTTTATTATATATACTAAAGGGATTTTGAGTGTTTGTCATCAATTTTCATTTTGATCCGTCTGATTTTTTTCTAAGATCTAAGGGCTAGGATTCCATATTGGGCAGGGCGCCCAATCAACAACTGCTTTTGGGCCTTGAGTTTTGCACCTTATATCTTTACCGTTGATATTGGATGTAAATTAATGGTTGAGATTAAAGCATGGGATTCAGTTTCACTGAAGGCCCAGCGCCGTCTGCCCTACCTTTCATTTTCCAACGATGGTAGTCGCCGGAAACCAGGCCGGCAAGGGCGCCAAGTGCTTGCTCATGGGCAAGTCTTCCGCCCCCCTTGATTGATGCCTTCAAAGACAAGAATAAACTCTGCTAAAAATCTTTTGTGTGGGTATTTATCAAGCGTAATCCATATTAATATTTTCTACGTTTTTGCAGTGGCTAGCCATAGCAATTCTAACTACAAAATCACAATGAGATGAATGATGACGTAGATTCACAATGGTGGTGAAGTTGGCATCTATATTTTGGGGAGCAAGCATCTTTGTTGCCTGTCTCCATGATCCACATATAGAATTCATATTTGTAGGCTAAGGAGGCATTTGATAAAGTGTGCAGTAGGTATGCATCTTTTGTTTCTTAGCAGCTAGATTCTATATTGGGCAGGGCGCCCAATCAACAACTGCTTTTGGGTCTTGAGTTTTGCACCTTATATCTTTACCGTTGATATTGGATGTAAATTAATGGTTGAGATTAAAGCATGGGATTCAGTTTCACTGAAGGCTCAGCGCCCTCTGCCCTACCTTTCATTTTCCAACGATGGTAGTCGCCGGAAACCAGGCCGGCAAGGGCGCCAAGTGCTTGCTCATGGGCAAGTCTTCCGCCCCCCTTGATTGATGCCTTCAAAGACAAGAAAAAACTCATCTCCAGATCCTCTCCAGTTGGCCTTCAGGTGGGCTTCCTTTCCTCCCTCTTTTTCTTTCTTGGTTTTGAATTAAAGTCTGTTACGTTCTTCACTACGAGAAATATTGTTAACAAATCTCCCTTTTGAATTCACCGGTTTTGCTTTTGACGAAGAAGAATGCGTATGTTTATAAAGTGGGTTTCTCAAGTCTAAACTCTTCTTTTGGCACGATTCTGCTTTTTTTCTTTTGCATGCTGATGTAATGCACGTCTAAAATTTTCATGCCGGAACAAAGCCCTCATTTCGCCCTCTATGCCTTATTTTCTTCTATCCTATGCCTTTTTCGAGTTGAAATTACTTCTGGAAATGGAGGGTATTCAAATGAAAGAGAAGGGGCTTCATATATCGAAGTAACATTCGCAGAGTTTCAGTATTCTCGGTGTTTTTCATTCTTTATCAAGCCTAATGCTTCAAATATAGAGAACCACGAGAGTTTGATATGGCTTAAGAGAGAATGCGGAGAAGGCCTCTCTTGAATGCTAGCTTTGGTTCATATTTATGCATTTCACATATTTCTAGAGAAGCAACTATCCAAATAAAGATGATGAGAGTTCTTGGAGTACAATTTTTAAACGTGAGCTTTAAAATCACGGATGTTCTAACCATGGGCCATGGAAGTCAATTGTCATTCACACACTAAATGCTTTGGTTAGGACATTTTGAAGGAAAAAAGAATATCCAAGGGTGTCCGAGAATGTCTTTGGACTATCTTGAGGATCTGTTTCGGACATGGAAGTTAAAGCATCTCTCGGTAATTCTTTCGGCTTTGAGTTTGTCAAGAGCGAGACAAAATGGTTTCCATGCATAATTTATTTTGAGTTTTAAACTGTTAGACCTAAACGCGTTGCAAAAGACCTTCTAAAATCAAATTATATTCTTGGTTGTAGAGTGGAATGTAAACTTGAGTATTTACCAAGGCACTCAAACAAGAGAAAGTGTACATACAACTTAGGGTCAAAACTTCAAACAAAGCAGTGTTTTTTTTCTTCTAAAAGCGGGGAAAACTTGCATCTCTTATTTTGCTTTTTCTTAGCTATCGGTTGTGCTTATGGATATGCTTCTCTTGAGCAACTTTTGTGCGGATAAAAAGCCTACAAAGAATAAATTGGATTGAGGGTAGGTAAATCAGTAGTATGTGAGGCTATCATAAAGGAAGAGGTGGTAACCAAGATTTTTGAAGACTTCAAGATCGGCTCTTGTAGAGCTGAACACCGCTAAAAATCTTGTTGGATCCAGATATGGCTAGATAAGTTGGTGGTTTCAATGCATATGCATCCAATATTTGTATGCTATTTTTTTATAGCAACCGGCCAAGATTCTGCCGCCGAGAACATTGAGAGCTCACCACCGCATCAACTGTTATGGAGGCAATAAATGGTGGAAATTGACTTGCATATCTCTATTACTATGCCATCAATCGAGGTAATGTTAGGTTGCAATCAACATAAGAATTTGCATGATTATTGTATGCTAATGTGTAGAAGATAGTGTACAACTTTACGTGCTAACATTATGCATGAAATGTTTACTGAGTTGGCACAGGTTGGTGGTGGCACACAACTTGCTTCTCAAGCGGCTTGTTTGGATTTGCTTGGAGTGAAGGGGTCTAATAATGAGATGCTGGCCGGCAGAATGCACAAACTTTGGCAAAGGTGGTGGCTGGTGGAGTTCTTGCTGCGAGAACTTTCTCTTATGTCTCCGCTTCTGTCGCATGCCGGCTTGTGAAAAGCCAATGAGGTATAATCGCTCAAGTAGAAATATTTTTGGGGCAGAAGGTACCAAAATCCCAAAGGCAAGGCTACAAAAGTGTAGTCCGCTTTTCCTCTTGATGTAAATCATTTGCGAAGGTAGCCATTGGGTTTCTCCCTTTGGTTTTGGCAATTGAGATTTTTAAGGAGGCTCTTGTGAAGACATTATGTTCATACTAATAATAAATTGTCGACTTTCACGGATACAAAAAATCAAGTTGGCTCCATCATGATCGCCTTTGATTGATGGGATGGAACACCTAGACTCTCCGGTTTCTCCTTGCACCACGCTATCCCTGTGCACGATACAAACAATCTTATTACAAATGAGATAAAAGCAATTGGAATTGCAAGAATTTTGTATGGTCATTGCCTTCACCATCTTGGTCGATTGGGGCTCTCCTTCCGGAAAGCCGAGGAGGACATCTAGGAACGCATCTGCTCCATGCTACAAGCTACGGAATATATATATGTGGCGACCTTAGTTCTGTGCATGTATCAGAGATGTGAAATTTTAAAAGATCCTCTCAAAATGTTCCATCAGTATTTGCCATAGAAATGTGATTTCTTAAAATAGTATAACTGCGGCGTGTGTTCATTCTGGATTTCAAATCATTGCATTGTGTTGGAATATCCAGATTGATATTGCTTGTGTTAATATATAGTATAAATCTGGGTGTTCATTCCACAATCACAACAAGATCTCTACTAGGCTTGGACATTTTACTATTCTTTGTTTCATTAGTAGGTATATCAACATGGGAGATATTTGTAGACAAATAGCAAACGCGTCAACAAATCCTTCCCAGAACTAAGGAACGGCCATATATGTCCAACTACATGCTATAAACCATGAAATTTAATCCCAACGAAATGTCCAACTACATGCTATAAACCATGAAATTTAATCCCAACGAAAAGCCCAGCAACGCTGGGCACTTTTTCTAGTAAGTTACTATAAGCGAAACGAGAGGTGCCCAAGGGCACCAACATACGATCTGCGTCGTAGGATCGACGAATTCGACGACTGTGGTAGTCCAGGGTGCACCTCGTTAAGAATATGTAGCAAAATATGCACTTACGCAATGTTTACAATCCATATGTTCCAATACCATTATGCTTGCAATCTATGAAACATCCAAGTATGTCCATAATAATGATATGGCACAAATCTTGTCAATGGATTCTCTTAGAAACAGAGTGATCGGTTAGAGTTATCCTCTTTTGGGCTGGAAGGGTATGTTTCTGCCCCATCTTGGTAAGATTTTTCACTAGCTGAATGCATTTATGGAAATCTAACTGTCATGTGAATCCATCTTTCTAGCCCTCTTCCAAAATGAAGCTAACGGTTTATTCCTTTTCATTTGCAGGCTTGCATTTTAGCATCTGTCAATCAATGCTGATGGATCCTATTCAGAGAACTATGCAGGTCAAGCACAAGGGAAGTGGAAGGATCAGCTATGGGATTGCAATAGTTAGTCAAATAAACCAGATGATATGAAATGCGATTATTGAGGTGAAACCAATGTTGCCGAAGTTGGCAGAAAAGTTTGGATATGGATTTCTTGGCACTAGCTATGTGACAGTCATGTTGGGCTTTTTTGTGCTTGCATTGTTGCTAGATTTCTTATTTATGAGCAAGTTTATTGAGGAACCTGTTCAAATAAGAGAAGGTTTGCAGTTTGATTATACTGAGCCACATCCCAGTGATGTAGTGCCACTTTTCCCTGCACATGTAATGCCAAAAGGCAAGAGTCACCCGCTCAGACACTAAGAAGATCATTGGTAGTCGAAGCATACCATTATCTCATAGCTTCCATATGATAATGAACTTGATCTTACCAGAGTCTGACCACAGCCTAAACCTTGGTATGTTTCAGATTGGTTCTAAAACTTTTTCTCTTCTAGATAAACGTTAGCATAGTTGGAGATTTGCATAGTTTGAGCTGCAACTATTAAGCATTTTTTAACTTAATGGTTTCGCACTACAACAATGAAGCCCTTGAAGTATGAATTATTGCCTACTGGAACTTGATACTTTGTATTGAAAATTTATATTCAAGTCCAAAACCTTAAGGTATATTTCTTCTTGCATAAAGTTGCATGTCGGTCCCTCTTACAAACTACAGCGATCCATATGCATATCCACATCCTCTGTTGAGAACGGTTAGTTTACTCACAACCTATGTATGTCGTTCTAGCAATGTGTGTTCTCTAGGTTTTTTATTGGCTTTGTACTGGCGTAATCATTTTCATTGTCCTGTTGGAATAATTTCTTTCCAATGCTTTCTTGGATCCAATGGACAATGGAAACAATGTCCATGTACCATACGTTCCTCCTAATTTTGAATTCAGATAGTTAGCAAGTACGTCTTTATAAAGAGTTATCATGCGTTAGCTGTGCTTTCATCTTTGAGCTTCCTATATCAGAGCTTTCAGCATAAGGACCCGAGATGTTATGAAACCTCGCAGGGCTTGGTCTAGAATGAAGCAAGGTGAAACTGGAAACCTGAATAGGGTCAAATACTCTTGAATGTTGATGTGAATATCTTAAAATTGTGTTGCAGTTTCGAGATGATCCACAAATGTTGTTGTTGAAGTGTGTCATAATGCCCAAGAAATGGTAGTGATTCTTAGCAGCCTTAGCATTATTTTGTAGTTAAGCATAGCATTGGATCAGATTTCTTAGTTGGGTGGGAAGCCACATCTTGAACCAACAATATGGAATTAAGTTCAATGCCTAAGTTTGGAGATGAATTAGAAGAAATGTCATCTAAACATATAATAATAAATCACAATTGTGTTTTGGTTTCAATGCACTGAGTAAAGCTTATTCGAATAATGTTATGAGTAGAACTTTCTAGATAACTTATTGATTGCAGCTCATTGTCTGTGGTGATCAGTGGGAAATAATCTGGCATTCAATTATCCTTGAACAATGCAACATTGTTAAAATGAATATCTTTTTGTGCTGACGTAATATTATCTGCCACAACTTGAACAAACAATGCTACTCAATATATGTGGGTGTACTTCAGTGTGCGCACGTCTCCAATGTAAGTACGAAATAAAGTACTTTTTTTTTTGCAAATTTGGTGCAAGCTTTTTGTATCACATTGGTGCTCCTGTGCAAATGTTGGTTTCTGTACATGTAGAAAGAATAAAGACATTGATGATGTTCAAATCTATTCAGGAAGCTGAGAAGAAGGGGCACATGTGGTATCAGCTGATAAGGTGCTTCTCTTAATTTTGGCCAGATTGTGAAGAAAGGAGACTACTGTGACAACTATGATATGCATAGTCATGCACTGCTGTGCATTGGCACACTTAAGTCATATGGTACTTTGTATGTGTTGTCTTTGTTGAAAATCAATAGGCATGTCCTGCATACAGCATGTTTTGGATTTGCTATAACAAATAGAAGACTTCAGCCTATGACATTTGACTCAATAGTCATTGCATGTATAGATTTATTCTTTAGCTTTCATTGATGGTTATGTTGTGGAGGGTTTTTAATTTATTTCAATAAGGGATAAAGCGTAGGCCTCAAAAGCACATTACTTTTTAGGCCATGGAGAGGCTACATCGTTAGTACTAAGGATTAATACAAGTAATGCTTGCAATATAACAATTATTGTAGTTTGTATAAAATAAGGAACACCAATAAACCCTAGCCTGCAAAATCCAAACTTCCCTACAAAAAGGACTCGCTTCTCCTCAGGCCTAACATGGCCACAACCTTGAATACTGGGACTCTCAAATAGAATTCCAAACAAGAGTTCTAAACTGGAACGAACTTTTTTTGCAATGGCTATATTTTGCACTATTTCTTCTTTTGTAACAAGTATCTTTTACACCCAATATCTTTTGTGCCGAGTCGAATAAAAGAGTCGAATAAAAGAAATGCGCGATAAATTTTTTGTAATCATAAGCCAAAAGGCCCAAATTTTTTTGTCAAAGTAGGGTCAAGGAGGGCAAAGTTGATCTCAAGGAGGGCAAAGTTGATCTTTTGCCGCAAGATGAGTCTTCAAATATGAATTCAATTGGATGTAGGGCCAAAGGTTAGAAATGGTGTTGTAATCTAGGTCCATAATGGAGTAACTTCCTCGTTTGTCTTATGGCACAATCTTCTTATTAATCCATAACTAAGAAGGCAAATTTAACTGCTTGGATAGCATCATGTGTTTCAAGATTAAAAAACCAAGCTAGATGTAATGGGTTATTGCAACAGCGAAAAACATCATGGAACAAACACAAACCCTTGAAATTAGTTACTATTGGGCTAGATACAACAGTTAGCCTACTGTCTTAAATTGTCAAGGCCTCACATATTCTATCTCAAGTCATATGACGGTGTGCAGTATGGTATGAAACACTCACAATTACGATGACTACTTTCACCACGTGCACAAAAGTTATTGTCACTGCACTTGTTTCCAAAATCAGTACTACATATCCATGCAAAACCTGTCAGCAGCAAGAAAGGAAATGGATCACCTGTGTTGGATTATTGGAATAGTCCCTTCCCATGAAGAAAATGCCAAGAAAGCACCAAGAAGCCTAAGCATGAAGCTCCCAATATGTGGTGAGGCGTGTGAAAATATATTAAATGAGATATTACCACATAGTTCAAAAACTAAAGAGATCCCCACAATTACAATAGCCATTACAGGAGTCAGGTGCCGCAAAAGGAATATTCAGTCTTGGTTGAAAATATAGACATAAAAAACATTCCGATAATGCACCAAGAAAGAGAAATGGAATAACGGATAAATGGATAAACCAAAAGAAGAGAATAAAACAGCTTATTGCTACAGTCAAAAGATGTGCAAAAATGTCATGAGCATTAGATGTAAATGATTGTGGAAAACTCAAAGATCAGAGGCAGATTTTAAGAACGTAGAGCAGATGCAGCTGCGGTAGGTTATTGCTCAAGCTAGCCATAATTTAAATACACAAAGGCAAGGAGGGGAACGACACAAATATTTCATGCTCTTAGGAGAGGCTACATGGGGTCTCTTGTATTTCTAATTTGGAAATATAACCTTGCCTCATGTGCAGTACATAGCTTTTCAAGAAATTCTGTGGCAGGATTATCTAATTCGTTATAGTGCCAGTGTTCCACAAAGACTTAGCAGCCAAATCCTACGGTTGCAGTCAGTTGTTGCATCAGGATTTAGCTGGATTATGACTATAGTGCATGGTAATGTCAACTTGAATGCATTCTGACGTCAAAGTTGGTTCTGACTAACCTCTTTTCAATCAGCTTTCAATTTGATAGAGTGGCACATGATTTCCTTGCTACATTTATCCAAAAGGGATCCAAATATTTGGATGTCTGCTATGAAAAAGGAGATCCATTATATCAGGCATGTTTCAACTAAATATAAGCAGCGAAGCTGGACTTTGCTGCATTTGCAACATATATTTGCAAGCAGGTCAATGTCAATTTCATTCCTTGCACAATTGAAGAGTTGGCTGCAAAAAAAAGAAACAAAGAAATTGTAAAGCACGCATATGCAGAGACATATCTATGCAGAGTATTTCATTTATAGACTCAAAGGGTAAGTCACCATGATGCAGGGTAGTTGATTCATAGACCCAAAAGGTCTGCTAACAGTTTGTCATTAATGTTTGGAGACAGCATACCAAATTTCCAATCTAGTGGCTTGCTATGGAAAGTTCAAAAAAAGGAGGCAGATCTATATACCTTTATGGTCAAAGCTTGTTAAGCTAAATGCAAAGCCAGACAGACATTCAACTTCTAATGTACATGCACGCGTGATAGATGGATATACCTTAAAGAGATGGACTATCGCAGTAGACCTAGACCTCATGCAACACATACGGAATATCAAATACAGCAAGAACAGATTATATTGAGTTCCCAATATACAATTATACCAACAGCCAAAGTAATTGAGAAGAATAAGAAGAAGAAAATGACATTTTATGGGTCAGTGTAGTTTACCTCTATCTAAACAGAGTAAACGATTTTGCAAAGCTAGGACAATGCCTCAAGAAGACAAAAAAGAAAGAGAGAAATTTGAGAAGAGTGCATGGCCTAGTGCATAATCAGAATGCCTAAAAATGAAGCCGATTTGAAAGCTTGGTGCTGTCTCTCCTCAACAATCAATTTAACAGTACATGATAATATTGATAATGTAGATAATAAATCAGGGATGAAACAGTTTCTCTCTTGATATAGAGCGCCCACGTTTGACATGTATATGCACTAATATAATGGATATATAATATATGCAACACTTAAGAGTGCATTCTAATGAGATGACTGATGGAACAAAACCATTTGGACAAAATGGCACTGGGCCTGAGAACAATAAAAATACATTTTATATCTGTAGGAGAGAAGGTTGTTAATACAAACCTCATAACTCAATGAAGATTAGAAGTCCCTAATCCCTACAATGACAACTTTCCCAATGTTAAGCACATGCATAACCTTCATACCTGCAAAACATACAGTAGGTGCTCCTAGTTCCTGCACAAATGAAAGGAAATCTTATTAATATAATGTGAATTTACCATTTCGGGATTTAAAAAAACACATATTGATAACCAACATCTTTTACATTCGAGTTAGAAACCAGAGAATGCCGGTCTTGGATAAGCAGTCTTTGCATGTTTGGTACATTGCTATGGGGACATTTATACTTGCTTAGACATTTGCAGAACTTTTTTGGGGGGGTTGTGGGGGGATATAGAAAATGTGTTGCCTCAGCCTTGCATGAATGCTTCAGCCCCAGCTATGGCCCCACGCTAAAGCAACCAGAAGCTGCCAGATTTGAGGCCAAAGATGGCCAAAACTGAGCACAATAAACTGAGCATGCCTCTGTTGGGCTCGATTACTTAAAACACAACAGCATCTAGCACCTCCAGGTCCTTACCGTCTGCATAATTTAAAGCCAAATGTCCAAAACCTTTGAATGCTCCTAAATGGACAAAGCAGCTATGCAATGAGCACCTGCTAATTTATACTGATTATGGGTTTTATATTATAACTCAGTAAAAGCATCCTTCCCTTATAGGAATGCAAACTTCATAGATAATGCAAAAAGGGGATTTGATCATCAAAAATCTATGTTTTGATGTATGCAGATTTAATATGCAATGAGATGAATTAAAATGGGAAAACGACAGACCCTAAACTTAGTCATGATAATCTAGCTCAACTGCAGATAATGCACGTAGAGCATAACAAAAACGAATTTGAAGACAAAACCAAGGGATCCAAAGCACATTAAAACAAGGGCAGGCTTTGGCAAAAGCATGAAGCTGGAGCTCTACTTTGGTGCTACCTTCTTTATCGTTGGCAAGTTGAAGGGCCGAATCCTTGAATGTTATATGCCACCAAGTTTTGCCAGGAAGACCGCCCTAAGGGCGTCACTTAGCCGCCCAGAGTAAATCTCTGGTGCAAATAAGAAGATATTGATTCCATGTACACTGGCAATGCCTAGATACATAGCCCACAAATTTTTCCTGAATATAGTATCCCACATAAACCTTATTCAAAGGAACTTATTTTGAAGTATTTCAACCTTCCGGTGGGCATTCATCGTTGATAATCAGAGGAAGAGTTTCCATGAATGAGGACAGTTTCACAGGAAGATAGGCAACAAAGCCATACTTTGTAAATCAAACGCCAAATACTTAAAGCTTACTTGAGCACAGAAGCAGGGTATTGCATGCCGATCACCAGAAATGCTATGGCCTATCTTCCGATCTTGCATCTGAAACAAAAAGAGGGCAATCTACCATTATCTCTGGATCTTGCATCTGAAACAAAAAGAGGGCAATCTACCATTATCTCTGAAACAAAAAGAAAGATTGCAATACCAAAAGACAGATCGAAAGAAGGAATCGCACATATGAGTTCATAGATGTTGGCGATGAAGATCTCCATTCGAAGAGGCCGCAAAGCTGCCTGCGAAAACCCACAAAAGGAAAATCGGCTGGCCGGGAAAAATAAAAAGTGAACAAAATTGGCGGGAATGAAAAGTTTTCGGTTCCGCGAAATAAAAAACCGGCGTGAAATTCTAATAATAAATATATTAGACGGGGATTCCTTGGGTTTTACTTCAGCCTTCATCAGCCAGCCAGCGTTGGAAGAGAAATGAAAAAGTCCGGGATACTATCTGTAGTTCGAAGCTTCTACAAAAGGTACGATGCTAAGTTTCCATGCCCTTCATGCCTCAGTTTCAACACCATTTACGACTACTTAGACAATAAGAAGATCGAGCAGCCCCGATTCAGGTGCCGTGAGATTAAGAAGAGGAAGAAAAGTGCAGAGCAAGAGGGAAGCAAGCCTCATTCTTTCAGCCCCTTGGGCACGGTCAAGCATCTGCAAATAACATATGAGCAGTTTTTGATGGGTGATCCTAAGACCTTTGTTGGGGCGCTCTCTGCCCTTGATCAGGTTCGAAAGGAAATCCTGGAATTGCCTTCTCACATTCAGGCCGCCATACAAAGCGATGGATTGCCACAGCAGCAGAACATAGAATTTGGATCATTTCAGCAGCAAGCACACCAAAACATAGAATTTGGATCATTTCAGCAGCAAGCATATGTGGTTGCAGCAGAGCAGATGCCCCTAAGTATGGGACCTACAGATATGGCAATGGCATGTGTGACAGATAACGACATTATGACTCCAAGAATGGCGTGGAATCAAACTCAGACTTATAACCACCCTAATATGAATTGCCCCTTTAGTTATTCTCAGGATGCTGCTGGTAGCTGCTACACCACAGAAGCAATAGAGGAGAACACTTCACACTTGAAAAAGAGAAGGAAAAACACAATACAGCAATACAAAAAATGTTTTGGATCAGTCCAGCAACAAGCACATGGGGATGCATGCGCACCAGAGATGCAAATGCATTGCCAAATTACAGCGGCTTCAGATATAGCCTTGAGGTTGTTACAGGAGCAAGGGCAAAGGCAAGAGCATATGCCCCAATTTATGGAGCAAGAGCAAGGATGCATGCCCCAGTTTATGGAGCAAGGGCAAGGACATATGTCCCAACTTATGGAGCAAGAGCAAGTGCAAGGGCAAGAGCAAATGCCCAAAATTATGGAGCAAGAGCAAGGCATGGCAGAGGCAAAGAAGAACACAGAGACGCATACAGATGCAAATGTTGATGTTGATACTGCTTTATTTGATATTGGAGAACTAGATATCATGCCACAAATAGATGCAGAGAAAGACATGGACACACATGCCATGTCTCAGCTATTTGATAGCGAAGAATTTAACTGGCAATTTCTCTTGCCAACTCAGGAACACATAACTTCTTTCTCTCAGACTGTGGCTCAATTACACTCTGGCGAGCTAGCTTTCTAAGTATCTAGAAATTTTGTTGGAAAGAAGGGCCTTGCATCCTTTTGATACACTATTCACACTCTATAGTTTTTATGTACAAGCTGTATTCCTATTGATTGACATTTTTTTGAACTTGATGTAATGGTGGAGCCACATTAATTAAGAAATAAAGCAATGGCTCTTTCAATGTACAATTCAATTTGATCACATCTTTCATTTTAGTATTACGTTGTATTGCAAATGTTTTATTGTAGCGTGTCATTCATGTGATATGTGAAAACCATTCTTCTTTCTACACCAAGTAGTTTACTTCATAGGAAGCAACAGCGTGGAAGTAGTTTCTAGCATGTACCTGGCATCTACAAATGATATGCCATAATGATTTTTGAAGCTATTTTGGTCTCATAATAAATGATGTAGTACTGATTTTGGAAACAAGTGCAGTGACAATAACTTTTGTGCACGTGGTGAAAGTAGTCATCGTAATTGTGAGTATATCTAGCCCAATAGTAACTAATTTCAAGGGTTTGTGTTTGTTCCATGACCATGTGATTGTTTTTCGCTGTTGCAATAACCCATTAAATCTAGCTGGGTTTTTTAATCTTAAAACACATGATGCTATCCAAGCAGTTAAATTTGCCTTCTTAGTTATGGATTAATAAGAAGAATGTGCCATAAGACAAACGAGGAAGTTACTCCATTATGGACCTAGATTACAACACCATTTCTAACCTTTGGCCCTACATCCAATTGAATTCATATTTGAAAACTCATCTTGCGGCACACAAAAAGATCAACTTTGCCCTCCTTGACCCTACTTTGACAAAAAAAATTGGGCCTTTTGGCTTATGATTACAAGAAATTTATCGCGCATCTCTTTTATTCGACTCGGCACAAAAGATATTGGGTGTAAAAGATACTTGTTACAAAAGAAGAAATAGTGCAAAATATAGCCATTGCAAAAAAAGTTCGTTCCAGTTTAGACTCTTGTTTGGAACTCTATTTGAGAGACCCAGTATTCAACGTTGTGGCCATGTTCTTTATGGTGCATGATTATCTTGTGTCACGTTCCATCTTAGGCTAGGGTTTATTGGTGTTCCTTATTTTATACAAACTACAATAATTGTTATATTGCAAGCATTACTTGTATTAATCCTTAGTACTATCGATGTAGCCTCTCCATGGCCTAAAAAAGTAATGCGTTTTTGAGGCCTACGCTTTATCCCTGACAATTGAAATAAATTAAAAACCCTCCACAACATAACCATCAACGAAAGCTAAAGAATAAATCTATACAGGCAATGACTATTGAGTCAAATGTCATAGGCTGAAGTCTTCCATTTATTATAGCAACACCACGATGCAAAAAATCCAGAACATGATGTATGCAGGACATGCCTATTGATTTTCAACAAAGACAACACATACAAAGTACCATATGACTTAAGTAGGGCTCATTAAAGTGCCAATGCACGGCAGTGCATGACTATGCATATCATAGTTGTCACAGTAGTCTACTTCCTTCACAATCTGACCAAAACTAAGAGAAGCACCTTATCAGCTGATACCACATGCGCCCCTTCTTCTCAGCTTCCTGAATAGATTTGAACATCATCAATGTCTTTATTCTTTCTACATGTACAGAAACCAACATTTGCACAGGAGCACTAATGTGATACAAAAACTTGCAAATGCAACATCTCGAGCAGCTTGCACCAAATTTGCAAAAAAAAGGTACTTTATTTCGTACTTACATTGGACACGTGCGCACACTGAAGTACACCCACATATATTGAGTAGCATTGTTTGTTCAAGTTGTGGCAGATAATATTACGTCAGCACAAAAAGATATTCATTTTAACAATGTTGCATTGTTCAAGGACAATTGAATGCCACATTATTTCCCACTGATCACCACAGACAATGAGCTGCAATCAATAAGTTATCTAGAAAGTTATTCAAATGAGTTCTACTCATAACATTATTCGAATGAGCTTTATTCAGTGCATTGAAACTAAAACACAATTGTGATTTATTATTATATGTTTAGATGACATTTCTTCTAATTCATCTCCAAACTTAGGCATTGAACTTAATTCCATATTGTTGGTTCAAGATGTGGCTTCCCACCCAACTAAGAAATCTGATCCAATGCTATGCTTAACTACAAAATAATGCTAAGGCTGCTAAGAATCACTACCATTTCTTGGGCATCATGACACAAATGGAGGAGTCAGATAAAATTAATTGGAAGGGCACACTGATACCATATGGTTTTGGGTCATCATGTGGGACAAATTTTTTCCCATTAGTGGGGTCATAAATTAGATTAAGTATAGTCTAAGTGGTAGAAATAATATAGTCAAAAGAAACCTTCTAGTAAAATTGAGCTCAAGTTGTTCATGAACCGCACCTTTCAAGTGAAAATCGAACGAGAAATCGCTCAAAAGAAAGCTTGAAAGAAAATGGCGTGAAATGACCACTACTTGACCCAAAAGGAATTAGGAAATTTTGAGAAATAGTTAAGTGATTAAGGAAAGTACCTTAATTAATACCCCATAGTTATAATAAAATTACTCTTAAAAAAAGTAGCTATTAAATCTAGGGAAGCACCTCTACTCCTTAGAAGTTCCCAAATAGTAGCTTGAACCTTCCCTTTACCCTTGTAAGGCGAATTATAAGCTAATCTCCGAAGCTGTCATAAGAGCGTCCACCAAACGAATAGTCTGCGAGATCGACTCAAAGGAGCTACGAATAGATATAGTCGGCCATTGATAGAGGCGAGAGCTCTCGAAGAGGCACCATCAAGGAAGCTAAGTTGTTGGGAGGACCAAGCAAGTAGCTAGGAAGGTTAGAAGCCCCAGCTTGCACCAAAACATTTAAAGCACTCACGGGCGGGCGGCGACGAACAAAATCTTGAGGCCCTGCAGCCTAGGCCAGACGACGAACTTAGTCATTTAAGCTCTTCCAACGAATTGTTTCACTCGTGGAGGAGCAATGACTTAGCACTTCAGGTGAATGATCGCAAGGTTCGGGGAAAATTGAGATCGTGGCGTCTACTTCTGGAGGTGAGGAGCAAGTAGCAAGAGCAAGCTCGGCAACAGGAGCAACCCCAGCAACAGGAAGAGCAGGTGAGGAGCAAGTAGCAAGAGCAACCTCGGCAACAAGAGCAACCCCAGCAACTGGAAGAGCAGGTGAGGAGCAAGTAGCAAGAGCAACCTCGGCAACAGGAGCAACCCAAAGAAGAAAAAAGAGCGTGTGAGGAGCAAGTAGCAAGTAGCAAGGGCAACCTCGGCAACAGGAGCAACCCCAACAACAGGAAGAGTACGTGAGCAGCAAGCAGCAGGAGCAACCTCGGCAACACGAGCAACCCCAGCCGCAGGGGGAGCAAGCAATCAATGCGGAAGAAAAGGAAGGAAGAGACGTAGGCAAGGGAGAAGCGAACAAAGAGGCATGAAGCTAGGCAGGAAGAGACTCGTGCAGAACGCAGACATCAATGGCGCAAACTCGGGTTCCTGCATTAAGAACGCAGACATCAATGGCGCGAACTCACCCGAGTTCGCGCTAAAGGCTCATGAAGCGAACAAAGAGGCATGAAGCTAGGCAGGAAGGGACTCGTGCGTTGAGAACGCAGACATCAATGGTGCGAACTCGGGTTCCTGCGTTAAGAACACAGACATCAATGGCGCGAACTCGGGTTCCTGCGTTAAGAACGCAGACATCAATGGCGCGAACTCACCTGACTTCGCGTTAAAGACTCGTGTGTTGAGAACGCAGACATCAATAGCGCGAACCGACCCGAGTCACATGATTTCATGGCGCGAACTCACCCGAGTCACATGATTTCGAGCAAAAGGCTCGTGCGCCAGGGTGAGTTTAGTGCACATTCGAGTCACATGATTTCATGGCGCGAACTCACCCGAGTCGCATGATTTCGAGCAAAAGGCTCATGCGCCGGGGTGAGTTTAGATCCCTTCCTTTGCCAGAGCTATTCGCGCGGTATGCGATAGGTTCGTGGCCAATTTTGCATGAAGAGCCACCTGAAGGCCATGAAGTTTTTTACCCAACCAAGCTGCTCTGATTCCACCAGCTTGTCCAATTACAGCTTGACTTATGAAACATCCATAGAGGTGGATTCTTCTTAGCTCCATTCTTCTGACATAGATTCTTGTGAGGTGTTTTCTTCAGAAGATAGGCAACCAACGAGTTTTTAGAAACCAACGAAGAAGAAGAGCCGGACCCGGAGGAAGCTGAAGATTTTTTTGATTTTCAGAATTGGCTCCAGAGTAAGTTCAGTTTTTGCTTTCTTTGACATTTTAGCTTTTTAACTTTCTGAATTACTCTTACAGATGAGGCATGAAGACCTGAGGACCTGAAGACCCTTTTTTTTTTATGGATCACCTTTTTTTTCTTTTGATTACAAGTTTTTTTGAAACAGGCCTTTTGTGCCTTTGTAAATTTTTGGAAAACACATGCTATAGGCCTTGTGCCTTCAGTTTAATCCAGGCCTTGTACCTTTTGTTTAATCCAGGCCTTAGTGCCTTTGATTGTAATAGCCTTGTGCCGTCTGTAATCCAGGCCTTAGTGACTTCTTTAATGAAGACGATGGCCTTGTGCCTTTTTCTAATTATTTTGTACTTACATGTTAACCCTTGTAAATTGGTTTTGTTATACCTTGTGCCTTTGTAAATTTGTGGTTTTGTTATACCTTGTGCCTTGTGTAAATTTGTGCCTTTAGAACTAATTACTGATTCCATTAGCATTACAACATAACCCTTAGCAAATGAAACCACTAACCGGTGCTAGGACATTGGGATGAAAGCATTGCTAATCTGTAGTGGTAGGTGGGCTTCACTAACTAGAGATTTAGTGCTAACATTGACAAAATTACTAACAATGGCACCAACATTAACGAAATTGGTAATATTAGCACTGTGGCAGTAACATCAACACAATTACTAAAAGTGGCACCAACATTATAAAGGTGAGAAACCTTAGCACTATAACAAAAAATGATCCATTATCAACCATCAATAGCACTAAAACTTGCTAGCACGAGAAGAACGTGCAGATTAATTCCATTAGCAGACACAATTCATATTAGAATCAATACTCCAAACTTATAAAAAAATATTAGTAATTAGTAAACGTGAAAAAGACTTAGTAAAAAACTGTTCTACAGATAGTATACCTGGCTCACATCAAGGTAATATGTTGGATGCTTAGGATGTTTTCCTCTACCAGATCTGATGTCCTTGAAGTTAGGCGAAACTCTGGTGTAGCTTGTCTTTTCAATCACTTCTTGGCTCAAGGAACTGGTGTAGCTTGTCCAATAATCCATAACTTTTTCAATCACTTCTTGGCTCAGGGAATCCTTTCTCTTCTTCCTTCTCCCAAGAGCCCACAATGCATTTTTATTACTAATTGCAACACGGTGCTTCTTAGCTCTGGAACAATTCCTTGGATGAATTCCTAAAGCCTTGGCAGCTAATCTTTTGCTGCCATGCCTGACCTTCCCAAGTGCCATGACTAATGCTGCTCTTTTTGCTGCTAATTTGTCATTGGACTCCACTCCTTTCACATGTTGTATGGTTTCTTAGATATTACCGACAATTTTACTTTGAACAATCTTTTCCTTATCAGACACTGCAACCTGCATAACTTTGTTGTTCTCCACTAGATGCCATAATTCTTTCTTCTGGTCTGTAGACATCGAATGTCAAATCCAAATGGAGGCTGCATGTTGCAATTGCTTTTTTGAGTGCTCAATACTTCAATCTAAATTTTCATTTGACAATTGTTGCCTCATCTTGCTTGCTCTTTGCCGTTGTTTCTGCAAACGCCATTTCCGCCTCCTATCTTCGTCATTAGTTATTGGATCACAAGAAGCCTGAACAAAAAATGGATGGAAAGAAAGAAATGAGATCTCTCTCCCTCGAGAAAGGGAGAATCAACCACCCTCCGATATTCTCGTTAATTTTGAATTTCCCTCTTCCCATAATACTAAAAAATAGTGCTAATTTGGGTGGACAAAAGGACACTAAAAATGAGACACCGTAAGATGCGAGGACCCAACAGGGACTATTGGAGCAGTAGTGGAAATGAAAGAGCTAAGATCAAAGAAGCATATCTTGACAAGCAAAGTTGACGCATCCATTTTACTCAAAGTGAGGGGAAATGCACCAGGAGAAATATGGAGTTATTTACTCAGACACTTTTTCTCAGATTGATATTCTTGATAAAGCACTTAAGAAATTAAGACTTAAAAAGGATAATGACCTCACTAAATTCTTTTCCAAAATCGATAATATAGTAGTAGATTTGGAGAGTGCAAGGGTAATCATGACTGAGCAGCAGAAACTCTTACATGTAGCTAGAGTTGTTGAAGGGAACAAACAGTTGGATACATTAATTAGAACTGTGGCAAAATCTAGGGAGACAACTGAAGAGATGATAAGAATAGAATTTGAGCTGCATAAGGTACTTTGTGAGGATTATGATGACAATGTTGAAGTCTTTTATACAGGCAGAGGAAAGTATAAAGGGAGCAGCTCTAATACATCAAAGGAAAAGGGACAAGTTGGACCCTGTTATCACTATAAGGCACTTGGTCATGTAAGAGCAGATTGCCCCAAGTTAAAAGAAGTAGATTGCTAGTGGTGGAAAGGGACATTTTGCAAATAGGTGTTCGAGCAGCAAAGGAGGAAAGGGAAAAAGTAACAGAGGGAGAGGATCTTTCGGAGGTCTAGGAAAAGGTTCTGGAAAACAAAATGCTACAGTTAACCTTGTTGAAGAAACTGAAGAAGACACAAGTGAAGAAGACGAGGATGTCGAGGTAAGAAACAATGATATTTTGACTATTTCAAGAAAAGAATCTAATGATGTAAATGACATGCTGATATTAGATAGTGGAGCAGAAAAAACAGTGACAGGGTCAGCAAAACTATTCAAACAAGAAAATGAAGAAAGGACTTGATGCATTAAACTTGGAAATGGAGAATTACAAAAGGTCCAATGTGCTGGTACTTTGGAGCTCTTCGATCTGCAAGGGAAAGCTGTAGTTTTGAAGGATGTTTTATGTGTACCAACTCTAGTTAGAAATCTAATCTCAATAAGCCAGTTAGTATCTGACAGACTACAATGTACTATGTTAATTGAGAATGAAAGCTCAAGGCAAAGATTACAGAATTTAAGGATGATGAGAGATTCTTTTTTATAAAAGCCAAGGGAAGAATTAAAAGGAATCAGATCCTGGAGCTTAAAGTTGGGGATGTTGTTATCTCAGAAGTGGAAGAAATAGAGAAAGTTGCTGCTATCCACTTCACCAATATTATGAAAACTAATCAAGATAGCAACTTTCAGACTATGGATAGTTTCATTAATCTTCAGGCTAAAGTTAGCAACATGGATAATGCAAGAATTGATAGTGCCTTCTCGAATATGGAATTGTTCCAGACTGCCAAGGAAATGGAAAAGGGCAAGATTCCAGGACCAGATGGCCTTCCTGTGGAATATTAAAGCATGGCCTATCCTCGGGGATTGCATCACAGGTATTGCTAATGAGTTTAGGAAACATAATTGCTTGGATGCAAGGATCAATACAAGCTTGATTGCCTTGATCTCTAAGACTGACATGCCTACTACCTTCTCTGATTACAGGCCTATTTCCCTTTTAAACATTATTTACAAGATTATCTCGGGAACAATAGCAATGAGGATCAAGCCTGTGTTGGACAAGATCATCAGTTCCTCTCAATCCGCCTATTTGAAGGATAGATTCATCCTTGACAATGTGATCACAACTATTTTGGGGCTTAACTGGGCCAACACTAGGATGGTGAGGCTAAAAAGCCATGCCCCTAGAGTTGCCCCTAGGACCTAGACTTCCTAAGGTGGGATTATATCCTACGTACAAAGTATGCATGTAAGGCAAAAGTTTTGTCCAACGGATGTGTGGTGAGTTGGTATAGGCCTAGTAATGCCAAAATAAATGTCCATTTGGTTATGGGTTCAAACCTTGCTAATGTATGTTTATCTTTGGGAGTTGGTTACTGGGGGTATACGATGATGATCCACGACGTGGTAGAACTTAAAAGCCTGTACGTGTCCTCCACTTTGGCTGCCGCAAGGCAGTGGGATAAGCTAGCTAGTCTGTACAAGATTAGTCTAGTATGGACCTTAAACAAAGTAATAAAAAAACAATGGGACTATGGTAGGTGGCACTAGGATGGTGAGGCTAAAAAGCCATGCCCCTAGAGTTGCCCCTAGGACCTAGACTTCCTAAGGTGGGATTATATCCTACCTACAAAGTGTGCATGTAAGGCAAAAGTTTTGCCCAATGGATGTGTGGTGAGTTGGTATAGGCCTAGTAATGTCAAAATAAATGTCCATTTGGTTATGGGTTCAAACCTTGCCAATGTATGTTTATCTTTAGGAGTTGGTTACTGGGGGTATACGATGATGATCCCCGACGTGGTAGAACTTAAAAGCCTATATGTGTCCTCCACTTTGGCTGCCGCAAGGTAGTGGGATAAGCTAGCTAGTCTGTACAAGATTAGTCTAGTATGGACCTTAAACAAAGTAATAAAAAAACAATGGGACTATGGTAGGTGGCACTTTGTAGCCTGAAAATATATTGAATGAGATATTACCACATAGTTCAAAAACTAAAGAGAACCCCACAATTACAATAGCCATTACAGGAGTCAGGTGCCGCAAAAGGAATATTCAATCTTGGTTGAAAATATAGACATAAAAAACATTCCGATAATGCACCAAGAAAGAGAAACGGAATAACGGAACCAAAAGAAGAGAATAAAACAGCTTATTGCTACAGTCAAAAGATGTGCAAAAATGTCATAAGCATTAGATGTAAATGATTGTTGCTACATTTATCGAAAAGGGATCCAAATATTTGGATGTATGCTATGAAAAAGGAGGTCCATTATATCAGGCATGTTTCAACTAAATATAAGCAGCAAAGCTGGACTTTGCTGCATTTGCAACATATATTTGCAAGCAGGTCAATGTCAATTTCATTCCTTGCACAATTGAAGAGTTGGCTGCAAAAAAGAAACAAAGAAATTGTAAAGCACGCATATGCAGAGACATATCTATGCAGAGTATTTCATTTATAGACTAAAAGGGTAAGTCACCATGATGCAGGGTAGTTGACTCATAGACCCAAAAGGTCTGCTAACAGTTTGTCATTAATGTTTGGAGACCGCATACCAAATTTCCAATCTAGTGGCTTGCTATGGAAAGTTCAAAAAAAGGAGGCATATCTATATACCTTTATGGTCAAAGCTTGTTAAGCTAAATGCAAAGCCAGACAGACTAATGTACATGCACGCGTGATAGATGGATATACCTTAAAGAGATGGACTATCGCAGTAGACCTAGACCTCATGCAAGAACAAATTATGTTGAGTTCCCAATATTCAATTATACCAACAGCCAAAGTAATTGAGAAGAATAAGAAGAAGAAAATGACATTTTATGGGTCAGTGCAGTTTACCTCTGTCTAAACAGAGTAAACGATTTTGCAAAGCTAGGACAATGCCTCAAGAAGACAAAAAAGAAAGAGAAAATTTTGAGAAGAGTGCATGGCCTAGTGCATAATCAGAATGCCTAAAAAATGAAGCCGATTTGAAAGCTTGGTGTTGTCTCTCCTCAACAATCAATTTAACAATACATGATAATATAGATAATGTAGATAATAAACCAGGGATGAAACAACTTCTCTCTTGATATAGAGCGCCCAAGTTTGACATGTATATGCACTAATATAATGGATATATAATATATGTAACACTTAAGAGTGCATTCTAGTGAGATGACTGATGGAACAAAACCATTTGGACAAAATGGCACTGAGCCTGAGAACAATAAAAGTACATTTTATATCTGTAGGAGAGAAGGTTGTTAACACAAACCTCAAAAAGGAATTTGGAGCTTTAAAGTTCAACAACATTGGAGCTTTTTTGGAGCAACTCCCACCGGCTGCCTATTGTCACCTACTACCCTCCTGCAGCAAAAGTTGGAAAGCGTCATGATCTATGCCAGCAAGAAATATCGGAAGACTGGATTTCATTAACTCAATGAAGATTAGAAGTCCCTAATCCCTACAATGACAACTTTCCCAACGTTAAGCACATGCATAACCTTCATGCCTGCAAGACATACAGTAGGTGCTCCTAGTTCCTGCGCAAATGAAAAGAAATCTTATTAATATAATGTGCATTGACCATTTCGGGATTTAAAAAAATACATATTGATAACCAACATGTTTTACATTCGAGTTAGAAACCAGAGAATGCTGGTCTTGGATACGCAGTCTTTGCATGTTTGGTACCTTGCTATGACGACATTTATACTTGCTTAGACATTTGCAGAACTTTTTTTTTTTTTGGGGGGGGGAGGGAATAGAAAATGTGTTGCCTCAGCCTTGCATGAGTGCTTCAGCCCCAGCTATGGCCCCACGCTAAAGCAACCAGAAGCTGCCAGATTTGGGGCCAAAGATGGCCGAAAACCGAAACTGAGCACAATAAACTGAGCATGCATCTGTTGGGCCCGATTACTTAAAACACAACAGCATCTAGCACCTCCAGGTCCTTACCGTCTGCATAATTTAAAGCCAAACGTCCAAAACCTTTGAATGCTCCTGAATGGACAAAGCAGCTATGCAATGAGCACCTGCTAATTTATAACTCAGTAAAAGCATCCTTCCCTTATAAGAATGCAAACTTCATAGATAATGCAAAAAGGGGATTTGATTATCAATAGTCCGTGTTTTGATGTAGGCAGATTTAATATGCAATGTGTTATGAATATGGTAGCTCGGGGGAGTGGTCTTGGATGTTAGTCTTGGTGGACTAGCATGGGTGTGTAAGAACGGCAAATTATGGTCAAAGCAAGGCAAATAAATGGCAAGGAAACCTTTATGGGCAAAGTATAATGGTTATGGTTAAATAATATCTTGGAGCCAAGACATTATTTAATGGTTAAAAGTTCTAGAGTTTTAAAATAGTTGAGCCAAGATAATATCCATACGTTTAAAGGTCAAACATAAATATAAAAAGAACTAAAGACAAAATTGGTTTGTAAGGAAAAGGTAGACGTGACTATAACAGAGTAACTATAAAAGAAATTAGGGGGATGAATAGTTATTATTAGACGACCACTTTTTGTACAAACTACTTTAGCTTTAACTCTAATTAGAATATCTCCTTACCATGTGACCTCAATCATGTTTTGATAGACCATTTTTGCTTATTGCTTGGCCATTGCCAACAAGCCTTGCCATAATTCTACCACTTCTTAGCACCAAGTGACCCAGTTGGGCGGTGAACTACCAAAGACTAGTTAATGCATCTAGATCTAGCTCTAGTTTTGGTGAACTAAGAGCTTGACCAATCTGAGTTATTGGTCTAACTCGTATGCTATGTTTATTGGACATGTGCTTATTTGTCGTCTTATTTCATACTTAGGTCATTTTGTCATTGTTAACGGTTTCTTCTGTGGATTATGTAGCAAACCTGGATGGTTTACAGGTTATAAGATTATGATTTGTTTGAAGAAGTCTGGTATTCTGTATAGAAGATATAAAAGATATGGTTCAACGTTGTGAATCATAACACAATGAGATGAATTAAAATGGGAAAACAACAGACCCTAAACTTAGGCATGATAACCTAGCTTAACTGCAGATAATGCACGTAGAACAAAACAAAAACGAATACCTTAGAAACATAGAAACTTTCTCCACAAATTTGAAGACAAAACCAAGGGATCCAAAGCAGATTAAAACAAGGGCAGGCTTTGGCAAAAGCATGAAGCTGGAGCTTTACTTTGGTGCTACCTTCTTTATCGTTGGCAAGTTGAAGGGCCCAATCCTTGAATGTTATATGCCACCAACTTTTGCCAGGAAGACTGCCCTAAGGGCGTCACTTATCTGCCCAGGGTAACTCTTTGGTGCAAATAAGAAGATATTAATTCCATGTACACTGGCAATGCCTAGATACATAGCCCACAAATTTTTTGTTGAATATAGTATCCCATATAACCTTATTCAAGAGGTACGATGCTAAGTTTCCATGCCCTTCATGCCTCAGTTTCAACACCATCTACAACTACCTAGACATAAGAAGATCGAGCAGCCCCGGTTCAGGTGCCATGAGATTAAGAAGAGGAAGAAAAGTGCAGAGCAAGAGGGAAGCAAGCCTCATTCTTTCAGCCCCTTGGGCACGGTCAAGCATCTGCAAATAACATATGAGCAGTTTCTGATGGTTGATCCTAAGACCTTTCTGGGGCGCTCTCTGCCTTTGATCAGGTTCGAAAGGAAATCCTGGAATTGCCTACTCACATTCAGGCCGCCATACAAAGCGATGGATTGCCACAGCAGCAGAACATAGAATTTGGATCATTTCAGCAGCAAGCACACCAAAACATAGAATTTGGATCATTTCAGCAGCAAGCATATGTGGTTGCAGCAGAGCAGATGCCCCTAAATATGGGACCTACAGATATGGCAATGGCATGCGTGACAGATAACAACATTATGACTCCAAGAATGGCGTGGAATCAAACTCAGACATATAACCACCCTAATATGAATTGCCCCTTTAGTTATTCTCAGGATGCTGTTGGTAGCTGCTACACCACAGAAGCAATAGAGGAGAACACTTCACATTTGAAAAAGAGAGGGAAAAACACAATCCAACAATACAAAGAATGTTTTGGATTAGTCCAGCAACAAGCACATGGGGGATGCATGCGCACCGGAGATGCAAATGCATTGCCAAATTATAGCGGCTTCAGATATGGCCTTGAGGTTGTTACAGGAGCAAGGGCAAGGGCAAGGGCAAGGGCAAGAGCATATGCCCCAATTTATGGAGCAAGAGCAAGGATGCATGCCCCGGTTTATGGAGCAAGGGCAAGGACATATGTCCCAACTTATGGAGCAAGAGCAAGTGCAAGAGCAAGAGCAAATGCCCAAAATTAGGGAGCAAGAGCAAGGCATAGCAGAGACAGAGAAGAACACAGAGACGCATACAGATGCAAATGTTGATGCTGATGCTGCTTTATTTGATATTGGAGAACTAGGTATCATGCAACAAATAGACGCAGAGAAAGAGGACACACGTGCCATGTCTCAGCTATTTGGTAGCGAAGAATTTAACTGGCAATTTCTCTTGCCAACTCAGGAACACATAACTTTTTTCTCTTAGACTGTGGCCCAATTACACTCTGCTAAGTATCTAGAAATTTTGTTGGAAAGAAGGGCCTTGCATCCTTTTGATACACTATTCACACTCTATAGTTTTTACGTACAAGCTTTTTGCGAACTTCCATCATGTATTTTTATGGATTGACATTTTTTTGAACTTGATGTAATAACAAGGTTTAAAATGAAACGCACTTATTTAAGAAGTGCGTTTGAAAGATTCCTTTATAAAAATTGAAAACTCGAAAAAAACAGACAAAATAGGGAAATAGATTGTTGAGCAATTAGCATTTGGAATACCCCAAAAAAAGCAACATTTTTGAAGCATTTTCATTTTTAAATGAGGGCAAAAAAAAAATGCTTGTTTTGAGGAGAAAAACATTAATTTTGATAACTCAGTAAGTATTTATTGTTGAAAATAGAAGGAAATATAGGTTGTCTTTTTGCAAGCTTAATATAAGTACTAAGAAAATCAAACATAGGAAAGACAAAGAGTGTGAAATCATGGAGTAAGAAAGAGTTGTTCTAATTAAGCATTGTTGAAGAGACAAAGCTTTCAGTTTAAAAATCTTCATCAAAATATATTATAATTCTTAGCACATAATTTACAATGGAAGTAGTTAATAACTCTGTCTGTATAAATTTATACCAGAGGTGGAGGAGGTGGATCTTCCCAGTCCACAGGACTCTCGTACCCCTTAGGATCTATCTCTTGCGAGGGTACAATAGCAGAGACGCCTGCTTCTGATTCCAATGCTACAGCTACAGGCGGTTTCTCGGGCTCAGGCACCACAGGCTCCAGGTCGACAAACTCCACCTCCTCATCTCTTCTTCCCGTAAGTGGAGGCTGGATTTCTGTAAATGTGCCTTTAACATCGCCAGCACCGTTCTTTGCTCCCAGTTCCTCGTTTTCATCAGGAAAGGATTCACAAGAGCTTATCCTGGTCCTGATGAAACTTACTTTATCTGGGTCTACGTCGACGGAGACGACATTGCGCCCCTGCTTAAGGGCGCAAACTGCTGCCAGAAAATGCATCTAAGACCCAGTCTCCAGGGCGAGAAAACCACTGTATCAAATTATTAATAAGCCTCTGTGGCTTCTGATAATGGGACACCACAACGCCTTGTCGTTGTGGGTCTCTTAATTTCTGCATAACAGCCGGGAACTGAAAAGCATTGCAGGGAGGAGTCTTCTCATTCTGCGTGTTGAAATGAACCATGGTTTTTTTGGCGTCCGCACTATAAAAACCTATATGAAAATGCTCGAAACAACTCACTAAGCGCGGACCACCACCATGACCCTTGACGTTTGTTTTAAGCCTGCCAAACAATACAACAATTAAAAATTAGTAGAAAGAAAACAAGGAAAAGAAGTTAGCCCAGTAGTGTGGCGGTATAAATTTATACCACGGTTGCCTTGCTGTATAAATTTATACCACGGCGGCAAGCCGTATAAATTTATACAAACATTGCCTTGCTGTATAAATTTATACCACGGTTGTTCCAGCCGTTTAAATTTAAACCTTAAGGCAGCTGTGGTATAAATTTATACCGTGGAGTTACAGTAAAAAAAAAAGCGTTGAATGCAAAGCTTACCAAACGCAGTTTTCGAACTCGGCGTTACAAACCGCTCCCATAGATTTAAGCACCGACATCGCCTGTAGGTCGGAATGGAAAATGATGACCCTCCAGTTAGCAGATATCGTGACATCCTTCAGGCCATCCAAAAAAGAACGGACTTGCACGTGCGTGAAAGCCTCCTCATCAAAAGCGCTATCCTTAATTTTAAACCCATAAGGAATATCTGCAATGCATAATGTAAAATTTTGCTTGTCTAAAAGAGACCCCAGCCTCGTAAAATCACCCTGAACAACCCGGTACAAGAAGTCCTGACCGAATGTTGTAAATCTCTCATAAGTAGTGTCAAAACCGCCAGTGGCGACCTCTTTACCCTGTTCAATTGCCTTAAGTCTCTGCCTCTCCTCCTTGGCCCTACGAACCAGGTTTAAAAATCAAGTTGGTAGCCCCTTCTTCTTGTTCTGTAAGAATATTGTGAGACAAAGGCACAAACACAGAACATATTTTCTGCAAAACTTACCCAGCCACTGAAGTTAACAGTGTGCTCTCTGATGATACTATCTGTGGTACAACTTGGGTACAAAAGCTTGCACTCCTCCCAGTCCTCTAGGTTTAGCTGCTTCATTAACTCGGCCTGGCAGGTGACAATGTCTTTCTGACTGCAAAGGGAAAAATGTTGTAAGACAAAAAAAGTTAGAAAAAAAACACGGCATAGCAAATGAGGCTTACATCTTAGCTTCCTTGGCCATCTCGTCCAATGTAAATTCCTTGGCCACAACTTTTTCCAAGAGGCGTTAAGACCCTGTAACTGCGTCCAGGGTACAATGCTCATATTTTTTTGTTTTGATTCTCCACCTTTTTTTGGTTTCTTTCCTGCGGAGCTAGCTTGTTCTTTAAGCTCACCATCTTCGAACATACAAAAAATTCTCCCTTGAAGATCCCACACCTGTAAATGGTCAAACGCAAGTAGTTTAGTCTTTAATGGCGTAAGAGAATTTGTTGCACAGTCTACTGTCTAAATGCACACGGTGACTGGGCACGGTATAAATTTATACCGCGACCGGGCACGGTATAAATTTATACCGTTCCTGGTCACGGTATATATTTATACCTTGCCCGGGCACGGTATAAATTTATACCGTGACCAGGCTAATACACACTTCTAATTACGCTAAACATACTACAAAAGATTGAATTAAAGCATTTACTTACTTGACCATCTCTGAAAGCGAGCTGAAAGTAGTTATCATATTGTTTCACAGCCATAATGGGCTTCTTATCATAATCATAACTGAGGCAGCACTCTGTCACACAGGCTTCTCGAAGCTCTTGAAGCTTGTTCTTTTGTTTTTTGAAGTCCTCTCCATGCGCTTGTTTGAACTCCACGTACTCTCGGTGCATGAAACGGATCTTGTCTATTATGCTCATTTTTAGTCTAAATTCATTGTCGAGATTGTGACTCACGGCAATGACTTTTGCCTCTTCGTCTGTTACACCCACGTAAATATGCGCTTCCACGCTTTTTCACACTTCGTTACGGCTTTCTTCCTTTGATAGTTCTTTTCTTGCCTTGTAACTGTGTGTGCCTCCAAGGACATAATAGGTGTAATCTTCGAAGTCTGCCTTTTTGTAATCTTTTAATTGGTTGCACTGACTTCTATCAACCATCACAACTAGTGGCGACACATGCGCATGAGGATTCCTTCTCATTCTTTGCTTAAGGATAGCCACATGTGCCGTGTACAACTTTCGGACCTGAAGCACTCTGGCCCCATCTTCATTTTTTGGTGGCCTCTTAATAGTGCTTAGTGTCAAAGAAATGGTCTGCTTGAGGAGTTTGGTTTCATTTACATGCTTTAGAATGGCACTTGACTTGTCTGACGGCCGTACAACAATATCAGCTCCAGGAGCCTTTTGTAGAGCTTCTGCTGACTCATCTATAGTCAAGGCTTTCGTGGTTCTTTTCTTTTTGGTAGGAGGCTGTGTATCTACTACCAGGGAATGCTTTCTACCCTTTCCCTTTGGCACCACCGGTTCCTCCTCTTCTTCCTCTTCTTGTTCTGAAACCTCGTCCTTTTCGACATCTTCTTGAGGACGTGGGTACCAAAGACCCTTTACCATTTCTTTTTCTTCAAAAGTATTACTGAGGACAAAATGTCCACTACGTCCTTTAATGCAGGGTAAATTAGAAAGATGACGGTATAAATTTATACGTGAAGCCACTAAGACATACTTACATAGCCATTCTTGTAATTTTCTGCCATGTAATCATGGACGTCTTTAGGTCTGCACATGCTTATGCGGATCATTCTACTATTCAGAACATAAAAGACTTCACCCCTGTCATGATTGCACTTCATCAAAATCTCATCTTCATTTCCAGTTGCAATAAGGGTTATCATTTCCCCGGCGGGGTAGTAATCATCTTTGGTAAATTTTCCCCTCCCTGAATGGTGACACAAATAAAGGTATGCCTCTGTGGGTTTGCGCTCTCTCGCACCCCTGTGCACGTACCACGTCTGGTCTGACAGTTCATATGTTTGTGGCTCTGGTGGTGCCGCCTTTGATGATTGGCCTCTCTGTGTGAACTTGATCTTTGGGCTGAAAAGGAGCAAAAAAAACCCATTTTTACACCAAAAATACAGTTTTTCGCCACTATTTTGGACACTTTAACTGTAAGAAAACTGGCTTAAAGGACCTACAATGCACGCTATTTTAAGCCTTTATTTGTGTCATTTGACCTTTAAAACGTATAAATTTATACTCAACTACTAATGCTCAGGACATTTTTTTAGACTCTCGACACTACGAGAATAGAAGCCACAAACGTTGTCTTCTGTATAAATTTATACCGAAAGTGTTCTGGAATGGTATAAATTTATACCACTCTTATACTGCGAGTGTTCTGCAACGGTATAAATTTATACCGCTCTTGCTCGAGGCGTATAAATTTATACCGAAAACGTTCAGGAACGGTATAAATTTATACCGCTTCGTCTTTCGGCGGTATAAATTTATACCGCTGAAAGTGTTCTCGCGAATCCGGTATAAATTTATACCGCTCTTGCTCGAGGCGTATAAATTTATACCGTTCCAGAACACTTTCGGTATAAATTTATACAGAAGGACCTTAGACTCAACAGATTGAAAGAGACGAGAAACTAGAATAGTACGGAATAGACATTTACGTGGCCATGATCGTATGGATTCGCTTATAGCTGTTCGGAGAAGCAAATTGGGGAGGGTATATAAAGGCAAAGCGAGCCACGACGCGACTCGACCGGCGGCGTATGTAGAAAATAAAGTGACCGGCGCCGGGCTTAAGTACCTCTGTTAAGTGCCGTTTCGTATAGCGTTTCTCCATAAAGTTTCCAATACAAGTGTCTGTGAGTTTTCGTATAAATTTATACCATTTCTGTTCTATGTTGCCCTCCTCTGTATAAATTTATACCATCTCTGTATAAATTTATACAGTCTGCCGCCTTAAGTTTCCCTTCTCTGTATAAATTTATACCGTCTGTTCTTCTGTCGTATAAATTTATCCAACCGGAGGCTCGAGAGAAAAGAAATGCAGAGAATCCAACTCTTGTTCGCAGGCTTCCTCCTGCAATGACTTTCACACCTCCTCAACTGACACCAGGAAGTAGCCACGAAAATTCTGCCTCCGATATTCAAACCCCCGGCTCTGTTGAGTTTACTCAAAGACGACCGCCTTCGGCTTCCACCACCGGTTCAATTTACTCCACCACACCCCGCGCTCACGAGCGTCGTTTGCCCCCACCAATGCGTTTTACTCCACCACGGGCTAGAGAGCTCGGACTACCTCCTCCAGGTTCATTTTAGTATCGCCGCCCATAGTCCACCGTAGGGCTGCATCCCCGAGGCAAATCACGCCAACTCCATCCATTTCGCTAACCGGTACTACAACAAGTGGGGCGGCACACGCCACACGCAACTCCCCGTGTTCTACACGACGCCGAGAGCTGGTTAATTACGTCACCAACCTCGATTGCTTTTTCCCAGAGAGAGGGAAAGCACCCCCGGACTTGCCCACACCAAACTTCTCAGCATCTACTAGTACACCTCATGTTGATCTCTCAGACGAAGAAACACCACATGTTGATCTCTCAGACGAGGACCTACCAAAGCCACAAGACTCTATGTTCGAATTCAAAGCTCCCGCAAGTAAGAATCTCAAGCGTAACTTACACAAGAAAGCATGTACAACCCAAAGAAGAAAGAAACTCATGGACGAGGCTCACTTGAGGGCAACATATACAAAGCACTGTTGTTCTCAACGTTGTTTGCTTAAGATTGGACTAAAGGAATTGAGGTTGTTTCGTGATAGTTACAGTTCAATGACTCTGCTAGACCAAAGGGGCTACTTAGCCTTCAATATTAGGCCAGATGATGGTGAGAAGTTTACTTACACAGTTGGTGGCCACACCGTCTGTCAAACAGCCTTTAAATTGATTCATGCTTTAGGCAGCAGACGACTTGACCGCCTGAAGAAAAGGCTTGACAAGAATCCGGGCATTAATGACTACTGCCATTCAGGAGGTATATCCAGAATTCATGCCCTTCAATGTGTTTCCTGGATGGAAGGTTTCTTTAAGGAGTCTTGCGAGAAACTCCCTAACAGCCCCATTTACCACTTGAGTGACAACTTCACGAAACGTGAAGTCTACGATAATTATAAGGACATGTGTGTTGATTTTGGAGAACGCCATATCCGCTACTCTTACTTCACGTGCTTTCTGGAAAAAGAGTTTTTTCAGATCCATTCCTAGAAAGCACCGGATGTCCATTTTGTGCTACATGCTCTAAATTAAAAGCTCAGAGACAAAATGCAAGGACACTTCACACTAAAAGTAAGCTTCCAGGACGTGTTCTTGCCTAGTTCTACTTAAAAATAGGTTCTTTCCTAAACATGTTTTCATTTTAGATGCATTGAAAGAGAAACCGAACAAGTCTGAGAGAACAACAATCTTTGGAAAGGAGAAAATTGACAAAACATAGGAAGAAAACCTTTGGAACAACCACTCAACTACATATCGGTTGTTATTGATGGAATGGACCAGAAGAAGAAGACCACCCTACCACATTTTGTCAATGTGCCTAAGGATCTTCTTTGAAGAAGATTTCATACACACCGCATGTTGTTGGTGCTATGGTATTTAATGGAAAACTATCTTGCAAGGCATTTTTGAACTATCCAAACATTCATGCTGATCCAAATCTCACTATCACAATATTGAATAAGCTTCTCTCCAATCTAGAACATATACCACGGTTCTATATCTTGACTAGACAACACGACAAGAGAAAATAAGAATCGGCGTTGTTTGCTTCTTTGTGCTATGTTAGTTGAGAACTAAATCTTCAAGAAGGTGAATATTGGTTTCTGCTTGTTGGTCATACACGATCAAATTGATCGGATGTTGAGAGGTTCTCTAAACGTCTTGCTTCGAAAAAAGCTCTCGACCTACCAACAATGATTGAGGTTATCCAAGATTCCTACAATCCTCGGCCCGGACATCGAGTTATTAGAAGAAACTTATGATTTCAAGGAATGGATTCTTTGGAGAGATCAAAGCGGGTCCTTTGTGCTATTGAGCCCTTGAGAAACATTACATTTCAAAGATCGGATCAAAATTTCACTTGTAGATGGCAAGGCCATCTTACAAGGAAAGAAATATGCCACATCCTTGCAAAGTGGCGGCCAACAGCCAGTATTCAATTCATTAGCACCATCCCAATACTAGTTCTATGCTCTCTGCAGAGCAAATGCCTCTAAAAAGCTTGAAAGAAATCACAAAGAGTAAAAAGGAGGGAAGAGCATTTGACTCAAACAAATCATTGGATTATATTGAGACAAGTATTGATCGTGCTCTAACCACTTTGGGGAGGCGAAGCTTTATGGTGGCCTCAGTTTTTTTTTCAAGAGCGTGATATGTTGCAAGCTTCATTACAAGGTCGAAGAACGGGTTACATTCAATCGGCCATCTAGGCAAACTCTCCCCTGTGCAAGTTGAGAATCAAGAGGAACATGTAGAGATATTGGATAGCTCGGATGAAGATGACAGAGTCATGTACACCGCCCCGGACGCATGGCACAACAAGTTGCTTGAGTATCCGGGTTGATCTCGAGATTGAGAAAGGAATGCTCATAGCTGTCCCGGTGATAATGATGAATCTGGGAAGCCATTTTGGCTAGCTAAAATCTTGGAGGTAACAAGAGAGGATGGAATTCCCACTCAATTAAAAGTGCTTTGGATGAGAACGAATCTTCGCCAATGCTTTTCGATTGGGAGTTATACTTTGGAGATGGTAAAAGCAGAGTGGGAAAGAGAGCAAAGTCCAAAGCAAAACACCGGCTTTGTCATAGATCTAGCTGAAGTAAAGGTTCTTGCATATGACTCGCGATTCGATTTGCTTTGCTAATAAGTTACGTATGGTCACTCAAACTTTAATAAAGGTCGGCATGTGGATTAGACAAACAACCTAGAAAGGTGGCAAAAAAGATGATGATGAAGACTCACTTGTAGGCGGTGAGGAAGAAGATCGTTCGAAAGTACATCCGGTTTTGAGAGTGAAGCTGAGGATGAAGGCTCAAGTGATCGGGGATTAAATGAGTGGGAGGATGAGATGCATCGATCTTCTTTGCAAAATGTAAGTTTGTCCGATGACTCGAACATGTAAAGAACAGAAAGTGCAGGTGATGAGTGTTTGTCAAAATGTCCTATATTTTTGACAACAATTTTCACAACCTTGAATATATCACTTCTTTGTCACTCTACTACCCTTGCTATTTTGTTTATTGCCCCTTTTTTGCTACACTTTATATAAGTAACTATTTTTTGTTCTAAATTAGGAGGATGAAAATTGCTATTTAAAATTTTTGCATGGAAGTTATGTTCAATCAACCCCTCAAAAAAGGTACCTAAATTACCTAAATTGTCACACCTGTCACAAAAAAAATCTTAAAAATGGACTTTTTTAAGGGAATTTTAGGGAATCTTTCAAAGATTCCTTTTGAAGTGCGTTTGCAGCAAATAAGTGCGTTTCATTTTAAACTTTGTTTAATGAGCCACATTAATTAAGTACTAAAGTAATGGCTCTTTCAATGTACAATTCAATTTGATCACATCTTTCTATTACGTTGGATTGCAAACGTTTTGTTGTAGCGTGTCATTCATGTGATATGTGGAAACCATTCTTCTTTCTACACCAAGTAGTTTACTTCATAGGAAGTAGTTTCTAGCATGTACCTAGTATCTACAAATGATATACCATAATGATTTTTGAAGCTATTTGTGGTCTCATAATAAATGACTATAAAGCCATGTAAGTAATGACATTGAATCCTCGCACATATGTTCGTTTGCGATAAGGTCTCATAATTGTAACCATTTTCTTTTGATGTTCATATATCCATCTTTGACCCACGTACGAAGAGAGGATTTATCTGGCTTTGTATTATTCCCTCAAAATAAATAAAAATCCTTTTTTTTTTATCCCTCAAAAAATAAGAAATAAAAAGGCATAAAGGCAGGCTTGGGGCAAAGCTATGCTTTTAAAGAGATGAGGAGTTGGAAGAAGTTGTTGTGTATTTTTTTTGGGGTAATGACTAACTCCCTAAGCTTGTGAACGGACAAAAAATAGATTTGGAGATCACAAATGGAGGAGTCAGATAAAATTAATTGGAAGGGCACACGTGATACCATATAGTTTTTGGATCATAGGTGAAGCTTAAAGGATTTAAAGTTCGGTGCTTGGATCATAGTGGAAATTTAAAGTTTGGTTGTTGTTCTTTATTAATAAAAAGTTCATGCTCTCACTCAACCTAATAACCTAAAGCATCTTAGTTATTTACATCAATATCTTTGGATTTAAGAGTATGGCAATTTTTCAAAAGGCATGTGTTACCTATTATATTGTTTGCCTCATCTAGCCATCCAATGCACATGAAGAGATCAATCATATAGTGGTATGTTGCTCTCTAAATGGTGTGAGACAGTACCGCGTAAGAAAATATACGTATACCTACATCCAAAAATTAAACTCAGTGGGAAATCCTAACCCCTAGAACAAATGGTCATATCCACCTTATCTAACTTTAATCACTAAGTTTAACTCTATCTCTAACCCTATCATGACCATATGGCAAATGGTATCCATAGTGCTCCAACCCTATGTGAACCCTGAATCTTGTCACTATTTGAATTATGACAATATAATCTTTGTAATAAAAGAAGAATTTTTCGGATTGGCGTAACCCCTTTGCCATGATATGGACCATGAATATTAGATTAAATTTGGAAAATTTGATATAGATTAAAAGTAATAATTTTTTTTTTTTTAAGTAATAATTTTTGCTCGTCTATAGAAGCCTTCATTTCAAATCAAAATTAAATTAATATATTCCATGAGATTTGGGGAAGCCAATAATTACATATATAGAAACATCCTTTGGCTAGTGCATACTATTTGCAGAGTAGGAATATGGTGACATCTAAATCAAAGCAGCATGAAGCTGGAGTCGTGAAAAATACCAGGGTGACTTTACATTACAACTATGGAATAGATTTCTTCTCAAGATTCTAAGATTCCAAAAAGGTTCGTTGAGATTTGTTGCGATTCCTCAAGATTATCCAACTACAAGATGTGCTACTTGTTGAAATTCAAAATATTAGGAATATATAGCACAATAACAGGGGGTTAGTTTTATAGTTTTATATGCTTTTTGGCATGGTTTTACTATGATTTTGATGATGTATTCATTGGGGCATACTAGTATTTCTAGAGTGTGTCATTTTTTGGCGTTGATTTTGCTTAAACAATCAAATGGCTGTTGTCAGGTAATACTGCATTTATATGCAATATATTTTAGATCTTCACATGCGAAGGTTGAAATGGAATTTTTAGATTTTCTTGTGAAGCCGAATATGGGCGGCATTGCATGGCTTTGCATTGGAAAAGGGCTTCCAAACCCCAGAATCAGCAATGTAATGGGGAAGGGCAGAATTTTGTGCAGGGGGTTGAAGAAACGTTGCAAATGCCTCTTTTGTCGATGGTACATATGGTTTTGCACGGATGGTTTTTGCAGATGGTTTTGCACGGATGGTTTTGCGCAGATGGTTTCTGCGGATCTCATAGCAAAGGAGGCATCTAGGGAAGCTCAAAGAGCACAGATGGGCTGACATGGTATTATGGCAAGATTCTTCTGCAATTTATGTATGAGGTTGTTCTAAAGGGGTCTGCCACAACTTCAGTTTTCTTCAGCCTGTTGCTGCATATATATCAGAGCATACATGCTCGCCTTGCTCTTTATCTCATTTGGCTGATGGTATTCTCCCTCATTCCCTTGATATGAAGTAGGGATGTGCAACACCGGAGACACCGGAGACAAAGCCACAACTAGGAACGCATTTCAACATGTATTTGAATCTTTGACTCTGTAAGTTAATTTTTTGCTTGCTTTTTCTGAAAAGGAAGACCATTTCGTCTCTTAGCACAACATCCACTAGTAGATGGAGCCAAGATACATTTGGAAATTCTTGGACGTTTCTTATCTTCACTATTCATATGTTTACTATGTGAGTACATGGTTTCTTTTTGGTCATATGTTTACTACCTGAGTAAATATTATGAGCTTTTTCACACAACACTATTTCTACTAAGAAAAACGTTTTCCACCATCCTACGGTCCTTGTGCTTTTTTTCACTCCAGTTTACCCAGTATAGGTTATTGCTCTGCTCTTACAAATATATAGGTTATTGCTCTGCTCTTCGTACAAATATTGTTGTCCATGATTGGCAGAACATAGATGCCTTGTGCTATGGCAGTTTGCAGGCATACATCCAGGTTTGAAAAAAAGCTTTTGGTGGATGTTTATAGTACCTCAACCGTGAGATGTCTTTGCTATGCAGTGTATAATGTTTGACTCCGAACAAAGATGCAAAGTTGCATATGAACAACAAAACTAGCCATATATATGATAGATATTGCAGCTCATGGACTTTGATTCCAATATGTAGCAATACAATATAATAGTTGTTGTTGCCCTCATCTTTTGCTTAGTGCGTCCTCTTTTTCAGAATGGAATTAACATATGTTTTACGCATGCACCATAATGCTTGCCATGGCAAAGCATGCTGGCGTAGATGGCAACACATGTTCCACATGTCTAGCATATGCACAACAACATCAAATTTACAATTTAAGAATAAGAATAAGAATAAGAATAAGAATAAGAATAAGAATAAGAATAAGAATAAGAATAAGAATAAGAATAAGAATAAGAATAAGAATAAGAATAAGAATAAGAATAAGAATAAGAATAAGAATAAGAATAAGAATAAGAATAAGAATAAGAATAAGAATAAGAATAAGAATAAGAATAAGAATAAGAATAAGAAAAGAATAAGAAAAAAGAATAAGAATAAGAATAAGAATAAGAATAAGAATAAGAATAAGAATAAGAATAAGAATAAGAATAAGAATAAGAATAAGAATAAGAATAAGAATAAGAATAAGAATAAGAATAGGTTTTTAGCGTCCACGGAGACCAATTGGCCTATGGGACCCAAACCAAAAAGAGAACAGCAAGCCTATTACTGACAGGATTAAAAAACCCCCGCCCCGAAGGGTAAGGGATAGCATATGCGCGACAACATCAAATTTACAATTTAGGGGAGATCCTGCACCTATCAAAATGTGATATTTAGGATGGAGTAAACTATGGAGACTTGCGCTCTATAATTTACGACAAGAAATGTATGGGCGGGCATAGGTGTTGTGATTATGGGGTTTCATTGCGTGTCTTTATGCCATTTTTAGCTTACAACTAAATTAAAGTTTTAATTGAACTTTGTTTTGCCAACTAAAAATATAAAATCTTTTCATTTCAGGCTCAACTAGAACATCCAAGCTTTTTAATGATTAGTATTTAAGCTCTTAAAATTTACCTATGTTTGCTTTTGCTAGTTTTTTTCAAATAACAACCACCATTAACATTAATCAACCCAAACCATTAATCTAACACTTTTAAATTAAAACCCCCTGAAACCCCCTTTGGATTGGGTGCATATTCACACAGAGTGTTAAGAAGGGCAGGGAGAGCCCCTAAAAACTTACAATACATGTACAAAATTATAAGTACATTCCCTCAAACTTTATAGTATTTTGCAAGCCTCAATATATAGTATAGAAAAACGTGTACAAGCATACCCCACAAACGAGGATCACTGTGTACGGTCTGGATCGAGGAGTAAAGGACAAATATGCCCATCTGACAGCTCTCAGTGCCTGGAGTAACCCCCCGTGTGAATAGAATAGAATACATTAATGTCCCTTGTGCCGTAAGGCCCCTGGACTTGTGTAGCATGGGCGAGCTCCCTAAAAGGGTGCTACTAGCACATCATGCTGTTATAATGTAGCCTTTTCTGAAGGCTGACTTTTTTCTTTTAATACCGGCATCCTGCTTTATCTCGGCTTCATGGCCGTGCAGTGATGCGTCGTTATCAATCAGCTTTTAGCTGAACAATTTGTGTGAGGCTATATGACCCGCTTTGTACAGATCATATTACAAGCCCTCTCTCACTGTGTACTTCTCGTATGCGGTGCGTCATCCTTTGGATCGTAATGCGCGGATCCGTAATGATTCTGTCATCGTCATCGGCTGTGTGGTGGTTTCCCCCACCTTATATTTACGTATGCGTCACGATGTCTCCGTAGGCCAGAGGCGGTCATTAAGCATATGATTCTCATCCTCTATTCTCCCCCCGTTACATATTACGCATATCCTGTCCTCCTTGTCTACCCCTCTCCATCTGTCTTTTTTCGATTCTTAGGTCATGACTTCCCATCCCGAATCGACCGGGGATGTCCTTACATTTTTTCCCCAATGTGTTATCTCGGTATATCACGGTGTCCTATTTGTTGTCACGGGTTGAAAACATGCGAGCGGTCTATCTTGGGTCTGTGTGTCTTTGCGACCATGCTCTTGTCGCTCACGTCTGTCCCTCCTCATTCCTTTGCCCTCTTCTATTAGGTCACTTTCGGGTTTAATCCCATCCATGCGGTCCATGTTGCCACATCTTTAAACCATCCAGTGTTTTCGAGGATGTGTGATTTTGCTGATTCGGTGATTGCGATGCTGGACAGTTTCCCTTGTATGTCCCCTGCATTGTCTCTGAGCAGATATCTCATGGTTCTCTCCCATGCTCTCACCTCCATCGGCTTTTGCCCTGTTTCGAGGACCATGATTGTCAGCGGCGTGTTTGTCCTTACCACGAATTCAATGCATTGCCATTGTCTAAGAATCCCTTCTTGCTTTTCCCAATTTCTTTTACGTTAAACTTTGGTCCCCATGCTTACGCTCAGGTATAAGCGAGTAGTGGCTACCGCTGCACTAAATAGGTAACATTTGATGTCCCAATCGGTTATTGCATACGTTACTTTTGTTTTTCATGTTAAAGTAGCTTCCTATAGCTGATTGGAATCTGGCGTTAGCTCCCTTGGCCCATTTCCCTGTGCCATGCGCATCATAACCTAGATATCTGTATTCTGTTGCTTCCTCTATCTCTTTTTCTTTATATCTGAAAGGTTTGTGCTTGTTCTTGTGTCCAAAGATGACTATCTTAGTTTTTGCTAGATTCCTTTGTCAGCCCGTCTCCTCACAAAACTGTTCTAGAATTTTGAGCAAAATTGCATCCCCTTGTTTTTGTTGACATCATCTTGAGGTCATCCGCATATAGCATTATTGGTACCTTTCGTGTCTCCTAGTGTGGGGGCATATTCGGTCCCCTTCTTTCGTTACGCGCTATGTATCCCGTAAGCGCATCTATGTATATACCAAACAGAGTTGGGGATAACGGACATCCCTGCTTTACACCAGTGTCACAGACTATCGGCTGTCCCTCCTTTTCCATCTTAGCGTACACCTTGTGGTATAGTCTTGCGATCGATCCTATCATATTTATCGGGGCTTGCATGTCCATCAGTCTTTTAATGACTTCTCTCTCGATTTTGTATCAAATGCTTTTACGAAATCTACAAAGCGGTGACTTATTTTTCTCTCCGCACTTTGTTATGCTCTATTAATATCCGAAGAGTCACGAGATGGTCTGTGGTTGAGTGTTCTGGTCTGAACCCTGCTTGTCCTTGTGCTCTCATATTTCCTTCTTCTGCCCATTTCTTTAGTTTGTTATCCAGAGCCTTTCCAAACCATTTTGCGAAAATCGAGCTTACCATTATCGTCCTATAGTTTCCTGGGTCTCCTCTATTTCCTGCCTTATGTAGAGGTATGACTCTGTTGTATGTCCATCTGTCTGGAAGTCCTGTATGTATGATGCCATTGAAAATGTCTGTAACCTGTCTACCAATTTCTGTCTCTGCACATTTCAGCAATTCCACGGTCAGGCCGTATAGGTCCGGTGCTTTATGGTTAGCCATCCTGTTTAGGGCTAGCATTACTTCTAGCATGTTGAAGCATGGTTTATCCGGGTCATGTTGCATTGGTATTGGCACCGGAGGTGCCCCCGTCTTGTATAATTTGTCCAGGTAACTCTCCCATCCCTCGATTCCAATGTCCTCTTGTTCATTCCTTGCTTTCATATTGCTGCCCCCTCCTTTGTTTTTGAGTCCCCTTCAGAATCTTCGGGGCTGCTTTTTCAACAATTTTCCCAGATACCATTGGTGTTGTAGCAGGTTATTGTATCTTTTCTTCTTCAGTAATCTTATGTATGCTGCTTTTTCTTCCCGGTATGTCTCCTTTCCCCTGTGCCTTTTTGTTCTCCTCTTGTGTTCTCTACACTCGTCATCATACCATACTGAAGCTCTGAATGCCCTGTTTTTCCTAATTTTGATCTTTTTCCCAAATACGTCTGTTGCTACCCTTACCATGATGTCATTGAGGGTGTTTCCATTATCACTCGCATTGTGTTTTCCCCAATCCCATGTTCCCATTTCCTCCCTGATCGCTTGGATGAAGGTTTCTGCGTATTTCTCCTGGAATTGAATCCTCACCCTGTCTTCCTTATCATCCTTTTTTCCTGTGCGATCTTTTTGTGGCTTTCTATCCAGTCTGATTGTTAATTTAATCGGTCTATGGCTTTCCCCTTTCCCAGTCGGCCATTCTTGTAGCATCACCTCTTCTATCTTATCCGCTACTTGATCGTTCAGAATTATATAATCCACTATGCTCTTACCATGTGTGTTTTTGCTCGTAAAACCTCATGATCCCTTCCATTTTTTCACGCCATTAGCTATGATCATCCCTGTTGCCATGCAGACTTCCAACAGTAATTCACCCCTAGCATTGACCTCTGTCTTATCTTCTGTATCCCTCTGCCATTCCTGTGTCCTTGCCGTATACACTATTTGGCCATCCTTCTCGTCCGTGTGTGTGCTTTGTGCCTGTTCTTGTCTGGTTGTGGCATTTAGATCTCCTACTATAATCACTGGTCCCTGTTCCTTCCATTTCGTTATGTTCTCTCCCAGATCCAGCAATTCTAGCTTATCACTTTTTGGCGGGTAATATGTAATTATCAGAACTATCTCTTGTTTGTTTTTCAATTGGATATTCAAGACCATATATCTTTTATTGATATCTGAATGTAACATACATGCATTGTTGGCTACACTATTCTTTATATAACAAGCCAGACCTGCACTCCCCCTCCCTATCTTAAAATCCCTATCTTTCCAGCATGTGAATAACTGGTATCCTTCCTCCTCTGGCAGCCTTTTGACGTTATGCTCCCATGTCTCCGTCAGGCATATTATGTCACAGCCATGGGCACCTTCTAGTCTTTCTCCATCATCCCATGGGTACCCGGTACAGTTCCAGTACCATAATGTCAGCGTCTCTTCCCCCGAGGTTGCTCCTTTGGGGTCTCCATGTTTTCTGTGCCATTGCCTGTTCTCCTTGGCCTCCCCCTGGTTTTCATTGTCGGAGTTGGTCCTCCGAACCCTGCCTGTGTTGCTCGCTCTTCGTTTCCCCCGCTTCCGCTTCTTCCTATTACTCTGTTCTGGTTCCCTTCTACCGTGATTATTCTCAGTGCTTCCCCCAGCAGTCTGTTCTCCGGCCCCTGTTGCATAGACTTCAGGGGGTATATGTTTTCCTTTTCTGCTTCCGTTGATTTTGCTATCCCCTGCACCCCAGCTGTCTGTTCTTGCGGTTGAGTCATTTGCTCTCTTACCCTCTTGTGTATGTAGACCTTGCCATTCTTGACCCCCGCCTGTATCCCTGCTTGGTTCAGTTCCCTGGCTTTGGCCAATTCCCTGTGTAGCCCCTGTCTCTGCATCACCGTTAAGGACTCCTGTACTTTGATTCCATTTCTCAATCTGGATCCCATCCGCAGTATCCTCTCCTTGGTTGCCATGTCTCTCAGTGTCAAGTTTATGTGCCTCGATCTTCCCCTCCATTGACCTGATCGGAGGGCTTTGACGATGGCGCCCTGTGTTCCTTGAACCTTTGTCTCTATCATCACTGCTTGATAACTTCGGTATATATCCTCGTTAGGTCTTTCTGCTATCCCAATTAGCCTAACATCATGCTTAATTTTATTTTGCTCCTCATATTCCATTAAATGTGGTTTTATCCTATCAAATGATTCCCATGCATCCAGCTCAACATTTGATTTCTCTAATTCAACCAACCTTTGCAAGATCTTTGCTTTCTCTTCTTCGATCTCGTCCATTCTGCGCTGCATTTCCTCGTTCAGCTTCTCCATCCCTCCTACTCTCATGTCCAAGCCATTGATGGCTATCTTGTTGCTGTTGCACGTTTCAGCCAGTGCGTTGAGAGCATCCAGGTTTGGGATCTTTGATTCTAGCCACTTATCCATCTGTGCCAGGAAGTCCCTAAGATCCTGTTGGCTCGCTGGGGCTCTTGCCACCTCCGATCTCCTCTGCTGGCTGCTGTTGATACTGTCGGCCATAGCTCTCGTTTGCAAGGAAACTCTGTTAGGAAAAACTCTGTGGTGGCTCTAGGCAGTGCGATCGTGCTAGACTCTCACTTGTAAGATAGCTGTATTCTCTCGCCCAGACTTTATATTTCCTGCTTCTAAACGGTATTTTTATTCCTGATTACCGTTCTAATTTTGAATCAAAAGGAGGTTTCAGGGGGTTTTAATTTAAAAATGTTAGATTTAATGGTTTGGGTTGATTAATGTTAATGGTGGTGCACAGTTCATTCAGAATAATATATATTTTGGATGTGGCATTCCTTTTTGTTTTATTGCAAAAGCTTGAGTATGAAATAAGGGCATTTTGCAGCTTATTATCAATGCAAGAAATGTTTCACAAGAAAAAGCTCAATTGTTTCATATTAGGAACAAGAAAACTCTCCCTCCCATAGAACAACTTGCCTTTGCTAAGGAACACAGATACTTGACCATTTTTTATTTGTCCATAAAATTGAATCATGTTTCCAAGGATCCAACATTTTGGCATCCTGGGCTTTAGTCTGGTGTATCCTCATAGATTTCCAAGGTAGCCTAACCATTCCTGCCAAATAACAATATGTAAGAAAGTCAATCATGAGGCTGAGATCCAGCCATGTTGATTATACTCCAAGTTATCCAGCATCTGTACATCACTAGAACATAGATACACATAAAAGATTATATAAAGGCGATTTTGATGATATGTAAAACATGATGCCAATCTTCTTTAATGCCTCTCTCTGAGCAAGTACTAAGAAACAACTATATTCCGTAGTATAAGAGTACGATTTCAAGCTATTATACAAGCCTTTGAAAAGTTTGCACTTGCCTAATGAATCTTTTCTATCTTGGCTTCAAGTTTAGCTTCAAGTAGTGCTATAGTCTAGTACAGTACGTGCATTGTTTGGGTTGCAAAGCTTAAGCCTTATGCCAAATCACAACCTCAAATCATAGCTGTTGAAGGGAAGAAATTAGCAAAAGTTTTGCACACACTTGAAAGCTTACTGCTCATGCAGTAGTGGATTAGATTATGCAGCCAACAAAGCAGTCAATTAATATAGTCCCGTTTACATGGTTTTGTACACGTTTTCCTCTCTGTAATTGTCGTTTTACAGCATTGTTGGGAACTGAGCTTAACCAACGTACTTACTAACCAAGATGAAAAGAATACAAGAGAATATCACCTAAGGATCCTGGCACAACTCCCTAAAAGGAATGGTTGTATATGGCTTTGTATAATGAGCTATGTCACACAATGACTAAATAACTGTCGCCCATGTATAGTACATGTATTAGTCCAAGGTTCGACCAAATATTTTAACATTAAGAAATTAGTTTGTCTCGAGGGCTCAGCTTAACGTCAGCATACATCTCCGTTCTGCTCAAGATTGTTCAACATCTATATTTATGTTCTAAAACAAGGATTTCCTATGCTCAGCCCATCGCTGTGGTGGTTTAATGGTAAGGCCTTGCGTTGGGGTGACCCCCACCAGGGTTCAAAACCCACTAGCTACCATCGGGTGGGAGACGTGGGTGGGTACAAGTCCCACCAAACCTTGCCTTAAAAAAAAAAAAAAAAAAAAAAAAACTTTTAAACTCACAAGCATGGCATTCCGAAGGATTTTCCTATGACTTTTAAACTCACAAGGATTTCCTATGACTTTTAAACTTTTCCTATCTATCTGCCTATAAGTCAGAATGTACTACACAATCAGCCAGCTTTTGATCTTGCTGACGTACTGTAACAATTCGAAGTTCATCAATATTGCTTGCTAGTGTTTCCCATTGTCTCACATTCGATGGAGAAATGCCTTGCCAAGAAATCTTGCTTTTGAACTTTGGCTCGGTTCTCAGTTCCCTGTATAATCTATGCCCTGAAACTAGATCATCTTCAATCCTGCAGAAGTTATATTTACAAATAGGATAAGTATACTGCTATAGGAGATTCTTCTCACCTTATTCTATGATAAAGAGAAGTCCTCTTCAAATATGTCTAAAATGTATGGCTCTTTGAAGCAGAAAATAAATTTAGGGCCCCATATTAACCCTCAAAGGCATGGCCAGACCAATTGTATTCTAAATATAAATTGTAAATGCTACCTCAAGCAATATATAGAATAGAATAAAATAGAATAGAATAGAATAGAATATACATTAACGTCCCTCAGGCCGTGAGGCCCCCGGACTTGTGTAGCGTCCTGCGAGCTTCCAAAGGGTGCTGCCAGCAAACAGACGCATAGGTTTATGTAGCCATCTAGCGGGATTCTCTTGTTCTTTTATATTACCCACATCGTGCTTATAGTTGGCTTCTTGGCCATACACAATGCATCGCTATAAACAGTTTTGAACTGTACTTTGTGGGCCCCTCTGATCCGCCTCATCCGTGCTTCTCAGATTATTAGCCCTCTCTCTTTGTGCACCCCCGGTGTCTTATTATCATCTCTTTTATAGCTTTCGCTACATCTGTGAGTGTCTCTTCTTTGTCCATCAGTGCTGGGAGTGGGAGATCCCACCTGACCTTGTTAAATTTGGACCTTATGTCTGTGTATACCGGGCACTCCTTTACCATGTGTGCTTCGTCTTCTATTTTTCTTGAATCGCATATTCGACATATTCGTTCTGCTCTATCTATTTTTCTCCATCTATCTTTCTCAATTCGGAGGTCGTGGCTCCCCATTCTGAATCTCACCAGTGTTCCCCTGTTACTCTTATTCAACATGCTGCTTTTGTACGTGATATGCCCTATCTGTCCCCCTGGGTTGAAGGTTCCCAGTAGCCAGTTTGCTTTGGGCCCTGTGTGCCGTGCCAGCCAGCCCCTCATTGCTCTGCCTGCCCATTCTTCGTCCCATCCGTCCGCTTGTATAATCTGGCTTAGTTGCATCCCCATGCTTGCCGTCCACTTTGCCACTTCGTTAAACCATCCCTTGCCTGTTGTTATGTGTTGTTTTGCTGATTCCTCTATCGCCAGTGACGACATTTTGTCCTCTTTTCCATAGTTGTTGTCCTTTATTAGGTACCTAATTGTTCTTTCCCATGCCCTCACTTCCATTGGCTTTTCCCCTGTCTCATATAAGATTGTTGCTAGAGATGTACCTGTTTTCACCTGAAATTCCTGTCCGTGCCATTGCCTCAATATGCCTTCCTGTTTTTCCCATTTCTTCTCTGATAGGCCTGGTCCCCATGTCTCGCATCCGTACACCTGTGTTGATGCTACTAATGTGCTAAATAGGTATGTTTTGATTTCCCAGTTGGTGATCCTATTGTTGTTACAATAATTCATCATGATGTAATAATTACCTATCGCTGCTTGGAATCTGGTATCTGCCCATGTGTGTCATATCCCAGATATCTGTACCCTGTGGCTTCCTCTAGTTCTTTCCCCTTATATTTAAAGGGTCTGTGTTTTATCTTTGTACCGAAGGTCACTATTTTTGTTTTGTCCAGGTTGACTGTCAGTCCTGTCTCCGCACAAAACTCTTCTAGTATCTCTAGCAGTCTGTGCATTCCTTTGGCTTTGGTCGCCATCATACCTAAATCATCCGCATATAGCATTATTGGGACTTTTGTTCTCCCTATCATTGGTGCTTCACTGTCTCCCCCTCTCTCCTTGACAAATTCCTGTAGGGCATCTATGTATATCCCAAAAAGTGTGGGTGATAGTGGGCATCCTTGCTTTACTCCTGTGTCGCAGTCTATGGCTTCCCCTTCCCCATCTGTCTTGGCATATACCTTTTGGTATAGCCTTGCAATTGATCCTACTAACCCTTCTGGTGCTCTTAGTCCTATTAGTCTAAGTAGGAGTTTATCTCTGGGTACTGTGTCGAAGGCTTTTTTAAAGTCCACGAAGCAGCATATGATCTTCTTGTTACTCTCCTTTGTCTGCTCTATCATTATCCTTAGGGTCACCAGATGATCCGTGGTCGAGTACTCTGGTCGAAAACCAGCCTGGCCTTGTGCTCTTTTCCCTGCTTCTGCCCACGTTTTCAGTTTATGATCCAAAGTTTTCCCGAACCATTTCGCGAATACTGAGCTGATCATAATAGTCCTGTAATTACTCGGTTCCTCTTTGCTTCCTCCTTTATGGAGCGGGATTACTTTATTAAACTGCCATCTTTCCGGTAGACCTGAATGTACTATCTCATTGAATATTTCTGTTATGGTCCCTACTATCTCTGTCCCTACACATTTCAACATCTCAGCTGTTAGCCCATATAGATCCGGAGCCTTATTGTTTGCCATTTTGTTTAGTGCCCATGTCACCTCTTCCTTGGAGAAGGGAGGTTTGTGTCTACCTTCTGGGGCCATGATTGGTGCAGCCCCTATTTTGTACAGACGTTCCAGGTATCTTGTCCAGTCTATCTCTATTTCCATTTCCATTCCTCCCCCCTCCTCTCCTGCTACTGTGCTCGCTTTTGTTTTTGAGCCTTTTTTCATATTGTTCCAGAATACCTTAGGTCGCTTTTTCAGGTCTTCGGCCAGTCCCCATTGGTGGTTTTTCAGGTCCTGAGCTTTCTTTCTTTTCAGTATCTTCACATATTTGCTGCGTTCCTCTTGGTATGTCTCAGTTCCTTTTGCCTGTTTGACTTTCCTTCATTGTTCCATGCATGCTGCGTCAAACCATACTGACCTTCGAAATGCTATAGCCCTTCTTCCTCTTTCTCTTCTTCCGAATGCCATTTTTGCTGCTTCTTCCAAGATGTCATTCATGTCGTTCCCTCTGTCCTTCATTCCCTCTCCCCATTCTTTTTCTTTTATTCTCTTTTTTACCATTTTTATGAATGTTCCCACTCTGTTTTCTCTGAATTTGACTGTTATTTTGGCCTGTTTGCCTCTTCCTTGCCTGCCATCTGTTCTTCCCCTTGCCACATTCATCTTGAGCAGGATGGGTCTGTGTCCCTCCCTCCCTCCTACCGGCCATTCCTCTAACTCCATCTTTCCGATTTCCTTTATTGCTTCCTCATTTGCTATCAGATAGTCTACTATACTGCTCCCGTGAGCGTTTGTGCTCGTGAACTGGCCTGAATCCTGCCATCTTCTTAGGCCATTGCATATAATTGTATCTGTAGCTGTACATACCTCTATCAGCGTTTCTCCTCTCGCTGCACCTCCATTTCATCTACTGTGTTCCGTTGCCATTCTTCCCCTCTTCCTGTCTGTGTCCACTGTCCACTCTCCTTGTCTATCCCTGCTTTCTGTGCCTATTCTTGTCCCGTCCTTGCGTTAATATCCCCCACTATGATCAACAGTCCCTTATCCCTGTGTTTCATGACAATTTCACCCATGCTTAATAGTTCCAGTTTATCACATTGAGGTGGATAATATACTATTAGCAGATATAGATTTCTGTAATCAAGCAACACAATATTTATAAGCATGTATCTTTTATTAATGTCATTTTCCAAAATACATGCTTTTTTGACGCTGTTATTCCTAATGTAGCAAGCTAGCCCTGCGCTTCCTCTCCCTATTTTGTAGTTCTTTTCCCTCCAGCACGTGAACAATGTGTATCCTGGTTCATCTGGTAGCCTCTTTGTGCTGTGTTCCCACGTCTCTACCAGGCATATGATATCATGATCTCTTGATGCGTGTAGGCGTTCTCCATCATCCCAAGGATATCCCGTGCAATTCCAGTACTATATCGTTACTTCTTCCTTCCTTTCTGCACCCCCTGCCTCCCTGGTGATCCAGTGCGTGTCCTTTCTTTAACTGCCCCCTCGTTTTTGCTCCTTGGTCCCCCTTGTCTCCCGTGTCAGCATTATGTTCTGGTCTAGGTCTCTTCCGACCTCTTTTCCGCTTCCCCACCCTAGCTGTGTCTGTTTAGAATCTTGGGGGCTGTTTCCCGGTCTATTGACCCAGATGGTGTCGTTTTCCTTATCTGTTTCTGCTGTCCCTGTCCTTTCGTTGCCTCAGTTTCGCGGTTCCCATCCTCCCTCGGATCCTGTGGGTCCATCCCATCTCTCTGCGTTGTCGGTTCCTGCGGTGTGTTCTCTCGACCTCTTTTGAGGTAGAGTTTCCCATTCTTTACCCCTGCTTGTACTCCCGCCCGACTCAATTCTCTGACCTTCGCCAGTTCCCTGTGTAACCCCTGCCTCTGCATGGCTGTTAAGGCCTCTTGTACTTTGAGTCCATTCCTGAGTTTGAACCCTGCATGTATGATTCTTTCCTTGGCTGCCAGGTCTCTCATAGTCACATTTATATGCCTCGCCCTTCCTCTCCAAGCTCCTGCCCGGACTGCTTTCAGTATCACATTCCTGTGTTCCTGAAAAACTCTCCATTATTTCTGCAGTGACACGAAACGTGTCTTCGTTAGGCCATTCGGCTACCCCTATCAACCTTACATCATGTTTTATCTTTTCCTGTTCCTTGAACTCCACTATGTGCAGTTTAATCCTATCAAAACTCTACCATGCATCTAAATCTATTTGTTTCTTTTCTAATGTCACCAACCTTTGTATGATTTCCGCCTTCTCTTTCTCCACCTCCTCCATCCTTTTCCGAATTTCCACCTCTGTATCTTCCACCACCTGTACCCGATCTTCCACTTTCCCTATCGCTTCTTTGTTCTGTTGCACCGCGCTCGCCAGTGTATTGAGCGCTTCCATCCTCGGTACCCTGGTCTCCAGTCTTACCTCTATCTGTGCCAAGAAGTCTTGCAGGTCTTGTTTGAGTTCCTCCCTGCTGGCCCCCCCCTCCTGTTTGGCTAGCCATTTCTCCGTCTATTGTTATGGCTATACCGCTTCGCCGAATCTCTTTCCCGCCGCTTGCTCTCTTCTGTGTTTTCCTGTTTCTTGTTTCTCTTCCGCGGGCTTACTATATCGTGTTCCCTTATTTACCCGTTCGGGTGTTTCCCCCCATATCCTTTCAATTTTTGAATTTCAAATTTCGAATTTTCCCATCCAAGATATGATTATTGGGTGCTTGTGTCCGCTCTTTAATATCGGCGTTTTTTGGTTGGCACTTCGATTTGTATTCAATTCCCTGGATTCCGTGATTTCCGTCCCTATATGTATGTACTGCCTTGTTTTTTGTATCCTTTTGGTAGTGGGTTTTTGTGACTTTGGTGCACCAACCGGAGGATTAGATCCTCACTGTCTTGGTGTACGGTTGGGGAGTTGCCTCCCACTATCCCGTACTTGGCAACCTCTGTCTTTCCACTTCCATTTTCGTTTCCATTTTATTTTATGGGCCGGGTAAGTTGGTGTCTGTTGCTTAGCGGTAGGCACCAGCCGGTGGGCTATTTCCCACTCTGTCCTGGTGTATGGCGGAGACACCCGTCTCTCTGTCCCATAGCTTTGCCTTCCACTCTTTGCACCATCTACTCCTGGACCCCTTATTGTCTCTCCAGGGCCTGTTAGGTTGGCGTATCCGCCCATCTTCCCCTTTTTACTTTTACTAGGTCGATTCCATACATCTGCGTACGTATCTATCATATCATATCATATACATCTCTACAATTACATCCATACTTACCTCTATACTTCATATAGTATATCTACACGACTTGTCGTAATATTTCTCTTTTGTCCCCTATGTGGTTCTCCAATCGTAGAGATGTTGTCCCATGGTTCATACGGCTTTTTTCTTTCGCTCGTATTTCTGCCAACCTGCTATGTCAACCTGCCCCTTCAATGGTATTATAAATATACAATAATTCCAAAGCACTTATAACATTCTCCAAATCCACAAAGTCTGATCTAAGAATGTGTGGGACACCTACTATGACAACTTGACATACTGGAAATGTGATGCAGATGTTGGGTGACATTCTCCTCATGAATGAACTGATGAAATATGCTTAATATTCATCTGCATTGTCGCATTGTGGTGCTAGAAGCTATACATGAATATATGATGTAGGAAATTTACAAGGATATTGTATTACAGTTGATGAGAAATGGAAGCTAAGCCTCCCAGAACTCGTACCCTACACATTTTTGCAAATGTCAAAATGTTTTCAATCATGCTGCATGGTTGTAGAATTGGCTAGAGAGCTGATAAAAGAAGTTATGCCCAGATTGATATGATGCTAAACTGTGTAGATTTTGCACAAGGCAATTCAATTGAAATGCCATCTTCATCCCTTCATTCAAGCATGTTTATATCATGTATCATAGTTAGATGTCATTGTATAAATATATAGCCTCCTAAATTCTAGACCATTCCCAAATTCTGTCGGTCTTTTGCTGTATTTTATATCACTTCTTTCTGAACATAGATACCTTCTTGGTCAATGGCAATTTATAAATCCTAAAACCTACACAGCTTTGTCATTTTTCTGGATGCCATATTGCAATATAAGCAAGTCACAATTATACTATTTTGCCTCGACGACCTCCACTTGCTAATGAAAGACAATCTACCATCTATTGTGACTCTAGTTTGGTCAATAAAGGCAAATTTTGGACTAGTCAAAATGCTGGCTTTAAGTCCTCGACGATAGTCATACAGGATGGAGCTCATATTGCACGATCAATTGTCTGTACATATGCATGACCCTTTAAAAAACAATAAGAGAAAGGTGAATAGGTTACTTGCACGTAATCCCCTAATAGCCAAGAGATCCACAACACGTTCGAATTGCCTGTAGCTCCAAAAGCAGATGCCAATTTGTCCTTTTCCATGCTCTACTATATACCAATGTCAATGCTGCATCGATTCTCCCAAGACTTGACCTTGGCTCCCAACTCCAAGGTAGTGCTTTAACGTCCATCATTTCCAAAACTCTTTGGAGTGCGTTCATAGCCAAAAGTGTCGTGCATAGGTAGGAATAACCCGAGTTCGACCCAAGAAGAAGGGGGCCTTCCATCCATTTGTACATGTATAAAAATCTCAATATTTATTTCACTCTAGGAAAGAAGTCCAATGATAAAACAATCTGGTTGAGAAATGATCCACTTAAGCCTTCCTTCAGGTGTCCACCTAGTATAGTTTTTTTAACTTGAGAAATGATCCTAGCATTATTTCACTTGGTAAAGACGACATAACATGCTGAAGAATAGAATAGAATAGAATAGAATAGAACAGAACAGAATAGAACAGAACAGAACAGAATAGAATAGAATAGATACTTTAACAAGAACTTGACTCGAAGTGTTGGGGGAGGGGGGATGGATGAATATTAGGCACTCAAAACTGCACTCCCTCACTGCTACTTGGGGTTAGGGAGAGGAACCCCATCCCAATGGATGAGGCTATTCTCCAGGGGCCTGGGTATCACTCATATACCTGTGGAGCTCCAGGATTATGTTGCAATCATGGAAAACTTAATTAGATTAGCAATTGAAACAAGATCAAGAGTTGCCTTCTGTAGAATTGGATTCAACTTCTTTTACTTGTGCATAGTTTGCTTTGACAGGCTAGGTTCTTTAAGGGTTCCTGCCCATAATTCTCAGTCATTCCTTGGAAATAGATTTCAGCAAAATCTCTTCATGATGAGCGCCCCAGTAGAATTTGGAGTTGAGCCAATATACTACTGGGCAGCTTTCTTCGATTCGCAGCCAGCCCAGGTACTTCACGATCTTGACGTGGTGGTTTGGAGATTCTTAGCAGTGAACTAAGGTTTAAGAGCAGTCCCTGACAGTTTTTGGGGACTCATGTCAAGATCTGGGGCTTCCCATAGTAGAGGGGATTTGGCTCTTACTTAGCTTCATATCTTTTAGCAGTCTTTTTCATTTTGTACTTTTGGGGAAGGGTGGAAGGATACAGCTGCAAGCAGGCAATCATAACTGAAGGGGGTCTTGTGACATGCCCCGTCAGTACCTCTAATTTCTCTGGTGCAATTTAGCATCTCTTTGTTCTTCTTCTTTCTCTGTTCCATTGTGCCTTCTGTGTAAAGCATGAAGCCCAAAACCACCACCAGAAAGACTCAAGCAGGAAGTTCATCCACGAAACAGAATGATCCCAAACGGATCAAAAATGAAGAATGGACCCGAATATTCTGGCTTGAGGATTGAAAGGACAAAGCTTGGAAGCTGCTTAAAGAACTTTAGACTGGGTATGAAATAATCAAAGATCAGCAGAAAGCTGTCGCATTCTGCATGGAGGTTCACGAGAATGGAGTTATCCTGCCATGTATGGAGAAATTTGTTGAGCTAGACAGAAATTATGAAAAAGGAAGGGCAAATGACAGGGACTGGGCCTGGAATATGTTGGGTCTTGTTCAAGAGATGGATCATACCCTCTATTACAGTGAAGCAAGGTCACACTGAGGTCGATTGCTGCAGTCTAAAGAACAACATTTTTCGAGAATCTATGGATGAGTTGCTGGCCAGGGCTAAAAACATCGCTATGAATTGGGATGCCCTAAAAAACAACTCCAAGGCCAGTATTAAGTTAATCTGGAGGTGGGGAAGTGTGGAAGATCATGTTATTGAGAGGCATAGGCAAAATTTCAAATCTGGGTTAACAAAGAACACAACATAATTTTTGGAGGATATTTCGACCTCTTTGGAGACTTATCAGCTAAGGCTCGAGAAAGGGATAAAGAATTGCAAGATCAGAGAAAATAATAGGTTTCTCAACCCTGCGGAGGTTGACTCATGTGATTGCAAAAATTGTAATGAAATCAAGCTTTCAATGCTTAATAGAACCAAAATGAAAGTTGGAGATAACAGAAGCCGCAACACCATTCCGGTCATCGGCAAGAACGACATAACAAAAGGTTTGGATCCTTCTACTTCTTATAAGAATATTTTATTGAAAAGCAACCTCTTGGATTTTTCCAAAACAGAGGAGAATTGTGACAATGCTCTTAAAAATGGTTTTAATGATGTTTTTGGCATTAGGGATACCTCTACTACTGATATTTTTTCCAAAAAAGCTTTTCTTATACACTTCCCTCATAAGAGCCCTTCGTTGGGAGATGTTAAGCTCTGGGTAACCAATAATCAAAACATTCCTATTCTCTCTATCCTTAAGCTTCATGGTAAAACATTCCAGATTGTCTGTAGGGAGGATGAACTTTGTGCTAAGTATATCCTTAGAAGGAAGCTTGACATGATTAATAATCATCCTTTCTATATCATGAAACGGAATTCGGATTATATCCCGGGAAGAGAGGATATGATTTACCACTTGGGTTTCCTTTCCCAACCTTTCCCCTGCCTTCTGGACTCAAGCTTAGCTCAGAGCTATTTTTGGTAGCTTGGGGGAAGTTATTGAGATAAACATCCCCCATACAAATTATCCTTCGGTGTGCATTTCTAAGTCTGTCAACTCTGACTGGAAGAAAAGTGTTAAGATCAGAACTAAGGATGGAGTTTTCATGGATCTCAAGGTCAATCATTCTAAAATACATGTTCCTACTCCTATCCACAATTCTAACTCCAAAAATAAGGGCTCTGCTATTCAGCAAGCCACCAGGCAGGTATGGGTCCCAAAGAAGAACATCCCTGGAAAGGGTGAATCGAGTGTCAAAAAGGCCCCCTGAGAGAACAAGGAGCCTAAATCTGACCAAAACTGCAACAATCAAGCCAAGATTAATATAAAAGTAATATGGTTGTTACTATTAAGAATATTAACCTCTCTGCCAGGATTGATACTTGGAACACCACTCTCTCTCTTCCGAGGCTCCCTAAGTTTCCCCCGTACATGGAAGAGGAGGAAGTCCAGGCTATGGAGATCGAGCAAAGAATTAAAAAACTTTTGAACACTGAAGAGGAAGGTTGGGACCTGGATAATAAACGGAAAGGCAAAGGTAAGAAAATAATTCTATACAGATCCCAGCAGAGCCAGCCCAAGAAAATCCACCAATCAGGCTAGATTGATGGTAAGGAAGTATAAATACTAATGGATAGAAGCATAAAATGTATCGTCTGGAATCTCCAGGGTATAAATAGTACTCTGGGATAGATTAAAGGTTTGTTTTTCCTTCCTCAACCCTGATATTCTTTTTATCCAAGAGCATAAAATACATGACTATGGTCATGAAGCTATAATTGGGTGAACTTTACCCCCTGATTTTAGTCTTTGGTCTTAGCTAACAACTCTTCTGCAGGTATAGCCCTTGCTTAGAGAAACAATTTGCAGATCTCTAGCACTTATATGATCAATGGTAGAAATGGAAGGTGGCAGATTCTTCATTGCATTATGTTTAAAGTTAAAGTTGCCTTATTTAACATTTGTGCTTATAATAACCCAGGTGAGAGGACTGTTATTTGGAATCAGATAAAAAATAGTCTAGATAATTTGCATTATGATGAGTGTGTTCTTGGAGGGGATTTAAACATGGTCACTAATGACCTTATGAAGAATACAAATTTCAGGCCTTTGCTCCCTCAGGAGAAGAATGCATGGAACAACCTCATCCATTGCCATAATTTGCAGCTGACCAATACATAGTCAAACAATATCATGGAAATGCAAAAAGCAAAATTCAATAGCTCTGTCTTCTGCAGAGGGAGAATATGAAGCTACTACACTTGCAGTCAAAGAACTTATGTGGAGCGGGAGGTTATTAAATGAACTGGAAATGACTCAGAAGGATCCCTTAATATTACAGTCAGTTAGCACAAGCTGCATTGCCATGACAAAAAAACCCTGTATTACATGAAAGAAGCAAGCACATAGAGTTGGAGATGCATTTTATTCGTGATCTGGTAAACAAGAATATTGTACATGTACATTATGTGCATGCTGAAAACCAATTAGCAGATATTCTTACAAAACCATTGATTGAGAACAAATTCGTCAAGCTGAGAAGGTTGATAAATTGCAAAGATTATAATATAAAGGAAGAGTGTTAAATTATGGTCATATTATAATCTGTGAAAGTCTACACGATGAGATATAAGAAACGGGATCCGTTCCGGAGGCCCCGTTATTTGTACCTGATAGTGTCAGGTGTACCTTCTGATGGATCACAGCCATCCATCTGTAGGGTCCATCCTGGCCATCCATTTTATACCTTCCGGGGAATCACCTAAGCAAAATACCGCCAGGCGGAATCACCGCCCTTTTATTCCACGCGACAGAATCACCATCTGGAATATCCCAGTAAAAATTCAACTGTTCTTCTGGGAGGTTTTTCAGCTAGTGCGGGCTATGGCGGCTTGCTTTGGCAATAGATGGTGATTGAACAGGCTGGGGTTGAGGAGGCGAAGTCCTGAGAAGATCTTTGAAGCTATGGCTCTTCTCCAACGCTCCATTTTCTTGTTATTCTCCCTTTCTTTCCAAGTAGGAAGCCTAGTTCCGGAAGTCATCGAATCCCCTTCTCCACAAACACAAAATTTAATTAAGCTATCCCTGTTTTGCTTCAAAAATCCACCTCTTAAGCTTCAGATCCGTTCAACAGAGACAATGCATCATTTTTGGAGCAGAAAACTAGAACCCACGTCCAATAACTGCTATTCAAGACCAGAATAGGGGATTAAACATGCTTTTGATGACTTGGGCGATAATGGTTAAGAAGGTTGGAATATCCACGAGATAGGGACTCACAGATCATGGGCAAAAGGCATAGAAACACGCAATTTTGTAGCATAAAGCAGTGGCAGAAGAAACAGGGGCTGGAAGAAAGAAGAAGAAGAGGTGGGTTGTTGCCAAGGAATGGATTGACGCCAAAACGCGAAGAAGGATTTTTGCGGGAGTGGCGAAAAATGCATCGATCTGATCCCAGCAGGTATGCAGTGGGATTTTTCTTTCAAGCAACAAGATAGATCCTGCATCAAGGATTTATATGTAGGGTTGATTAGAAGAGAGCTTAGTCCTCCGCAACAGATTTTCGAGGCTGGATCGGGCGAAGAATATGGGCTTTTAGATCTGCAAGGAAATGGCAATATCGCCATGGCCAGCTCTGCAATAGGCTCTAGATATGAAGCTTCTGTTTCATTTATCAAAAGCTTGAGATCTTTAGCTGAAGAAAGCGCAAGCGAATAGCTGAGGATGGTTGAAGACAGATTGCCTGCGAAGCTTGTTTCTATGCTTATTTCCGGTGATTCAAGCCGTGCCCAAGAAGAAGCACAATGTTTTTTGCTCTTGCTTTCAAATGGGCATGTTTCTTGTTTCTTGTTCTTGCTTTGAAGCAGCCCATGGCATTGTCGATATTGGCAAGGGATTCAAATCCCCAACTAGAAATGTTCTGAGCAGTGCAGAGCATAACAATGGACATGCACACACAAAATGGAGTAGCCCAGCTTGTTTTTTTGCACCATTAGTTTAATTAATTTCCTTCATGATCTTCAAGTAACGTAGGCTTCGCTTAAACCATCCTCAACTGTTTTTTATAGTATCGGGCATAAACTTCTGTTGGGATTGAACCATCTGCCAATTTTTCCTCCCTGCCTGCAGTTATTACAAATTCAAAGGTCTCCAGGTGATTCCTTCCCGAGGAATAGTACGCGGTGATTCCACAGGGGATAATATTATCGCAGTGATTCCATGCGGGAGAATATTTACGCGGTGATTCCACGGGGGAGAATATTATTGTACGCGGTGATTCCACGGGGGAGAATATTACAGTATACAGTGATTCCACCCCGAATGATCAATTCCATGTGATTCCGTCGCGTAGAATAAAAGGGTGGTGATTCCGTCCAGCGGTATTTTGCAGATGTGATTCCGCTGGAAGGTATAAAATGGACCCTGTCAGGTACGGATGACGGGGCAGATACGGGTAACGGGGTAGGAGGGTACGGATAACAGGGCAGGAGGGTTAGTGATTCTGCGAGAGAGTAGTCACCGCGACGGAATCACCAAAACTGGGGTAAAGCTATTTTCACCCCTTATTATTAGCATCTTAGAATCTGTGGAAGCATGTGCTTATTATAGGACACAAATACATCCAACACAATTTAATGATCGAGCCACATCCCCGACCTCGTTTTGGGGCACAACTCCTTCTTTTCTCTTTGGTTATCACGTAATTTGGATGCCATTTCCTGTTTATCCGCGGCTGCTGCAACCAGCGGGCAGACCATCTAAACGAGGAATGGCATCCTAAATGCCATTTCCCTACAAATAGAAATAGAAGAACTGTTTTTATGATCTCTCACAATTTCTACAATTTTTGGAACAGATTGGCAAAGATCTGGCTTGCTTTGAACAGATCCAACCTTCGTTGAGCAGATCCAACAGAACCTAACTGCCCTGCAAAAAATTTGCCCTGCACCTAGAAACAGAAGCAGTGAAGAAGAGCAAGCGAAGAACAGGTGCGGTAGTGACCTAAAGAACCAGTCATGGGAAGGGATTTAGCCAACTCCTAGTGTAGGGGCCTACCACGTGGCAGCATGATATTGGAAGCGTATTTCTATTTTATTTGCCTCGTTGCTTGGTTCATTTTTCTAGTGATTGATTGCCGGATCATAATAACCCCATTCGTACGACTCATCCAGACCATCCATTGGCATGTGAATCAACAGCCAAGGTTAGCCTATCTAATTTTAGCGGCTAGAATCATGCAGAATATTCCGTCAGAGATACAGTGGAAGTAAGCCACAGAATATGCGCAAAATATTCCACGTTTAACGTCACGGCGGTGTTACCGTTAGAAGCCTATTCTTCCCTTCATAGCCTTGCCGCCTTTCTTATTTTGCTACAACGGAGCTTTTGATCGCTTTTGCTCGACCGGATTTTTCTGTATTGCAGCTTTGCTCGCAGATCCATGGCTACCTTGCAAGCCTCGGACGTCGGAGACGAAGGATTGAAGAAAACTGAGGCGGTGCCAACTCCCGCGGTGGAAAAATCTTCCGATGCTGTTACCCGTGAGTTTCATATCATATGTTATTGTTTATTCTTGATAATTTTTATTGTATCTTCGTGATCTTTGTCTGTCTCTAAGAATCGGAGGTTTCTGGCTGTTTTTATAAAATTCTAAGGATGTTTAGGTTGTTTTCTTTGATAATTCAGTAGTATATAACCATTTTCTAGCTTAATCTTGCCGCCGATATGTCCTTTGCGGCGCCTGCCTAATTTTAGACTAGCTTTTCATTTAGATTTTTGAAAGATTCTGTTCTGAAGCCGCAGGATGAATAGAATTTTGAAGAAACAATATTAAACGATAAAATATTTGAACAAAATCTGCAGCTACGCCAGCAGCGACACCTGGAGAGCATGAGAAGCCATCTGTTGAGACGAGCGTGCCCGCGACCGAGACTAAGGTAAAAATCAGGCGCATGTTTTTATAATATCTGATGCTCATTTTTCGACGTTGAAAATGCCAAAACGGTTTGAATAGGGCACGGAATCCGGCACTGCGGAGAGTACTGTGGCAGTAACTAGCAAGGGAGAGGAAGAATCTGAAGTAAAGGCACCAGGTCTGTTGGATCGGGCCAAGGAAGAAGCAGAGGCTTTGGCCCAGACTCTGGAGGAAAAACTGGATATTGGATCATCCGAACAGCCTGCTTCTGGTGCTGCAGATCAGAAGGAACAGCACCCTGGATTTCTTACTCGGCTTTGGAAGAAGATGAGCTTCCGTTCCGGCCATGGAAAGAGTTGAAGCAGGTTCTGTGTTCTATGCCACATTTTTGTGCATCAAGACTTGAATTTAGGTTCTTGCTTTGTTGGGTCCAAATATATTAGTGGCACATATTGATGTAAATATGGATAGCAATTTTACTGCGGCTGATATAGTGCATCTGATGGCGTCAGTAGAGCCTCCCTTTTTTAATGGCAATAATGAATGCTCGAGCCAAAGCATTTGGTAGTAAAAGGATATTTTCTATAATGCTGTTGTGGTATGTTTTTTTGGCGTTTCAATATTATGATAGAAAAGCTCCTCCAAGGACGTCTGCATATTCTTAGATGTTAGGAAAGAAGTATCTTTGCCTGTATATCATTTGAGAGCTTTGCTACTTTGCTATTAGAAGCCTTCAGATTCACCTTGGGCTCTTGCATGAAGTTCTGGTTTACTCTTATCCCGTGTTTTGTGTTTTGTGGATGGATGTTTCAAAAATACTTAGGGTTTTTTTTTTCAAACTTGTAGAATGTGAGGAAGTTATGTGCTTTGTCAAGAATCGACCCAAGTAATAAACTTAATAAATAACACGAACACATGCACGAGGCGTCAAAGATGTGCATATCCATTGTTTGTATTTGAACATAGTTGCAGCAAAAATAGGTAACTGTGCATGTTGAGAATTTAGGATAGTGGAGTGTTGACGCCACATATATGGTGAGCTGCTTATGCTAAAGGTTTCTGAATCACGCCTGTGCATTATTCAACTATCACTTAATAAAGATGGAGAACATGTGATCTATATAGACTATATTTTATTTATTTATTTATGTCTAATGCTCTCTAAGGGCCAAGAGAGGCCATGGAGCACAATATCAAATCAATTACAAATTCAGCAATAGTGATAGATGAGTATCTACTGCCTGCAGATATAGTTCTAATTCTATAGGAGCCATACCTAACAATGAATAGTAATCTGTATTATGTATATCAAACTTCTCTCTAATGTGTGTATACCTTGGGCATTGTATGAACGTATGATGCTCGTCTTCTACGTTGCCATCTACGTTGCCAGAGTCACAAATTTTGCACAGCCTTGCTTCCCTAGGTGTTTTTGCCCATCTGCCAACCTCTATTTCCAGCCGATGCGAGCTGGTACGGTATTTGGCTATGACCTGTTTAAAGAACTTAGGGATATCCGAATTCAAATAGTTCTGGCTTTTATACTCTTCCATGTGATTGATATTTGCCTTGTACTGCATCATCCGGCTCCCTGGATCTGCCCATAAATGGTCAACTGCACATTTCTCGAGCAATATCCTTGCATCTGATTTGTTGGCTGGCCAGTTGGCATCTGTTATGTCCCATTTTCTCGCCCATGCATGAAGATTTTTCAGCCACCCTTGATCTGAACTTACCATAGCCTCGTAGGACGGGCGATCGGAACATTGCTCCTTCAGCCTGTTAAGAAAATTGATAGATTGGAAAAGAGCTTCTGGGAACATACCAGACTCTGCAAGTATAATGGCATATGGGATTTGAGCTCTGACTCCAAGCTCCTCACGCAGGAACGTCTTTTGTACTGCTTCAATCTGATTCCATAGTCTGGCAGGAATTTCTGGCCCCCAAATGGGTGCCCCGTAGAGCAATACCGTTTGCACCAATGTTTTGAACAAAACTTTCTTAAGTCCCCAATTTGTCAGTGAGGCTGTGCTGCATTTTGTAAGCATGCTGTACAATGCTGTCTTCCCTCCTGTGACTCGGCGTTTAATGCATTCCTTCCAGCTGTAATTAGAGGATATATCTACTCCCAGGTATTTGTAGCAGTCAACTGTCTCCAGTATATGTCCTTGATATGTAAAATTCGGCCTTTCCCTGGTACCAAAGACCATGATCTTTGTTTTTGCTACATTTACCATCATTTTCTTTTCATTACAAAAGTTTTCTAGGCTGTACAAGTCATCTTGCAAGATCTGCTTTTTGCTGGCTACTAGTACCAGCAAAAAGATGGAGAATATATGACCTATTTTAGACAATACGAAACACAGATGGAGAATATATGACCTATTTTAGACAATACGAAACACAGATATATGGTATGTACAATATTATTTGTTTTATAGGTCTCACATAATAGAGTGCATTGAATAGAAACTATGCCTACAAAAATTTTAATTTAATTTAATTTATGTCTATTGCTCTCTTGGGCCTTGAGAGGCCATGGAGCCAAAAAACAGAGCTATTTACATCTTTAATGACAATAAGAAGGATCGGTGTGTCTACCGCCTTCAGATATGATCCCAATACTATGGGTGGCACTGTTAACAATGAGTAAAAATCATGTGCTTGTATACCATAGCTCTCTCTAATATGTGCATAAGCCGAACATTGCAAGAGTGCATGACACTCATCTTCTACACTACCTGATGAACATATTTTACAGATTCTTTCTTCAGCAGGGATCCTGAACCATCTCCCAGTTTCAATCTCCAATCAGGTGTGAACTCGCGTTGCATGCTTAGGGCAATAATCGCTTATGTGATCCGGAGATATCCAATTTAGATATCCCACGACTTACGTGATTACAGGAGATGATTGATATTCATCTTATCTTGCATCATCGGACGCACGGATTCAACCATAAGCGTTCAAGTGCGGCTTTTCCAAAAGGGCTCTTGCATCCGTTTTATCACTTTCGACCAATTCGGATCCGGCGGACCCCATTCATTAAGCCCAACCCGTAAATCTTTCATCCACCCGATTGTTACGAGAGCTATGCATAGCTTGGAAAGAAAGGCGTTCGATGTTTGTTCTTTAAGTCTATTCACGAAATTCACGAAAGTGAAAAAGCTTCAAGCTCAAGTGGGAGCATCCCGCTTACGCTAGCATGATGGCATAGGAGTCGAGCTTTTATCCCAAGTTCTTCCCTTAAAAATATTTTCGGGACGGATTCTATGTGACACCATAGCACGGAGGATGTACGGACCCCAAATGGGCACGCCATACAAACAAGACTGTTTGAACCAAAAATTTAAACAATGCTTTTTTAGGCCCCATTAGGTCCAACGCAGCCTTATTGCATCTTGCAAGCATCTTTGTCTGATCTTTGCTTTTCCTCCCGCAACCCTTCTCTTCACACAGTCCTTCCAATTATATTTTGCCGAGAAATCAATGCCAAGGTACTTGTAGCACTCTACTGTCTCTAATTCCTGTTCTTGATAAGTGAATTTCGGTCTATCCCTCGTTCCAAACACCATGATCTTGGATTTTGAAATGTTTACCTTCATTTGTTTTGCTGCACAAAATGATTCTAGGCTGTCCAAATGTTCCTGTAACACAGTCTTCTTACTTGCTGTCAGCACCACATTGTCAGCATACAACAGAAGTTGGATGATGTATGCACCTAGTTTTGTACCTGCAACTGACCGTGCCTTCAACCAATCCTCTAGTTCATCAATGAAGATCCCAAACAGGGTTGGAGACAATGGGCAGCCCTGTCGAACGCCAATTGTACTCTTCACTTCCATGTGCATTTCATGTGAGAGTTTGATTATGTTTGTATATGGCGTTCTTCTTACCAAATGGGCATATTATAAATGACAATAAGTAACTACAAGAAATTTGGGGAATTGCTTTTTTTCTTGTTTCTACTCTTATCTAGCAGCAATGCTGATGCTCTATTCTGCCTTTTTCCATTGGTTTCTACCATCTGGGTTACATAGAAATTTTCAAATAATTTTTGTTTCAACGAAATAGCCCAATTTTTGCAGAGCAATATGTATTGAAGAAAAATAGATCAAGCGAAAAGGAGGACATGGGCATTGCCTTGTTCTTCAGATTCATAGCAAGATTTGAAGGGTTTGTGGGCTGACCAGAATCTGCCATAGTCAGAGACAACCTTTGGAATTGCCTTCTTTCCCGCCGTTGCCAGGCGTCAAGGTTGGAATGTCAAATCTTCAGGTAGAATGAAAGGAAAGAACTACAGACCGAAGATAGCATCCTTGTGATATGGAAGATCGCAATTCCAGCCCCCATTCCAAAACCGTCAAGGTAAGTGGATCGGCATTCCGTCATTTTCTTGATTCATTCTTCTCAAGAATGACAAATGGGTTCAGCAAACCTGTAGAATCTGGTTAGAAGCTTACCTTGACGTCGTAGAACGGAATGGGGTCAACCATTCTTGCTTCCCCCTGACCTGCAGAATCCGGGAGCGCCGTGTAGGCTTCCCCACATCTGCGAGAATCGGTCGCGCTTACACCGCGGCTCGGTTCTGCGAGGTCGTGGGAAGCAAGATAACTTCCCCATTACATTCTACATCACGTAAGCGTTGGGTTTGTGCAGATCAATCTGGGCAAAAAGTTCTCTGATTCTCCCTGATTCCCTGATACGATCCAAGCTCCTAGCTCTTAAATTCGATCTCCAGCTCCTAAATTCGGTCGTAGCTCCCAGCTTCCATCTTTGCCATAGGGATCTTTGGCCAAGCAAAGTGCAAAGTGCGAGCCTTAGCAATATGTTCGAACCTTAGCAATGGGCAGCATGTACTGTACATAACCAAGCTCAACAAAAAAATTGGAGCATCTAGAGGCGACCTCCAACACCTAAGTTCGGAGGCGACCTGTTGCCGGCACTTGTGGCACAGCAGGCCGGAGCGATGGGTATAAGAACACAGTTGGAATTTTCTCTTCCTATTAGCTTGCGTTAGAGTTTGTGCCAGAGTACTGACTCCTGACACGGCTATGGCGCTGGAAGAAAAGCCATCGCCAATCTTGTCCTGTCTGTTGCTCCGCTAACAATAGGGTAGAGATATTGATTTTGAAAAAAAAAGCTATTTTTTCCCCACCTAAACACAGAATATGCCAAAAAGTAGACGTGTCATTACCTAGACAAAAAAGCATCTTGCCAATAGCAATTATATGAGTTAGATAACCACCTTCTGCCTTTATCAACTCTTTTAATTTGGGATTTCCCGGTATGACAAAAAATGTTTTTGGATTTTTTTTAAGCAAATTTTTCTAAGGTTTGGGGGTTTTCGGTAGCCGGGAAATATTTTTGGATCTCCAAAAATGGGGATTCATTTTTCAGCAGGACTAGGAACTTTGCTAGGTTTCAATTTTTTCATCTTTCTGCTGCGTCTGCGGGAATGCATGCCACAATTTCTGGCAGATGGGTATGCAAATGGATGTGCATATGGAATCGACGGATCCGTCTTCCGATTTTGACCAGCTCCGGACATTCCGAAGGTGTGATTGGAAAGAAATATTTGGATCTCCTGCCATCGAGTCTTAGTTTAATGCAAAGCCCAAGGGTTTTAACCATTTGCAGAGGCAGGCCCGTAATACAGCTGCAGAATGTAGGTACAACCTATTTTCCCCTTCTTTAAATTTATGTTCAAATTTGCATCCAGTTTGTGGGATTTGTTTGATTATATTTTGTTCAGTCTTCTGCGATGTATGCTGGTAATTTTTGTTGAAGGCATATAGCTATGGCCTTGCTGATTACATCAATCTGGAGTATATGCTTGAATTTATGGAGCAGAGAGCATGTTGAAATATAACAATGATAAGGTTTCTAATCTGTTTATCCCAAGGGTTTTAATCATTTGCCGAGGCTTCTATAGACAACTTTCTTAGTTATAATAGCTTATGAGAGTCTGATATTTTATTTTGTACAGTCGTCGGCAGAATTCTGGTATACTGGTACCTCTAAAGTGGGACTCAAGGAAGGGAGGCGAGAATGTCTGGTTACTGCTAGGGCCTAGGTGACCGGAGCTAATTAATTATGACAAAAGATGCAGTAGCAAATTAGTTGCCATTGATATATTACATCTATGGTGGAGTTCTCTGAGGCAAAAATGTGTTGGATATTTCTTCACTAAGAAGATTGGTTCATATGGTAAGTTTTTATTAAAAATTGCCAAGTTCCTTTTGGTATGATTATGGTCATAGAAGTTCTTATTTGGTCTGTTGCTATATTTCCGTTCCTCATTGTGGACACAGTTCATTTAGAGGTCTCAGGTCTTTGCTTTTTTATTTGCAGAGGCAAAAGAGTAGTGTATATTCTCAAATCTTCTGGGACATTGAATATGCAGCACCTATATGTGTACAACTGAGCGAAATGATGTGGAACCAGCAGAGGGTTGCCAGAACATTCAACTGAGGCAAAACCCTTAGGATCTTGATATTGCTACATGTAGATCAGTGTTGTTAGTATGTCTCTGGGAAATGCTTTTTTGCTGCAACAAATATTCAATGCCATTTTATGCTTTCGATGTACCATATGTATTCTTGCAATTAGATAGTTAGTTTGGCAGCTATTTATTTGCACGTATATGTATTATTTGAAATCAAGAGTTAAGGGCAATGTTTTCTGCCATGTAACCAGTTATGAAAAATTATTGTTTTTTGCAGAATGAAATAAGCTGAACTTAAGGCTATTATGTGAAGAATTTCTGCAATCGACATGGTTTCTCTACCCTTTGCAACTCAGGATGATCAGCCTCGATGTAGCTAAAAGGTAATCTACGAAACATTTACTTTCATAGTACAATGTGGTTATTTTCTGAGGTTCATACTTATTTACACATAACCATAGAGCCTTCACTGCATCTGCCTTTTGGATTCACCTACTTTGTCTTGAGAATCTCATTTGTGCTGGACCATTCTGCCAAATTGATGTTCGAATTCCCTATTAATAGTAATCATGTGAAGCGAGCAAACCATGGAGTGCAGGAAGAGATAAATGAGCTTAACTAAACTGTACTATTATGAGCAACGCAAATATTGTCAGTTAATGCCACTGGTTTTTAAGATGCAAGGTGAATTTTTTTTTGAGATTCAGTGTAAAGTTCAATTGCTTTCTCAGCCTTTTCAACTTTTACTTGGGACTTATTATTCTGCAATAGGTTAGAAGCAAGAATAGTCTACAAGCAGGAAGGCAATTGGCCTAGAAGCAGGAATATAGAATTAAAAGTTGAATATAGTGTTCGTAGCATGTATGTCCTCTTCGTTCCTTCATTTCTTATATATCTGAATTAGGCTGAGCAACATACTAAGTATGAGAACTTGAAGATGCTTTCAGTTTTATCTTTTCTCTTTAGTGTTTCTTGGTGCATGTGCTCCTTGATTGATCTCCGTCCATTCTCATCTGTTCTCTAATTTTTTTCGTCACTATACAGGTTCATATGACTTTCAGCTATACCTTTGATGATGGTACATGTACGACATCACAGGCAGGTTATATACATTACAGTTTTTGCATTTGTGAATTCTGTTCATGAGTTGTGCTACCATTAGTCAATTGTATTGCAGAAAACTTATTACACGCTGCTTGCATGCAAGAAGCCTGGGGTGAAGCACCAATTCTGATGCTGTCAAGCTTTTCTGATATCAATTATCCTTTGTAACTGATTCTTTGTTCGATCCTCTTTGATAGGTTCCTTTGTCCATTCTATTTTCTAGGCTGCCCTGTCTGATAATGCTCATTGCATCTTGATGCTTGCTGCATGCCAGGCTACATCAGTTGAGGAAGGGGTATGCCATATATACCACTTAAATTTTTCTTTTCTGGGGGTGGAAAATCTATTTTGTAAAGTTTCTTATGAGGTCGAGGCTTCTAATATGTGGAAAACCTTTTTGTTATTTTCCTTATGAGGTTGAGGCTTCTAACACAGTTCGATAACGATTGCCCTAGCTGACGGTCTAATTAAACCATGTCTGGTTTCACTTTGGTACCATTATTTTGGCAGTGTCGACAATTTTTTATGGCCACATAACATTCAGAAATGATAGATGGAGATGATTTACTTGCAAGTGCCTTCTTTGGAATTGCATTATGTTTGAAGGTGAGAAGACCACCTGCTTACAGTCTACAGCCATATGCTCGCTTGACACATGCTCAACATGGTACGCATTCCTTACTTTGTAGAATTTGCCACCTGCAAATCTACCAATGCAGATGATCACCTACTACAAATTGAGGACCAAAACACTACTCTTATGCAGATGATGATTTGCTACTACCAGTCCGACACTAAAGACATTTATAAAAAAACATTGCATAGCTGAAGAGCAAGGTTCTCCACACTGTCCCCATGTTTAGTTACTATATCTAAGTAAGTCGTATTGAAGGCAACAGGATTCTGTATAATTTATAGCATATGAACAACTTAATTAAAGCAAGTTGTGTTGAAAGCAGCATGATTCTATCTTAGGTTTTATAGCATACCGACTTCTCCATTTTTCTTGGGGTGCAATGGTTACAGGATATTCACAACTTGGTACTGCTGCATTGACTGTGGAATGTTTGGATGAAATGCAAGCCTCAGGTGTTAAAGCTGATGATTTGGCATTTACTGGTATTCTTGCAGCTTTCAATCACGCAAGCTTGCTAGAAGAGGCACTTATTTATTTCAAAATTATGGAAGAATCATATGGCACAAAACCTGACGTGTATCATATTGCTTGCATGGTGGATCTTCTAGGCCACAAAGGATGCTTTAGTGAAGCCGAATGCTTACTTATGTCAACCCCAAATTCTGACATTTTTCAATGGAGGACACTTCTTACCGCTTGCAATGCTCATCATAATGTGGATTTAGGAATTCCACGTTTTCATGTGATTGTTGGCTTAGATCCTTTATGTGTTCCAGCATATGTGCTTATCTCAAATATTTATGCCAGTGCCAGTGCCAGTGCCGGTGGTGGGAAGCACATGTGAATAAGACAGCATGTACCGCAAAGAAGTTTGATAGGAATATGGCAGTGAGATCTACCAAATTCATTACAACAATGAAAAAATCCAACCTCAATGGATTGATTTACACCCATGTTTCCCACTAGGGAATATAATGCAGATGATAGATAGGTCCTGTTGCAGAAAAGCAATTCAGGAATCATGATCATCTACTTTAGTTTTTCTCAAAAAAAAAAAAACCTCCATTTTTCTACATGTACTAACCATGGAGGCAAATGATTTATTTGGGCAAGACAATGTCAACAAAATAAAGACATAAATTGAAGCTTTCAATCAACTTGAAACTCAAATACAATGTAAACCCAAAATTTCCTAGACCATAGAGTCATGTATTTTCTCATGGAATTTGATTTCTAGCAGTGTTCATAAGCTGAGGAAATTAATGGTTTATTAACTGTCAGCATATAAGGCGCATAACAATACAACAATAAGGATTGCATGAGTGAACAATTCAAGGTTGATAGAAAAACGAATTGAAAAATACAATACCCATAGAATTGGGAAGTCTCATATATCATTTAACACTACTCTATAGCACTAGCTAACTATAGTGGATAATGGTTTCACTATGTATCTCAAATACACATTTTCTCAAGAGCATTATGAACTGTCGTCCATTTTTAAACAACCACCTCACTCTCTATCTTTTCCCAATCTAACAAATAATTTGCTATTACTACCTTGCTAAGACATGCTAAACCACAATATCCAATGAAATACCATGTGTTTCTCTAAACGTCACTATGCAAGCCTTCTTATTATACTATGTAACTTATGCACCACCGAAATTGACATAGGTTCATTCAAAATGCATTATATACGCATGTGCTTAACCAAATTTCAACAAGCATTGTATGTGCGTATGCCAAAACAAAATCTCATCATGCTAAATGACACTACCTCTCTCCAAGGCTATACATAACAACTATAACTATTATTGCGTTAACATAGGGAGGTGCACCATAAATTTGTGTATGGTTCCTCGATATGTAAAAGCATTCCTTATGTAAAAGCATTCCCGAGTGAAACTGGTTGTTAAAATGGGGATATCCTCCCCCGCATGATTTTTTTTTATTTTTTATTATTCTTTTATCCCCCCTCCCCCTCTTTTTCCTGCAGATCAATTTCAATATGATTATTAAAGTTCGGCAATGCCGGGCAATACTTAAAGAGGAATGAGCATGAAACACAGAATGAATACTTCAATGGCATATCAGTTATGGTTGTGCATTCCTCCTTCAATTCCATTAAAACAAATGGAGTTTTGATAGACTGATGCTCATATAGTCCAAAAATTGCACCTTGACACAAAGCTAAATCTTCGGTTATTTTTGTAAGCTAGGTTGACTGTTATGCCACAAGAAGCCAAGTAGCTTATTTATCATTCTTTGAGCCCTTTGTTCAATGTAGTTGCATGAACAACCAAATAGGTGATTGAAAGCAAATAGGTGATTGAAAATTTTGCTTACTATTGTTGTTGTTGCACAGTATTGAAAATCCTTGCTATAGGTTAATATTTCCAACTCACAATGAATAGAAAATCGCTCTTTATGTTATAATGATACATTTGTGTATGTAAGCCTCAATCAAGGGATGGAGTATGCTAGAGGTGGCTTCTTCATATTTCTATCTATTTTATATCTTCTTTGCCATTTGTATTACATAGCAAATCAACACAAAACATGCAATAATGCTTCTCACATCCACGATCACATTCACACTTCCTTGCTCTTTAGCATTATGTCAAATACAAAAAATGCCACATTCTCTATTCTAGCCAACAATCAAACAACCATCCTTCCAATTATGCTAAAGCCCGGCAACCCCGGGCACCATAACTAGTATAGTCTTAATTAGAAATACAAGAAATTTATCGCGGCGGCCGCCACCGCGAACATTTCTTTTCTCAACACCGGTATGTCTGTGTGTGAAAAAACAAAAGCTGCAGTGGCCATCAAAATATTTTTTATTTTTAACCAATTAACTTATTAAAATACATGATTCTACAAATAAAGAAGCAATAGTACAAAACCTATGTGTTCTTCCTTTTCCAATCATTTAGATCGTTGTACATAAAGGATTATGATTCTGATAATTTTGTTCATCCATCCAAGTTTTTCTTTAAGGATGCTTTAGCGAGTAAGGCGTTGTGTTAGAAAAAGAGAAGAAAGAGTTTTGTGCCACTTGGTGCTACTTTGTGAATGCATGAAATTACACCAGTGATGCATTAATGTTGGCCAATAGAATTTGTATAATCTACAACTTCCAACCTCAAAGTCCATAATGGGGCATATGCTTCTTCAATGTTCTCCTTATGTTTATCTAGGGGAGGGTGACCTTCCTCCGTTAAAAGACCATTATTGGTGTTTTTGACGCCCGTTATATGCCATTTTTTTTTCTCATTTCCGCCTACCACTGAATCTTCATTCGACCAGCTTGTTTCCTTTGTCGGACGCTCCAGAAGCAGCTCCAGAAGTGGAGAACGCGGCTCCGGGGCGGCTTCGGGCAAGGGACGGTCACCTCAGCCTGTAAAAAACAAGTATTTCGCCTTCCTTCTTTCTTTCTTTTGAGCGATTTTTGAGTTGTTCCATCTTGATAATCTGGATAGGACATATAATTTAGGATTTCGTAGCAAATTGAGCTGCTCCATCTAGACAATGTATCTGCAATTTAGGCTTTATAGAGCTGTATATCTGCAATGCATGTATTGAGTGGTGGCACCAATTGTTTTTTTGATTGCAGATAGAAGCTATTGTTCAAATTCTCTTGCTGAGAAGGGATGATCCTACAACTAAAGTGTTAGTTTTTTCAACATGGAATGATGTTAGTTTTTTCAACATGGAATGATGTTATAGCAAATAACATCACAGTTGCGAGGATTAAAAGCCAAAGGTATGCTTTTAAAGCCACAGTAGAAAAGTTTTTGGGCTTTTCTACTGTGTATATTTGCCGAGCTTCTGGGTCAAAGTTCGTTGTGGACTTGCAGTGCCAGCTATAAATACCAGTAAGGCAGCATGGTGTAGATGAGGACAAGCTCGTCTTTTTGAAATGTTCATGATCTTTTGCTTGATGTTATACAGAATTGGCAATTCATTGGCCGGTCCTGCTCGGAGGCCCAGCTATTTGGACAGTGGGGCTTTTAGCGACGTTGATATCTGTTTGCGCTGTTATTGCTACAGACACTGGTGCTTTTCTTGGAGGAAAGGTAAGCAAGATGGTCTTTGTCGTTATATGAGCTGTTTTTTTGAGGATATTTTTGTTTCTTGATCTCCTGCTTTTTATGTAATACTTTATGGTGTGCTGGAACTATTAAATAGTGATTATATTCTCACACTTATTATGGAAGGCGCATTGAATCAATGCCATCTGTGACAAGAGCTCCCTCTTAATGTATTTGATGAACACAAGTTAACTAGCATCCGTAAAACATGACAGTTTTAGGTTTCCAAGCAACATCTTACTTGTATGGCCTATTAGAATAAATTTCTTTGATCAGCGCAATATCTGCATGCCTTTAGTCGAATTCTTTATATGCAATAAAGCTTGTTTGTTTATCTATTATATGTGAGGTTAGTTTATTTCTGGATTTAAGGTGTGACTTTTTAACAGGTTATTGGTAAGACACATAATATTAATAAACAACACATAATATTAATGCAAACATAAACCATTGCATTCCAACACATTTAAATTAAATTCCCCCTAAAACCTCCTTTGGTTTGGGTGCATATTCACACGGGGGGTGACTCCGGGCAACGAGAGCTGTTGGATAGGCATATTCACCCCTTATTCCTTAATCTACACCGTACGTAAAGTTCCTCGTTTGTGGGGTATGCAAGTACAAAATTTGCTATACTGTATAACAAGATTCACAAAATACTATAAGATTTCAAGGAAATACTATATGGTGTTAATTTTGTACGTGCAAAATACAATTATGAGGGCTCATTGTCCCACGTCACCCCCAGGTGTGAATATGCACCCAAACCAAAGGGGTTTTAGGGGAATTTAATTTAAATGTGTTTGAATGCAATGGTTTATGTTTGCATTAATATTATGTGTTGTTTATTAATATTATGTGTTGTTATGTTGGGAATTTTTTGGGCCCTTCGGCCCTAATATATGCACAAAAAGAAGCGACATGCAAGAGCAGGATTAAAACAATTTAAAAGTAGAATTAGGAAATCTTTGAGTAATATATATTTTTTCGTGGTCCCAATACATGGGAATAAGTGTAGTTATCATATGTTATGAAGTTTCGCCAACCTTCAATTGGTGCAAACCTTATCACATAATTATGAAATCTATTAATATCATCAGAGTAAGGAATTATATTATGTAATCAAATTCAATCATTCACCAAATTACAAGAAATAAAACTGCAGACCTAATGATAGCCTTATCAAGTTCTTATTTCATAACTGCCAACCCTAGTGATTTGCACAAAAACCCTTGTAAGCACGATATTCAACATTTTAAGCATTCCATCTTATCTACTTCGGGCCTGAAAGTGCAACTTCAAGAACCTTAAAGCCAACTAGTAAGGTGCAGTAGAAATTATGTGATGCCATGGTAAATTAATGACTATAGCATCCCGCATAGCACGGTAGGCTGACCTCTATAGCTCTGGCAGCGACTATTTCCTCACATATTCTCGGTGGGATCAATCTCATAGCTTTCATCCTCACCATTCACATTCTATGTTGTTTGTCTACAATGGTGATATGCAACAAGCCTTGTCTTGCGGGCGATACGCTAATGAGATAAATACTCATGAAATAAGATCGCCCGAAAGGTATTGCCACAGTGATGACCCGAGAACATATGGCAAATTGCGCATCACTTATTATCGTATGCAAAATCCTTTCATATCCGCTTCAAGCTGACTTCAACTAATAAGGATGCATTGTGTTCAGGCGGCCTAATATTGTAGCATAAGAAAACAAATGTTCAATTCCACGACGCCTTGCAAAGGAGCAAGCTCCACGACCTGCCAGAGAAGATAAACAACAGGATATGTAAAACAAATACAAGAACACGGTAATATTTTAATTATTCCCGCCATTCGCGAATGCTTACAAGTCTGCTTTGTTCGCAGTTGACTTGCCATGCAGTGAGCAAGCTCCACGACCTGCAAGAGAAGATAAACACCATGATATGTAAAAGGAATACAAGAACAAACAACAGGTTTAGTTTAGGGCAGATGGACAAACAAATGGTACAGATCGGGGAGGAGCGACCCACGACTTCAACACGGATTTGCATCCATATTTCGCCCAAGCGTTTACGGTTTGCCGTCATGCCATGCTCTGCTGGTGATTGAATGCCATAGGTTAACACCAATGGGCCGGAGCTCTAAATCATGAGGTCGGTGTTGAAGATTTTACCATGGCTATTTTGATGAGTCTTACCTAATTCTTTCAATGCTATGAAACAAACAATGGGCCGCCGACGAGAAAAGCTTCGGAAGTCATTATTTGGGCAATCTTGAATTCTAGCACTATGAAAGATTCACTTGAAGCTGAACCTAGTGGTGCTCTTGTAGCCACTGAAGGAAGTAATTGACCACAACAAGGGCTCGATAATCGTTGCGAATTGTAACAAATTGGGCCACTTTCGCCCGACATTGCAATGAAGATCCTAGATCGGATGAGGAGTCCAAACGATAGCCTCAAGAATCTCGAGATCTTCTAGACCTCATCGAAGAAAGCGATGGCAAAATAATAAAAGGAAATCCGAGCATATATAGCGAGGAGGCGTGTCCAAACAAAAGAACCGATGGCAAGATCCCTTTTTCCCGCAAAGATCGGAAGAAGGGAGGCCACATTCTTCAAGCAAGCGATGAAGCTGCCATTCCGGCATGGCATCATATTGCTCGCGGCTGTATTTAGGGTAATGTAGAGGCATTTGGAAAACATAAGGGCAAGGATTCTGGCGAACGGCAGAGTAAGGGCAGTGATCTGGAACCGAATTATGAGCAGGAACATGCGATGGGATTTAACACGGGCATTCTCTTTTTCGTAAGCTTGTCCCGAAACACACATGGTTTATTAGATATTCCCTGTGGCAAAACCAGTTTCTCTATCAGGTTTGTAAAACCAGTCGAGACGAATGCCCAGAACCAACAACGAAGCAAGCAATTCTTCTTACAGGAAACTGAAGGCCAGCTTTGGTGTTGTGCCACACGGCCTTCTTGCCTGCGGACTTTCCACGGCCACCCGCCATAGCTAACCGACTACACAATTACCCCCTCCAACAAATCTCCTCTTGTGATAGCTATAAGCAATCTTGATCTCGATATAACCAACAAACTTCTCACAACTCACAAACCTAAATCCCCTTTTAGTTCACGAACCCTAAAATTCCTGAAAAAACCCTAAAATCAACACCACAGGATTTGCCCCTTTTTCTAAAATCAACGGCTAACAAAAGGGTGCACTCTAGAAATACTATTTAGTACACCTGGATGAATACGACCACCAAATCATATGAAAACCTTAGAGAAAACAGTATAAAAACAGAAAAAAAACCCCCTGTTATAATGCTACATATTCCATTGTTAGTCCAAAGAAAACTTTGGAGGGTGCTGCAGTAGGTCTGACTTCATCAGTGGTGGTCACTGTATTACTTGCAAAGTTGTTGCAGTGGCCTTCTTCTCTTATCAGGTATTGATTGGTTATGTTAAATAGTTGTTTGCTTCAAAATGATACTCAAGGATGGCAAGGTAATTGTTACATTTCTCATGGTCTGACTGTTGGCATATACTTTGTCTAGTGTTGTAATGGCCTTTAATTTAATGGCATTTCTTTCAAAAGCATTCCTTAGTATCAGTGCCTGCCATCAACTTCAGATGCTCATGGTTGTGCAGTAATTTTTCATGTCGGATAATTCTTTGTAACAACTTTTTTGTGGTGTGAAATAGTTTTATAATCCATCTTAGTTCTCTTGTTGTTATACTTGGGTTGTAAGAAGACGAAGTTCCTTCAAGCAAAATATATGCGATTTGCCCAAGATATCATAATCTTTGTTTGTTGACGATTTCGGAAACAACCAAAACCTTAAAAGTTTAAAGGATTGATTACCATGACTTGGAAGGAATTTCTTAGCCCACTATTTTCATAGAACCATGGAACCTTAAGGATTTTATTGATTCATCTTCAATGCGAGACAACTTTAATTAGAATATTTTTTTGGTAAGTTACAAATTGTCATGGCGTAATTCTTGTGTCCTTTGAAGCTTGATGCGGCAAAGAACAATGGGGTTTGGTTTTCATGGCATCACTCTTTGGCGATTTAAGCGAAGTCTATGATAAAGCGAGACAATTTGGGGTGAAAGACGATGGAAAATTGATCCCGGTCATCGTGATACATCCCACAAAACATTTGATATTGACTAGCATTTGTACAAAGTTTGATAACTTTTTGTTTTCTTTACCACGAGGTGGGATGTTGGACCCGTGTGGATAGCTACATTTTTCTTGGGCTTTGTTCATTCATTTGTGAAGATAGGCTTACCTCGTTTGGTGTTTAGTTCATCATTGTACCAAATATGAAATTGATTAGTAGCAAATCATTTTTTCCTAAAATTCATTATGTTTTATTGGTGCCCGTTTCATTTGACTAATGAAGTTTGCCACCAGCACAATTACAGGTCGTGCACATCATGGAATTCCATTCGCAGAGGAATATAGCATAAAGAATAATCAAGTCACAATCGCTATGAAGAAGCTACCTCATCCTTTTGACTCGATCTGGGCTCCAAGTGATGGAAACACATTACCTACTTATGAGCACATATTGCCTACTTATTGGCGCTTCATATCTGACGAGAATTCAACCAGGAGCTCTTGAATCAATTACAATTATTACAGCAAGTAATTTATGCATTCCTTATTGTTCAATCCTTATTGTTTTTTAAGGTTCATTGGATTTCAGCATTTTCCTACAAATATGCCAGACACGAAATATGGTCTAGATCGAGACACGAATGGTCACACTGCAACAATCCATTCCAGCTGAAAATAGTTTAGGACGCCTGTTGTACATAAATTTTGGAAGATGGTTTGCTCTTAAAGGTTCCAATGTAGTCCATTCTACACTCTAGAATGGGGCTCGCATGAAACCAACAAACCGCCCATAGATAGGCTTCTCATTCATCTCAGCAGATTTTCTACAATGGTGGACAGTGGGTAGCCGCACACATGCGAACTACCCACGAAAAATAAAGGGAAAATCCAATTATATCATTTGGACCCCATAAAATACAATGCTAATAGATGTGTGGCTGGTGTACCTGCCGAAAGCTTATCACCGGGATTAAAAGGCCCCGCCCTTTCGGGTTTTCGAGGAAAAACCCTAGTGATAAGCCTTCGGCAAGGGGCTTGGACAAACGTAAGGCATAGAAATCGCTCCCAAAAACCCACGCATGGAGAAGTCGAAACAGATGCCGCTCGCCAACCTATACCTGCACATCACCAACACAACAAAACGAGATAACACAAACCTCCCAGAGTGGAGGGGCTGATCATGCGTGCCACGCGACAAAAAACAAAAACCTCTTCAAATAGAGGGGCTGGTCACGCGTGCCAGGCGACAAATACAATAAACAAAGAAGGGGGGGAGGGTGGGTTCAAAGAGAATAAGGTACTGCTGAGAGAAGAGGAAGCGCCGATGAGACGTTGATGCAGAACCGCGCCTAAAATAGCGAAGCCCCAACCAGAAAGGGCATGCGCCGCATGCATGCATGCAAGACATGCATGCTCGCCCCATTCTAGAATGTCGATCCCATGTCTCGGATCGATGGGATTCTAGAATGGGGCTCGCATGAAACCAACAAACCGCCCGAATACCAGAGAACTTCCTTATCAAACTAGAATCGAGGACGAAGGTCACAGGATGAAAGCTAAAGAAGGGCCAAGGCCGAGAAAGGACATGCCACAGCATAAAAGAAACGCCAAATGGGCCAAACCAAGCAGGAAGAAGCCCCTCCCCTGCCTGGAAACAATTCAAAGAGAATAAGGTACTCTTGAGAGAAGAGGAAGCGCCGATGAGACGTTGATGCAGAACCGCGCCTAAAATAGTGAAACCCCAACCAGAAAGGGCATGCGCCGCATGCATGCATGCAAGACATGCATGCTCGCCCCATTCTAGAATGTCGATCCGATGTCTCGGATCGATGGGATTCCAATGTAGTCCACTGAAGGTCCCATGTGGTCCATTGAGGGTAATCAGTGGTCCATTAAAGGGCACTTTGTGGTCCACTGAAGGGTACGTGTGGTCTATTGGGGTTGAATTAACCTCCTGACTTAAAACCTTCCTAGCTAACTCCAAATTTATCGAAAACTCTGTTGTGTGGGATCAATTGAAACCTAAGGACTTAAGCTTCAATATGGTATGCTAAAAAGAGGACTTAAAAAAAATTTGCCCATCATAATAAAATATGTTTCCTTAACAATAGAGTTGTCCCTTGATGGACCATAAATGGTTCATTTGTACAGTTCGCTTTAAAATTCATATAAAATCAATGACATAAAATTTAGTTAAATCCTTTTCTACATGTTAATATGTGGCAGTTATGTTGCACAGGAAAAATAGTTAGAAATGCATATACCCCCAAAATTGAAAGTTATGTGTAGGTGAATCAAGGGGGGTCAAGTCCAGTTTGCTTCATGTTTACATAATGTAAAACTGTCTCAATAAAAGGATTTTTTTGATTTTTTTCATTATAATGGTATTTTTCTGTATGAGATAAGGATTAATACACAAAAAACCTTGTTCCAATCCGAAGTCTAGAAAGGAAGATATAGTCAGTCAAACATGACAGGGTCAAAACAATTTTCTGTCTTTTGTGGACCAATAATGGTTCCCAGAAGGCTGTTTCAATTAAAATTCTATAACTTTTGCATGAAAATGATTTTTTACTTCAAATTTGGTATATAAGTAGTTGACGAATTGGTCCATGCATAAAAAATATTTGTTGGGCTGTAATTTGAAGCTTCAGCTTTAACTTATAATAACACTTTTAAGTAACTTTTAATTGATGTCTATTTTGTTATATTTGAAAGAAATTTATTGAAATAGTATGTCATTGAAAAAATAATATATGAATGCTTGTATGGATATGAAACCAATGAAAAAACAAGTAAAGAAAAAGAGCAAAAGGCACGATCATGATAAATCAATAAAGGTTTCTGTACATAAGACCATTACTGGTCCAAAGGTTCATTTTAAATCAATAACTTCTTTACCTTATTGGATCTCAAACCGAATTTTAGGATATTAGTATTTCATGAGATCCTCTATCAATAAAAAATATCTATTGCTAGGTTTGGGCTAAAACTTTTAGTATTAGTTCCAAGTTATCATCAAATATTTTCCATATTTGATCTCTAGATTTGTGCCTTGAAGATGAACTTCAAACACCATATTTCAAAGCTTCCCAAAGTTAAGATAGCAATGCAAGATGAACCAAGAAAAAAGATGAAAAGATATGCCTAAAGAAGATCAAGATATTTGCTATGCCGATGCCAATTATTGGTCCACATGACCTCTCATTTAAAAGTTAAGAACATCATCATCTTAATCAATTCTTTAGAATATAGTTTATATCACATTATATATGATAACATTAGTTGATTAGGGAGGATTGTCTATCTAAAAGGTGATATCGGAGCACAAAAATTAAGTAGTTAAGGGCTACTTTGAATGTATGAGAAAGTCCACTTACACCTTTCAAAGATTATCTTATAGACGATGAGAAATCATAATATCATTGTAGGGAACAAAATGAATAGAGCCAATGCAAATAAATAGAGCAATTTTCTCAATCCAGTTGGTTTAATCCTGGACCTATACATAGTCCATGCTTATTTATATTCAAATCTTGTATATAATATATTATCCTAACATGAAATTTGAGATATATATTGCCAACAAAGGTTCAAATTTACAAAATTTATAGCCTATCATAAAAGTTGATCTACATGTACTATGGTCCTACTTAGACTACAACATTTTGGAGCAACCACACATTGTCTAACTTTATAATAGTGGAAAGTAAGTAGGTTTCTTCATTTTTTTTCCTAATAAGACCACAACAAGGATCTCAATGTCCCTTTTTATCATACATTGCGCCATTTAAAAGGCTTATGGAAGAATTATAGTGCAATAAGTTAATTTTTGAGATGAACTAGAAAAAACAGTACTGAGAAAGTCTTTTGATCTATTTATTTATAGTCATGGCTAAACTTCGTGATATTGCCCTCTATTTATCAATAACTATCACTACCTACATTATTGTTGAGTTTTAGACCTATAAAGGTATAATCAATGCACTTTGGAACCTTTCTTTGTGTTCATCCTGTTATATTAGAGCTCGTTTAGATCTAGATAATGCATGGTTATACCCTACTTACACTATATTTATGTTGATAAAGTAAATTCCTACATAGAGTTGATTAGAATGCATCATTTACTATCCTTATGAGACTTATGGATGTGATTTATTGAAGCACTTTAACCCATATTTTTATTTTGAATTCTGTACAATAATTTCTTTAGTTAATAACGATACTAATAAAACATATAAACATAAAAAAATTCTTTGGACTATAGGTTGCCTAGTTAAGGACTCATTGTCACAAAAATTAAGTCAAAATTTGTAATAATAAGAGAGAAAGAATTCTTGAACCTCATGCAACATTTTTAAGCAAAATAGGGTTTGGCGACTTTAATTAAAATCAAATGATAGTGGCAAAACATGGAAACATGCAAATTGATATGTTTTAACATAATACATCAATTAATTTCATATTTAGCAAGGTTTAGACACTTTTATGCTAGAAAATTGAAGAATGCAGTTCTAGAGTGCTGTAAAAACTGCCAAATTCTTCAAAGTTTGAACAATCATACCAATATAAAGGTGTATCCAATGGTCATGAAATTCTCACAGGTCGTTAAGAATCAAGTGAAGACTCAAATAGTGGTGGTATATTTTAAAATTAAAATTTATCTTGTGAGATATATCGGTTTAAGTGGCAGGGGGTATGGTGGACCATTTCTGGTCCATGGACCAGAAATGGTCCCCGGGACAACTCTAGTGTTAAGTGGGTGCTTCATGGGCACCCTCCCCTAATGCTGTTGTGGTATGTTTTTTTGGCGTTTCAATATTATGATAGAAAAGCTCCTCCAAGGGCGTCTGCACATTCTTAGCTGTTAGGAAAGAAGTATCTTTGTCTGTATCATTTAAGAGCTTTGCTACTTTGCTATTAGAAGCCTTCAGATTCACCTTTTCTGTGGAATGTGCTGGGCTCTTGCATGAAGTTCTGGTTTACTCTTATCCCGTGTTTTGTGTTTTGTGGATGTTTCAAAAATACTTAGGGTTTTTTTTTCCAAACTTGTAGAATGTGAGGAAGTTATGTGCTTTGTCAAGAATCGACCTAAGTAATAAACTTAATAAATAATACGAACACATGCACGAGGCTGCATATCCAGGGCGTCAAAGATGTGCATATCTATTGTTTGTATTTGAACATAGTTGCAGCAAAAATAAATGGTGTTTAGATAACTGTGCATGTTGAGAATTTAGGATAGTGGAGTGTTGACGCCACATATATGGTGAGCTGCTTATGCTAAAGGTTTCTGATTCACGCCTGTGCATTATTCAACTATCACTTAATAAAGATGGAGAACATGTGATCTATATAGACTATACGAAACAAAGATGGAGAATATATGACCTATTTTAGACAATACGAAACACAGATTTATGGTATGTACAATATTATTTGTTTCATAGGTCTCACATAATAGAGTGCATTGAATAGAAACTATGCCTACAAAAATTGTGTTTGTATATGACGTTTTTCTCACCAAATGGGCATATTATAAATGACAATAAGTAACTACAAGAAATTTATAGAGGAATTGCTTTTTTTTCTTGTTTCTACTCTTATCTAGCAGCAATGCTGATGCTCTATTCTGCCTTTTTCCATTGGTTTCTACCATCTGGGTTACATAGAAATTTTCAAATAATTTTTGTTTCGACGAAATAGCCCAATTTTTGCAGAGCAATATGTATTGAAGAAAAATAGATCAAGCGAAAAGGAGGACATGGGCATTGCCTTGTTCTTCAGATTCATAGCAAGATTTGAAGGGTTTGTGGGCTGACGAGGAATGACCGCCATAGCCGAGAGGCAACCTTTGAATTGCCTTCTTCCCCGTGGATTGCCGGCGTCAAGGTTGGAATGTCAAAACTTCAGGTAGAATGAAAGGAAAGAACTTCTGAGGCCAGAAAGATAGCATCCTTGTGATATGGAAGATCGCAATTCCAGACCCCCATTCCAAAACCGTCAAGGTAAGTGGATCGGCATTCCGTCATTTTCTTGATTCATTCTTCTCAAGAATGACAAATGGGTTCAACAAAAAACTGTAGAATCGGTTAGAAGCTTACCTTGACGTCATTAGAGCGGAATGGGGTCAACCATTCTTGCTTCCCCCGACTGCGAGAATCGGGGGCGTGTGTAGGCTTCCCCGACTGCGAGAATCAGAGCGCTATGTAGGCTTCCCCCCGACTGCCGAGAATCAGGGGCCCATTTGTGTAGGCTTCCCCGACTGCGAGAATCGGTCCGCGCCTACGGGCTCGGATTCTCGCAAGTCGGGGAAGCAAGAATGGCTTCCCCATTACGTTCTACATCACGTAAAGCGTTGGGTTTGTGCGGATCAATGCGGGCAAAAGTTCTCTCGATTCCCCACGATTCCCGATCACGATCCAAGCTCCTAGCTCTTAAAATTAGGTCTCCGGCTCCTAAATTGATTCGTAGCTCCCGGCTTCCATCTTTACCATAGGGATCTTTGGCCAAGCAAAGTGCAAAGTGCGAGCCTTAGCAATATGTTCGAACCTTAGCAATGGGCAGCATGTCTTTGTCTGAGAACCAAGCTCAACAAAAAATTGGAGCATCTAGAGGCTTGACCTCCAACACCTAAGTTGGGAGGCGACATTTGCTGAAGCACTTTGTGCCTGGCCGGTAGGGCGATGGGTATAAGAACACAGTTGGAATTTTCTCTTCCTATTAGCTTGCGTTAGAGTTTGTGCGAAGTACGCGACTCGACCGCGGCTATATATTTGGAAGAAAAGCCATCGCCAATCTTGTCCTGTCTGTTGCTCCGCTAAAGATATTGATTTTGAAAAAAAAAGCTATTTTTTCCCCACCTAAACACAGAATATGCCAAAAAGTAGACGTGTCATTACCTAGACAAAAAAGCATCTTGCCAATAGCAATTATATGAGTTAGATAACCACCTTCTGCCTTTATATAGTCTTAATTAGAAATACAAGAAATTTATCGCGGCGGCCGCCACCGCGAACATTTCTTTTCCCAACGCCGGTATGTCTTTGTGTGAAAAAACAAAAGCTGCAGTGGCCATCAAAATATTTTTTATCTTTAACCAATTCACTTATTAAAATACATGATTCTACAAATAAAGAAGCAATAGTACAAAACCTATGTGTTCTTCCTTTTCCAATCATTTAGATCGTTGTACGTAAAGGATTATGATTCTGATAATTTTGCTCATCCATCCAAGTTTTTCTTTAAGGATGCTTTAGCGAGTAAGGCATTGTGTTAGAAAAAGAGAAGAAAGAGTTTTGTGCCACTTGGTGCTACTTTGTGAATGCATGAAATTACACCAGTGATGCATTAATGTTGGCCAATAGAATTTGTATAATCTACAACTTCCAACCTCAAAGTCCATAATGGGGCATATGCTTCTTTAATGTTCTCCTTATGTTTATCTAGGGGAGGTTGACCTTCCTCTGTTAAAAGACCATTATTGGTGTTTTTGACGCCCGTTATATGCCATTTTTTTTTCTCATTTCCGCCTACCACTGAATCTTCATTCGACCAGCTTGTTTCCTTTGTCGGACGCTCCAGAAGCAGCTCCAGAAGTGGAGAACGCGGCTCCAGGCAAGGGACGGTCACCTCAGCCTGTCAAAAACAAGTATTTCGCCTTCCTTCTTTCTTTCTTTTGAGCGATTTTGAGTTGTTCCATCTTGATAATCTTGATAGGACATATAATTTAGGATTTCGTAGCAATTTGAGCTGCTCCATCTAGACAATGTATTTGCAATTTAGGCTTTATAGAGCTGTATATCTGCAATGCATGTATTGAGTGGTGGCACCAATTGTTTTTTTGATTGCAGATAGAAGCTATTGTTCAAATTCTCTTGCTGAGAAGGGATGATCCTACAACTAAAGTGTTAGTTTTTTCAACATGGAATGATGTTAGTTTTTTTAACATGGAATGATGTGCTTGCAGTTGTTGAGCATGCACTTATAGCAAATAGAATCACAGTTGCGAGGATTAAAAGCCAAAGGTATGCTTTTAAAGCCACAGTAGAAAAGTTTTTGGGCTTTTCTACTGTGTATATTTGCCGAGCTTCTAGGTCAAAGTTCGTTGTGGACTTGCAGTGCCAGCTATAAATACCAGTAAGGCAGCATGGTGTAAATGAGGACAAGCTCGTCTTTTTGAAATGTTCATGATCTCCTGCTTGATGTTATCTGTAATTGGCAATTCATTGGCGGTCTGCTTTCGGAGGCCCGGCTATTTGGACGATGGGGCTTTTAGCGGCGTTGATATCTGCTTTTCTTATTTATTATTCTTTGCGGAACCGGTGCTTTTCTTGGAGGAAAGGTAAGCAAGATGGTCTTTGTCGTTATATGAGTCGTGTTTTTGAGGATCTTTTTGTTTCTTGATCTCCGCTTTTTATGTAATACTTTATGGTGTCTTTGGAACTATTAAATAGTGATTATATTCTCACACTTATTATGGAAGGCGCATTGAATCAATGCCTTACGTGACAAGAGCTCCCTCTTAATGTATTTGATGAACACAAGTTAACTAGCATCCGTAAAACATGGCAGTTTTAGGTTTCCAAGCAATATCTTACTTGTATGGCCTATCGAATAAATTTCTTTGATCAGCGCAATATCGCATGCCTTTAGTCGAATTCTTTATATGCAATAAAGCTTGTTTGTTTATCTATTATACGTGAGGTTAGCTTATTTCGGATTTAAGGTGTGACTTTTTAACAAAGGGTTATTGGTAAGACACCTTTATCCATTGTTAGTCCAAAGAAAACTTTGGAGGGTGCTTGCAGATAGGGTCGACTTCATCATCGGTGGTGGTCAGCGTATTACTTGCAAAGTTGTTGCAATCGGCCTTCTTCTCTTATCGGTATTGATTGGTTATGTTAAATAGTTGTTTGCTTCAAAATGATACTCAAGGATGGCAAGGTAATTGTTACATTTCTCATGGTTACATTTGTTGGCATATACTTTGTCTAGTGTTGTAATGGCCTTTAATTTAATGGCATTTCTTTCAAAAGCATTCCTTAGTATCGGTGCACCTCGCCATCAACTTCGGATGCTCATGGTTGTGCGGTAATTTTTCATGTCGGATAATTCTTTGTAACAACTTTTTTTGTGGTGTGAAATAGTTTTATAATCCATCTTAGTTCTACTAGATAATAATTGTTATACTTGGGTTGTAAGAAGACAGAAGTTCCTTCGCAAAATATGTACGTGACTTCCCAAGATATCATAATGCTGTTTGTTGACAGACTCGGAAACAACCAAAACCTTAAAAGTTTAAAGGATTGATTACCATGACTTGGAAGGAATTTCTTAGCCCACTATTTTCATAGAGCCATGGAACCTTAAGGATTTTATTGATTCATCTTCAATGCGAGACAACTTTAATTAGAATATTTTTTTGGTAAGTTACAAATTGTCATGGCAGTAATTCTTGTGTCCTTTGAAAGCAAAGTCTGCGGCAGCAATGGGGTTCTTTGGTTTTCATGGCATCACTCTCTGGCGATTTAACCGGAGTCTATGATAAAGCGAGACGGGGGTGAAAGAGCGGTGGAAAATTGATCCCCGGTCATGGTATTTACGTCCACAAAAACATTTGATATTGACTAGCATTTGTACAAAGTTTGATAACTTTTTGTTTTCTTTACCGAGGTGGGATGTTGGACCGTGTGGATAGCTACATTTTCTTGGGCGCTTTGTTCATTCATTTGTGAAGATAGGCTTACCCCTGTTTGGTGTTTAGTTCATCATTGTACCAAATATGAAATTAATTAGTAGCAAATCATTTTTTCCTAAAATTCATTATGTTTTATTGGTGCCCGTTTCGTTTGACTAATGAAGTTTGCCACCAGCACAATTACAGTTCGTGCACATCATGAAATTCCATTCGCAGAGGAATATAGCATAAAGAATAATCAAGTCACAATCGCTATGAAGAAGCTACCTCATCCTTTTGACTCGATCTGGGCTCCAAGTGATGGAAACACATTACCTACTTATGAGCACATATTGCCTACTTATTGGCGCTTCATATCTGACGAGAATTCAACCAGGAGCTCTTGTAATCAATTACAATTATTACAGCAAGTAATTTATGCATTCCTTATTGTTCAATCTTCTTTTTTAAAAAAGGATGGCTTTGGTTTTCGGGCCTGGAACGCCGTATGTAACGCCGTATGCGGCGTTCCCTATCCCCCTTGCGGGATTTTTTTTTCCTTTACACGCGGGATGATTTGAAATCGAGCCCACTTTGCTCCATCGTGTCCAATGGCGCTATTCTATCTCTGGCAGCGTGATTCTGACTCTTGCTTTAAGGTTTGGGCACTGTCTTCCTCTTCCCAGCGTCTCTGTTTGAAGAGATTTCAAAGAAATCGGAAGACCTGGTTTGGCATTGCTTTCGTTGCTCCAGTTCTTTGGTCCATAGTGAAAACAAGATTTAATCTTTGGCATGCACTAACTTCTTGATTTTTGTGATTTCGTAGCAGAGAACCAAGACCTGCCCGAGATTGAATGGAGGAGCAGCCATGGTCGGAGCATAATTGAATAGGAGCGATTTTTATCAGAGCCACTTTTCTGCAGCACGGTGTAGGGTTTTGTATTGGATCTCTGGTGAGTATAAAGCTCTGTTTTTTCCTTCTTGCACAATCATGTTATTTTATGTGAGGCCGACAACTTTCATGAGATCAGGGTTTGTTCTTCCTCTGAGGAAACATGAGTTGTTTTGCTCAATGCCAGTAAAACATATGGGGAAGTAGAACTAGGAGTGTAATGCTTTAAGCAGCATGTTCACATGAATTTAAAAGATGCAAGTCTTTTTCGACTTGCAGAGAAAGCAAAAAGGAGTAAAAGAGAAAGATTTGGAAACTTGAGCAAACTGTTTGCAAACTGTTTGCCATCTGAAAGACGTACATTTGCTTCAATATAATTGGCACTAAAATTCGGCTCCACAGAGGGCATGTGCCAGAGCTGGATATGCTTCTAAGACCCATCCTTGATGAGTAGAAAGAAGCAACATTATGCAGGTATACAGGAAAACAAGCCATAGCCTTTGGGCTTCTACATACAATAGTGATGGAAAAGTTCCAGGAGTCCTAAAGGATCATCTATTTCTCTGTATCTTTGTATCCGACGTCATATTAGGATTCTGCAAAATAATGGGTTCAGATGCATGGTCCTTCCAAATGTATACAAACATATGCCTTTTGTTTAAGTTGTTCCCAGCTATAATATACTTTTCTTCTCTGGCTTGCTTGCAGATGCGAAGCATGCATATGGCAGAGAACTCTTGACGAGTTTAATTCTAAAGGTAATCTCTTATTGCATTTGTGTATGCAGGCTAATTCATTGTTGAAGTCTGTATCTAGGCCGCCCTTTTCTTGCATTTGCATATAATCTAGCCTGCTATAACCGTTTCTTTCTTTCTTTGCAAATGCCATGGTAGGCTACGTCATATTAGGATTCTGCAAAATAATGGGTTCAGATGCATGGTTTTGCTTCCAAATGTATACAAACATATGCCTTTTGTTTAAGTTGTTCCCATCTTCTCTGGCTTGCTTGCAGATGCGAAGCATGCATATGGCAGAGAACTCTTCACGAGTTTAATTCTAAAGGTAATCTCTTATTGCATTTGTGTATGCAGGCTAATTCATTGTTGAAGTCTGTATCTAGGCAGATAGTTTAAGCCAGTCTGGCCCCTTCACCCACAACCAGGTGTGGTTCCCTGTTTCTGCATGTTTCTCAACTCCAGAAAGAGCACCTTGTTGCTGGGACACAGGGACTGCAGCAAGGATCCTTGCTGCAGTCCCTGTGTCCCTTGCTGCAGTCCCTGTGTCCCAGCAGCAAGGTGCTCTTTCTGGAGTTGAGAAACATGCCAAGTATGTGCTGAAATGCCACAGTTGCACGACCTGGTGAGGTGGCCGATTGCTTTGGTGTTAGTAGACAATGTTGTTGTGTCAACACTCATAAAGACTGCGAAACAGACAGTCATTGAAGCAGAACCCTATGCCATGCAAATTGAGCCTGAAAAGGCACCAAAGAGGATGTACAGAATGGTGAACCGGACTCCACGTTCACCTATTATGGCCACTAAAGCTGAGAGAAAAATCACAGCAGCTTTCATTTTAGACTTTAAATCTTCGCTTTGCTGCATGCGAAGATGTTGCGCAAACTTCTCAACAGCCGAGATTGCGTGTATGCGTAGGTTCTATTGGAACTTGCGAGCTTCAGACAGGACCACATTTGTTTTCAACATGTTAGACGTCTGTTCAGAGAATGGCCTGGTTCAGAAGCTGATGCTAAATAATAAGCAGGTATGCTTGAAAGCATGGCATAGGGCCTATGGTATTCCAATGTCCACATTCTATAAGTGGCGAAGACTTTTCCTTGCTGGTCACAGAGTTGCTGAGCATGGTAACACGGGCTCGAAAAAGCCGAGGCCTCACACTCTCGCCGGAAAGGCCATACTCTCTATGTACATAGATGAGAATGCAGAGACGATGCCCCATAGATCGAAAATCACTACTGAAGGGGTGAGAGAGAATGTGAAGAGGCTCCCCTCTATCCTTACTAAAAAAGGCATTCTTCAAGAGGTGGACGCCAATGTGATGGAGATGACGGGCAAGCACGTCTCTCATTCTTCATTCTCACGTGGGTGGAAGCAAAATTACGCAGAGGTTGCAATAGCAAAGAGGACAACTTTCTCCAAGTGCAATACCTGTATTGTAATAAAAGAGAAAATGGCTAAGACCAGAGATCCACGGGAGAGAAGAGAATTGCAGATGGAAAGGAAGGAACACATGACAGCCCAGATCTCTTGTAGGAGCTTGTACTGGTCATGGAGAGCTTTGTCCCATCGATCACCGTACCAGGCGCTCACTATCATACATGATAAGATGGACCAAAACAAGACTATGATTCCAAGACTGGAGAAATTAGCCAAATCGGTATGGAGAGGTGAACGCTTGAAAGTTAGCGTGACTGGTGCACTCATGCATGGCCATGGCACAGGTGCCTTAGGACATTTCTCACTCGACCTTTGGAAGGATGATTCAAATTTTCATGCTGGTTCCTTGAATCATGCTATCAAAACACTAGAGGACACTTCAGAAGACAATTGGGGCCATTTGAGAGAAGAAGCTCGGCCTGAGGGCATGTGGGGAACCGCACTCCTCAACAGTGCGGGGTTGAGGACAAAAAAAAACAATTGCACTGGGGTAGACTTTGTAGCACCTCCTAAGCAACCAGCACACCTTAAGAGGTTACCTAGGCTGCTCTACTTGCAGCTAGACAACTGCTCGGGCAGAACAAGAACAGATATCTCTTCTCTTATCTATCCTATCTTGTGTGGTTGGGTGTTTTTGATCAAATACAGGTTGGCTTCATGATGGTAGGCCACACTCATGATGACATTGATGCGCTCTTCGATAATTATTCAACGTTAATGCGCAGGTCAGATGCTCTAACTATTCCAGAACTAATGCAACTCCTCCGAGAATGTAGCACAAAGGCGAGGTTCCCGATTGGAAGGGTTTCGTAAAAGGATATATTCCTGATAAGAAGGACCGTGTGGTTGGTCACTTGGAGCCCTTACTGTTTAAGTTCTGCATGAATGATGGGTGGCCAGTAATGTATTACAAGATGAGACCTGGTCATAGAGAATGGTTGCTAGAAAAGGGTATTCGGATGTGAAAAGCAGATGACACTGGTTTGCCAAAGATACCGATTGGGTCGCCCAAGACTGTCAAGCCATATGCATGCCTCAAGGACATAGGAGCATTGAGGTCGTCCATTGCAAATACATGATGCATTGGGCTAATATCTCCAGGGCTGATGTGAACTCGTGGTCCAATACCTACATGAATGAGGTCATAGACTACTGGTGCGAAGTGATGCGTGTGCTAGGTGAAGTACCCTGGAGCAATGCAGAAATTCAGAACTTCTGGCCTCAAACAAGGCAAATTGTGCTTGAAGAGCCTGAATATATTCAGGTCAATCAATATGACGCTCCAGCTGCCTATGTCGGACCTGCTAAGGATAAACCCAAGAATGCAGTGGAGATATTTGACCATGGAATAAATTACTACTCCTATATTTTAGTGTAGCCAAAATAGGTTTAGCTAAACTACCTTCAAATTGCGGCTAGAAGTTTCTAAGACTTGGCTAAACTAAATGCTTTTTCTCCATCACAGTTTCTTGCTTTTGGCTAAACTTTCACAAAATGGAAAGGCAAATATTAGCCATCAAGCTATAGTAATTTAAAAAAAAATCAAGCATTTTGGCAAAGACATTGAATTTATTGTAAATACATAAATCAAGACAAAACATACATGAATATGTTCAAAAACAAAAAAAAAAGGACTACATTGTTCCTTTTCCTCTAATGCTTCAACTTTGTACTTGGAACAAGAAAGAAAGTGGAAAAAAAATAGAAAAATATAAACCCTATTTGAAATTTCTTAAAGTTAGTACATACATTGGTATTGAATTTCGGGCTAATAAATTTTTCCAAGCCCACTCTATCTTAGGTTTAGCTAATCGATGTCCTGGTGGATATGCCTGGAGGTAAAGGTTTGGCTAAACCTAAAAACTCACTTGGGCGGCAAAAAAATTGGGCTAAAATTTTCTTTTTTTTTTTCATTTTTTCCATTTACTTTAGCCGTTTTTCTTTGCAAAACTGCTACAAAATAGCCATTTGGCTAACCTTAGCCGTTATTTTATTCCATGTATTTGACCCATACCAAGATGTACGGAAAGGTATGTTTCTGCTTGTAAGACCGGCAGATGCATGCCCTACATGGGTAGCCTATGCAGAGGAGGATCCTATACAAGATCCCACTGCCCCTCTTTGTTTCTTGGTGGGAGCCTGTGGCTAGGAAAGGTACCGCATATGCTCTACAGTATCGGGACTGCTGGCATAAAAAATGGAGGCCGAATCCTAATGACAGACCACGTTATCAGCCTCTCAAAACGATAGACTATGCCTGGTTAGTTGAACCGAAGCCATTATTGGTTTTGATCCCCGCATTGGTAGGAATCCAGGTGCAGGAACTATTGGCTAAAGAGGCCTCAGAGGATGGAGATGAAACTTGAGTCTTCAAAGTACATTAAAGTAGTTAGTTTTTATTGCTATCTGCTTTGTATAGATTAATACAAGTGCTCTTATGCATTACTATATCTTTTATGCCAGAACATCACTACAATATTCATTGCTGAATAGGTGATTCAGTCTTCATCAACATCTGCTGTAGTGATCCCTGATATTTCATAGATATGGCGCTCGGGAAGCCAAATGAGGTGGATCATAACACGAATCAACCCGGGGCAACGAATCTCAGCGCCATTGGCTTTGGATTGCAGGTAAGGATCAAGAAGAATACCCCTATCACTGCAACCCACAAGATCAGTGTAGCTCATTGAGCACTTGATCGCCTCGATGTGGTGCACAGAACTAGGCGAATAATCCATGGGAGATGAATGACTTCTAGCCCCGAATGGAGCTACTTTTATAGTGAAGAAAATTTATTGATGTGAATTATTGGGCTGGGCTGTAGCACCATTATTGAGCGTGTATAAGAGTCATGTACACCTATAAGTATAATGCATACTTTGTACACGTACAAGTATAATACATATTTTGTACACGAACAAGTGTAATGGATATTTTGTGTGAATGTCTTGTATTTTGGATCTATGTGAGGTAAGAGTATTTTTGCTTAGGTGTAATTGAAACTAGGGACTGCTTGCGGAAAAAGTGGAGGTCGAAGAGCACACCGTTACACTATACGCAGGTATGATACATCACATAATATTCATTCTTACAGATCATTACATACTACATCCTTACATAGTTCATAGGTGCTCATATCATTATTATATCCTTAACAGATACAGTAGTCATCACTGATTCACTCATCATCAACACCTGCTAAGGTGATGCCTGTTGCCCCCAAAGGGCAACATACATACTAATCATTGGTTTATGCTTGAAGATTAGGTCAAAGTTTGGAAGACCTTGATAGGGGACATTGATGTTGAAGTCAAATTTGGGAAAAGAGAACTTATTTTGAAGTCAAACTATGCACTAGAAGACTCTGGGTTGACTAAAGATTGGAAGATGTTTTTTAAAGATTGGAAGTCATTATAGTTGAAGTTTGGAAGATTCCATGGTATTTATATCTCAAGTTCTTAGCCATTGTTGCCAAATACCCCTTATAACCATGTTCCCATTTTTTAACCCTTACATCCGTACTTTCACTAAGGAGCTTCCATTTTCCTTTCATTTTCATTGCCACCTTCATTTTTGCCATTTATATTACTTCCTACCATGGCTCTCGTGTGTTTCATATATTGGTCTCTTGCTACATTGAAGGGAATCCATGCCTTGGGTCAACACCCCATATAGCCCAAGCCTTATGAAAATTTGGGATTCACAAAACCCACCAAGCTAAAACTTGTGTTCAAAATTCTATGGTGGTAGCCTTGTTTAAAATGCCAATCCTCCCTTATTTTCGATTATTCAACCTTGAAAACCATTGGAATAATGCATAAATACGGATATACAGTGGCAAATACATAAAAGAAATATGAAAATACTCAGCCACCGTATCGTGGAAATAAGCCACGAACCCTATCCCATGGAACTTAGCTTGAATCACGCTGAATCGATGCCATGAGCTCTGCAACCTATCTATTCTTGGATTCCCACACATTATCTACCCAACAAGCCTAAATTTAAGACCTAATATTCTGGAACCGTTAATGCTAAGAATAAATACATGGGAAACATCTACGAAGTTTCAAGGCCCGAAGTATTGAAGCGTCCATTACCATGGCAGTGCATGATTTCTTGATGATCTCCAAGCTATCTGAGCATTCCTTAGCCATTGGCAATGATTCATGGCTAATATTCTTCCATAAATTATTTTCCCAAGATTTTTAACTGAGTTTATTGCTTGAATAGCATGAACACAGTATTATTATGATTATTTGATTGATACATCAATGAAAATCCCCTGTCAAGTTTGAAAATTTGATCTTTCATTATTTACGCAACTTTTTGCCACCAAAACATTGTTCTGAAACATTTTTCGTGATTCAAACTACTATTTTATCTTTTGCACATGCTTTTAGGCTCTATTCAGACCTGTGACAATTGAAATCATGCAAAAATACCTTATAGAACTCAAGATACAAAAATTTGCTTGCTGTTTTTCTGTGACAGTTCACTGACAGAATTTTTGATCGACTTTAAATTCCTTTTTTCTCCCTCATACCAGTTCCAAATCACGCCAAGTTTTTTTCTACATGTGCCTACAACTGTTTTCTGATAGTCATTTCAAGAATCATACAAAAAGGATCAGTAAATCTCGAGATATCATCATTTGAGTGTGCAGACCTCATTTTATCTCAGGGAAGTGCACTGGCCAGATTTTCTGTCAACTTTGAACCCGATTTTCTCAGCCATTCCAGATCCAAATTGAGCCAAGTTTTTTCCCACATATCACCACAACGTTTTTCTGATTTTTCCTCCAAAAATCATTTGACAAGGATCAGTACATCTCGAGATATTCATGTCTGAGTGCAACTGACTCATTTTTCTTCAGGGATCCTAAAGTAATTGATCTTTTCTTGCAAATTTTGCACCAAGATTGGTTGCCTTAAGCAACCTGGAGGTCCTAACCATGTAGGCTCCACTGAGGTTGGTCTAGGTGCCAGGTTTTGGATCAACATTTTGGAGGTCCTACCGAGATCTCTCCCCTGGTAGAGATTACTCGAATGGCTTTTCACAGTCAAGGTCCACCTTTTCAGATTGAAGTATGTATTCCTATTCCTTTACCAATCTTTGATGGCTCAAAAGATCCAGAGAATTTTTTGGTACAATTTGAAAAATACTATGATGAGTATGGTTATAAGAAAGGGGAAAAATGTGTAGTTTTGGAAGATGTATGGAAAGTGAAGCTAAATGATGGTTCTTGTTTGAGCAGAATTATGGTTGTGGAACATCGAGTGGTCGGGATTTTGATCCATACTTTTGTCCAAAGATTTAGCATATTCATGAGATGAGATGTTGATTGAGCAACTATATACTTTGAGAATAGAAGAGAAGGAAAGTGTACCTCATTATGTGGAGAGAGTGTGCTTATATATTCTTAGGTGCAAGAAGAGAAACTTGGAGCTACCAGCCAGTGACCACCTAATCCATTTTTTTTGTGCGAGGTCTCAAGCCATGTTTTCCAGTTTACAAGAAGATACATAAGCTCCAAGCAAAAGGTACTTTTGATTCCATTTATGAAGCTTTTGAGAAGTCTGTTGAAGTATATTATCTCCTAAAGTATTTGGATGAGAGGTGTAGCATTCCAAAATATTTTCTTGATCATGCCAAATCCGAAAATAAAGTTCAAAGAATAAGTTTGAAGTTTGAGAAGGTAAATTTGCATACTTCTACTATGCTTGAGGAATGTTGCCATGTTCTTGCATGTGAAAATGAGAAATTACAGCAGTTAGAGCATGTTAACTATCATAATAGTCCAAAACTTGAATGCTTTGATGATGGTTCACCTAAATCAGCCATGACAGTCAAGATTTGAATGTTTTGGTTATGTAACACATGAGGCCAGCCATGAAACCTTGGAGTATGTATCTTTATCAGCAAGCTTGAAGTCCAATGAGGTAAATATAATCACATCCCACATGATTGAAGAGTGTGAGCAAGTTCTTTTATATGGAATTGATGAGTTTGAGCATTGTCATGAGAAAGAGAGTGATAGATGCATGATCAGCCCTGAGTTTGAGAGTTTTCATACATGTGAAGCATTTTTAGAAGATGGTGAACCATTATTATGTGATTTAGAAGTGGAAAGCATTGATACTTTAGCATTTGAGCACTCTAAAGATATGTTACATGCTCTTGAATTTAGTGACAGTCATGACCAGGGATAGGTTCAATACGCTGTACGTTTTATACGGAATACGTATGAATTGAATGATACGGCACAAATTTGCCGTATAAAACGCAAAAAATACGGCGGAAAACAATTCCGGCGTCAGAAAATTTTCGCGTACGCGAAAGCAACAAAACCGCGTACGCGAAAAAATTTTCGCGTACGCGAAAATTACGAGCGTGACGCTGAAACCAATTTTTTTTCGCAGCCAAAATCCACGCCACCGCAGACGCTGAATTTTTTCGCGACGCGGTTAAGGGGTTTTTCGCGTGCAGCGAAATATTTTGAACCGGCGCGCGAAAACATAATCTTCACGCACGCGAAAATATTTTCGGCGTGCAGCGTTTTGTTCCTTTCGGCGCCGGAAAATTTTCTAGCTGTTTTTGCCCGATTTACTAAGCAAAAAAATATTTGCCAATTGTTTGACCTGTTTTGTGGCAATTGTTAATAGTATATTTAAGAAAACGTGATTAGCCCTAGAATTCACCTCGAGCGTTGACCGCCGGGTTGAGTCAAAATACTCCTTGGGAAACGGTTTGCCTTTGAGGTGTCGTTTTTGAGTCACGGACGGCGTTGGATCTTTGGAACGTGAGTTTACTCCGTCCGGTGGTTTTCGACTTGGGTTGGCATCCGCTTCCATAGAATATCCTATAGGGTCCGTCCAACCCCCTTGATTTCAAGATTTTAACGTCGGCGTAACATATGCATTGTGAGCTTGCTCCTTTGCATATATCGTCTTCCTTTAGTTCGTGTAATCAAGGAGTCGATTAAGAGATATTGTCACCGGTCAGAGCAATGGTGGCTACTGGTCATGCATCTACCTCACGGAGGTGCGGCGTGTCATGCATCTACCTCTAGAGGTGCGAGGACTAGCGCGGTGCCCGCGGACCCGCGAGGGACTGCAACTCGTGCACATGGTCGCGGTACTGGAGTTGCGGGTCGGAAAAGAGGCCCAGAATGGGAGTTTGTGAAAGAGTTTGGCGCAAACGAGTGGGAATGTGTGTTTTGTGGATACACATCGGTAAATGGTTCTGCAACAAGAATTCGAGCTCACATCTTACGTGAACGAGACGTCGGTGTCGCAACTTGTGCGCAGATCTGGCCGACTTGCGAAAGGATGCCATCGAGAGATTGTCTGATTTGGATGGGATACGCAAAACGAAGAATAATATGAGAAAAAGACGAGTTACGAATACTCAAGAGCAGGGCCGGGCAGAAGCAGACGAAGATAACTATACCACCCCCCCTGTTGGGACAGCATACCGATCAGAGGGCGGACTAGGGTCAATAGGTACAAGCACGGGAGAACAGAGAATGATAGAGACAATTGAAATAGTGGAAAGACAGACGAAGCAACAGAGGGTTGATCATTGCTTAACATCAGAGCAATTGAAGAAGACACAACTGAAGGTTGTAGAGGCATTTTTATATGCTGGGCTGTCTCCACATATTCTGGAGCATAAAGCAATGAAAGAAGCCTTCCAAGAAGTTGCCAAAGCAGGACCGGCTTTTAGACTGCCTTCATACAAGCATGCCAACAATAAGATGGTTGATGAAATACATGGAAAAATGGTTGAGAGGGTGGAGATGAAGTTGTGTCGTGTGACTGAAGCGCGGCCAGCTTCATTAGTGACTGATGGTTGGAGCAATGTAAACAAGGACCATCTTATTAATTTCATGATCGTGTATCCAGGGGGTGAAGTATTTTTGAAAACCGTAGAAACCAAAACTGACCAAGTGACCGGAGATTGGATTTTTCAGAAAACAAAGGCCGTGATAGAGAGTTTTGGACCGAAGAGAATATTTCAAGTTGTAATGGATAACGCGTCTAATTGCAAGCTAGCGGGTCAATTACTGGAGGCCGAATTTCCAGGGTTGCATGCTACTAGTTGCCAATGCCATTGCACGAACCTATTATTTGAAGGGATTTGGTTCTCACAAAGACACGTGGTTCAAAGATCCCATTCAGAAAGCGCGTCGGCTTGTAAAATTCATCACAAAGAAGCCGGCAATTTATGCCATTTACAAGTCATTGCGTCAGAAGAGCCTAGCACTCATGAATCCTGGGCAAACTCGGTTTGGTTCCAATTATATCTGTCTTGAAAGAGTGCTGAAGTGTCGTGATTGGATTATCTCAACCTTTAATCATACAGAGTTTTTTGATTGGGAAAGAAGGCAGAAAGGGAAAAATGCCGCTAAACACCGACAGCAAGCTGCTGCCCTTCGAGAAATGCTTGGGCGGGAGACATTTTGGAAAGGTGTAAAAAATGTTGTGAGGTGCATGCAACCTGTTTGTCATGCCATCAAAACCCTTGATTCTTCGAAGGCAAGCACTGGAAAGGTCTGGAGGTGTTGGCACTCCATTCAATCCTTCCTAGAACGCGTGATGGTCCCAATGCGCCATTTGACAATGCTAAGCGGCAAAGCACTACTCGAGACTTCAATGAGCGATGGAAGAAGTCATACAATTGATCTTCATGGCGGCGCAAGATGCCTTAGACCCACACAACCACGATATGGACCAGCATACGAGATAAAGAAGTGATGGGGTCGTTGAAGAAGGTTGCAAAAATGTTCTATCCCAACGATTCGGACTACAAGCTTTTCATTGCCGAAGTTAAGCTGAATACCGTAAACCGAAAGTGGAAGGTGGGCAGATGAAGAGCTTCACGACGCATTGGAGAGTCATAAGAAGGAACCAAATATGGAATCATATGCATGGTGGCAAGCCCATGGGCAAGTTACTGATACCTTGCAGGCAATTGCAATGACTATCCTCTCTTTGGTATCTTCCAATAGTGCAAGTGAGAGGAATTGGAGTGCCTATAAGTACATACACAGTGTCACCCGCAATCGCTTGCTACATAAGAAGGCAGACAAACTTGTATACAACTTCTCAAACTGGCGGCTATTGAATCGTAACAGTGGTACATCCGCAATCGATAAGCTACAGTTTCCTTTCATGGATGCAGATTCCGAAGTGGAAGAGGACAGCTTCGAAGACAGTGAGGACGAGATGCTTGCAATAAATGCTGCAAGCCATGTTGATGAAGACATTCAACGTACCCACTTCGTTGATGACGAAGATGATATAGACCAAGCCATATTCTCAGACGGATCAGCCGACAGCGAGGATACCGAGGAGTCTGATACAGAAAGGCCAGGTTCGAGCAATGCAGTTGATGACGTGACTGGCTTACGTGATCCAACGGACTCACCTTTGCGCTTTACCTTGACAAACAGAGAACGGGCTAGGAAAAACACGTCTCGAGGACGTTTCACTAAAGGAAAGGGTCATCGGAGGTTGAACCTAGGTTCCCAAGAAGAAGAGGATGGAACTGCAAATGATGAAATCGATGAAGAAGGTATTTGCCTAGAAAAATGATGTGATGAGTATCTTCAGTCTGTTGTAATTGGTCTTGAGGATTTTCATACTATTGTAACCGTCCCCCCGCACTATTAAAAAAAAAAGAAGTTTTTGGTTATAATTTTTTGTCACAAATGTTTCGTTAATGTATGATAGTTCTTTCTATGTTTATTTCTATGTTTCTTTCATGTGTAACCGCAGTGCCCTGAAAACCTTCGTTGGATCAGACCCGTCTCGACCTCCGTTGTTGCTTGCCTCTTCGCATGCGCCAGAATCTTGCTGATGAGAAGTAATCTACACATGCGAAGGGGCCAAACAGCCTCGGACCAGCCGGGACTAATCGATCCATCGAAGGTTCACAAGGTGCCGGTACCCAAGTCGGGAATAACCCGGTATGCCAAATTGGGCTTTGAATGCTATCTGGACCTATAATCTGTACTCTATTCCTCTGGGTGGCACATGCTCTGAATACCCAAATGGGTTTGCATGGCATGTGCCACCCAAAGGAATGGAGGTACAAATTATAGGTCCAGATGGCATCCAAATGGCGATTTGGCAACCATTCAAGAGGATCACGCTCCAGGCCAGGATGAAAGAGACCTGAGTACAAGCATCGAGACTTCCCAACCCTTGCTTTCACCCCTCTTTGAACAATGGAACTTAGCATGTAAACTAAGCTACATTGCCCAAAGAGGAGGGGAAAGAAAGATTGGGAAGTCTCGATGCTTGAACTCATCAATCACTAACATCCAATTAACCCGAAGGATCACGCTGCATTCAAGAGGGTTGCGCTCTTGGCTTACTCCCTTTTCGAGTTTCCTGCTTGGCGTATCTAATTCGCCACCTGAGTGAGCGATGTCATCCTAGGGGGCAAATTAGATACACAAAACAGAAAACGAAAGAGACTAAGCCAGGGTGAGCGAGTTGGAAGACACTTCGGTATGCCAAATTGGGCTTTGAATGCTATCCAGACCTATAATCTGTACTCTATTCCTCTGGGTGGCACATGCGCTGAATACCCAAATGGGTTTGCATGGCATGTGCCACCCAAAGGAATGGAGGTACAAATTATAGGTCCGCATGATAACATCAAATGGCGATTTGGCGTACCAAAGTTAACGTGACGCGTCCTCCAATTTCAAGTCATAGTGATGCTCAAGGTTCTCCATCAATAGAAGGAGTTAGGATGTTCCATGATTTGGTGCCCAATGACCCATCAGATAGATGGACAACGCCCGTGCACCACTTTGGCTTGAAATTAGAGTGCGCTCTCACCTCTGACGCCTCGAGACCTGGGTCCAGGCATCGAGACGTCCCAATCTTTGCTTTCCCCCGGGTCTTTGGACAATGGAACTTAGCATGTAAACTAAGCTACATTGCCCAAAGAGCCGGGGGGAAAGAAAAACGGGGAAGTCTCGATGCTTGAATTCAGGAGTCAAAGCTTGCTTCAATCACTAACATCTAATGAACACACAGAATCGCAAGCAACCACTAGGCCTTATATCCTCCGTGGCCACAATAAAAATAGAGTACTCAAAAACCTTGTAACCTCCTCTAGAACGAACGATTTCTGCTCCGACCCCCATTTTGCGCGTCTTTGTGTAATATAACCTAGCAAAGTATCTAAGATACATTGACAGTAGACACATAAAAAGAGAGTGAGAGCAAAGCTCGCTCCTTCTAAAGGAGGTAACAAGAATTTCGAGAAGTCTATATTGTTTGCCACTGAGAATATAAGGCCTGGTGACAAACAAAAGAGACTAAGCCAGGATAAAAGAGATTGGGAAGTCTCAATGCCTTTACTCGTCAAACAGAAAACGAAAGAGCGATTTGGAAGTCTCGATGCTTTTACTATGAGCACTACTCGATCCTTTGATAACATCATTACACCTTGTTTGAAATAACGTCATTATACCCGCCATTCACAAAATGATACAGGTCAAAATTTGGCATGTCTAAACAGGTAATATCTCATTTTCATTGGTCATTTGGATCAATATAATCACCCTGCGGCCCTGGAGGTGGTGGTAAGAACTGGTTAATGTCTGGCACTGTCTCTCCTTCACGCGGCTCCTCCACCCCCCTCCACAATTCCATCTCGCGAAAGGTTTGAAAAGTGTGCATCGCCCATCCCTCTCCCGGCGGTCAAATGTGGTAACGGCGGCATGCGACCTTGCATATTAAATATGGCATATTGTAACTCGGGGAAAAATCCATCCGTCTTGCAAGGTTGGACGAAGCGGCTTTGCAACATCCAATCAAGAACACATCGCATGTGCATACGATGCCCACACCCTAGAGTGTACCAGCCCACGTGTCGTTGTCACCACAAAATTGGCAATGTCTCAGAATCAACAACCTTTAGCTCTTCCCTAATCGACTCTCATACAAATACTCGCGAGGGAGATAGGATATCGATTTGCTCCAAGTCACCCTAAAAGGGTCGAGTCTAACGATTTGGTCAAATTGCGCAAGTGCTCGTTGTTTTCTCTAAGGACCGTTGCCTCCTGTTTAATGCCGCTAGTTGCCGTTTAGCGTCCTCTAATTCAGTGGCCATCTTATCATACCCATCGCACGGTCCTTCAAGCGAATATTCTCCTCGAGAAAGTGTCGGGGTTCCGACTTCTCTCATTCTCTAGTTGGGCCCGAATATCCACAAGGTCATTCACGGCTCCGGTAGCGGCTACCCCTATCACCTCCAAAAGTTGGATAGCGTCAAGAACAAGGTATGTAATGGTGATGGGCTCACCATGTGGCCCTCTCGCTATCTTCCGATAGCTTGACCCTCTTCGTCTTTGCCACTACCGCTTCCTTGCCTCCATTTCCTACTCCCATAATTTACGGGCACTTCCTTCACAAGCTTCGTAGTATACTTGCTGCATAAAACTCTTACTAAACTCACCGTTGTGGGGTAAATGTCCCTTCACTTGGACATGACGCTTTCGAGTGCTTTTTGCTCGAACCACGGCATTCTTGCACTCGTGAGCCTTATACTTACCCCCGCCTACTAGGCCACTCACTTTCAAACTCATTCTTGTCCAAATTTGTGATTACATCGCCGTAGTCCGCTCCACTTGGACAATAGCCCCCCCGCCAGCTACATTATGCACCCTGCGTGATGGTGCAATTATCCCTCTTTGAAACTTCATCCATCGCGACGCAACCTTCTTAACTCTGGCTGCGATGCGAAACTCATTCCTTGCATGTAATTCGCCGCTCTCCATTTGCCGAGCGGTGACATCTCAAGCTCGTTCTCCAACCCTTGATGCCAAGGAGATCGAGTAGAGGGGGTCCTCAAATTAGAGGGAACCGAAAATCCATGCTGATCCTCCCCGCCTCGACGACGCGACCGACATTCCGCGGTGTCGATTCAATTCTTCGATCTCCGTTTCGTGGGACATAATTTGGACTCTTGACTTCTATAGGTGCACTTGGACCGACTTGTATAGGTGTGCTTTGACTTCTTGTCTTTATAATGTTCGTTAGCTGCGACATATAAAAAAGCATAGAATAAATAACACAAAAAACACACGAAAAGGAAAACTAAGCTACACAACACACATAGACAATAATCTTTCATGTAGCATCAGACAATAATCTTTCATTTAATGAATTTAGTTGGAATATTATGTAATACAAGGATGTTTGAATGTAAGTGAATATGCACGCTTAGGCGTGACTAGGACCAAGCTTGGTCTAATGCATCGCCGCCACCTCGCCAAGTTGAAGAATCCAATCTGATTCCAATTGTGGCCTCGCGCACGAATTGAGAGCAATGAAAATCGCCCGCATTGTGTCAAGTAGCTGGGCCATATCAAATTTTCGTGTTTTGTCCCTCATTGGCGACTCAACGCAATGTTTCAAATAGTCGCACATTCTCCGATGCTTGCCTTGTTGCTCCAAGTTTCCTATTGACTCCATGTAGGAGTACTTACTAGCAAAGTCAGCTAAGTAGTAGACAATGTACGCTGCCCCGTGTAAATCAAAGTCAACCCTTGCAGGCACTGTCTTCGAGCCACTACCAAAAAAAAGATCATCATGCATATATGGATGCCTGGCCCTTTCCATCTCAATTCTTTTCTTACCTTCGCCATCCATACCCTTGTAATGCCATCGTTTTACCTCCACTGTCTCGTGGATCAACCTGGATTCACCCCAATCACAAATGCCAATGTACGATACGAGGATTAATACATCCCTTCTCCTTTCCATAATCAAAATGGAGCAATATATTGCCCGGATGCAAGTCCATATGCAAATATCTTTCTTGATGGAGCTTTCGTAGCCCGCTACAGAATGACATTGCTAAGTCCCCAACCCTAGAGGCAACAAATAATTCTTTCTTTCTGCGCTCCTCAAGCAGCCTCAAGTCCGTCTCAACTCTGGGGACAGCTCCCAACTTCTTAAATGCAAGCTCTGCAAAGGCATTGGACCCATGACTTGTAAAGAAGGTTGCCAACGAACCTCCATTCCAAAAAGGGAAAATTAAGCCTTGTCTTTCTAGGCCGGTTGTGCTACCAATGCAGCGTATTATACACCCGTGCCTAACTTGCATTCCCCGACTCCCTCATGTTCTTCAAAGATAGCTTCCACTAACTTATTGAGTTCGTACTATCTTTGAAAATTATTATGTTGAAGTTTTACACAATAAGGTTCATCTTTAATAAAACTAGACCCTAAAATATTGCACTTATACACTGCACCATATGAACCGGAACCAATTAATCTACCATGGCAAACCAAGTAGTCTTGGCATCTGCTCTTCTACGAGCTTCCCACTCCCTATCTGTCTCACCAGGACGTTTGGCTTTTATGGTTTGCGCCAACACTTTCTTAACAAGATGGGGGGGTTGATGGGCCTCTTTCTTCAATTTTCTGTTGGTCCACGCCGCATTCCATGTGCTGGCTTTTTCTTTCAACTCTAGCCTCAAGCGATGACTACTCAAATTTGCAACTTCGCGGATCATATTGCGGTAGTGCGGCTAATATTACCCACTATCCATGTATACCTCTCTTGCTCACTCTTTTCAGGGTCTAGCTCCATCATTCGAAGCTTAAAAGCCCTCTCGGCATCTTTTACCAGCCCTGCATGGTAGTCTAGCCATCCTTCCTCACTGCTAGTAATCAATTCCAAATCCTGAGCTGAGGCATTGCACAGCCGATTACACAACCAGTTCATGAAATCTGGTCTCAAAGTAGACCATGCTTGTTGTGGTCTACTTTTTTACGTGGCAATCTTTGCAGAAGATGACTTCAGTTGCGACTCAGAGTAGCTTTGTGTTTGAGACGCCAATGCCTCTACCGGGTTGCGGCTCTATCCGAGACACTAATGCCACATTTGGTTGCAAGTTAACTTCGCTCTCTCTTACGAAGTCATACTTCTTGTTTTAAGGGATTGTCTAGCAGGCTAGCAAAATGCGACTCCGCGATAATACGCAACTGACAACAGCAACACCTACAAGTCAAGCAAAGATAAAACTTTCAATTTAGTGCTTAGCACATGAGGGTAAATCAACTCACTTTAACCAAAACAAAACACTAATTTTATGCTTCCTACACTAAGACCCTAACATGAGTATGTATGTGCAAGGCCAAGGATAGGGTAACAAATAAAAGGACCAAAAACACGATTTATGATCTATAGCCCGCCTACTTCCAAAATGCAAGGCTAGCAAGTTTTAAATGCATTGCACTTGTCCTAGGTCACGCTTTTTTCAAAAGGCGAGACCAATCGAATGCTTATCAAAACATCGCCCGGTTCCTATATTAGTGTCGGACTTTCATCAACAACACCATCGGGGAACTAGGGTGTGAATTGATAAAACATTCTCCTAACCCTTAATAAAAGTACAACGACACCTTCGACAATCAGCGTGACCAAGGCCAACAAGCGGCGTCGGCGAGGGTTATACTCTTACTAAAGGAAGACCCTAGTTGCCTTAAGCTTCAAAGAATTGCCACCCACCCTCAAGCATGGCGCAAATAAATCGCGGCAATACCGGGCAAAGGGCATGCCTATGCTCTTGGCAACACACAACCCTAAAAAGCCCTCTCGGTTGTTGTTTAAGGGAAGGCAACCAATTTTTCTTTTTCTTTTTTTTTTTTTTTTTTTTTTACTTGCTTAAATTATTATTTTTTTTATTTGCTTAAATTATTATTATTATTTTTTTTTTTTCTAAAATAGGCCAAGCTCAGCCTCTGAGAACAAGGCACTCACCATCGTTTCGCCCCTTACGGGGGGGCAACAGCGAGGGCCTAATCTGCTGGACCTAACCCGGCCTACCTATCAAAAAAAACAAAAAAACCCTAAAAACTAAGAAAAACAAAAAAAAAGGTTTTGGGTGGCAAATTGCAAGGTTGGCGCGAGGAAATACCTTGTTTTTATAAAAACTGAATCGCTACCGCTTGAATATATAAAAAATTTCACAGACGCTGAAAACTTGGTTCACGACGCGAAAACTTTTTCAGCGTCTGCGAACGCGTGAAAACCAATCAGTCGCGAACAGCCCGGTTTTTGGCGTCAAAAAAAATAAAGCGTCTGCGAAAAACTTTCGGCGTCGCTGAACCGAAGTTTTCAGACGCCGAAAAGTCGGACCAGACTTTTGCGCGTAGAAATTCAGATTTCGGCGTCTGCCAAGAAGTTTTTTCACAGACGCTTTTGCGAAGCTTTCACAGTCTGTAAATTTTTTTCCGGCCGGCGAGGTTTTTATACGTTAAATACGTATTTTATTAAAAAATACGTATTTTTTGACTTTATACGTCAGGAATTTTAATTTTGTACGTACAGAACCTATCCCTGGTCATGACAGCAGCCCTCTTTATGAGAATTTCAGATTTGAGACATGTATACCAGCTGAAAATACAGGTGAGCATGATCTTTACATGCTTCAAAAGGAGAAATTTGTTTTCTTTGATGATTTGGCACCACATTGTGAGCTAGAATTGCTAATTTTTGATGATTTGATGAATGAAGTGTGCATAGAATGGTTCAGACCTGAGTTTCAGCGTTGTGACAGTCCAAAGAAGTCTAAGAATCAAAGAAAACTACTTCCTTGCATGTTAGAGCATGGAAGTGTAAAAGAGTTGAGTAAATTTGAGCATGACTATGTGATAGAAGATGGGATATTGGACATGAGCAAAGACTTTATCTCAAGATAATGCGGCAGCCAAAGATGTTCCCTCTGAGGTTTGTTTGCACCATTTGGGATCAATAAGTTAGCTGGGATATGTCGGTTTAGCAAGTTCTATTACATTACATCAGATTTTGCCACATTGGTATGCTAGTGCGATCATATTTGAGCGGCTTGTTGGATTGTGGCTTGTTCTTTGGCCACACTTTTTCTTTGTTATTACATGCTTTGAGCATTCTCCTATTTGGAAGATGCTTACTTGATAGAATTGGAGTTGGTTGAAGCATGCATCCATCCAAAAATGTAGTCCAAGGCAAGGCATTGCTCCTTGACATTACATTAGCATGTTTATGGCTGAGAAGACCAGCCATTTTTCTTGTTTTGGCGAGTTCACATCACACTCACACACTTCTCACTTCATTTGCACACTCACATTCCATATCTTCCATCCCATACTCATCATTACACGTACAAGTATAATACATATTTTGTACACGAACAAGTGTAATGGATATTTTGTGTGAATGTCTTGTATTTTGGATCTATGTGAGGTAAGAGTATTTTTGCTTAGGTGTAATTGAAACTAGGGACTGCTTGCGGAAAAAGTGGAGGTCGAAGAGCACACCGTTACACTATACGCAGGTATGATACATCACATAATATTCATTCTTACAGATCATTACATACTACATCCTTACATAGTTCATAGGTGCTCATATCATTATTATATCCTTAACAGATACAGTAGTCATCACTGATTCACTCATCATCAACACCTGCTAAGGTGATGCCTGTTGCCCCCAAAGGGCAACATACATACTAATCATTGGTTTATGCTTGAAGATTAGGTCAAAGTTTGGAAGACCTTGATAGGGGACATTGATGTTGAAGTCAAATTTGGGAAAAGAGAACTTATTTTGAAGTCAAACTATGCACTAGAAGACTCTGGGTTGACTAAAGATTGGAAGATGTTTTTTAAAGATTGGAAGTCATTATAGTTGAAGTTTGGAAGATTCCATGGTATTTATATCTCAAGTTCTTAGCCATTGTTGCCAAATACCCCTTATAACCATGTTCCCATTTTTTAACCCTTACATCCGTACTTTCACTAAGGAGCTTCCATTTTCCTTTCATTTTCATTGCCACCTTCATTTTGCCATTTATATTACTTCCTACCATGGCTCTCGTGTGTTTCATATATTGGTCTCTTGCTACATTGAAGGGAATCCATGCCTTGGGTCAACACCCCATATAGCCCAAGCCTTATGAAAATTTGGGATTCACAAAACCCACCAAGCTAAAACTTGTGTTCAAAATTCTATGGTGGTAGCCTTGTTTAAAATGCCAATCCTCCCTTATTTTCGATTATTCAACCTTGAAAACCATTGGAATAATGCATAAATACGGATATACAGTGGCAAATACATAAAAGAAATATGAAAATACTCAGCCACCGTATCGTGGAAATAAGCCACGAACCCTATCCCATGGAACTTAGCTTGAATCACGCCTGAATCGATGCCATGAGCTCTGCAACCTATCTATTCTTGGATTCCCGCACATTATCTACCCAACAAGCCTAAATTTAAGACCTAATATTCTGGAACCGTTAATGCTAAGAATAAATACATGGGAAACATCTACAGAAGTTTCGAAGGCCCAGAAGTATTGAAGCGTCCATTACCATTGCAGTGCTGTTAGAATCAAAAAGCTTTGAGTCTGGGAATTGAACACAGAAAATAACCAAGTTCAATCTTCTCCCTTACACCTTCTTTATATCCACAAAGGATCTCCCTGCACAAATCGAATTGATGCCCACACAGAATACTACGTAACCGGACTCTTTGCCGGAACCACCACACGGGATATAAAATAAAGCAATCTATAACCAAATCTGATAGCTTACGGTAGAAATCCGGCACCTTACGGCCAAGAATCCGGCAGCTTAGAGCGAGGAATCCCGTGACTTAGAGCGGAACCACGACTCGGCTTCACCAACCCAACACGTCTTGACCAAAAGGCCCGGTTCGGCGTCGACCTTTTTTCGACTGCTTTAAAAACAAAACCCCCCCGTTCTCTTCCCTGTTTTTTTCCCTGTGTCCTTTTCGTCTAATTTTCCCTCTTTTTATTCTTTTCCTTCATGCAAAACCCATGTATAAATGTCAACCAAGTGTAATGTAAACTAATTGCCATCTGTTCAAATTTATTACTTAGGCATGTAGTTCTAACAATCTCCCCCTCATGCCTAAGTGGTAATAGCTCCAACTTCTTCTATTCCTAAATCCTTTTGAAATACTTTAAACTTAGATTCTGCTAATGCTTTTGTAAGAATGTCAGCACACTGTATCTCAGTAGGTCTATACAAGACACTTATTTCTCCATTCTTTACTTGATCATTACAAAGTGATTATGTAGCTCAATATGCTTTGTTCTTTCATGTAAATTTGGATTCTTAGTCATGGCAATACAACTTGTACTATCGCAATATAATGATGTTGGCACCTCTTGAATAATTCCTAACTCTGCTAGAAGTCGCCTAAGCCAGACAATTTCTCTAGATGCAAGAGACACCGCTGCATATTCAGCTTCTGCTGTAGAAAGTGCAATAGAGGTTTGTTTCTTACTTTTCCAAGAGATAGCAGACCCTCCTAGCAAGCAGGCATATCCAGACCTTGACTTACGAGTGTCTTGATCACTTCCCCAATCTGCATCTGCAAAGCCTTCAAGTAATAATCTTATACCATGTTTACGTCTGAATACAAGACCATAGTTCTGAGTGCCTTTCAAAAATCTTAAAATACGTTTCGCACATTTCCAGTGGCCTTCACCAGGATTATTTAGAAATTGACTTAACATATTCACTCCATATGAAATATCAGGACGTGTACAAACTGATACGTATTGGAGACATCCAATAAGCTCTCTATAAGGTCGATTCATCATGATATGCTTTTCTTCTTTTGTTTTGGGACACATCTCAGAGCTGATTCTTTGCCCAGTTGCTACTGGAGTATTTGCCGATTTGCATTCTGTCATCCCAAATCTTTTAAGCATGCCTAAAATATTTCTTTTTTGAGTAATAGCTATGAATCCCTTCTCTTTATCTCTATGAATTTCCATACCTAATAACTGCTTAAGTTCCCCCAAGTCTGTCATTTGAAACCTTTTATTCAGAATATCTTTGCAATGCTTTAAACAATCAATATCGTTAGCAGCCATTACGCAATCATCTACATATACTGCAATTATGCAAAAGTATTCATTTTCCCTATAGATATAGACATTCCCATCCATATTTAATTTTCCAAAACCATGTGTTTTCAAGTGATTATCAATACATACATACCACTGACGTGGAGCTTGTCTTAGGCCATACACTGCCTTCTGTAATTTCCACACCTTATCTCCATCAACTTCGTATCCAGGAGGCTGCTCCATATAAATTTCTTCATCAGTGCGCATTTAAAAATCGTGCTAACATCCATATGATGCAACTCTAAGTTGTGCATATTAGCAATAGCCATAATTGCTCTGACACTTGTTAATTTAACAATCGGGGAGAAAGTTTCATCATAATCAATACCTTCCTTTTGAGTAAATCCTTTCGCTACTAGTCTGGCTTTAAATTTCTGCGTTTGCCCATCATTTTGTTTAATTCTAAAATCCATTTATTCCCAACAACATTCTGTTAGTAGGTCTCGTCAACCGGTTTATATGTTTCTGTCACGATCAAAAGAGCTTAAGTGCATTCATTGCATCTTTCCATTTATCTGAATCCAGACTTTCTACGGCTTCACTATAGTTATTCGGGGTATCAATTTCTAACACAGACATAAGAGCAGGAATTACCTGTTCACTTTCCTCTGTATCTTCTGCGCATTCATCAGTACTTTTCCTAGTACTTCTTCCAGTCTCATCCCTTCCATATTGTGAAGTATCAAAAGATATCCCTTCTCTAAGCAATTCAGCTTCAGTCCTTCTCCTACGTCTTATTGTCTCGGAGTTGGTTCCCGCCGTTATGTATGCATGCACACGCAGTGCAGTGCAGCACGAGGCAACCCTTCCTGTTCAGCTTCTTCTTCTGCTTGATTGACAATGGTTCTTTCTTCCTCATCATCAAAATAATCTATCGGTTCCCAGTTAACATCTTTATCTGCATCTTTATCTGCACCTCGATCTTGTTTGTTAGTACTTAAAAAACGATCTTTGTATAATATATTTTCAAAAGCGACATCTCGACTTACAATTATCGCCTTTTTATTTGGATCATAGAGCCTATACCCTTTTGATTCCTTATCGTATCCAACAAAATATGTTTCTCTGCTTCTATCATCCAATTTTGATATATTGTCAGCTATTACCTTTGAATATGCTAAACAACCAAAGACTTTGAAGTGTTTTACCGATTGACGTTTGCCTGTCCATAACTCATCTGGAATCTGACCATTTAAGGCTTTGCTTGAAATTTTATTTTGAACATAGAATCACGATTTTCTGACTTACGCCCACAAAAACTTTGGAAGACCTGCATGCTTTAACATAGCTCGTGCTGCTTCCATTACTGTTCGATTTTTTCTTTCAGAGACACCATTCTGCTGAGGAGTACCTCTACAAGTTAATTGTCTTTTGATTCCTGTTTCTAAACAAAATCTTTTAAATTCATCGATAAGTACTCTCCCCCCTCTATCGATCTTAAACATTTTAGTTTAGCTTTTGTTTCACGTTCTACTTACGCAAGATAAGCTTTAAATGAGTTGAAAACGACTTTTATGAGTTAAGAAGTACCACTTAGCTTTTCTTGTGTAGTCATCAATAAAAGACACAAAATAGTATTTTCCACTAGCACTTCTAACTCTCATAGGCCCCACATACATCCGAATGGACTAGGGCTAATTTTCATTTACCCGTTCACCCTTCATGGGAAAGGGTTTTCTACTTTGCTTGCCCAACATGCATCCATGACACGGAGTGCTTTCTTCACTATTATCTGCAAAATCTAAACCATCCAATAGCTTGTGTTTTCTCATAAACATTATATTTTTCAAATTTGTGTGGCCTAATCTTTGATGCCACAATTCCATTGAGTTTTCCTTTCCAACTTCACTTAATAGAATGTTTATACTTCTAGGACAAAGCTCAAAACGATTTCCAATTCTTTTTGCATATAATACTATTTTTCCATTATCATGAACTATGCACATATGCTTGTCAAACAAGACTTTATAATTTTTATCAACTAGATCAGCTACAGAGATTAAGTTTTTTATCATCCCTGGTACACACAACACATTATCAATAGTAATAATTTTTCCATTTTCTCCTATGAGTTCTAACACACCACAAGCTTCTACATTTTGGTTTTCTCCATTAGCCATACGCACGCATCTGAGCTTACTAGTCTCAAGATTTCTTAATATCTTTGAACTTTGCATCACGGATTTTTCAGCTCCAGAATCTATAACCACAGGGTTAGATACATTTTTATCACATAAATTTGATAAAGCATATGATTTTACCTCCTCGGGGAATTTCTTACGATCACAAACACCTATGGTTGGCTTTGAAAAAGTAACATTTTCGGATGCACCTCTACTAGAGGATCCCCTAAAACTTCCACGTCCTCTTCCCCTTTTTGTACACATATTGGCCAGATGGCCAGCTCCTCCACAAGCATAGCATGAACGTCCTCTGATTTTAGTACAGTTGGGCTTAATATGCCCGGTCTCTCCACAACCATAGCATATTACATCCTTACTTCTACCTCTTCCTCTCCCAAAATATAAAATACTATCTCCCCCTTGATCATAACTCCTTCTAGCCTCTCTTTTGTAATTTCAGTTTTTGCAATACTTATAGCTTCTTCTTTAGTTCTAGACATAGTGCGAATTAAAGATGCAAGATTTTCATCATATGCGACAAATACATCTGAAATATAAAGTATTTTTGATTGAGCGTAAAGAGGCGCAAACCCCTTCTAAATCCATAAATATTCCATCCATTTTATCAAATAACTCAATCAAATCTTGACCACTTTCATATTTCAACATTCTTAATTCTGTTCCAATTTATGTCTCGAGATGCGGTTAAATTTTGCTCATATTCATTCAACAAATCGCCACATATCGGTGGATTCATGCTATGAATTGAAGCAATAATACCATAGCCAAGTTTTGAAATGATAATACCTTTTGCTTGAGCTAAATCTCTTGCGGCATCCTTTTGCGGCCTTTCGATTCCCTTTGCTACCTCGGCTTTGATGACTCTCCGGCTTCATTCTTCATAGAAACCCGCCTTTGCTTCTCTGTTTTTTGAGGTGAGCGGACGGACCAAATCCCCACAGCCCTTACGCTTCCAAAGCTTTTTCAACCTTCATTTTCCATGCTTGGAAACCAGAACCTCCTTTATATACCTTGACATCAGCAAGTATTGAAGCAACAATCTTATTAGATGCCATCTCCCTTTTAGACTCAAAATCTCGATACCGGATGTTAGAATCAAAAAGCTTTGAGTCTGGGAATTGAACCCAGAAAATAACCAAGTTCAATCTTCTCCCTTACACCTTCTTTATATCCACAAAGGATCTCCCCGCACAAATCGAATTGATGCCCACACGTAATACTACTACGTAACCGGACTACCGCGAGAACCACAGGATATAAAATAAAGCAATATATAACCAAATCTGATAAACTACGGTAGAAATCCGGCACCTTACAAAGAAGAATCCGGCAGCCTTAGAGCGAGGAATCCGGCGACTTAGAGCGAATTGACGCCCGGCTTCACCAACCCAACACGTCTTCAGCAAATCCGGCCAGTTCGACGTCAGCCTTTTCGACCTGCTTTAAAAACAAAACCCCTGTTCTCTTCCTCTGTTTTTCTCCTGTATCCTTTTCGTCTAATTTTCCCTCTTTTTATTCTTTTCCTTCATGCAAAACCCATGTATAAATGTCAACCAAGTGTAATGTAAACTAATTGCCATCTGTTCAAATTTATTACTTAGGCATGTAGTTCTAACAAGTGCATGATTTTTTGATGATCTCCAAGCTATCTGAGCATTCCTTAGCCATTGGCAATGATTCATGGCTAATATTCTTCCATAAATTATTTTCCCAAGATTTTTTAACTGAGTTTATTGCTTGAATAGCATGAACACAGTATTATTATGATTATTTGATTGATACATCAATGAAAATCCCCTGTCAAGTTTGAAAATTTGATCTTTCATTATTTCTGCAACTTTTTGCCACCAAAACATTGTTACAGAAACATTTTTCGTGATTCAAACTACTATTTTATCTTTTGCACATGCTTTTAGGCTCTATTCAGACCTGTGACAATTGAAATCATGCAAAAATACCTTATAGAACTCAAGATACAAAAATTTGCTTGCTGTTTTTCTGTGACAGTTCACTGACAGAATTTTTGATCGACTTTAAATTCCTTTTTTCTCCCTCATACCAGTTCCAAATCACGCCAAGTTTTTTTCTACATGTGCCTACAACTGTTTTCTGATAGTCATTTCAAGAATCATACAAAAAGGATCAGTAAATCTCGAGATATCATCATTTGAGTGTGCAGACCTCATTTTATCTCAGGGAAGTGCACTGGCCAGATTTTCTGTCAACTTTGAACCCGATTTTCTCAGCCATTCCAGCTCCAAATTGAGCCAAGTTTTTTCCCACATATCATCACAACTTTTTTCTGATTTTTCCTCCAAAAAGCATTTGACAAGGATCAGTACATCTCGAGATATTCATGTCTGAGTGCAACTGCCTCATTTTTCTTCAGGGATCCTAAAGTAATTGATCTTTTCTTGCAAATTTTGCACCAAGATTGGTTGCCTTAAGCAACCTGGAGGTCCTAACCATGTAGGCTCCACTGAGGTTGGTCCAGGTGCCAGGTTTTGGATCAACAATGCCATTCAGCTCAAAGATCTCCTGATCAGGAAGCCAATAAAGGTGGACCACAATACGAGTGAGCTTCTTGCAACCACTCGCAGGACCATCTGCTTTGGACTGGAGCCATGGATCAAGATTAACACCATTTCTGTAGCATTCACACAGATCGTTGTAGCTCAAGTAGCACTTGAAGGATCAGATGTGCTCCGGACGAGGAGGCAAGGAAGCCATGGAAGATGAATGACCTCTACCACCGAATGGAGCTGTTTTTATAGTGAAGTAAAATTATTGATGTGAATTATTGGTGTAGATTGTAGCTTGTACAAGTATCACGTACACGTACAAGTATGACACATAATTTGTATGGATATGTGTATGTTAGTGACCTCATGTACCTTGGGCTCGAATACTAGGTGAAAGTATTGGTGCTTGAGCAAATTAGGTGTGCTTAAAATTCTCAAAATTCCGTTATTCTATCCAATTAATGAAATCATGCTTGATAGAACTGAGCACACGGTCTAGCCTACCAAGAATCCCATTCAAGCACTACTGTTTGACCGGATCATGTTCGAACACGAGGCAGAATCTTTTATGAATCAATGCAGCTCTGCCAAAAGCACCAGAAGAGAATAAGAATAAGAATAAGAATAAGAGAAGTAATCGAACAATCCTGTACCTGGCTGTACGAGCTCCTCGACGAGGCAGGAATAGGTTGCAGGACCCAATTGACTTCTCATTATGATTTCTCCGGGCCCCCCTTGCCAACTGTACCTGAATCTGCTATGAAAGAGTTTTTCTATCATAGCCTCACTCTCCTCGTCTGCCTCTTCTTCAAAATGAGGAGGAAGTGGTAGAAGATGCTGGGGGTGATCGGTATAAAAAAATCTGAGGTCAATATCTTCGGCAACTGTTAGGGTAGTGGACTAGATCTTGGTGGCGTAGACGAGAGCATGCGGTTCCAACGGTCCTGTTGGTGCTAGATTCTTGTACTCATCCTCGTACATGCCAATATAAACTCTGGATCTAGAGTCCAGGTTATCCAATACTGAGGAGACAACAAAATTGTATTCTGGGCATGCGAAGCAAACTATCCAGAAAGAATCAGCAGTCGTATTCTTGACGACAGTGTCAAAGAAATTGGACAGTGTCATTTTGTCCCACATTGGAGTAAGACTTCACGTATCCAGAACTATCAAAGAGGCTGGCATGGGAGTGCATTTGATCTGCTCTTTGCTATCATTGAGTTCAACCTCGTAACGGAACTCTTCAATGTCATCTCTCTGCATAACTTTGTTTCTTATGACCCTTACCAAGGCTGGAGGTATATTTCCAAAAATTCCCTCCTTGGAAATGCCATCGTTGACCCATTTGTTATGCAATGTCCCTATGGTCTTTAAGCTGTCGTCATCAAAACTTGGCAGAAGTCTTCGAAGGAGGTGAACTTCCTTGGGAAGTTATTCTTGACATATTCAAAAATTTCCTTCTTTAAGAACGATAATGTCCTGAAAGCTCTAGCCCTCGTCTTGAAGAAGTAGTCACCCGTGTAATCAGTTGAAATCTTAACATACACCTTCTCGTCAAGCACCTCCTGGAATAAGATTTTGCAATCCTCATAGTGCCTGCCTCTGATGCACCGCAGATAAGTCTGACTGAAGTAGTCACTATCTTTGGCCAGACACAGACTATAGGCTGCCCTCTGTTGTCCTTGAGTTTGCCAGTTTTCCATTGGTTCCACAGGGACTGGAACAGCTGAAAGATATCCTCAGGCATGAAGACCCACCAGTTGAAGTCTTTGGGCTGCTTACCACGCATGATAACTTCTGCTAAAGCCAAGTACAACTGAATATAAAGGACATTTGTTAGCAACGGAATGCAAAAGGCTCCACGGCGCCATTTCAATGGGAAAACTTAAAACTCATAATTTAGAGAAACGAAGGAAACCTAGTGTCGAAGATAAGTCACGATTTTCAAGGCGCCATTTCACAACAAATATATAGCAACACGGTGCCATTTCACAGCAAATGGTGCCATGGCGCCATTTCATATCAGTACACAAATATCAGGCACAGTGCCATATGACATATCATACCTTGTAAGGTTCTGAACGCGTCTGCCCACGGTCCGAAGGATCAGGCTTGCCGCAAAGTGCGTACTGGTGCCTCAGGTGGGTGATCTTGTCAATGAATGGTTCTTTGAAGATGGTCTTCGCAGCAATGTCATTCACCTCACAACTGAGTTGCAGGCAGTCCTGCTCGTTCACCTCTCCCGACAACACCCGGGACTACCGGTACTCGTATTTTTTGGCCATCTGCTCCTGGGACTTTGCAGTACCTAGATTTCCGCAAACAAGCTGTGCTACCAGTACTGAGTGATTGCCATTTACTATATAGTATTGCATCCTCATAAGATCGTCCTCTATTTTCCAACCAACTAATTTCTTTGTGTTGGGTTGGAAGGGGATCACATTGGCCGGGGTGAATACCGGTGAGGATTACGCTGGAAAGATTTCAGCAGAGTCTTGATGTGTTCCATATTTCTTGGCCTGGAAGTCAAATTTAGAGGGCCGTGGAATAAACTGAACACGTTTATTTTCTTCGTAAATGTAATGCCGAGAGGGAAAAGATGACGGTGTTCATTAATTTTATTTAATGTTGTTCCTGCAACCTTTTCCTCCTCGGACCTTTCCACCTTGAGGCCTTGGGGCACCTCTAACAAGTGCCCGGCTATCCGCAATTTTATTAATTGGGATGGCGTGGACCCCTGGACTTGTGGTGCCGAGGTTCCTCCCCGCTCTGTCGTGCTTGCATTGGAACCACCACGAACACCACCATTGCTAGTGGCCTCACGATGTGGAGAGGCCACAGGACTTGCAAGAGGATTAGGCTGAGGACTAGAAGGTCGAGGGCTTCCTCTTCTTGGTTTCTTTGGAGTGCCCTCAACATCTGAAGTGCCATGCCTATGTTGTCTCTTTGTCTTCTTTTTTTTCTCCTCTCCTTCTTCCTGCTCCTTCCTTGCACTGACTTCTTTCACCTCCTCTTTCTTTCTTCTCCTTCTTGCTTCCCTTCCCCTCCTTATCCTTCCCTCCTTGCTTCCCCTCCCCTTTCTTCTCCTTCTTGTTTCCCTTTCCATCCCTTTCCTTCTTGCTTCCCTTCCCCTCCTTATCCTTCTTTTCCTTTTGATGTTTTTCTGTCGCTGTTTGTTCTGATTCTTTAACCTCTTCTTCAGTAGCAGAAGAGTCCTCTGCAGCATGAACCTCCTTGACAACACGAGTAGACGTAAAAGCATGAAAGGGTGTACGTACATCGTACTGAATTGAAGGACGAATTTGTGCTTTTTTGGGGTACATTTTAGATGTACATCAAGATAGTCTGGTTTGTCGTTTTGTGTCAGGTTTGCAATGATTGCAAGATCATCCCTGACAGTGCCCCCGAAATTCTTGTTAACCACCGAACCACCGAACCAATTCGAATGGATCCGTCCCTCCCTTTCTGAAATTCCCCCCTTTCACAGGACGAACACCGAACGAATTCCAGAAGCACACATACCAAAGGAATATACAAGAAATACAAATCAATTTCAACCTGTTCATGGAGGGTGAGAATTCCAATGGAAGCGGTGGTTCTAAGCGCAAGTATGCCGACATTGGCCAGTGTTATGCCACAAAACAAATAAAGCAGCGTGTTGACAGGTCGGTGGATTGCATCCTCAGTTGCTGGAAAACGCTTCGTCCAGATCAAAGATTAGTTTTTTGTGCTCGTTTGTTGCAAGATGACAGGCTTTTTTCTTTTTTCGAACCTGTAATTGGAAATCCTTCCGAAGTTATTATTATGAAATCAATGATCAGAAACTTGAAAGATGGGCTTCGAGAAGTAAAGTCTGCTAATAGCAAAGATAAATTGGCTGCAAAACATTCACTGTTATCAACGATTGTTGGAAAAAAAAGGAGATATAAACAAGAATGTTTCTTCAAAATTGCTAAAGATACAGCCAAGAAATTTATCCAAAGCTGCAGCAAGAAGGAAGATAATGTCATTAAGTGGAGCAAATGTATGGGCTTTGCCAGGAAGGATGCCAAGATCAAATAGAATCGATGATTCAATCAAATGTCAGGTTCGTGAATTTTGGCTTGATAATACCAAAGTTTCACCAAAGGTTAGAGATGTCATGAAGAGGAGAATACAAGCAATACAATACCTTGATATCTCACAAGTTTGCTCTTGTAATTGAATCAATTCAGTTTTGGAGATTATGTTTTCTTCCAAAATTCTTTCATGACTTTCTTCTGTACATTCTAGTTCTATTCTGAGTGACCTGTTAATGAATACACATGGTTTTCATGAAATGTATTGCATTTTACATTGTTTACATTGTTTCCATTAACACTTACATGTCCATGCAGTACATGTACTTGAATATCAAAATTACATCATTTGACATTTTAGTGTACTTTCAGGTAATGAAGCCAAACAAATCATACATATGTACATTAGATGTACACTACATGTACATTGGATGTACATTAAATGTACAGTAACAGATCAGTGGAACTGTTTGGCTGTACATTAGATGTACTGATGTACATTAGATGTACATTAGATGTACAGTAACAGATCAGTGGAACTGTTGGATGGACATTTTATGTACATAGAACATACATTAAATTGAGGAATTACAAGATAACCAAGGAACTGAGACAGGCTTTGGCATTCCTCCTATGACAGATCAGTTGGCAGCACAAATCACGTCTTCAATTGGAAGCCAATTATCAGAACAGGAGGATAAGGCATTAAGATCCAAAAATATACTAGTAGTGGGTCTCAAAGAGGATGAAGGAGAAAATATTTCAGAAATAGTAGATGATCTTTTCCAGAACATTATGCATCTTGCCAATCCTGGACACATTCATTGTAGAAGAATCGGTAAGAGAATTGATGGCAGATCAAGATCAATCTTGCTGAAATTTGGGAATGTAGAAGCAAGAACACATGTTATGCAACACAGAAGTCATCTCAAGGGTCATAAAATATGGCTTAATGATGATCTTACTCTGCAGCAACAGAAAGAACGCAAAATGCTGTTAGAAGAGGTACGAAAATTGAAAGAGGAAAATGCTTATATTGTGAATAATAAATTGGTGATTAGACACCGGGATACATAGGGATGTGAGGCCCTCCGCTTTCTAGTTTGGAATGTACATGGCTTGAGTGAGAATACAGTAATCAGCAACTTGCAGATGTTTTCTGAACATGATGTGCTTGCTTTCATAGAAACCTGGGAACATGAAACCAATAGAGTTTTGGATATACCCGGATTTGTTTTGCTAGATTCAGTATGGAACGTCCAAGGTAGCAGTAGACGAGGTTGGGGCGGTATTGCATGCTATATTCGAAAGAATATCAGTAGTTCAGTCACACTGGTAAGCAAAGGTAAATTATCTCAGTATATCTGGCTGAAAATATGTTCAGGTATGACCGTGATTTATATAGCTATTGTATATTTTGCTCCTTTAGATCCATATCCGGCATCTATATATGGGACTAATGAATTGAGTGCAGAAGATCCTCTTATGTATCTTGCAGAAGACATATCAAAATATAGACAAAATGGAAAGGTGTTTATAACTGGAGACTTGAATGGTAGAATTGGCAGTAGACAAGCATCATTGCTTTCAGATGAAGGAAACATTTTATGGTTGAATGAACATTCAGATGACATACTCTGTTGGCCACGCCAGTCGCCAGATACTGTAAAGAATAAGATGGGTGCACATGTTCTTGCTTTATGTGAATCCTTTAACTTTATTGTTTTCAATGGTCTTGCGAGATTTCCAGGCACAAACTGTTTTACTTGTACCCAACCTAATGGACGTAGTACTATTGATCTTCTGCTTGGAGATCCAGAGGCGATTGGGTATGTAACAGATTTCACATTTCTAGAAAGAAATCCAGATTCGAATCACATTCCTTTTATGTTTCACTTGAATGCTAACATTGTGAAATGCACAGCTGCTTTATCTCCTCCCCCAAAAGTAAAACTTGTATATAAATTGGCAGATAAATATGGAAATGTGGCACCCAAACTAGAGGAGATACATTTACAGAAATCCTTGGAAGAGAAAAGCAGCAGATGGATAAGTGCCATAGTCAGTACAGCTGGGGATATCTTTGGCTACATCCCTACTAGGAGAAGAAGCCATAATAAATGGTTTGATGTGGATTGCCTTAAGGCTAAAAAGGAGTGCATGAAATCCACAGATCCGCTGGTTTATAAACAATATAAGAATTTGGTCAAGCATAAAAAGAGAGATTGGAACCGCAAGCACCAGGAAAAAATGATGCAGGAAGTGGATAGGGATCCAAAACGTTTCTGGAACAGGTCATCTAATAGGACAGAAGTTGGTGATATAACAAAAAATGATCTTCTTTCTTTGGTTTCAGAGTTATATAGCACAGTAGATACAGGTAGTCTTGATTGTGCGGGAGAAGCTATACCCATATTCAGATTTGAAGATGTACAAATAGCCCTTAAAAAAATGAAAAATGGGCGCACATGTGATTCACAGGGTATATCAATTGAGCTTTTTAAATGGGGGGAGGAGATGAGCTCTATAGCCTTTTGGCAGATTTATGTAATGAAGCACTTTTGAGAGGGTATTTTCCTACAGAATGGTGTCTAAATAGAGTTGTGCCAGTGCACAAGGCTAGTGATAAAGATGATATAAGAAACTATAGAACCATTCTTGTGAGTAATACATTTGCTAAACTTTTTGCCTCAATGCTTGAGCATAAGATTTCTTGCTGGGCAGACGAGCAGAATGTAAGATCACCAGGGCAAGCAGGGTTTCGTATGAATCACTCTACTTTGGACCATTTAGTCACACTGAGAGTGATCACGGAAGGAGCGAAGGGTGCAGGCAATAAGAGGTTTTTGGCATTTATAGATTTAACCAAAGCCTTTGATAGAGTGAATCGTACAGATCTTGCTGAAAGACTTGAGTGGTTGCAAGTTCCTATAGAATTGAGAAAAGCAGTTGCATGTCTTTATAATAAAGTTCTGGTTGAGCTCTCTTTTCCTTTCTCAGGATCTGATCAAATAAAAAACACAATTGGAGTTAAACAGGGCTGCCCCTGCTCTCCTACTCTTTTTGGGCTACTCATTGATGAACTTGAATGTTGGATGACGAGGTTAGGTGGTTTGGGAGCAAGGCTTGGCAAGTATGTACTGCAATTGCTAATGTTTGCAGATGATATAGTGTTGATATCTAGGGATGCAGGCGGGCTACAGAGACACCTAGACGTGCTTGAATCCTTTTGCACATTGAAGCATATGCAGATTAATGTAAACAAGTCTAAAATCATGGTTTTTGGTGGCAAAGATTGCACTACATTTACAGTGGGTGGTATTCCCTTACAAAAGGTAGCAGAATATAAATATCTTGGAATTGATATGACATGCAATTACAGGTGGACAAGGGCTGCCCAAAAACGTGCTTCAGGAGGATTGCGGGCCTTTTATAGTATGATACATCAATGCAGGCTCAATAATTTTGAACATTGGAAATTAAGAAGATTGCTTTTTGGAGTTCAAGTGAAATCAATCATATTGTATGGTAGCCCAGTTTGGGGGTCTGGATTATCCCGGAAATGCTGGAATGCTATTGAAAATGTGCAGAAACGTTTTTTATTGAGTGAGCTTGGTGCAAAGCCACAAACACCTTATTGCATGATGTTAGCGGAGACGGGTATGCTGCCTTTAGAGGTTGAAGCATTGTGCAGAACGATAGCGTATGTTAACAGGGTTATGGCAATGGATGAGGAAAGATTTCCTCGCCTAGCCCTTGAACAATCTAAAGAAAAAGGTTGGTATTGTGAAGTGAAAAAATGGTGTGCTAAATGGCTTGGACAAGACAACTGGCCGACGTCACACAAATATAAGGAAGTTTATATAAAGGTTAAGGCATATGTGGTAAAGGAAATGTGGAGGCTCGAACCTGACAAGGATGTTAAGAAAAGGTTCTATCTTGATGACATCAATAATTTGGACACATATGAAGAACAAGATTATCTGCTTTCTAATATCAGCAGAAAAAACCGCATATTGATTTCTCAATTGCGGTTATCATCACACCACTTACACATTGAAACAGGTAGGTGGAATGGTACACCTCGTAATGAGAGGTTTTGTTTAGGATGTCTAGACCTTGAAATTGAAACAGAGAAGCATGTTTTTTTGGAATGTTCAGCATACGAGAACATCAGAGATAGATATGGTATACAGGGACAGACTTTAAGAGAACTATTGGATATGCCAGCCCATAGATTGAGTACATATCTTAGGGATATTTGGATGGAGCGTACAGATATCATAAGTTTGTTTAACCTCATGGAAGATTTTGATATTTCAGGCGCTTCGGATTGAGTGCCTATATATATATTCCATGATTGTATTATGTATGTATCTGTTTGCCATAAAGGCCCGGGGGCCTAAAATTAAATTAAATTAAATTAAATTAAATGTACAATGGTATAGTTCAATACTCTTTTGGCATCTGGTTGCCGACATGATTTTGCTAACATGGTCTTTAATGCTTTTGTTATTGCAGTCTGAGCTTTATCAATAGTTTGTATATCAGAATCCTGATACCAAAATTCGCCTTCGACAGTTCGAGTATCTGAAACCTGATTGCATAAGGAAATTGAAGGAGAGAAACACATGTTGCTGTGTCAAACATGAGCAAGCAGATCTGTACAGAAAGGTCTTCAATGATATGAGGAGATCCCTACATGTTAATTGCACTTGCTGCTGCAGTGTCTGTGCATGCCAGCAAAACAATGGAGTATGTCAAGCAAACAAGAAGACTTTTGATAATGTTAGTATCTTGTGGAGATCAACAGTTTGCGAGAAATATGTGACGGATGAATGGCATAAACTAAAATGCATCAAAGGTGAATGTGATGAATGTGGAGTGAAGAAATTAGACATTTGTCCAAACGAGGAAGATGGAATTCAGAATGTCGACTGCCAAGTATATGCATATGCCAATGAGCCATCCAAAAAAGGTACATCCAGAAGGCTTAGATTAGTTGATCAGAATGACAAAGCATCTGTTTTGTTAAAGAACATGAAAATTCAGCTTGCTAAGTTTATAGATCATAACTTTACAGCACACTGGCAGAGCAAACAATTTAAAAGATGTATTGAGAAACTCCCGGATAATAGTGTGTTGTCTGTTGTTGACTTTGCAGAGAACTACACATTGAAACCAGGGACGACGAAGTGCAATCCGAAAGCATTGGAATCTGATCAAATTAGTATTTTGGTCCATATTTCAATGATGAAAATAGAAGGTAAGCTTAAAAAAAAGCGGTGCATTTCTATGTTTTGGATGATGAGGAAGCATGACACTCATTTTGTGCAACATGGTTTTAAATTACATTTGGGGTGGCTTAAGAATAATAGAGGTGGACACATAAACCTTCATTATGTGTGGTGGGATGGTTGTGCATCTCAATTCAAATCAAGACGGGCATGGTATGGAATCTGTAGATACCATGTTGAAAATAAAATTCGAAAGTGATATGGAATTTCTTTGGATCCGCCATGGGAAAGGCAATGATGATGGCGAGGCTGGTATAGAAAAGTTGTGGCTTGAGAGCGAAGCGAGAGAAAACAAAATGGCATGTCGGTGAAAAAAAAAAAACGGCTTGTGCGCTTTTAAGGGCCAAGGAATTGGATTGTGAAAGGGTGTTTTGGGAGGTTGGAAAACAGATGTGAACAAAGCAAAGACAAGCATTCAATTGCAAGACTTTTACGGGTACTCGGCCAGATACATTTCAGGTCAACTATAAACCCAGCCAGATCCAACAAAGTTGCTATGCAGACCACTCTCGTGCTTTTGTGATGCCTGCATGAACTTCAATTGGTTGAATTGTGAGAACATTAAACATTGTGGAGAATGGTCTCTAAAAAATTTGGAGCCCACAGATCATATTGCTCTCATGTTGAAGCTGAAAATGATGTGGAAGTTTTGCTGGTTTAGATGACATTATAGCTGTTTCAGATGTCTTTGTGTCTTTTGCAGCACAGACAATGTGGAAGGTGTTTCATACTATGTTCTCATGTGCACCAGGGAAAAGCATGCATTGGAAGAAGATTCAATTGATGACTATGGAAATGAATACTCTACTGGCACTACTGGCACTAGTGTCATTGAAGGACAATATTATGAACTAATCCCAGGCTGCCACAATAAGTATAAACCTTCGTTTTCTTCTGAGCCCGAAGCCAAGCAGTGTCCACTAAGCGAGGTGGGTTCTGCGAGTTCAAGGCTTTAACAACCAAAGATGAAGAGTTATTCGACTCGTTCGGTCGATTTCGAAGGATGCCGTATCCTCTTAAAGTCTCCGTAGGGCCTTGTATGTCTGCCTCTTGGAAGCTCTTGTAAGAGGGAAGAGCCCATTCCTGTCGCTTAGCAGAGCCACTGATGTTGGAAATACTTGCAGACATCAATGTGGGATCATAGAACTGCCAGTCCACATAGTAAATATTTATCCTTACGTCTTCTGTGTTCTCAACAGCTACGCGGAGCCAGTCCTCGCGCCCGTTCTTGAGAGCTGTCTTCGTATTCACGATAATGCCTGACTGATAAACTCCTTCGGTGCTGTCGGACATCTCCTTCGCAAGTAATCCACAACTCTCTTCTAGTGTCATCCTTAGAGCCCGAAGGAGCGGAAGTGCTTACCCTCATTATCTCCATGCACCAGGCTCGACCATTCAGCAGGACAGTCCTCTCGGACTGGAATGTTGTTTCTGCACGTAACACAGCTGGAATCAAAACGATGCACATCAGGCAAGTAGAACGAAACTCAACGGCCTACAAAACTCAAATGCAACTCTTCAGATGCAAATAGTGTTGCGACGCCATTTGACATGCATAGGCATCTGGTCTGGATGACAATGCGGCTCTCGCGACACATATGGCGACGCTGGAGACCGACATACAACTACGACAATGCAAATGGCGTCGTGGTGCAATTTGCATCGTAAGGGTCATCACAAGTCAGGGAACTAGAATGCATGCCTGTCTTCTGGTTATTATAGTCGCATCAGCTATATTAGGGAATATCAAAGTGAAAGCATCGCGTATTCCCAAATCTTGCTTTCACGCCTCTTTGAACAAAGGAACTTAAAATGTAACTAAGCTACATTGCCCAAAGAGGGGAAAAGAAAGATTGGGAAAGCTCGATGCTTGCACTCATCAGCCACATGATCTGTAATGAACAACCAAAAGACAGGTCTGCATTGTGAAGGCCAGACCTATGATGAACCTGACGATGCAAATGGCGCCAGCGCGCCATTTGCTTTGTGATAGCTACATGTTGGGTTACTACTTGCAAACAACTGGGCGTCTCACTAAGCAAATGGCGCCGCGGTGCCATTTGCATTGAGAGAGGTAACACAAGTCCTGCAATCAAAAGGCAATCTGGCTCCCCAGTAAGAGAGGCATCAGCAATATCAAGGAACATCAGTGCAAGCATCGCGTATTCCCAAATCTGTTCTTTCACGCCTCTTTGAACAATGGAACTTAGGATGGAACTAAGCTACATTGCCCAAAAAGGCGGGGAAAGAAAGATTGAAAATACTCGATGCTTTCACTCATCAACCACATGAAATCTGATGAACCCCTCAACGCTTGGGCCACTAACCCCAATAGCATCTGTCCCTCTACATCAGGCCCTTCTTTTCAGTGCACACCATGATTTTATCTACCATGACGCTCAAAGGAAAGAAAGCCTGACCAGAGGTCCAGATATCGAAGGCAAAGCAGCCTGTACAGGAGGAAGTTTGCCTTCTGGTTGCCATCCCTATGTTAATCCTCTCGATGCAAATGATATTGTGGCGCCATTTACCCATTGATGTTAGATTCACAACAGGACACAAACATATTCCACAAGTTTGCAAACAAGAGTTAACAAAACAACAATACTGCCCTCGAGATGGAAATGGCGCGACGGCGCCATCAGACGTGAAACGGTGCCGGCGCCGCCGTCGCGCCATTTCCATCTCGAGGGCAGTATTGTTGTTTTGTTAACTCTTGTTTGCAAACTTGTGGAATATGTTTGTGTCCTGCTGTGAATCTAACATCAATGGGCTAAATGGTGCCGCGGCACCATTTGCCTTCCTCACATCGCCTAGACCTATCATGCATCTCCTAGATCAGACATTGCAAGCATGCAAATTCAAACAGGAACGAAACAATACAGCTCTGGAGATGGAAATGGCACGATGGTGCCACTTATTTCACATCCAGTGGCGCCACTGTGCCATTTACATTTTCAGAGCAGTAATGTTTCGTTCCTGTTTGCAAACTTGTTGACTAAATACGTATCTTACTAAATCAAATCTACGGGCTAAATGGCGCCGCGACGCTATTTGCCTTACCCACTGCCTAAACCAAGCATACATCTCCTAGAATAGACGCAAACAAGCAAACGGCGTCGTGGCCCCATTTGCAAATAGAACTGCCTAGCTTGAGACATGAACAAAAACATGCCTGAGCCTTGAAGGACGCTGGCTCCAACTGGATCTCTTGCAGGCTCCATTTTGCCTCGAATTCTAGGCGTTAGAGAGAGAATGAGTCTGGAGGCCTTGAAGGCGCGAAAAAAATTGGGATCAGAAGGCGCTAGGCCCTGGCGGCTGGGCGCTGGTTGAAAACAAGTTGAAAAAGACTCTCGACTGAATGGCGTTGGGCACTGGCGGCTAGGCGAAGGCGCTGCCATCTGGAAGCTGGAGGGTGTGATTTCAAATGACGTGGCCTCCAATAAATACTAGCAGGATTTTCGCCCAGCTGGTGACCCAGCCAGCGCTCGCGCGCCTGCCAGCCCCTACCCGCCCAAATTTTGAATTTCAAAAGCCCGCCCGTCCCAAATTTTGAAATTCAAAAGCCCGCCCAATTTTTGAATTTCAAAAGCTCGCCCGCCCAAATTTTGAATTTAAAACGCCCGCCCGCCCAAATTTGAAAATCTGAAGGCCCACCCAAATTTGAAATTCGTCCTCCTATAAATGCCCGTCTTTGTCGCCGGTTGCCCTCATAAATATAGATGGTCCGACAGCGAAGCCGACCTCGCCATCTTAGGCATTTTCGTCTCTGCATTGTTGCACTGGCTGCCGCTCGCTTGCGCGCTCATCTTTTCAGGCACTTTGGTAGATCTTTTGTACGGCATATGCATGCTTATTCGGCAAATACTCACTGGCATGCACTAGCAAGCAAGGATCTTTAAGCGCCCATCCAAGAGCAGATCTTTGAGCGCCCAGCGATTCCAAGAGCGGATCTTTGAGCGATTTTCAGTTGGAGTACTTGGGGGCCGTTCCAATCTTTTGCTTCAGAAGTTTGCATTGAAATGGACCTGAGCAACATCAAGTAAGTCCACTATAGTACCCTTGTTTGCTCAAATCTATTCCGAATCTTAACCTTTCATGACCTGGCTGCATGTTGCTATCACCTAAAGCCAATAAAATTACCAGGTCTTTGATATTGCTGCTGATTTGCGCCAAGGCGACATTTGAGGAATGCTAATGGGGTGTTGTTGTTATGCATACCTGCTCATATTGACACGTTTATCAATATGAGCAAGAATGCATAACATAGGCACCTTATTCATATGGCACAATTTGTGACAATATTGGGTTTTATGGCAGTTTTGCATTTAGAGGATGTTATTGGGGGTTCCTTATTATGCATACCTGCTCCTATTGGCACATGTTTACCAATATGTGCAAGAATGTATAACATAGGCACCTCAAAAATATTCTCTAGGAAAATGCTCATGCCACTATAAGCCGCGCCATGACGCAATTTGCCTCAAAACGGTTGTTTGAACAATAAAGGCGCCATGGCGCCATCTTTATGATTCAAACCGGTTTTGAAGCAAATTTCGCCATGGCGCCATTTGGTGCAACAGCCACATGGGTGTAAGATGTTCTCATCCTGGGGTGTCACTATCTGTAAATGTTGCCATGGCGCCTTTTGATTACCAAAACATAATTGGTATAAATGGCGTCATGGCGTCTTTACCTTCCAAACTGTCCCAAAAAATACAGTTTTTTTTGTAAAAATGGCGCTATTTTTTGTCTATTTTTTCGGCATTTTTCTTGCACTTGATATGTTGTTCTGAACTTTTTTTGTGTTAAATGCAGATTCCAGTTTCCTCTATACAACCTGTTCGTTGGGAAGACTGTGACGTTCCAGGCATTCATACGGTATACGTATGCACGCCGGGACACGTCACTAGGACATAAGGGGGTAATTGGCTAAGTGGGCGTCGACCACAATGGTTTTATTTAGCTATGTTAATAAATCCATTGTGGATAATTATAAAGTATATAGCCTAATTACCCTAATTAAGCTAAATTAGTTAATTAGCACCAACAAGGGGGTGCCACTTGGCCCAAATCGATTGGGCAAGGCATGGTTTCCATTTTGGACACCCAAATTAGGGCTTTTGTGCCCCAATTCGAATTAGGAGCAGCTGGAGATGGAGGGAGGAGGAGGCTGGCTCAAGGAGCATTTGGCCAAGGATCATTCTTTGGCCCAAGGAGCAAAATTTGGCCCCAAGGACTGTTGCTGACCTCACCAAAATCACTAAACAACCCCTAGCTGTTGCTGCCACTCTTCGTACAGCACTATGGAAGCACCCCACGATAACGGGTGTAGCCGAAACACTGGTTGGTAGTAGTTTAGTTGTGAATTCTAGGGTAGCGCCCCCATTGGGCCTTGGTTGTGTTCGTTTCTCTGTTCTCTCTGTGTTTCAATCATAGGAACTAACCCTTGATTGTAAAGGTAAGTTCTCTTTATATTTGATTCTCGGTTTTGCTGAAAAGGATGGATTGTTAGTTCTTTGCCTAGTATTACTCGAAATGGGGGAATTACGGGGTAGAGACCTCTGAGCCATGTATTGTAGTATGCTCCTAGATAGCGCCCTGTAGAATCCCATTAATTGCGGCTTTGTGCACAAGAGCCCAGGGTCCTAGATGCTATGGTCCGCTTAGCACCGAGATAAGGAACACGGTGGTGAAGTGGGGGTGGGGTCTTGCACCGAACATAAAAGGCTCCTGAGACTCCTACAGTGAGCTAGGCCTGATAGCCGGTCACGTAGAGGGCCGGGTATGGGTCTGACACTCCCTGGGTGTAGAGGTGTGACCCGTATGGGGCACCTTGCACTTTGAGTAGATTTAGGGTGAGTAAGTCGAATGCACGGATGCGGGGTCGCTGATGCGCGCACGTATTCTCTAGCTCACCCATGGAACCATTGTGATTCCGGAGGGGACGCTTCCCGACACGCCTCATCGGACCAGAGTCATGAACTGGAGTAGGCTCAAAGGGTGATACCTTGAACTGCGTCTCTGGGAAGGCTATAGCGAAGCCATAGCATGAATTGACCCATCCGCAAAGTGTGCACCGGGGAGGGGCGGATGGAGTGGACAGCCCTAGCCAATGTTCTATGCCGCCAACGCCATGCCAAGACTCGGTCTGCTGATCTCTTGAGGCCCAGCCGTCAGTCGATCCTCACCGAGTCCGAGGGGGTAGAACCGGGGTTTGGGTGTTTTCTTAGGTTTAGATGCATATTCTATGCCGTTGGTATTTGGATGGATGCCACCCTTCGTGGTGGTTATTTATATATGATTTATGCTGTGTGCTAACCCTTGTATTCATGCTTCCGCGACGTAGGAGTCCCATTGAAGGCGTGGGCCGAATGACCCCTTCGTGTCCTTCTTTCGGGCATCATTTCATAGATGGCCCGAAATAGACGGAGGGCCCTGCTCATGGCAAGTTGGTTGCCATGGGAGGGGAAAGTCCCTGTATGTATACGGCTGGGTGTCGTATATATTCAGGGAGCGTCACAGTGGTATCAGAGCCATGATTCTGGTTGACCGGAATCATAGCACTGGCCAAACTCTAACTCGTAGCTCGTCGGTTAGGTTTAAAGAAGTTAGGGCGACTGGAGGACCCAAGTTTGGAGGGGCTATAACCTTTTGTAGGTAGCTGGGATGAAGGCGGAAATGGCTCCATTGGATCGGGCGTACCCCAAATACCCTAGGACAGTCGTTAGCTGGCGAAAAATGGTCAAGGAGGGGCCCCGAAAGTCAACTCGGGCGCCGCTTGCTCTTGATCGACTCACAGAGCCAGCGGTAGAAACGCGCCATTATAATGCTTTGTCGGCCCCGACCGTATAAAACGCGTATTTCTGCCGTATAAAAATTTTATTATTTTCTTTATATACATATTTTATGGCGCCTCAACCCAGATTTGAACCCATGACCTCTGAACTCCAAACCTAGGTGCCTACCACCACACCAAACTCTCTCTTGAATGTAACATTTGTGTTTCACATATTTCTTATACACATATAGTACTCTATTTTTCTGCATAGCAACTTTTATATAAAAGGGTACTATGGGGTCTTGAACCCCTGACCTTCTGCACCCAAGCCAACACCTTTACCAATAAGCCAACTTCTTCCTTGAAGAGATATACTTTTTCTAATATTTATAGTGCATCTACTTTCCTATTTAAATTACAGGCGTGCTTTTGGTAAACCCACGAAGTGGAGGCGCCACAGCCGCCGGAGCAAGCGCTCTCGCCATAGCCGCCAGAGCAAGCTCTCTCGCCATAGCCGCCGGAGCAAGCTCTCTCGCCATAGCTGCCGGAGTAAGCACTCTTGCTATAGCTACGGGATAGTCAACCGGATAACTGTTAACCATATATAAAGCTAGTATCCCCTAGGAATAAACCGACCAAATGGCACGACGTAATCTAGCAAGTCCGGCCAACTTGTTATGATAACATCAACTCACTTGGTGGGACTAATTCTGGAATTTAATTAACGACAGAGCAACTCTCTAGAATAGCAGCATGTGTTATATCCTTGGATATTCTTAGGCGACGATAATAATGTCCAGTTATCAGCGTTCCTTGATCCATAACTTTAATTATTTTTCCTTTGGTAGATGCCTTGATAACACAGTTTCTTCGGCCCTTGCCATGATTCAGTCCATACTACATTCATATGACCTTATTCGACGTTATATAAGTAATGTTTTATACACATATTTATAATTAACGTTGTCTCTCTCTAGTGTCAACCTTGACTCGTCTCATTTCCTAGAGAAAGGATTTCTTTTCGCCCCACCAACTAGGGACTGCCATGCAGCACCCCTCTACACCATGGGTAGCTTTAATCCTACCACCCCTCACTACTTCTTCCCAATGGACGTGTTCTTTTTATGGACCATTTTCCCAGACCACGGTACAACTCTGTAATACGTAGTGAGTGCTTGTGTTAGAACCCCCACAATATTGTCAACACTTTGTGCCAAACTTCACCATCTATATGGATGTCATTAATCATTTGTACCACACGCCTGTCAAAGTGACAGCAGTCTACCCTCTCTTAGAGTTGATCTCCCGTACAATCCAATGCCACCCAACCATTGTTGATTACTCACCTCCTTCTAGGGTATCCAGATATGGTTGGCGCAAAGTATTTCCAACCATTCCTTTAGTGCCCAAATGGCATTAAGTTCCACAAATGAACTTACATATTCCAAGGGGTTATGTGAACATCCGAAAGGACAGTACCACCCAAAGACCCCTCAAGATAGGCCTCCTCTATTACGAGATCTTGTGTTCAAGTCTCTGGGGGTCCGTCATATGTCTTCATGGACGCTGCCAATGTGGCATGACATATAAATGCTATCTACCTATCTATCTATTTATTAAAAATATCCTTGGTGAATTCAATTCACCATCTCGTCTTAGGACATGGAGGTCTTCTTCCCTAAGCCATGCACCAAATCTTTAAGGAGTTTTTTAGCTCTCGTTACCTTTCAAGCCGCAAGTCTACCTTTGTATATTAGCAATGACCACCCTTCATGTTAGATAGTAACCTTTCTATCCAGATTGCTAAATATCATGCATCAGGGTCCTTTATTTCGTCAATATGTTTTCTACGTCTATGGCCAATTTTCAGTATCCTGGCCCTTACATCTGCCACATCGTATACAAATCATCCTTTAGTTGTGATCTATATTCAGTAGAGTCACCAATCCAATTACTCCTTTACGTATCCGTTAACCGTCTTGTGGCTTCCAAGCCGCTATTATATGGCCCTTATGTTGTAAACCTACCTATCATTGGGGGTTATAATCCAACATTGTCCTACATCCTGGAAATGTTACTCATAACATTTCTCTGTCATGCTGTTGTTCTGGCATTCCAAATGACTTGACATCCGCATTTAAGCCATAGTCATGGCCTAGGAGCGGGTGAGCCTTCGTATAAATCGTGAATTACAAGGTGCTTGCCTTGTACTTTGTGAGCCTTTCTACAATTATCTATGTTGAGACAACACGGACTTGTATCCATGTTCGAGACCTCCATGAAACCCATGGCGTCACCTCTGCCTGATCCAGGTATGGATCATGTGGGAAAGCTAGTTTTAGGTGTCTATTCAAGACACATTTTAACTTCTAGCATGTAACTCCTATTTGATACCTATCCTGGAATTGTACTATTGTACTACTCAACCCCACTACCTTAAGCTTTATTCTATTGGCCGTTGACATTTACTTCAAGTGCAAACTACCACATCATACCCTAGCATGCAACGGATTGATCATCCTTTGCACATTTCGAACGTATCTCCAGACCCTCCATCAGTAACTTTAGGATACGCTCGTCTTTCTCTCCTAGTGTCACCACCTAGATTACCTCTCCAGCATGTTTATCGTATGTGTCCATGCTATGTATATAACACCTCATCCCACAATGCTAGAGATCTGCTCTAACTTAGCTGAAATGTAACCTTTGTAGTTCTTATGATGTGGCTGTACCACCTACTTCCCAAATGGGCAGGGACCAACTCTACGTTGGACTTGTACATGCTGATGTATTCACATGTGCAGGCCAGTAAGCAGTACGTGACTTGCCCATGTATGGATCTGCATAGAAGAGTTTAAGCACCAAGGTGCATTTAACATACTTATCATAAGAAGGTTTAAGGATACTTCCTTCTATTGCAGTTTTCGATTAACCGTCATTTGTTTAACTAACCCCAATGCTGAGGACAGCATTATTTTCTAAGAGGGGGTGAATGTGACGTTCCATGTATTTATATGGTATATGTATAAATAAGCTGACACGTCACCCAATAAAGGTACGCCACCATGGAGTATCTTAACCTAAGGGGTTGACCTAAAAGGGATGAATTTAAACTTATGGTACTTTAACCCCGTACATAAACTATAATTTTCCCATGGGATTATGCCATAGTTCCAAAGGTTTCTACCACAGTCCAAGGCCTTTTCTAAAGGTTCCTTCAGTTAATTTGCGTTTCGCCATGTTTTGTCACACCTAACCTATTTATCTTAAGTTAGCATGTCAACCTCAACTTTTGATCCCTTTGAATGTTGTCGTCTTTGGCTCCCTCATAATGAAGCGGAGGCACTAAAACCCCCGGTCTTCTAATAGGAAAATCCAATGTTTCAATCTTAGTTAGTAACCGCCATATGATTATCCAATTCCTTACCCTCTTAAGAGTTTCAAGTCATAATCTCTAACGGGTCTATGCCGCATAGACCATATCCTAAAACAATTCAAGGAAACGGATCCTCCAGCTTCTACTTAACGTACCTAGAATTGTTCACAGCGTGTAGGGTAACTCTTCGATTATATGGACTCTTGGTCTATATAACCTTAACCGCTCGATCAATACACCTCGCCTTCTTGATTTTATTCGGGACTTGGAATTCCTATAAAAAACATATTTAAGATAAAAAATGCCCTCTTCTTGGTTACCCCTAAAGGTATAATCGCCAAAGTCATCGCACTATTTCTTATCTTCCATCGAGGGACGCGATATTCTTATATATCTTTTCATTCCCAAAACCAAATAAATGCTCTTAGGGCCATATTCTTATATATCTTTCATTCCCAAAACCAAATAAATTATAACGTTGAACTAATACATTGGTATCTAGAACCTTTGAGTAGTTAAGCTCTCATTATCGGTTATTCCAATACCGTTCCAACCATCCTCGGGATGTTTTTGAACGTAACATCACCGTATATGCTAGACTTACTCTAGCTATTCTCACTCATTTAAACTTTTCTCGTCTTCCTTAGTACGACGTATCTAAGATAATCAACTCTAACCATTCGGATAACTTGAATGCTTATCTCTGGTAAAGCATACCTAACCCAATATCTCGTATATAAGCATATCATTATGCTCCTTTTGTAAACCTTGTCAAGTAATATTTCCCTCGCCTTGTACGAATATTCTATTATCTTTTAATATGACATACATCTGGATGTCACAATCGACATCCTTGATATCCTCGCTAACTACTAAATCCTTCAAACATCCGAAACCACTACGTTGTTATTATGAGATATAGTAACATGTGTGCACCAACCCTAACTCTTGACTCATATATGATTCGTTGACGTAGCCCTAGATGCTTCTCCTATATATGCTGTGGATTTCACACCACACCTTCTAGACTCTCTATCCTTAGGTTGCCTTGGTCCTCACGCTCTAGTCATAAATTCCATAGGGGCACATGCCAACCTAAGTTCCTAGTGGCCATACTTGATGTCTACTATAGGAATTCTTATCTTCATTACCTCCGTATTCATATATGTGAACTAAAAGTTCTAGTATATACCCTATCTTTTTCTAGCTATGTTACTCCTCGGGATGCACACACGATACCAAGTCCAGAGCACATCCTCCTTGGCGAGATGTTCATTGGATGCCTCCCTTCTTCATATTCCAGGCTTTGGTCTCTTCAAAGTGTCCCTCCAAACTCTCTATATTTGAAACATTGTTTACAACAACTTTCAAGCACCTCTTGTCTCCCACTTGTCGTGTGGGTACATTACTTGCCTTCCTAATGTATCATTAGTTCAACGTCAACTTTCCTTCATAGAATAAGCCGCCTGAGCTCCAACATACTTTGTAGCTTTTGGGACGGTTGCACCCTTTGCTAGAAATTTCGTCTTCCATTCAAAGCAGTCTTCTGAGAATGCTTATTCACGCTTCGCCGGGGTTCGACCTCAGCTCTCTTCACCTTGTGGAAAAACTACGCCCCACACTATTGTCCGGTCTCTTATCCGGGCGTCTACATACCCCGGCCCGACATAGGATCCGCCATTTCTTTAATTTTCACCCCCGCATAAGGATCATGCATTTGACCAACGTTATTAAGTGTATTCACGTGCCTACGTGGTCTTCTTAGTCGCCTATAATCTTGCGTCTTTGTTTCACACACCGGGAACATCAATCTCTTTACCAAACACAATATATGTGTAATTTTATAATCCATAATTTATGGATCAACATCCTCATACACATTATTCTCTACCGTTCCACCTAATCAAACCTACACTTTTAAAGTGTTTTCCCTCTCGTGAGCTGGGTACTTATAATCCGGTTTCCACCTTGGCATAGTACATCCTTAACATGGTCTATAGTAGATAATCATAAACCACTTCTCCACCGGATATATCGTGCTATATCCGGTCTCCTTCTACATTGAATAGCAACCTAGATGCCGCATCATACATCAATCCTCGTAATTTGTAGGTCCAAAGATTTCACTTAGATACCAAACATCGCCATACCAATTTTCTCGAGTATCCATCCAAATTAGGGATATCTTAACACTCCTTATTCCCAACATTCAGCACTTCTACTTCAAGTAGGCAGGGACCTCCTCAGAGTTATCATCATCTAACAGGCTCGAGGCGGACCACGATGGTTTCGATGCTTCCGCCGGGAACACCATAGTCGCGAATGGCCGCCGTCGTGATACTGAGGACGATTGCATAGCCATAGCAATCGCCGGATAGCGACCGTATGGTACCAATTACGTTGAATGTATACGTCGGTACTGCACTGTATGTGTGATAAATTTATGAAAATAACAATAAAATAAATAAGTAATTCAAATATAAGAATATCGGACGCCCGTAAATGTACAAACATAACCAATGAATTAATATGTGTCCTCATGTGACTGTAATCTATGCTAAAGATAGAAAGTGTGATTGTGGAAACATTAAAGATAATCGACAAGTTATTAAACACATAATCAAATATAATAGAAGGGATAAGTATGTATGTCTTACACAAACTCCTAAGGGAATAACGAGACTTAGATAACGTTAACATTATATAGGTCAAAATGGAATATACTGTACAATATATAATTCTATTAAAGGGTAACTATAAATGTCGAGGCATCTAAACACTCACAATAGCAATATATGAGTTGTTAAAATTGTACCAAAATAGGAAAACGAAATTGTAAAGTGAAGGGAGAATATAATACATATACACACAAAAGTTAATATGATTAGAATGACTTTCTATTAATCGGTCATGAGGTTAATAACTCGTATTATAATATAACAACAAATGGAAGTTCTTTATATCTATACCGTCTTTAATATATAATCGTTACCTGTATCTATAGAAAGAATGCTTTCTAACATAGATAGAGTGTGAGCTCGTCACCACGGATGAAACAGTGACACTTCCACAAACTTTCACTGTTCACTTTTAACATTCCTAAGCGATGATCATGATGTGCTGCCCTGCAACAACAGTAGTCCTGATGCTGAGGACAGCATCATTTTTAAGGTGGGGAGAATGTGACGTTCCAGGCATTCATACGGTATACGTATGCACGCCGGGACACGTCACTAGGACATAAGGGGGTAATTGGCTAAGTGGGCGTCGACCACAATGGTTTTATTTAGCTATGTTAATAAATCCATTGTGGATAATTATAAAGTATATAGCCTAATTACCCTAATTAAGCTAAATTAGTTAATTAGCACCAACAAGGGGGTGCCACTTGGCCCAAATCGATTGGGCAAGGCATGGTTTCCATTTTGGACACCCAAATTAGGGCTTTTGTGCCCCAATTCGAATTAGGAGCAGCTGGATTTGGGGCAATTCCAAAAACCAGGATAATTAGTGTGGTGGATACTCCTTAGGAGTTATCCAAAACTGAAAATTCAGATGCCAAATAGATAATCCATGCAAACTAGAATTGAGAAATTAGACATATACAAGAACATGAGCAACATGTCACTTAAGTATCTAAATATCAGAAATAAACTTAAAGAACACAATAATGATTGTACGGAGATAAAACTTAGATTGTCAAAACCAGCTGAACAACGTCATTACACAATCCATAAATGGAAGATGAAAACAGAAATAAACCAACAAGTAGTAGCCATGAACTAAAACAGATCCTCAAGATCACAGTCATTATATGATGAACTCTTCAAAATCCACACAGATCTGGACGTGCTATGTATTGTGTTAACATCACTGTTTCAGATTTGAGAAGCGCCTCTTTAAATGGCCCACGCTGTTCAAAGAGCCCACGCTCATGCGCGCCATTGTGATGTTTGTTAGCGCGTGGGAAGACCCACGACCCCCGCCGCTTTACCCTTAACTCCCGTCGCCACGCCATTACCCTTCAGCAAATGGGGTATGGATTTTATTGGGCCCATTGATCCACCTGCTCGAAACTCCCGTGCTCGATACATCCTTGTTCTCACTAATTACACGATGAAGTGGGCTGTCCTGTGTGTTACCAGATAATACCGCCGCCAGCACGACGCATTACATGCTTCAGCTGCCCCACGAAACTAGTGAGCGACCGGGGTATTCATTTTGTTAATTATATGATCAAAGAACCGATGGTCTACTTGCATATCCATCGTCGAAAGAGCACTCCATATTATCCAAAAGGCAATGGTCTTGCTGAAAGTACCAATAAGACTCTAATCAACATTCTCAAGAAAATCTGTGATGCTTCCAGAATAGATTGGCAGGGATAAATGACCCACTGTTTTATGGGCCTATAACATTACTTACAAAATTGTCACAGGGCGGACACCGTTCAAATTAGTGTATGGACAAGAGACTTTGATGTCTTTTGAGTTTGTCCTACCTACTCTTCGATTTCAACTTGCTACTTACCATGATCCTCCTGCTGCTTTACAGGAGAGGATTTATCTGTTGCAACAATTAGATGAACTTTGCAGGGATGTTTATCTCAGAGTTCTTGCTGGGCAACAATTGTGAAAATCCTGGCATGACAAACAGATCAAAACCAAAACTTTCAAGGAAGGGGATTTAGTTCTTCTTTATGACTCCCGGTACGAAAATTTTCTAGGCGAGCTCAAATTTTGTTGGCTTGGCCCTTACAAAATCATTCAAGTGGTCCAACCGAGTGTGTTTCAACCCGCGAAATTAGATGGCACTACATTACCTACTTTGGTTAATAGTTTTTGCCTCAAACCCTTCACACTGAAACAACAGAACACAACTCAAGACACAGATACGCATAATTGAGTAACTGGCTTCTATTATAATCACAAAAGGGTCAGATTACACAAAAAAAAGCACAATTTCATAAAAATGGGAAATTTCATGATTCTAGTTAGGGATGAAATTGTTTTCTTGTCTGTTTTATGACCAATTTTTGAGCTATTATGGCGCCATTTTGTTTATTTGTGGATGAAAAACGCCATTATTTGGCGCCATTAAAAATATAACAATGCAGAAATTACAGTTAAGAACATATCCATCGACACTTAGAGAAACATGACAGTGCAGAAATTACCGTTAAGAACATATCCATCAGCACTTAGAGAAACATGACAGTGCAGAAATTATAGTTAAGAACATATCCATTGACACTTAAAGACATAAGCAATGTATGAGCTTGATAAATTTATATACAAGAAATATTATATTTACATTTGAGGTATACAATTTACAAGTCTTTCTTTGTTGTATCAGGCTCCTCAGTGCTAGCAATAGGATTAGATGGACCAGCATCGTTGATGGGATCAAAATAAAAAACCTGGGCAGTGAGGTCAGCTACATCGAAATTGTCGAGGTCGAACTTAGCATCTTTAATAGCATCGTAGTCGACATCAGGAATCTCAGGTGATTTCACTGCTTGGTTGTACACAGGCCGAATTTAATAGTGCATTAAGGAGGGTTAGCTAGGAGCATACTACTTTAAAGGCCTCTACCCCCCTTCCCAATACAAAGAGTCCACAGAGATCATCATCACATACATATCATAGAAGAACTAAAGAATAAGATTTAATCTAAATCACAGAGTTAGGTTCTTTAGTTATGGCTTGATATCTAGAGATCTAGATGGTGGCTACGGGCAAATCAATAGGCTAAACCTACTTACTCTATGTCTGGGAGGTAGTTTAGACTATTGAATTGGCAAAATACCTGATCCCTGGCTTGCTCGTCCTGCTCTGAACGAATCCATCCTGTAGAACTGTTTGAAGATTGAAAAACTCCTTGGTATTTCTACTTAAGTATATTGTTGCACCACCTTTGTTTTTCTATTAAAGAAAACTATCTCACATAAGGATTTATACATATCACACATTTAGGGTATAGGATCTAGGATTTTAGGGTTCAAGGATTTATCACATCGTTAATCCTCAAGAACCCAAAGGATGTAACATGCATCTCATAAATGAAACATGCAATGTTATCAACCCTGTCATCACAACATGCATTTGGGGTTTGGGATGTGTGCTAAGTTAGGACATCATCATGACTATGTATGGAGCATCTTAAAGATAGAGACAATTTCAATGGGTGGACTTGCCAAATTCTCTTTTTCTCAAGACAATTTGTTTGTAAGCTTGAATTTTATATTAGGGATAAGGTTCATCCACAAGCCATTACTCGGTGCAAGGGGTTGGTGAGCTCGCTACGGTGGCTCAGTTTAGCAGGTGAGCCAGTTTTTTACCGCGCGTAAGGGCCTACATGTGAACCTCATCCACGCAGGGGACAAAAATTCCAGTCGTTCGATGGTTGCTATCCATGTGTCACAATCCCAGGTCCAATATCATAGACTGCCCGACTTAAGTCATATGATGCTTTTGAATTTAAGATGGGCTTGAAATAGGCAAAATGTTCCTCCACTCGAACATTACGAAACCAAAACAAATGAATAAGTAGAATCACAACACCTTTATAATGCAATAGATCGATAGATACTATAGGATCCACACTACGCATTAAATGCAATTCTATTGATCATGCATTAGAGATGCGATCTTCCACAAAACCCTAAACCCAAAACTGTATGGACTCCATTTTGCCTACGCCTACGCCTACTCTATGCTTTCTAATATTCCTATCGATTCCAAGCTAATGCCCGACACTTCATTACATCTATACATGATGACATTTAGCACTTTTTAATCGACCTACAAACTCCATTACGTCTACCATTCCACATGTCTACGACTAATGCCCGACATCGTCGGGCATACGTTTCTAGTCCTTATTGTTTTTTAAGGTTCATTGGATTTCAGCATTTTCCTACAAATATGCCAGACACGAAACATGGTCTAGATCGAGACACGAATGGTCACACTGCAACAATCCATTCCAGCTGAAAATAGTTTAGGACGCCTGTTGTACATAAATTTTGGAAGATGGTTTGCTCTTAAAGGTTCCAATGTAGTCCATTGAAGGTCCCATGTGGTCCATTGAAGGGTAATCAGTGGTCCATTAAAGGGCACTTTGTGGTCCACTGAAGGGTACGTGTGGTCTATTGGGGCTGAATTAACCTCCTGACTTAAAACCTTCTTAGCCAACTCCAAATTTATCGAAAACTCTGTTATGTGGGATCAATTGAAACCTAAGGACTTAAGCTTCAATATGGTATGCTAAAAAGAGGACTTAAAAAAAAATTTGCCCATCATAATAAGATATGTTTCCTTAAGTGGGTGCTTCATGGGCACCCTCCCCTAATGCTGTTGTGGTATGTTTTTTTGGCGTTTCAATATTATGATAGAAAAGCTCCTCCAAGGGCGTCTGCACATTCTTAGCTGTTAGGAAAGAAGTATCTTTGTCTGTATCATTTGAGAGCTTTGCTACTTTGCTATTAGAAGCCTTCAGATTCACCTTTTCTGTGGAATGTGCTGGGCTCTTGCATGAAGTTCTGGTTTACTCTTATCCCGTGTTTTGTGTTTTGTGGATGTTTCAAAAATACTTAGGGTTTTTTTTTCAAACTTGTAGAATGTGAGGAAGTTATGTGCTTTGTCAAGAATCGACCTAAGTAATAAACTTAATAAATAACATGAACACATGCACGAGGCTGCATATCCAGGGCATCAAAGATGTGCATATCCATTGTTTGTATTTGAACATAGTTGCAGCAAAAATAAATGGTGTTTAGGTAACTGTGCATGTTGAGAATTTAGGATAGTGGAGTGTTGACGCCACATATATGGTGAGCTGCTTATGCTAAAGGTTTCTGATTCACGCCTGTGCATTATTCAACTATCACTTAATAAAGATGGAGAACATGTGATCTATATAGACTATATGAAACAAAGATGGAGAATATATGACCTATTTTAGACAATACGAAACACAGATATATGGTATGTACAATATTATTTGTTTTATAGGTCTCACATAATAGAGTGCATTGAATAGAAACTATGCCTACAAAAATTGTGTTTGTATATGACGTTTTTCTTACCAAATGGGCATATTATAAATGACAATAAGTAACTACAAGAAATTTATAGAGGAATTGCTTTTTTTCTTGTTTCTACTCTTATCTAGCAGCAATGCTGATGCTCTATTCTGCCTTTTTCCATCGGTTTCTACCATCTGGGTTACATAGAAATTTTCAAATAATTTTTGTTTCGACGAAATAGCCCAATTTTTGCAGAGCAATATGTATTGAAGAAAAATAGATCAAGCGAAAAGGAGGACATGGGCATTGCCTTGTTCTTCAGATTCATAGCAAGATTTGAAGGGTTTGTGGGCTGACCAGAATCTGCCATAGCCAGAGGCAACCTTTGAAATTGCCTTCTTCCCCGCCGTTGCCAGGCGTCAAGGTTGGAATGTCAAAACTTCAGGTAGAATGAAAGGAAAGAACTACAGACGAAAGATAGCATCCTTGTGATATGGAAGATCGCAATTCCAGCCCCCATTCCAAAACCGTCAAGGTAAGTGGATCAGCATTCCGTCATTTTCTTGATTCATTCTTCTCAAGAATGACAAATGGGTTCAGCAAACCTGTAGAATCCGGTTAGAAGCTTATCTTGACGTCGTAGAACGGAATGGGGTCAGCCATTCTTGCTTCCCCCTGACCTGCAGAATCCGGGAGCGCCGTGTAGGCTTCCCACGACTGCGGAATCCGGTCGGCTTTACACGGCGGCCCCGATTTCGCAGGTCGGGGAAGCAAGAATGGCTTCCCCCATTCTGTTCTACATCACGTAAGCGTTGGGTTTATGCAAATCAATCTGGGCAAAAAGTTCTCTGATTCCCCCTGATTCCCTGATACGATCCAAGCTCCTAGCTCTTAAATTCGGTCTCCAGCTCCTAAATTCGGTCGCAGCTCCTAGTTTCCATCTTTGCCATAGGGATCTTTGGCCAAGCAAAGTGCAAAGTGCGAGCCTTAGCAATATGTTCGAACCTTAGCAACGGGCAGCATGTACTGTACGGAACCAAGCTCAACAAAAAAAATTGGAGCATCTGGAGGCGACCTCCAACACCTAAGTTCAGAGGCGACCTGTTGCCGGCACTTGTGGCACAGCAGGCCGGAGCGATGGGTATAAGAACACAGTTGGAATTTTCTCTTCCTATTAGCTTGCGTTAGAGTTTGTGCCAGAGTACTGACTCCTGACACGGCTATGGCGCTGGAAGAAAAGCCATCGCCAATCTTGTCATGTCTGTTGCTCCGCAAACAATAGGGTAGAGATATTGATTTTGAAAAAAAAAGCTATTTTTTCCCCACCTAAACACAGAATATGCCAAAAAGTAGACGTGTCATTACCTAGACAAAAACGCATCTTGCCAATAGCAATTATATGAGTTAGATAACTACCTTCTGCCTTTATATAGTCTTAATTAGAAATACAAGAAATTTATCGCGGCGGCCGCCACCGCGAACATTTCTTTTCCCAACACCGGTATGTCTGTGTGTGAAAAAACAAAAGCTGCAGTGGCCATCAAAATATTTTTTATTTTTAACCAATTCACTTATTAAAATACATGATTCTACAAATAAAGAAGCAATAGTACAAAACCTATGTGTTCTTCCTTTTCCAATCATTTAGATCGTTGTACATAAAGGATTATGATTCTGATAATTTTGTTCATCCATCCAAGTTTTTCTTTAAGGATGCTTTAGCGAGTAAGGCGTTGTGTTAGAAAAAGAGAAGAAAGAGTTTTATGCCACTTGGTGCTACTTTGTGAATGCATGAAATTACACCAGTGATGCATTAATGTTGGCCAATAGAATTTGTATAATCTACAACTTCCAACCTCAAAGTCCATAATGGGGCATATGCTTCTTTAATGTTCTCCTTTAATGTTCCCCCTTGTTCAGTTTAGTGGCTAGTCCATTGGGTTAGCAATTAAGAGATCTTGTGTTCAAGTCTCTGGGGGTCCGTCATATGTCCTCATGGATGCTGCCAATGTGGCATGACGTAAAAATACTATCTATCTATCTATCTATCTATCTTATGTTTATCTAGGGGAGGGTGACCTTCCTCTGTTAAAATACCATTATTGGTGTTTGTAGCGCCCGTTATATGCCATTTTTTTTTCTCATTTCGGCCTAACACTGAATCTTCATTCGACCAGCGCATTTCCTTTGTCGGACACTCCAGAAGCAGCTCCAGAGGTAGCTCCAGAAGCAGCTCCAGAAGCGGAATCGATTGGAGAACGCTGCTCCGGGCGAGGGACGGTCACCTCAACCGTCAAAAACAAGTATTTCGCCTTCCTTCTTTCTTTCTTTTGTAGCGATTTTGAGTTGCTCCATCTTGATAGGACATATAATTTAGGATTTCGTAGCAATTTGAGCTGCTCCATCTAGACAGAGGATATTTAGAAAATCTTTGCCTCCCCTTGCTTCCCATGTATTCTTATAAAAGAAAGGAATCACGATAAAAGTTTGGAGTTGTCTTGCTTAAGGAAGAGAGATGAGCAAAAATGCATGATAAGAATGCATGATAAGTAAGAATTCATGCTTTTGCATGATGAATAAGATATGCTTTTTCATATATTTCAGATTGCCAAAGAAATGGCCATTAGTAAAAAGAAAGGCCTCGTAAGAAATGGAAAAAAGAAATCTGTTAGAAAAAGAAAGAGAGGCAGCTGGACAGAAGAACATATGGTTGAGGCTATTAGTAGGATAGAAGATGGTGAGATCACAATTGGAGCAGCATCTAGAGAGTATGGAATTCCAAGATCAGCTATAAGAGGGTGGCTATATGGCAAGGTTACCCGTAAGAAAGGCCCTGCCCCTCATATATTGACACTTGAAGAGGAAAATGATGGGTAAAAGCACGCTGTGGTGTTCCAATTCGGCTGTCCCCCCTGTTCCCCCAAAATGTGGCATTGCATCCACCACTTTTGTGGTATGAAAGTATAATTATGGCACCGCTCAGCTGCTGGTATTTAAGAATAGAGTCCCGCTCAGCTGTGGGGGAAATTCTAATTTCAAAAACTAAAATTCAAATTCAAATTCCTATTCTTTGGCCCACGTCCTGTTCTTTGGCTCCCTCCCTGCTGCGAGCTCCAATCCATTGTGGATATGGATGTTAATGAGGTAATCTGTACACAAACCGGCATTTCAGACAGGAGAAAACGAAGAAGAACCAAGGAACAAGAAATGTTGAAGAAAAGACGCCAGAGGAAAAGAAGAAGAGAAGAAAAATTAGAGCTTGCAGAATTGGCAGAAGGATCCGGTTCTTCAAGAAGTGCAAGCAGTAAACGCCGTATTGTCCTTAGTTTGCTAACGTTTTTCCATAAACAGACCAAAAGAATGGAGGATGGCACGAAGAAAGAAATTTTACTTGATTTTTTGAGGGATAAAACATTGCAAAAATTCATAGGTGAAGAATTAAAGGATTTGGAAGCCAAGAGCATCGTTATAAGGAGCCTCTGGGACTCCATGCAGACTGTCAAACTCTCTACCAGCAATGACTGCCTAGCAGCCAAGAATAGCTGCCTTGCAATGTCTGTACCACGCCGTGCAGATTCTGAAACAAGTGACAAAATCAGCCAGCGAGATCTTGGAAAGGTATTAGGTGTTCACCCAAGAAACCTGCAAAAGGCAAAGAAAAAGAGGGAAGAGATCGATTACAATGGTGGGAAATGGGTTTCTTACAAGAGGGCTAAAAGATTCGATGCAATTTCAGATGAACATATAGAAAAGATTCAAAAATTTTGGATTGAGAACACCAGAGTGTCTCCTAACACAAAGGATGTTAGAACTAGAAGATTGGAGAGAAATGTAAGAGAAGAACATGCTGCCCACTATCTGGAGGAATCACAGGTTAGTTTATTTCTGTTAATCATGTTTTCTTAGTTATGGTGCTTAGTATGGTGGTGCATGTGGTGGTTATTGTGTTGTACAGTGATTGTGGTGTACTGTATGCAGCATGTGAATTGTGTGTAGCTATAACTAACTGATCCTGAGATACAAATTTTTGTTGAATAAAGACAACTGTTGGAAAGTATGATATATTAAAAAAAGGATCTTACAAAATTTGGCTTTACAAAATTTGGCTTTCCATTGAAAGCTCTGCACTGTAGAACTAAATTTACATGCATGATTTCCTAAGCAAATGTGAAATCTTTGGTATGGTAGCTCGAACCGGGTGCATCCAAAATTATTGTTTTCTGCACTAAAGCATCTAAGCTTTCTGCAGTCATCCCAGAATTTAACAGGATGAGGTTTGCCAGTGCTTCCTGCATCCCCTGGTGGTAAGTACGCAATTCTGCCAGTAAAATCCGTTGTTGCAGAGTCAGAGCGGACAAGTGACAGAGAACAAATATACCAGCTGCCCTTGCAGCAGCATGTAACATAAGCTCATGAACTCTGTCTAAGAGCTCTCTTCCTGTCAATCTGACTCCAAGCATAGCCATTGAAGGCCCAGAGATCCATCTGTTGTATGCCTTTAGGTTGGATTCGAAATCAGCAAAGAAGGTGGATTTAGGCATATCCACCTTCAGAGATTTATCACGAGCCCTGTTTAACATGTGTTGAATGCCCTCCTCGCTCACCCTACAATAGCCGTAGTGATCTCTGAACATCCCTCCTACCATGTTGCCGGAATGAACTTCTTCGATTTGGCGCGAATTGGGAATGAAACGTCAAAAATCAGACATAGGAACAGGATTTAGGACCCAGATCCTTTTCTAATGATTAGAAGAGGAATGTAATTATTATCAGGGTGTACGAATTTCAGAAGTGTTTATGAGAGCAGGCTAGGTAGATTTTTTATGTCAGATGAAATAGGATAAAAGTGATGTGATGTGATGTGTGGTGTCGTGATGGTGTGGTGTGGTGTGGTGTGGTGTGGTTTGTGGTGTGGTGTGGTGTGGGTTGCGTTATGTCCATGGTGTCATGTGGGTGTGTGCATGTTAATGTATGATCTGGAGAATCTCCCCCCTCACCCCACCACACCCATCTATCCCACCACCATAGACTACCACCACATCTTTGCGACCACCACATTACCACCACATGCACACACATCCCACCACATCCCACGCCACACCCCTCCACCACCACCACCACATCACACCACAATCCACAACACCACACCACACCACCACCACTACACCCCCCACCACACTCCACCACCACCACACACCACCACCACCACCACCACACCCCACCACACCACATCATAGCACCACACACCACTACACACACCACCACCACCACCACACCACACACCACTCCACCACCACCACGCCCCACCACCACCCCCCACCACACACCACACACCACTCCACCACACTCCACCACCACCCCCCCACCACCACACCCCACCACCACCACACACCACTCCACCACCCCCCACCACCACAATCCACCACCACCACCCCCCACCACCACACTCCACCACCACCACACTCCACCACCACTCCACACTCCACCATTTGGTGTATGGTGTGTGGTGAATGGTATGGTGTGTGGTGGGGTGAGGTGTGGTGTGTGGTAATGTACACAGCACTAAGGTGCTCATTCTGGTGAATATGATGAGTGTGGAGCATGGTATGGTGCATGGTTTGGTGTGGTATACACATCCTAACAGTTTAGTGTTCATTTCATGCAGATGCTATTGTTCAAGAGGTTTCTGGACCAACATCCAGAAATTAAGATTCGTCTTCGAGCTTTTGAGAAGCTAAAACCCTGGTTTGTTGTGAAATTGAAGGACTTCAATAGTTGATGTTGCATTCAGCACGTGAGGATGCAAATGCTAGTGGATGGACTCAATGGGATGAGAACCAAACATCCGAAGAATTGCACTTGCACCTGCGATGTTTGTAGATCACATGAACTTGGTCAATGCAGGGCACACCAGCATAAAATTGCAAGTACAGGAAGCTTGTGGAGATCTATATTGTGTCCAAAGAGTGAATTAGATGAGTTTCACAAGAAGGCGTGCATCCTTGGAAATTGTGAGTTGTGTGGAATCAAGAAGTTTCAGACCTGTCCCATGGAAGGAAGTGGCGAGGGAAAGTGAAATGGGAGTACATTGACTATGAAAAGACAACGCCTCGAAGTTCTCGGTAGGAGACCGACTCATCAAGACAATGAGACGTAACCCAAGGAGCTTCGGATAAACCGAAAGAGCGTCTAAAAATCTTTCCATCGTGATAATTTCAGGTACCAATGGCGGGCAAAAATGTTTTAAGGAGCTTCGGAGAATCTCCCCCAGATGCATGTCTCTTGGCGTTGGATTTTGCGCAGAGAACTATACATTCAAGGAACAAGAGAAGGTGCGCCGATACTGGGTCAATAACCAGATTACCATTTTGGTTCAAATAACATATCAAGATGACTCTCGATGGCGGATGAGATTATCAAGGAAACACATTACTATGTATCGATGATAGGGAACACGATACTTTGTTCGGGCAACACCGCTTCATGAAGCACCACAAATATCCGGAGCGAAAGGAAGGGTTCCAAAGAGACATTATGTGTTTTCAGATGGTGCAGCATCTCAATTCAAGGCTTCTAGACCATTTTACTTTGTGGCTAGGTACACAAACGACACTGATGTCTATATGATGTGGAATTTTTTTGGTTCTAACCACGGGAAAGGTGAACACGATGGCAAAGCTGCTGAGTTGAAGAGATGGTTAAGACAACTGCAATTAAAAATACAAAGAAACATAAAATTGGGTAATGCTCATGAAGTGGTAGAAGTTGCCGAAGAGATGTTTACTTGTGGAACATCCGAGTGGATGAACACATCTGAAACCAGTAAGAGGAAGAATATAAAAAGGTTCTTTTGGGAAGTCAAGGTAGAGGATATAGATAGAAAGAAAGCTTGGGGTGCAGAAAGGATTTTGGACACTAGGCAGATCCATTGTGTACATGCATTCAATCCTGAATCTCCATTGCAGTTGCACACGAGGGAACTTTCATGCTTCTGCAGCTACTGCTTGGATGGCATGTGGGACAGTTGTGTGAACAAGCACTACGTTGATGATTGGAAACTTCAAGTTATTGTACCATCCTCCAATGTGCATGCTGACATTGAGGACCGTAAATCCAGCAGGTCCTTGTTCTCCTTCAATCCCACGATGTTAGCACAGGCACTTAGAGTTGGTGATAATTTTGCTGTTGTTGCTCCGAAAGGGAATGATGAGGGTTCTGAATTTTGGATTCTGATGTGCACAAAACCAAAATGGATAGTGGAGAAAGACTTCCAACTCAATGGAACATGGTACCTCGCCGGTGATAGTGTCATAGAAGGTATGTATTACAAGAAGGGCGCAAGATCAACCGTCAGCTATGATCTTTGCAGTAAAGACGCCTTAGGCATAGTATTCACAACACAGATCTGTGCAATCAGACTTCACATGCCACCAACTAAACGTCAAAACAGATCAGATATAGAATTTGGATCCTTTAGATGAGGAGAAAATTTTACGAGAATTTACCCAAGTTCTTTTTTCGATGATGATGAAATGTAAAACCATTCTGTAGTTTTCAGAACTCATGTGAAGTTTTGTGCTTCAGCTGTGAAAATGAGTTTGTCTTGATTTCTTTTGAAGATTTGAATTCTTCTGAAACACTTGATTCCTTTGTTTGTGAGATGAATTGAATATGAATTTTCATTGAAATGAATCGAGGTTACAATAACAATTATGTACATAAGAAAGATATACAGTGATTTAAGTACGAGGTGACTCATGCACCTACATACTTCCCAATACATATGTTCCTCTCAGTTCCAGCTTTTGTTGCTTCTAATCTTAAAACTTCAAGCATGAACACTCTAACATCAACCTGCAGTTAACCACACTTTGTCAATAACAGAGTTTGGTTTGTCTGCTGCATTTAAGTTGACTTACTAGATCAGGCAACAATATATTCACTCCTTTCAAGTACCCCCTCACAAATTTGTGCATAAACGAATATACTAATAGGCCACATGAATGACCATCGGTTTGAAGTTCGAAATTTTCACAACATCCGAGGGTTGTAAAGCTGAAATTATCGCGGTCCAAGCAATTCCGTGAACCTCGCACTCAAAGTTTGTTGTCATTGTGCCACAACAAAGCAAAATGCAATGAGCAAGCACTAACCTCTCAATATGTCAGCACGCCATGCAAGCCCGAAGCTATCAAAGTGATATATCCGGGTTTATATCTCTCATGCGAGACACGCGTGGCTTACAATCGAAAAATAGGTCCGTTGATGTCCATCACAAGCGTGCAAAAATGTAATCGGCACTTATCCGCATTCACATGTTTCCTTATTGTTTTGTAACTATTTGTGTCCTTGGACAATGTCGAAAGTGAAAAAAGAGGGTCAAAGAAATGAAAGGGATGGCTCATTCCTTGGATAATCAAGTAATATTCCATGTATCCGCAAACATATGCATATCATCCGCACAATCCTCGATGATCACAAATCAGATGAAAGTATCACCTTGAGAAGAGGAGGATCAATTGATCATTGAACCATCGCAGATCGGCTTCCAAAATTTTGATGTCGGTGGAGTTAATCACTTACGGTTTGGGTTCCACTCAAAGACCACTTCCGGATGTGTATTTGGCTTTAGATAGTCGTGGGACTGCCCAAGCTCTATCATCTCTAGTTCTAAACACACATGAGAACATTTGCTCACAATCCATTCAAATATTTTAAATTGAAAAAGTACAACACATATCATAGAAATTCTTTTACTTATATTGACTTTCAAAGAGTTTTTACAAGATTCATTTATGAAAATACTTGTCGAGCATTTTCATGCAGTTATGCCGACTCTTGAGTAATCCCACATGTTCCATTTGATGTTCCTTCACATAAGTCGGGCACACTTTCTCGCAGCCTTAAGTCCCTCCGGTCATGGTTTGAGTTGCTCCAAAAGGAAATTGGAATCCAACCCCGTCGGGAGCAAAACTATTTGGACATATCATTGTGTTAATTTGGTTGGCGAGAATATCGCTGTCATCTATCAACAATGTGTTTGTCACCTGGTATCTCCAAAATTTCTGGTACACTTTGGACAGATCCTTAAGGAAAATTGGCTTATTAACCACTTTTAATTTTGTGTTGGTGCAACCATCCCCGATTCCAAATAAAAAGAAATCGCCATTATATTCTCGCAAAGAACTTTTCGTCAACAAGTCAACATTACTCTTAGCCATCTTTGGACCACAATGCAATCTCAAATTTTGAAAAACACCATTCTAAGAACTCCTGAAATCCGGGCCGAAACCGCGAACTTTTGATGGTTCAATTTCTGGATGGTCACTTCTGGCTCGGCCGATGCAGGGATCCTCTCTTTCAAGTCATAAAACTTTTGATGCAGGAGAATTTCAGTTAACCTCTTGGTTTTTGTTGGTTGAGGTTGTATTGGACTCGTTGAGCGATCGCATCTTGTCCAGGATCAAGGGGTTTCTTTGTCAACTTCATCACCGCATCCGCATTTGGCTCATATTCAAAGACCAAAACTTTTTTTCGGTGAAGGACCCCCGCATGTAATGAATCTCAAGGGAATTAATTTTCCCCCCTAAATCAGATGCACTAGGAATCTCTTCGTCATGGCTTCCAGTTGCAGTAGCATTTATCTCTGCAACATAATTGAAATGAGGAAGACCACAGAAAAATACAAAAAAATAAATCATGTATGTGGCATCGGTATTTACTTGATAATGATCGCATTCGAGTTGACTATCCAAATTTCATTTTGGAGTCTCCATGTCGCCGGTGGGATTGACTTTGAGTATCAAATGGGGTGAATTCTAGGTACAACCGGGAGGTATCTTGCGATCTCATAATCGATCGAGCGTGGATAACCGTTGGATATCCTTGGTCTCAAATTTTCGCAATTCTCGCAAACACTAAGTCAAGAGACTGTGACAACATCAAGTAAACATTAGTTAAGGCACTTGTTTGCGCCGAATCTATATTGTTTGCAAAAAGAGACAAGCAAAAGAGACTAAGCCTGTGATGGAAGAGACTAAGCCGGGATGAAAGAGACCGAGTACAAGCATCGAGACTTCCCAAACCTTGCTTTCACCCCTCTTTGGACTTACTTGTGTCTATTGGTTCTTGTGGTACCACTCGAACACCAAAAGCCAAAAGCCATGTCTCATCATAATGTGGCCAATAACCGGGCTGCAAAGCAGGTTCTAGAGTGTGTCGCAAAACAAATTCAAAATCAATAGAGTCTTTAGACGAGGGTTAGAGATGATAATATTTACCTCAAATGGTGTGATAGACATGGAATGTGATATCGGTGGATCGTGATTCGCTATCACAACCGGCAACATTTTACCCTCCCATTTCGCATAACGCCCACAAAATGGACAACCTTCATCACCCTCTTCTTACGCCTCGGGAAGCATTGGAAGTGCAGGATCTAAAGGAGTGTCATGACCACTACGCCGAGAAAAAATCTCAAATCTTTGCATTCGAGGTAGCAGCCCAGCAGAAGTCTTCACATGCCTTTAGCTCAATTTCAGGTTTCGTTAATTCCTTATTTAATCGTTTCAGCCCGTGCAACACTGTACCATTTAGCTCTTCATCCTTTAGTTCGCTTACAACCCGAACACCCTCTGCCGCTTTGGATTTTTGTCATGATTGATTGCCATCTCAGGCAAATCAGCTCTAATTTCGATGCTTTATGCTCCATCAACTCAATCTTTCTTTTGATATCATTTTTCCTATCCTCGCTTGTTTGCAATCGTTGCTTGCATCTATCAAACCTAGTTGATGTTGCAGCCAACCATTCCTTCACAAGTCCGCCATAGTCGCAGAAAACAAAACACTACACGATATGTCGGCCTCCTAACATAGTAAGCCACGATCGATGGAAAACCACAATCACACACCATACAACACAAGGTAGTCTCTACACACCACCACATACCACACACCACACAACATACGCCAAGACAAGACACACCACACAACACGTTGGTGGTGGTGGTGGTGGTGTCCGTGGTGGTGGTGGTGGGGTGGTGGTGGTGGTGTGTGTGGTGGTGGTGAGGTGTGGTGGTGGTGGTGGTGGGGGTGTGTGGTGGTGGTGGAGTGTGGTGGTGGTGGAGTGTGGTGTGGGACATGGTGGAGTGTGGTGATGGGGTGTGGTGGTGGGGTGTGGTGTGGTGTGGTGGTGGTGGAGGTGGGGGTGGTGGTGGTGGTGTGTGTGGTGGTGGTGAGGTGTGGTGTGGGACATGGTGGAGTCCGGGTGGTGTGGTGTGGTGGTGGTGGAGTGTGGTGGTGGTGGTGGAGTGTGGTGGTGGTGGTGGGTGTGGTGGTGAGTGTGGTGGTGGTGTGTGGTGTGGGAGTGTGGCGGTGGGAGATGGTAGAGTGTAGTGGTGGGAGATCGTGGGGTGTGGTGTGGGACATGGTGGATGCCAACAACTCACCACCACCACACATACCTCATCTATCGTTCTGGCATCCATTGCGCATCATAGAGACACAACATGACAATACAGCCAACATGATGCAAAATGGTAGTAGACATACCTGATTCTTGAATTGGATTTGATGTTACCTTTTCTGTGTTGATAGAAACAATCTAGATCAAGCTTGAGATTTTTTTCTGTTGTAACACAACTAATAATTGAACATACCTGCAATGGCATGTTTTGGTCTCAGAACATTGCTCGCTTTTACATTTTTGATTGTGAGTTCAGATTGAATGTGTGGTCTAGAGGAACCTGATTTGGTTATTTCCCTATCATCTTCATCATCCCTGTCACTTTTACTATTTTCCTCCTCGTCAGGTTGGATTTGCCTATGCTTTCTCTTGGGTCTAGAAGAACTGGCCTCGGTTTTCTCATCGGGAGTTTTATAATAATCCGAGAAGCTCTTCCAATTAACAGCCTCCCCCTTTATATGCAGATAATAAGCCCTTTGCCTGTGTTCCAGAGCCATTCCACCCCATGTATGTGGCTTCCCTGTAATTCTTTTGTAAATTTGCATGAACTCTTTGTATTGTTCATTGCTCGATTCTTCAACCTGCATAAGAAAACATATGCCTTAATTTTTCGGGTTTGAACAAAACATTTGGGGGAAAATACCTGTAGCTAGATTTATTTAGAACTCTGTCACCCCAAAGCTTCTTTAGATCTTCGTGGGGCACAATCTCTTGTTTGAGGAGAGATTTCATCGTGTAACCAGTGGCGTTCAATTCCGACTCCATTAGGGTTCAATCGGCAAGAAGCGGCAAAAAAACAGAGGAAGAGGTGATTCTTTCTTAATTCAAAAAGGTGGACAATGACGTGGCATAAAATTCAAAATAACCGACGCTCATTAATTCGCACTCCCGCAATCTCCGCTTCGGTATGCACCACCCGATTCTACCACAAAGGTGGTGCCAAAATGTGGCGTCAAAATGCACGTTTTTGATACACCACAGCGTGCTTTTACCCTGATATCGTGAGTTGGTGTTTAGAACGGGCGGAGACAGGTCATGGTGTGGCATTAGCACTTCTAAAAGAGAGAGTAGCAGAGGTATGCGCCGATAAGCCCACCGCATTCAAGAATGGCACTCCTAGTACCAAGTGGTGGAGAAGCTTTAAGAGAAGGCATCCACAACTTTCACTAAGATCTTGTGAGACACTAGATGTAGCAAGAGTTAATGCTACTAACAAGAACAATTTGGACTTTTTTTATAATTCTTTAGAGCCTGCACTATCTTTAGTCAAGTTTGATCCAAGAAATATATGGAATTGTGATGAAACTGGAGTTCAAGCGGGCAAGGTTTCAGGGCTGAGAATTATTGCTAGAAAAGGCGCAAGAAATGTATCCGAAACTGTCATGCGAAATCGAGAATGGGTCACCATTTTATGTTGTTGCAATGTTGCAGGCTATTTACTACCAAATTTCTATATTTTCAAGGGCAAAAGAATTAGAGCAAATCATATTATGGGCTGCGAGCAAGGGGCATCTATGGCAGTGCAGGAAGAAGCATGGATGACGAAAGACCTCTTCAAGCAATGGGTGAATAATCATTTCGCGAGAAATGTACCGGGTGGAGTGTCATTGGATAACCCACACTTATTAATTTTGGATGGGCACGCTAGTCATGTTGATATTGAGGTGATTGAGGCAGTAAGGAGTATAGGCTTGCATCTATTTGTCCTTCCACCACATACAAGTCACAAGCTTCAGTCTTTAGATGTATCATGCTATAGCCCATCTAAGACAGCATTGAAAAGAATGAGAGGCAAATATATGCTTGTGAATAAGAGAGTTGAACCTAGGAAAGAAGATTTAGCAACTATGATATGGGAAGCTTTTCGAGATGCTTTAACACCTCAAAATATCAAGAGCGATTTTAGGGCCACGGGGATCCATCCATTCAATAAGCTTGTTGTTCAAGCTAATGGGAACGTGAAAGTGGCAGCAAATGGTATAGCCACAAATACTATGGAAGAAACTGGTTTTACCACAAATACTAATTGTGCAGCAACATCTAATGTTGATGTAACAAATGCTATTAATCTCACCACAAATGATCCACATGAAGACCATGTCGACATAGCAGCTAACATCAATTGTGTTCCAGCATCTTATGGCTTGTCAAATGCAAACAATTTGCCTACCGTTGGACTTCCCGAAGGTATGCATGATGAAGGTAGTTCATTTAGCAATGAAGCTAATGCTGATTTGTAACAATAGTTGAACTAATGTTGATTTTGTAAAGGAGCTGACATTGATGCAAATGCAAATAATATGTCAACATCTCATATGGCTCAACCAGCACGTAACATCATTGTAAACATTGCCTCTCCTACCAGCAGTCTTGCTGCCCCTGCAAATGGTTCATTTCCATTGACAATTACTTTTATTATCAATGGATTTTCGGCCTCAGCATGCTAGTAACATTGATCTTGTACCGTCCACCTCTGGAGATGCTCTATTACAGCCACAACCTTCAAAGCCGTCCATCTCTGGAGATGTGCAATTGCAGCCACAACCTATGCAGCATGTGGCAAAAAGAAGGAAGACATTAGTTAACATAACAGGGCTTGTAACTTCTGACACATTTGTTGCTGCAGCAGATAAGGAGAGGGCTCGAAAACTTGAAGCAGAAAAGGTGAAGTTGCAAAAGGCCGAGGAGAGGAGAAAAGAGTCAGAAAGGAAAAAAATTGCAAAGGAGATGTTATAACAAGAAGTATTGAAGAGGAAGGAAGAGAGGGAGGCTAAAAGAAGAGCCACCCAATTGGGTAAACAAATTGGAGCAACATCAGAAGTTGGCAATGCTTAGAGGACACCATTGCCATGTGTTCCTCATGATTTGGTGCATGATTTTGTTGGCAGTGAGCATACTAATAACAATGAGCACTATGTGACGCGAATAGAGGAGCTTCTCCAACAAGGCCTATACCATCAAGGTTTGGTGATCAAATTTGGTCAAGACATTTGTTTCAAACATACCCAACAGATTCAATGGGAGTCATGGACATGAATTCACATGCATGGGTCAAATATAACCACCTTACAATGAGGCAAGGGAAAGAAAACAATGCTTAAGGTACTAACACATTCTCTTGTTTATATAATCCCTCATTGGACTCATTCTTTAATATTGTTTTGTGGTGATTGCAGGGTTTACTTTGCAATTGATTTGATTGTGGAAGAAATTGATAAACATTGTACTTACTATGGGAATACATTTGATTTGAGACTTGCTGTGTCTTTATGTTTTGGCAAGTGTGTTTAAGCGTGTCTTTATGTTTTGTATTAAGTGTGTTTTAAACCATAAGAGCTTGTGCTAGCTGTGCTAAATTGCCTAGTTTAAACCTAAGCTTGAAGGATCTCTACGACTTCAGTGGGGAAACAATTGTTTATCTACGACTTTAGTTTATCTACGACTTTAGTGACTTTAGTATTCTGGAGAGATCTTTGATAAAGACAGTATAGGTATCACTGTTCTTCCAGGTCTTGAAATTCATATCAGGATTGGTAATTCTGGAATACTTGGTTCCAAAATCAATGCTCTTGGTTCTTGTTTCACTAGATTCACATTGTTGCAGTATCCTATGCAGAAAGGTTTCTTCATTAGTTCCAAGTTCTACTAGTTGCATCTTGCCATAGAGGAGCTTAGCAGACATATAATAGGTAAGGACAAAACTCCATTGCTCAAAAAATTTTAGGTTTACTAGTCTTCAATTACTCTTTTGTATTGCTAATCAAACATGATTGAGCAGTTCTAGACTCTTCATTCATAATGTAATCAAATAACATTAGGGGATTGCAATAATGTGGTAATCGTTACACTGTCCTAAAGTAGTTTAAAATGCTTCCATAGTAATCATGGCCTGGAGGCAGAACTTATGTAGCTTTAAAATATCAAGAAGAAGTTTAAATGCATAGACAATGCATGTATGCTATTTCTGAGCAACTGTTCTTTTCCAGCTCAAAGCACAAGTTCAAGTCATTTTTCGACGTAAGACATAGACACAAGGGTAAAAGATCTATAAGAAAGAAAGAGCAGTCCACTGACTCCTGCAGGCAGAAATACGGTCTGTATTGCAGATCATGGTGTGGCACTATAGTGAGCTTTGAAAATAAGGTAAGCCCATATAGCAAATCTTTAAGTATCATTATCAATATACTGGATCTCAACATCTCTTTTGCTTGCATCTCAAGTCAACTGTGATTTCATTTTGTTTGGTTACAGCAGGTCAGAAGACCCTAACTATCACATACATCTGGAAATGTAAACGACCCAAATGCATGTCTGGCTCCTGGAATGCTTCTATTTGGTAACTTAGCAGTAGTTCACGTTGTGCATGATGGACTTGCTGCGCACGTGGTTAGACAAACTACCATCATTATGAATATACAGGCCCAACATGTCATGCTGGAACTCTTTCGACACATGAGCTGGAATGTAATACACCAAACATATTTACTTTTATCAGCGTGTTAGCATAGTATTTCTGAGCAAGCATCTGTTCTTTTCCAGCTCGAAGCACAAGTTCACCCTTGCTGGAACCTGTTTTATCTGAAATTGCAGCCTAGAATGTACGTAGGGCATGGAGTGCATGAAAGCTAGTTCACTTTCCAAGTAAGTATGCTACATCCTTTCTCTGGTTGTTTGATGTACAATTTGTGGAGTTTATCCCTTCTGAATGATGTTCATACATATATAAATTTCTTTTATATGCTTATGAGTAAACTTTGTTTTAACTTTGTTTTATATAGCTTGGAGTTATCTTCCCTACCTCTTCTTGTGAAGGATATAAGCAGATCATCTTTTTTGAAGTGCAGCAATAGCTATCAGATTTAATGAAAATAGGAATGCAATTTACAAGGGATTTGGAGATGCAAAGGATGTAGCTACTTATGCAAACACAAGTGCAACTTGCCAAAATGAAGCATGAAAGCATTGACATTGATGCCCGCAATATGAGCAGTTGGGTAAGATCTGTATTACTTGGTTTAAATGAGTTTATTGCCTCTTGATATTTTGAGCTGCATGTTGAATTGACAATTATAACACAACGAGCAATATTGTTTTTGTTTCGTTCTGTGCAGTTAAATAGAAGTAGGTACTACGGAACTTTCCTTGTAATAAAGCCAATCTTAAGTGTGGAGATATTGCCATTCGATTGTAAAACTGTGTGGAAGGTTAACAACAATTCAGGGTGCCTTGCTGGTTTATTATAACAAACTTAGGTTAAAAATCATGCACCACAGTATATGTTGTTTCCTTGAATGAATATGATTTTTTGCCAGTATATATGGTGTTCATCAATCCTTCTTGAAAACTTTGTTATGATTATATATTTACCAAGAGCACCTTATTTATTTACTATTTCAATACATATTCATGAATAAGTTTGTCATATTTTATGAGAAGTGAAAATTTTGACAAGTTACTGTCAGGGATGTTTCAGGTTTATAGCAGCAAAGGATTCAAAAGATCAAGAAGGCATATGCTGTTCAAATTGCAGGTCTTCATGGGAGCTATACATTGTCCACGTATTTGAGCGCAGACCACAAACCATAAGAGTTAGAAAAGGCAGTTCCCTCTATTGGTCTGGAGATAAGGTAACTACTCCACTCATCAAATATTGTATCTTTATTTAGTGGCTTATAGCTTAAGAATACTTGCTGCAGGCTCTTCCTTCAAGGCTGAGTTTGATTTTGCATCTGAGACCGAGCACAAAGATTTGCCGATCTCAATATGGCCTGATCGGTCTTCTTTGTCGGACACCGCCATAGCCAAATCCTCTGTACAACCTCTTGCCTCCACTCCAGCTCTAGACTCTGGTCTGAGAAGACTCTTCTCCCCTCTTCCTCAATTTTCTTCCCAATCTGTTGCCCCTCAACGTTGCAGCTCTAGATCAGTGAAGACATTTGCTTTCTGCAACAGCAAGGTATGCCTAACACTGCTTTGCTTGGAAAGAAAAAAAAAATTAATGTGTCAATTGTAACAGTTCAGATGTTACAATATGTTCCCATCGATCCGAGACATCGGATCGCCATTCTAGAATGGGACGAGCATGCATATTTTGCATGCATGCGGGCGGCGCATGCCCATTCTGGTTGGGAGTTCGCTATTTTAGGCGCGTTTCTGCATCAACTCCTCATCGGCGCTTCCTCTTCTCTCTCAACAGTACCTCTTTCTCTTTGAATTGTTTCCAGACAGGGGAGGGGCTTCTCCCTGCCTGGTTTGGCCAATTTGACGTTTCTTTCATGTTGTCCTTTCTCGGCCTTTAGCCTTCGTCCTGTGACCTTCGTCCTCGATCCTAGTTTGTAAGGAAGTCCTTTGGTATTCGGGCAGTTTGTTGGTTTCATGCGAGTCCCATTCTAGAATCCCATCGATCCGAGATATCGGATCGCCATTCTAGAATGGGACGAGCATGCATGTTTTGCATGCATGCGGGCGGCGCATGCCCATTCTGGTTGGGAGTTCGCGGTTTTAGGCGCGTTTCTGCATCAACTCCTCATCGGCGCTTCCTCTTCTCTCTCAGCAGTACCTCTTTCTCTTTGAACCCACCCTCCCCCCCTTCTTTGTTTATTATATTTGTCGTAAGGGCACGCTACAGAATCAGCCCCCCTCCACGGGAGGTTTGTTTTGTTTTGTTTCGTTTTTGTGGTGTTGGTGATGTGCAGGTACAGGTTGGCGAGCGGCATTTGTTTCGACTTCTCCATTCGTGGGTTTTGGGAGTGATTTCTCTGCCTTGCGTTTGTCTAGCCCCTTGCCGAAGGTTTATCACTAGGGTTTTTCCTCGAAAACCCGAAAGGGCGGGGTTTTTTAATCCCGGTGATAAGCTTTCAGCAGGTACACCAGCCGAACATCTGTTAGCATTGTATTTTTGGGGTCCAAATGATATAATTGGATTTTCCCTTTATTTTTCATGGGTAGTTCGCATGTGTGCGGCTACCCACTATCCACCATTGTAGAAAATCTGCTGAGATGAATGAGAAGCCTATCTATGAAGACTACATACACAAACTATATATTGAAGAATAATGTGAGAATAGTGTGAAGAATAGTGTGAGAATAGTGTGAAGAATAGTGTGAGACATATATCTATAAAAAAAACTTATGTATAGTTATTGTTACCTCGCAAGTAGATGGTTTGCTCTTAAAGGTTCCAATGTAGTCCATTTAAGGTCCCATGTGGTCCATTGAAGGAAGGAAGGAAGGAAGAAACTTTTAATGTCCACGGAACCCAATCGGGTTATGGGACCACAAGTACAAAACGGGACCGAAGTCCCTAACCAGAACAAGGGCCGAAGCCCACAGAACAAACCATAATCATCATGGCCCAGATTAAAAACCACCTGGGAAAAAACTGTTGCCAGGATGACTACACATCCAAAAATCCATGCTATTGCAAGAAGCAATAAGCATACCTCCAACAGACAAGACTTCGCCGAACGCCTCGGAACCGTAACCTCTTCACAACTGGGTGCTGGAAAACCGACGCCCCCAACGCCAATCGCCCAGACGCGCAGGGAAGGCGGCGCTCAGAGAAACTGCTCAGGGAAATCGCCCAGTGAAGGTGCCTCCTCACTACAGCGCTCCACCGATCCAGGCATGCTCTCAGGCGCATACGCTCAGGCACGCTCTCGGCAGGCAGGCGCCACCCATCACTGCGCCTCCCAGGCGCCATCCATCACTACGCCCAGGCAACCCTGAAGGCGCCCAGGCGCTCAGGCAGGCGGCCGGGCCGGCGCTCAGGCAGGGTAATCAGTGGTCCATTAAAGGGCACTTTGTGGTCCACTGAAGGGTACATGTGGTCTATTGGGGCTGAATTAACTTCCTGACTTAAAACCTTCCTAGCCAACTCCAAATTTATCGACAACTCTGTTCTGTGGTATCAATTCAAACCTACGGACTTAAGCTTCAATATGGTATGTTAAGAAGAGGACTTAAAAAAAAATTTATCCATCATAATAAAATATATTTCCTTAAGTGGGTGCTTCATGGGCACCCTCCCCTATTTATATTTGGCAAAATGGATAGTACAGCTTGTGAAGGGATTGTTCATAATAGAATATCTGAAGGCATATCCTTTCATCCAGTCAAAATGCAAGCATCCAAATAAAGGCTTATCATAAGGATAGACCCTGCAACACACATGAGGAATTCAGTAAAACAATCTTGTCAAAGCATCATCGCCTTAGTTCTCTGTTAGCATGGTTTCTAGAAGCACAACACAAAGCCCCTCATCCCAAGCACATTCTTACAGGAAATTGTACCGAATGCTTTTATACATGTGGCACCACATCATTATCATCAGCAAAACTTCAAATCCTTTGCATTCCATTACTTTTTGTTGTGCTTTTAGATTGTTTAGCTGCTCTGACACACAAAGATGCACTTGATCTTCTGAAAATTAAGCAATGGCAACACCGCTCCAAGGGTATGTAAATCTGCAATACAGCAACCACTGCACTAGTGAATGCATGGTGAAGAGATTGGACTCATCGCAAAACCAAATCCAAATCCAAATGCAAATCCAAATCATGGTTCAATCTCTATTTGCCTTTGCCATGTGCACATGCATCTTTGTGGTTGGCAAATGCATCGACTGGGCAATTTTAATTCCTGGCCAGAATTTCTGGCAATGAAGACACATTGCATTCAAACCTGGTTTTTTAATACGCTTAGCAAGAACTGGTCTGAGCCGATAAATCTTTAAGACACAAATCATATATTAATTCACAAATGTGAAAAGGTAAAACCATAAGGACTTACCTGGTTTATTTTCTTCCAGGCTTCTGTATTTTGTCATGATCTGGCATAGTCATGATCTGACACAGCTTCCATATCATATTAGCTTTGGATAATCGCAGCATCCAAGAACTCCAAAGTTTGTAACATGGCAAATCTGTATTGAAAGCTCACACCAGCAAAAATTGTACAGACGAATCTCTAAATACAGATGTGAAGATACAGGCTTGCTCTTGGCTATGGTGCATGATAACAGGCTTATGAGACGAGACATGAGATTTTTATATTGGGATCATTGTTGCCCTTTTGCCCTTAAAATTGTGCATGCACGTGTTGGCTCTAGGAAACAAGGTGATGCGCACGACGGTTTGCCCTCCGGTGGCCCGAAAGTGTGTTTTCATGCTTCTTGTTTTCATTTTGTGTGTCGGGCTTATAAATGGTTTGAACATGGTATTTTGTTTTGTGTTGTTTTGTTTTCTTTTGTTTATGAATTATACATGGACCAAGAAGAGGCTTTTGAAGCTCAGTGCCTAGACCAATTGAGATTGACGTGATCATGTGCTTTGTCTAAGACACATTAGCTATTCATGAAGAATGTTTTGTGTAGTTATATTAGTATGGAAATTGTACAGGGCCTATATGAATACATAATTTCATTTTCTTAGTGAATGCATACAAATATTAAGAATAGAATACCCAATGGTAAAAAAGAACCAATTCGTGTTTTGTTAATATAACAATCCCATTTTGAATATGCGCATTTAAATGCCTTGCTAATATATAATGCCATTTCAAATATGCGCATTTAAGTACAAACCATCAGGAAATTTAACAAATTATTAGATTAAATTTAACAACCCCTTTTGCCTAGTGCAAACACATTTTTATGATACAGACACATTGATTAATCCCTTGGTCTAAAAAATCAGCACGCGATAGTATAACATTTGAAGCAAAGTCATCATACAAGTAATTAAAAGAATATACAACTACTTCTACATGCTGAAAGCATTTATGTTACAAATATAATGTCAATGTTACAATATATTGTAGCCTATACAGCAAAAAGCAAGAACTTGTGTGATTGATTTCCAGAGGAGGATGAAGGCTTTGGGAGGGACATAAAAGGCAAGAGGCATACGTGGTGGGAGAATGTAGATAAAGCTACTTCTAATTCCAATAATCATATATATAGAAGGATAAGAATATACTGAAACAATAGGATGTCAAGGGAGGTGGACCACACCCCAAACCTCATCCTTGATAACCTGAAATTGTGCCTAAAAATAAGGTAGGATTACTGAAAGAAACAAAAAAGCATATCCGAAACAGTTAACAATGCCCATCAAATATTGACTTTTGCCATCTATGCTTGGTTCAACTATGCATTTTAATTTCTGACAGTGAAAGTCCCATGATTAATATCAATCAAATTATTTCCTTATGTATTCTCCATAAAGCATGGAAAGATTTTTAGCTAGACAAACACATTTTCGAAACAAGGTATAGCAAAGGAAAGCAAGGGATTTGCCATAGATACTGAAGCCCCAAATCTCTCAGTCATGTCTATTTTTCCTGCAGCTTTCCAGTTGAAGTTGTGAAGCAGACTAGCCAACACTATATGAACCATGCCAAGTGCTAGAGATATACCAGGGCAAATCCTTTTGCCAGATCCAAACGGAATAAGTTCAAAATCCAAACGCTTCATGTCTATCTCGATGTCACAAAATCTGTCAAGATTAAACACCTCTAGATTCTTCCAAATATCAGGGTCCCTTCCGATCTGCCAAGCATTCACCATCAAGCCGGTGCCGTTTGGAATGTCGTAACCTGCTATGTTACAGTCTTGGTTTGATTCATGAGGTCTCAGTAAGGGTGCCGTAGGATGAAGCCTAAATGTTTCCTTCACAATTGCCTGCAAAAATTGTAGATTGCAAATATCTTCTTCTTCCACTGCTCCCTCTGATCCCACTACTTCATCTAATTCTTTTTGGACTCTTTGCATTACCTTTGGATTTTGGAGAAGCTCTGCAACTGCCCATTCCACTGTCACTAAGACCAAAGAAGATGAGTGCTGCAACAGCTATCCAAGGTTGATCCATTATGAGAAAACAGACTAAAAACACAAAGGCTTTGGAATGTCATAACCTGCTACGTTACAGTCTTGGTTTAATTCATGAGGTCCCAGCAAGGGCGCCGTAGGATGAAGCCTAAATGTTTCCTTCACAATTGTCTGCAAAAATTGTAGATTGCAAATATCTTCTTCTTTCACTGCCCTCTCTGATCCCACTACTTCATCTAACTCTTTTTGGACTCTTTGCATTACCTCTGGATTTTGAAGAAGCTCTGCAACTGCCCATTCCACTGTCACTTGTCACTGCATTTGTATCAGTTCCTCCCAGTACCATGTCCTGTAATTACCCAACAAATATTAGTTATATTTCTACTCAACAACATTCTAAGTAGTCTGCTTTAACCATAATATGCATCTCACCTGAATAACTGCCTTGATTGGTTCATGTTCCAATTCTTTTTGCAGCAATACCCTTGCCAAATTCTTAGATTCGTCAATTCTGCCCCTTCTAATTTCCTCTAGTCCCTTATTAGTCTGCTCTAAGCGCCGCCTAGCCCAGCGCCGCCTAGCCTAAGCGCCTGGGCTGCCGCCTAAGGGCCTGGGCGCCCAGGGCCCGTTCTAGCTCATGTCCGATTTCGTTCAGGTGGTAGCCCAAGCCCAGCCATACCAACAGCAGATCCCAACGGCCGCAACAACAGCTCAGAAGCAGCAGATCGGCTGTATAGCAACCTAGCAGATTGGTTTAGTTTGTTGTTTTTCCAGCTTTCAACTTCGTTTGGCGCCTCTGTCAGAGTTGGGCTTTGCACAGAGCCACATATCTTGCTCCCTGTTTTCTTATAGGTGAAAGTCTTGGTCTGCTCAGCCTCAGGTCAGTTGATACGATCCCATCTAGCACGATTTTGCCCAGCACGAGTTGCTTTGTGGCCCGCTCAGCTCATCTCTACAAGGGCCAGCATCAAGCCATCCGATTCTGCAAAGAGGGGTTTTTGTTTTTGCTTTTGCGACAGGCCATGTACCAGCAACCACATCCCCGATCCCTTCTCCTTTAGCATCAGGTTTTACTTCCCCGATCCCTTCTCCCTTAGCATCAGGTTCTTTTTATTATTTCTGCTTGCCCACCATGACACGAAAGGCTAAAGATATGGCGAGGAAGGCAGTGAAGGCTACGCCATGCCCGCCCCCTCCACCTGCACCCATAGTTTCTGCAGATGCATCCCCGGATCCCTGCAACTCGGCCACCTCACAGTCCCCCTTGCTAACAATTCAATCCAGGATGCAGTCGGTTTGGTCGGGAGTTACAGTTACAGCAAATTCTGTGCAGCTTCCTCTGGACAGTTGGGCGCAGGTTCTGGAAATATTGGAGCACTTGATGAAGGAATATATAGGTCACAATAGCTCCCCTTTGCCACAAGACAGATCTGCACACACCTTGCGCTCGGATGCCGCGGATCTGACCGAGGCGACCATAGAGGTACAACCCGGGACATGGCCACGCCCACGATGAGTGTTGATGCCGCGGCCAGGATCGAGACAAAGGCGAGAGGCCCCCATCCATGAATTCGAATGTTCAAGTGCACAATGCAGCTCAGGAACATGCACAGGAACCAGCAAGAACGTCTGATGGCACACACATTCCATGTATGGGCTACCGAAAGGGGAGACCGCTACTTGAACTTTGCGTCTAGTAGGCGCCCCGGACATAGCCTCCTCGCTTTCGGGATAGCTAGGCTGGCGCGACATTTTTTCACGGATATTATGCATATCCGAGTCCAGAGCTTTTACAAATAAGACCGGTAGGTGCTCATCGGCCGGACCGCCACGCCATCTTCTTCGGTACAAATTTTCGTCATCCCAGGACCGGCTATATGTGCTACAGCATGGGAGTCACCTCAAGGGCACTCCCTTTTCGGTCCAGGAAGACCTCTCCCCAGTTCAATTAACTCGACGGCATGATGAGTTATGTAAGGTCCGAGAGGCGAGGCTCCAAAGAAAATGGGCGGTCTATCGGGGAGGTGGCGCACTTATTCTTGATCACTGGCCTCAGAATCCCTGGGTAGGTTACGTCTAAGCGCGCCAGTAGTTACGTCTAGTCGCTTCTGTCTGGCTCGAGTCTACGTTTGCTCTGTTCTCATGAATTTTGGCATTGTTTTTGTTTTGCTTCCATTGTCTATAATGTTTCGGGCTTATGCCCCTTCTTCTGTATTGGGTCCCATAACCCGATTGGGTTTCCGAGGATGATAAAATATTTATCTTTATCTTTATCTAACTAGTCATCCAGAACCTTTTGCAGTAGGGCATCGAATTTTAAGTGCACTTCTTCTATCTTTCGCCTATGCCCTTGTAGATCAAACCTTGATAAAAGTGGCAAATAATTTCCTATACTAAACGCACCCAACATTGCAGATATTTGATGAACCATCTCCTTGAATCTATCTGCACCTTCTGCACTGCCTTCACTGAAAAATTTCCTGCCAATTGTCATCCTGGTGATTACATTATTGGTAAGGCTATACAGGTTAGATTTTAGATCCACAGCTTTATTTGCAAGGCTATCCTTCTTAATAGACTGCATAGTGGAGAAGATTTCTTGACGTCTGATATGCATTGTTTTTTGGAGCTTTTTTGTGGTAAACAAGTGTTGGGTGCAAATCTTTCTCATTTGCTTCCAATGATCTCCATATTGAGAAAATACGATAGCCATGAAGTTGTAGAACAAGAGCCTACTCACTTCAAGCAAGGGACGAGAAGCAAAAACAATATCATGGGTCTTAAGAAACTCCCTGGCCATTCATGGAGATGATCACAAAGCCAAGGCGGAGCGAGAAGATGGGACCATAGCGGATCGAAAGATGACCGAGGCCATGGTGAGGTAAATTAGAGAGGAGATGGAGATGTCCAATAAGGGGGAGCAATGGAGGAGATGGAAGTAAGCCTTTCTTATTTGGTTTCTTAAGAATAGCATAAGTAAGAACAAAGAAGATGAGTGCTGCAGCAGCTATCCAAGGCTGACCCATTATGAGAAAACAGACTAAAAACACAAAGGCTGAGAGACACACATCCAAAAATAAGACCTGTCTTACTCAGTAAAGGCCTCAGATTCAATTTTACATTTGAGAACAAACACTGGCAATACAACTTAAGGATGAGAAAAGTTAAGAACGAGTTGAATGCAACTCATTTTCTGTTCGATACAACGATAGGCTTCCTTACGTTCAACTGTTTGGTGTTAACTTAATCCCTTGTTACGCACGTAAGAGGTAAGCACAAATTGACTCTTTCTACAATGCATGTAAACAAACATGAATTCACTAACATGAATTGAAAACTGAACTGGATTGACACTAAACTGAAAGTTACAAGAATAGCCAAAGTTTACCTCTCTGATGTCCTCGGAATCGATGGGCCATATCCCTTGGTAGACTTCGTTGACATTGTTTTGACCTAGAGATGGGCCACATCCCTTGGTAGACTTCGTTGGCATTGTTTTAACCTAGAGTTGCTCTGCTAAACATCCTGGAATTTTTTGAGCATGAACGGGACCTGAAGCAAGGAGCGCATGCATTGAAATGTGTAGCGGATGTAGAAGGAAAGGCAGATGAGCAGGAGTGAACAGGCTGCAACATCCAGTGGCAAGGTAAAACGGAGAGGACTTCCATCTTCGATGCTCCGTAGAGAAAAAATGGTCGCACTTCGAACGCCTGCGAAGGAATGGGCTGGATGACCGACCACTTACAGGCACCAGCCAGTTTTTAGCAGTCACCAGTATATGCTAGGCATATGCTGGCATATACCTGGATATGCCCACATACCCACATAAATGAGGGTTTGCCCCCCTAGGGGCAACCCAAAAATATCCTAAAAAAGACACTGCATTATATATGTTGGGAAAAAGGAATGTTGTGCAACATTATATTAAATTTTACGAGGGTCATACCTTATGTACCTTGGTATATTTTTTATGACTCACTTTTTCTCCAGAAGCTTTATTATTTGACAAATTGTACCCTTTCAGTCTGGATGTGGAAAATGCATTCGAAATGTCCTAGTTGGAATGAAATAGTCAATAATTGCAGTTTCTTTTTTTTTTTTGCCTCCTTAATTGTTCACTCCTTATTGTTTTTTTTTTGTTCATTGAATTTGGGCATATTTTTAGAAATATGTCAGATCTAGAGTCCATAAATATACACCTCACATCTCCTGTTTATGTATATATGTACAGAAAAATGTATAGGAATGGGGAATACAAGGCCACCAACTATTGCAAAGCCAAAAAAAATATTTTGCAAAGAAGCTGGCGTATGCTTCTAGACCTCTCCGGAACCTTCCAACCACACAATTCAGCTGAGCATGCACAATCTGAAACGGAGCTTCAATTTTTGCTGCACAATTCGAAACACATCTTCTAAAGCTTTGACATTGCAAACAATGAGCCGTCAAATTGAAAACAGAAGTGCATGAGAGAAAGTAGAATGAGCTAACTTCCACATGAAAGCACATGCTTCAAACTTCTAGATTCATCCCTAGCTTTATAAAGAAGCCTCGACAAGAAGCCTCAGTAGGGAGATGTCTACATCAACAGAAAGGCAACAACAAACAAGAGATAAAACAGGCATCAACACCATAGCATGCATGCTACTGGTATAGATGCTTCCTTGCAGAGCCAAACAGTTCAAAAGCTTCTCATTCAAATTCGCTCTCCGCAGATCTTCACCTGTTTAGCAAGCAACATCTCCAACGACCCTGTTTAAAAGTCCACATGGCCATAGCGTCCCAGAAAAGCAATCCTAAAGTGAGATCTGGCCACCCCGCCATGCTCGGCCGTTAAAAATTTCTTCCTTCTAATTCTAACCATTAGGAAAAAATATACAATATTAAACCTCATCCCCCTTTTCTCGCCAAACCATTAGCCAAATCTTACTCCGGAGATAATTTGGCAACGTTACTGAGCTGCAAAAATTTATCTTGAAGCTCATACCACAATGTTTAAGTCAATGCATTTTAAGATTTTTAAAATTTTCAACAAATAATATATCCAGATTATAAATTCTTGAACTTAATGAAACGGATAATTGACGATATAATAACTGGATTTAATATATTGGCTAGAAATGTAACATTGGACATTGAAGAAAACAAAGGAAAGAATGTAACTTGCTACTATCCAAGAGAGTTCCAATATGGTGTACTACAAAGATAAAAAAATAATATAGATGGTATGGTATATAAAATAATAAGAAAATATAGATGGCAATGACGGTGGTTGGAATACTAGGGTATCTGGATTTTGAGGCATTCAAATCCAACATCAGTCAAATGATTAGGGATAGCAATCAGTAGCAGTGGCAGATTTCTGCCTATTCTAATATTGTTGTTGAGCCAATCCAAAGGATCAGGAAGAACTGTGGCATCATTGCTATGAAAGCATTGTTACATGAATAAAGCATAGAAAACTTAAAAGCTCCATAATATCTGTACAAATATTAACATCATAATACTAAAAAATGAGAGGAACAATAAATAGCATATATGCAGCTTCACTCTAATTTGGATAGGCCCAGGAATCACCTGTTATGATATAGAAAACTTAGCTTCTTGCATGATTCTCTCGGGAATATACCACATCTTGTTTCAAGCAAACCATTGGTAATGGAGTAGCAACATCAATAAACATCATTAACATGCTTGATTCTACTTTGGAATAGCAGGTCCAAATATCGCACTTCTAAAGACAAAAGAGGTATGCTTTTATCTAAGATACTACAATACATGTTCAGAACAATATTCCTTTGGACTCATTTGTCATCATTCTTTCCTTTCCTTGATTTAGTTCTCCTTCTAATTGTCGCCCTTTTAAGGCTCCTGCACTAGCAGTACCTTTTTACTCATATCTAAAGCATCCGAACTGAGATCGATTGAGAGCATCCGAACTGAGATCAGAGTGTTCTTTGGTACATTGGAAAGCTTACTCCGCGATCTTTCAAGGTGTGCATATTGTAGGGATTCTTTGGTGGATGATCACTGTTGCAGATCTGAACAATTTCGGCCCTCTCAAGGATCATACACTGGCCTTTTTCCTCATATTTGTAGCATATGAACTCAGATCAGAGTATTCCTTGATGCTTTTGGAAAGTTTACTCCATGATCTTTTCAATATTGTGCATATTGTCGGGGTTCTTTAGACACTGATTGCCATTGCATATCTGCTCCATTTGGGTCCTCTGGAGGCGATGGCTACTCAAAGCAGCTAGAGTATGATTGCAGCCCCTTCAAATCTCTAAGATCAACAAACAAAAGTAACAAATACAAAGGTGAGCTCGCTAGACGTACAAATAAAGATACTCATTATACGCAACAGGCATTAAGTAAGATATTGAGTCTTGTTTCTCAACGAGATAAACATTGTCCAAAGCAACCTTCCACAGGTGTTGGAAGTGCAAATTGCTCATGGAAATCTCCAACATGCATTGGAGGTTCTAGACAAGTTGATGAAGGAGAGCGAATTGCACCATCCACAAGTGTTGGCAGTGCAAATTGCTCTGAAGAACCTCCAAAATGCATTCGCGGTTCAACTCAAGTTGATTGGAGAAGGGGGTTTTTTGGGGGAGGAGGGAGGTTTGCTAATGCATTGACCCCAAAGGAATTAACCAAGGTCCCTCGTCCATCTTGTTTTCCCCTCTATGTCTATTCACTTCAAGGAGAATTCGAGCAAAAGTTTGGCATTCTTACTGGTACTTTGCATATGCAGTAATAAGAGATGGCATAATTTAGGCTTGAATTGAGATCTGAATTAGCAAAGTGTCGTAGTGACTTGGAAACTCTAATGGGTAAAATTGATGCTGAATGTGCAAAATTTTGAGAAGCAGTTGTGGGTGCAAAGTTGAATTTGATGCTTGTCATAACTGTTGCTATAGGCAAGCAGAGGCAAGATTACTCAGCCATATTTCTAATGTTGTAGTACTCGCATAATAGCATTGAAAAAAGTATGACATGCAAAGTGATTAAGCTTGGTCGAGTTGTTGCTTTGAAACATTCATATTCTCATGAAAACAAAACACCTCCAGCTACTTCTTCAAAGCATAATCACTAGTGCTAGTGCATAACACTTAGCCAAAAGATGGGTGAGGAAAAGGACATTTTGATAACATGCATTTGGAGGGGAGTGATTAGAGTTAGCGTTTAGGGGTTTTCAAGAATTGGAATCTATTGGGTATCTGTGTGAATGAAAAGGGTAAAGCGTTCGGGGATGATGCCTCTTAAACAAATAAGTCATGAAGATTGTTTCGTGGAACCTTTGGGCAATCAAGGGACCTCTAAAGAGGGCTAGGTTTTTTTTTTTTTTTTTTTTTTTTTTTTTTTTAATTATAAGTAACTAGAAAAAGTGCCCAGCGTTGTTGGGCCTTCTTTTGGGATTAAATTTAAAGGTAATAAAGATATTGTTAAGAACGTTGGTTGATATATATTATATGGTTGTTTGTTATAAAGTTTTATTTTTTTGTAGAGCTTAAAGAATTAACATATGCCATTTTAAGATATTCAAAGAATTTCCATCTTGCATTCATCACATAGGTATGATAGTCTCATGGATCAGAAAGAACAGCCGACTGAAGTTTATGCTCTCCCCCGCGCAGTTTGAAGCTTGGTTTCTTGGCCACATTAACCATTTTTTTTGCCTTATTAACAACCTGGCTGATATCGGATGGCCAAATTAACAAGTGGTTAATGTGGCCCCGACCACATTAACCACCATTTTTTTGCCAATAACCATAGCCCGCTTGAAAAATACGGAGTTCAACATATTGCATATTTTCAATTTTGATTCATGAATGCTGGCGTCTGTCGATGATTTCTTGTAGATCGACATTGGTGATACCCTGAGGGTCACAATTGAGGTTTTATACGGGTGCATCATACATTAGATATTCCTGCAAATGGGAATTAACTAAGCCCAGAGTGGGCTCAATCTCAAATTGAGGAACCTCCAAATTACTATACCAACAAATTAGATGGTGATCTTCCTACAAATGGGAAGTTGTAAGGTTAAGGATTTTATTGAGTTATAGAAAAGTAAGTCCGGCGTTGCCAAGCAAAAGTGGGCTTAATCTCAAATTGAGAACTTGCAAAATCTTAGACGATGTATTGTCGAGATAATTAGAATACCAACAAATTAGATTGTGTGCTCTATCTTGTCTTTCCTTTGAGAATTGAATTCAACTCTTTTCAAAACATATTGGCATATGGTTGAGAAAATTGAAGGGCAATTTGGCTAATTGTATTTCATGATCTTAGATGAAGATAAAATTGGGTCTCTGGTCATAAATAAATATGTGTCGTAACCATCCATTGTGTAGCGTTGTATATAACGTTTTCTAACTGCATATACGCCAACATTTGCTGACTTTTGCATTACAATTCTATGCAACTTGATGGAAATGCTTAGGATTTATTGATTTCATTTTGAATATCAGAAATGAAAAGATAAAGCAAGTCTGCACGTTTTCATATTTACTTTCAATCACGTCATCTTTCTCCCAAGGTATATTATCAATCATAGATAAGTGTGTTAAGCAATTCAATAAAAACAAAAATATTAGCACTTCATTGTAACAAATAATATGTCCAAATGTGCTTTTAGACCATGCCAATATCTCTGCCCTATATCAGCATCATATAAGACGATCAGAAACTGTTTGGTTCTTTCTTCAAGAGATGATCTTTTATGATTCCTTTCATAGCAACCATCACAACCATATGGATCTTTAAATTAAAGAGAGTTTAGAAAAGTTGTCAGGGAGTTTAGATAGACTCAAAGAAACTTTGGGCATTCCTTTGACTTTCTGGGCAACCAACTTCCCCGATTGGCACCTGCACCCAAAGCAACAAGTCCATATTACAAAGCATTATACACAATAAAATGCAAGTATGCATAAATACAACATTCCAATCTGCTTCTAAACTCAAATCCCTTTATCTTAGCAACTCTAAAATTTTCAATTCCTTACCAGCAGAAATTGGCAATCTTCCTAAGCTTGAGCAGCCGGATTTGAGCTATAACTATGAGCTGTCAGGCGCATTTCCTATTCCCATATGCCATCTTAGAAACCTCAACTACCTTGGCATCTAATCAGATACATGGAATTGTACCTCGTTGTTTGGGAGATTGAACAAGTTGAAATACCTTGATTTTTCATCACAAAAATTGAACGGAAAACTTCCCTAGCAGCTAGGGAATCTCACTGAACTGGCTGGTTCATCTAAACTTGGACAACAACAATATTGGTGGTAAATTACCTCTTCAGCTATGCAGTCTGACAAAGCTGGAGTATTTAAGTTTAGGTAGAAACTTCATTTGATTAGTGTGATTCCAGAGTGTTTAGGAGGTCTTTTCAAATTGAAAGAACCTCGTCTTGAATATGACAACTTGAATGAAGAAATACCCAGAAGCATCGGAAGCTGATTAATTTACACACCTTACAATTTTAAGGAAACAATTTCGTAGGTGCCATTCCAGCTTCTCTTGGTAATTTAAAAGCCCTTCAATACTTTGGCCTTGAAGGTGCACTTTCAGGCCCAATCCCTCAAACCCTTGTAACCTTTATAGCCTCTGCGGTCTTAGCTTGAGTGCTTCAGGATTAACTGGCAAAATCCCAGCCAGCTTCAACACAAACTTCGCAACCTTGAAACCCTTGAGATCATTGGTCCAAATAACCTAACAGGTAGCCTACCTGATTTTAGCAATTTAACAAAATTGCAAAAGCTACAGATATATGGAACCCAAATTGGCAGCAAGCAAGCTTCCAGAGCCCATTGGAGAATTGAAAGAATTAACATCTTTGGAACTTGAAGGTAACATGTTTTCAGGTGCAATCCCAAAATCCATTGGCAATCTGGATAAGCTTGAGCGTCTTGTCTCTCTTGAATAATAGATTCAGCGGGAGCATACCTCCGGAGTTGAGGAATCTCTGCAATGTCACTTATATGGACCTTGTTCAAAACAGATTTTGTCAGAACAGATACCTGTAGAGCTGGGAAGCCTTCAAAAGTTGGAAACACTAAATCTTCGGTCCAATCAACTATCTGGCACCATTCCAAGCGAAATAGGGTTTATGTCAAGCCTGACTACTTTACGACTTTCAAGCAATTCTTTAGTTGGCACTATTACAGCATCATTCAGCAATTTGTCCAAGTTATATGGCTTGTTTATGTCATCAAACAAGCTAAGTGGTATTGTCTCAGAATCAATTCAGTGGTAGCATACCCACATGGGTTTTTGATGACACCACTTGGTTTTTTAGTCTGGTAAATCTTTCACATAATAGTTTCACTTCTGAAATTCCCACCATTCCTTCATATAGAGATATAGATCTCCATGATAACAACTTGCAAGGCTCCATCAAATTCAACTTCACACTGGATATGGTTAACTCCAAGATGCAAACCTTCATATATTCTATAGATTTGTCAGAGAATAAGTTCATGCAAATACAAGAAGATTTGGGGGCGAATTCTGAAGGAGCAGATGTTTTCAACACTTTGGAATATCTATCATTAGCAGGGACTAAAATCACGGGAGAAATACCTAGGTTCATTGGAACAAGGATTACTCAAATTATCACCTTGGACTTGTGAAGGAATAAATTTTTCGGAAAGATACCATCTGCCTTTGTGAATTTGACCCAACTAAAGAGCCTCAATCTGCATATAATCACCTAACAGGAACAATACCTCAGGAAGGTGTAATCAACGACATTTCACCATCTGTTGTCTACCATTTCTAGGCTCTTCCCACACATATTTATGCTGACAAGCACGTCTGATGCAATGAGATATTCAATGTCAGCAACAAGCATTCCTCTTCACATATGCAGCCAAGCATGCTTTTGCTCAAAAAGGCAACAATAAATTCTTCAATGCATATGTTTTGTCAACCCAAGTCACTCACTTAACTTACTCAATGGCATATACATTTGATATTAAAGTAAAGCCAGCTATATCTTATAAATCCAAACTTAAGATCTCTGTTATAGCATGTTCTGCTAATTCTTTATTACTCCAACTGATGCAGGCACCAAGAAATGCCCTCCAAACTGCTGAATCTGTTGGCAGTCGCATCGAGCCTATGCAGTCTCTTACTTCCAGCAAGCATTCTGCACGTCCAAGCAGATCAATGGCACATGCATAATGCTCCTCTAACATATTAGTTCTGCCATGTTCATGCATACAAACAAAATGATGGTGGCCTTCATCATCTACTAAACCCATGTGACTACAAGCATTTAAAATTGCAATATGTGTAATCTGGTCTGGCGTTGAGCCCTGCAGCTGCATTTAAGACAAAAGCTTCAAAGCTTCTCGATGACCATGGTCAGCATATGTTGAGATAATGGCATTCCAGGAAATAGAATCTCTTGTGAACATGTGATCAAAAACTTGTTGAGCACATTCCATGCTGCCACAATGGCCATACATGTTAATCAAGTTATTTCCCATAAAGATATCTGACTCCAGTTCAGTTTTAGTAGCCGAGAATGTACATGCTTTGCCCATGCTAGGGCTCCTACATTTAATATAATAGCCTCCCTGTATAGGCCATGTCGAGCATGCCCTGAAATCATCGTAGTATGAAACTATGTTCCATGCAGGCATCATATCAAACAATTCATACGCACTTACAATACTTTCACATTCAAAATACATGTCAATGAGAGAAGTTCCAACAAAGATATCAGAGTCGAATTTATGGTTGAGGATGTGGACATGAATGACTTTGCCAAAAGCTAGAGAAACAGCATTACAACATGCATCTAAGACAGCTAAATATATTACCTTGTTTGGTTTGAATCCAAGCTGCTGCATTTGACAAAATAGTTTCATGGATTCCGCGCTCCCACTTTGGCATAAACAGATATCATGACGTTCCACAAGACAATATCATGCATGGCTATCATGTCAAACACTCGGCAAGCATCACTGGTATTTCCATATTTTGCATTTTCATTAAAAGCTTCACTGCACTCTTGCACGTCCCATATTGAGCGTACCCTGAAATCATCGTTGTCCACGTAAACACATTCCGTTTGGGCATCAGATCAAACAGGACATTTGCTTCCAAAAGGCTTCCACATTTTATGTACATATTAATTACTGTGTTGACATGAAAAATGCATAAAGTAGTTCTATGTTTTATAATGTATGCATGAACTTTCCTACCCTTTGACAGAGCTTTGAGCTTGGTGTATTCTCGCAAAAGCTGCACAGAGCCATTTAGATCCGCATTGTTGCCTTGATCAGGTAGTTTTGCTATTGTCTTTTTTATCTGCCCACCGTCACACATCACTAAGAAATTAATAGGCTAAGGAGGGATTCATTCCAAAGAGCTCCATTGACAGAAAATACAAATTTCAGTAGCTGTTACACTGATATTAAAAGAGCATAGAAAAACTCATTATTGGCTCCTTACCTTATGGATTGATTTTCAGCAATGCAAAGTTACGTCATATTTTGCCTCAGATTAGCATATTGGCACATTCATCTTTGCCCAATGTAGGCCGGGTAAAATTACCTCGGTGCGCAATTTCCTACATAGGCTCTATGCTATGCTGTCATCATTGGCTATCAAAAGAGAAAGATATAATGCTATATTTTAGGGCTACAACCTAAAAAATGCCTTTACTTGTTTGCCTCAGATAGGCGTAATGAGGCATTCATTCATCTTTGTCCTAGGGCTGTCTGTTCATGTCTGTCAACATCAACTACAGGGAAAAGAGAGAAATATTGATATGCTATAGAAGTTAGACATTGAACTATACTACAACCAAGTAAGAGCATACATTGCCCACTGCAGAATCTCTTAAGAAAATATAAGCTCTTGAATTGCAGTCCTGCATATATTTCTACCTCAGATTAGCACATTGGCGCATTCACCTTTGACCCTGCAGGCTGCACAATTTCCTCCAACACATTCTGTTTCGTCAAAAGTGAGAAACATTGCATGCCAGGAAAGCAGTTGTTTCCATTTGTCACCAGCCTCCAACCAATGCCACAAAAAACTGTCACGCAGTTAAAAACATTATATAAAATCCCATACATGTTACCTCTTATTCATATCAAAAGGGGGTAAAAGGAAAGGTCATTTTGCCTTCACTGCTACCAGCTTCTTAAGGAGTTCAGCATTTGGAAAATTTTCCTCATCAACAAAATAACACTTATCTTTTGCAGCAAAAGTCACAAGTGGCCGCTGAGTCTCAGGTGCGCGAATGTCAGAAAGATGTACTATTCTCCGAACTGGGGTACCAACCAACAACAATGTATGGACCTCAACCTCTTCAGATGCAGGGACCCAGCTCATTCTGTGCACATAAGGGCTAGCAAACCAATGTAGTGCAGCAGTTGTAGAAGCGCTGAGCATCATCATTGTTGCAGCAAGTGATGCTTTTATAAATAAGGACACATCTGGGTAAGTGTAGAATGTAACAAAGGGACCACCAGTTATTGACAAAGAAAATGTTGTAAATGACAACAGCTTGACACGACGTAATGCTCCAGACATTGGACCCAAATACACAACCTTCTCCTTTTCCTCCACATTCTCATCTTGCCTGGCCTGATTCCTCTCCACTGTGGCCAACTTAGCTGCATATCTTACATGCTGTGATGCAATGCCTAAACTCCGGCGATCGCCAACAAGCCTAGAACATCTGAAGCCTATATTAACATTAATTAGATTCTAGACCTTCTTACTGAGCGCCAGAAGCATGGTAGACAAGGGCTAAATACCTGATCTCAAGAGTAAGGATGGTAACCTGCAGAAGTTGCTTATTGGCTCGTTAAAACAAACCCCTTGAGATAGTAAACGTTGTGAGATTCCTTTTACAAGAAGAGAGAAGTCCAGTTTTTGCAGGAAATTGGCTGACTACATATTAGATTTGACGCCAGCAAATTATTGAGTCTTCAGTTGCTAGAATAGAAATGCACTTGAAGAAACGAAATCTTGTAACATTTGACAATAAAGTCAAGAAAGATTTTCTAAAAAACCAAATTACTATTGCATGCCCACATTCTCCCTTTAATGTGAGTATGCTGGGAGTGGCTTGTAAGAGAGCTGTTTAAAATCCTGGCTGTGGACATCTATTATAGTACTCTGAAGTTAGGAACTGTGTTATTTTTTGAGTGGTTAGTGGGATCTTAAAGCTTGATTCAGCTATAGCCCAGCATGCTTATCTATATCTAACCATGAGAGACATGCTATCAGCTGCAACAAGGTTGAATATCATCGGGCCATTGGAAGCAGCAGCTATGCAACAAGAGATATCTATGACGGCAGAATCAATTTTAAATCGCTATGCAAATCGATCTATTCAAGATGCTTGCCAGGTTGCGCCTCTCTTAGATGTGATTCATGGTTGTCACAATCAATTACATAGTCGGCTGTTCCGCTCTTGAATGACTGCCAAATGCTTAGCCATTTTGCATCTTATTGCAATAGCAAAACTGGTAACCTGCAGAAGTTGCGAAGCTTTTGGAACAAGTAAAAGCATAAACACTTCTGCTATGCAATAATTTTCTGGTCTTATGAGCCTATTCTGAATAACTTTTTGGGCCTTCTGTGTCAGAAACAATTTATGTCCTTAATTGCATGTAGTGCGAAAGGAGAAACAATATTTGGTGTTGGAGTGTTTCTTGTTGGTGCGATGAGACAGAAAAGAATCGTAGGAAAGGAATCAGAGGAAGCGAAGTAAGATCTTCGTTTTGAGTCTTCTCTAATGAATCTTGAATCCTAGTCTAGAGTGAGCCCGCGTGAAAAAAAAAAACCGTAAATTCGACGGATGAAAACTAACTACGGCTGCAAACAAGCAGAAAGGAGGAAATTGAGAATGACCTCTTCAAGCGCAAACAAAAGGAAACTGTAAATCTAACGAATCAAAATAAGATAAAAAAATCAACGGCCCAAAATGCGCGCACAGATTATCCCAAAAACTCCTTTATTACTGTATATATAATGCATGAGGACTCTAAGGAATTATTGCTCTGTCTGTAGCTATGTAGTTATTTACTGCAGGTTGCTTGAACAAAGGTAAAGACCAATGGTTCTATGGCATATATGTGACACTAGGGCTTTATGGATGCAAATTGATACACTGCTAGGTGCTAATTATTTGACCTAAGGACATTATGAAGGGGATAAACACCCCTGAGAGCCCATTACCTCAGATAAACTGGCGAGCCCGGAGGGGCGAGCCAGTTTATCTGAGGTAATGGGCGAGCAGGGGTGTTTATCCCCTTTAACCGGCAGTAATTTGCCTCATCCATTGCCGGATTATCGAGGTTTGGGGCAGCAGCCAGATGGGTTATCGAGGTTTGGGAGGCCGCATTTCGATTATCGAGGTTCGGGGTCGTCTAGATCGATTATCATAGGTTGGGGATGTCCCTCTCGAGAAGTCCGCTTTGCCCCGGCCCAATCGCTGTGCATTTGTTGTGCCTCCCAGAAGTTTTGATTGCCTGTTATGCCCTATCACAGGGCATGAATCAATGGCCAGGAATGCTTGGATCCAAACGCCTGCCAGTTAAGGAGATTGCACAGTACTATGGATAACTTGAGACATAGCAATTTGGTAACAATGGTGGGACATGTCATTGGGCATTCACCTACGGTATTGGCATTGGCATTCACCTATGGCATGAGCATGTTTACTTCTGTTGGTCCACGATAAGGAACATTGTGCAACATTGAAAATACCATGGATAAATACATTATAACCAGGCACAAATTCGTTTTTGAGGATAATAAATTCGTTTTTGACATTTAGGTTTACATTTGGCTTAACCTAATAGTATCGTCAAAGCGGCTACTCTGTATTTTCACCGCCGCTGCTCTGATTGTGGAAGATCCGAAATGCCTAAGGGTTTATACATTTGTGGAAGCAGGGCAGAACAAGTTGTAAACTCTCCACCTAAGAAACATGCATGGCATGATAATGGAGGAAAACAAACGAATCGGAGGCAAGCCGCCATGACCGGAGCGACCAAACCTGTGTTTTTATAATCTATCTCGATTTTGTAATCTATTTTAGATATTGATTCATGCAAAACAGAGTTAAAAATGGAATGATCTGATCGATAAATAGCCGGCTTTTTGTAATACTCCATAGCCGGATATGCATACATCTACAAGCTTTTCGTGATACTCCATAGCCGGATTTGCTAATATCTATAAGCTTTTTTTGTTTATGATTTTGTTTATGAGTTTGTTGTACTTCAATATAAAATGCTAAATGATATTTTTATCTTTGGTTTGTACATCACGGAATTTTAACCATTTAGGATTCGTCCCCTTTGCTTATTAAAAGGAGCATATGACCCCATGAGTGTTGTGCCAACAAAATATTAAGCTAATTTCATGATGTTAGAGCGCCGTGTTTTAGATCTCGGGTTACACTACTTGGCATGCTTGAATCCATGCACCTTGCATATTTTGAGTAGGCGTGTTGATTTTTTTTTCTTGTTGCATGAGATTCTCGCGCGGGGGTGATGATTTGACACCTAGTGTGGTTTACATCTTTAGTCTTACTGTTGTAGACATGATAAAACAAAAATCCATGCATTTTTAACATATTTGTGATCAATCCATGCAAATTTTAACATATTTTCGATCATGGAAAATGAAAACAGATCATTAGAAAAATGTATCGGCCTTAGGATTAGAGTATGAAACTATTTGTTAACATTTATGTATGATGATGCAGTTTCATACCTTTGGAACAAGTGGCTTCTATGTGCTATTGGCATGGTTAACACTAAGAATTACCTAGACTGAAGCTTCCAGAGTTGGATCTAGCTGTTTGAAATGCCTCTATTAGCATGCAGGCGGCGAATTACGGATGCACTTAGATTAAATATTTAGGGCAGGAGCTTAGATATTCTTTGCAGATAAAATTTTCCTATCTATTGTGGTTCTTTGTCTATTGTGTTTATCTTATGGACATGTCTATGGTGTTTATCTTAATGCAAGATGAAGGGCAGGTTCATTATTTAGGGCAGAGTTACTTATATCGTCTCTGCTTGATTAATATGCATGTCTATTGTGTTTGTGTTAACATGCAAGGTGAAGGGCGATAAGCCCAAGGAATCCGTAGCTTACCTGTTAGTGACTTAGGCTCTTACCCTTCAAAGGCTAATTGTCCTCTGGTTTCACTGCAGGTAACGGGATTTCTTGCTCCTATGTGTGTTTTCCCATATATTCAAGTTGGAAAAGGTACAAGACATGGTGGCATTGCAGATATAGTTTTGACAAGTCTATTGAGCTCTATGGTGTTGAAAGACAAGGGAAACTCTAAACTTTAATTTTAATCTTGTACTTGTTCTAGAGTACTCCTTTGAAGGTATAAATGATGTATTGAACAAAAACATTAATGAGATTGACGAAAGGAAATTTTTATTTGTTAATAGAATCTTGGTAATTTCATATGCTTTAGTAAATGTTAACCATTTTTAAGGCTTAAGTCAAATTTACACATGTTTTGGCTTAAGGCTGCATATTGTACTGAAGTGGTCTTTGCAAAAGTCCATGGATGGAAAAAGTTTGTTTGAACAGATTTTAAAAGGTTTTTTTTTCATTAACTCAGTTCCCTAGTTATACTAGGGGCCTTAAAATGGTTAAAATTCAGGTGTATATAATTTCTTACTAATACATTTTGGATCTTTATATAGGAACTGGCATAGGCTGGAAATGACGATTCTATATTTTCGATCAATCTGGCAATTACGCACTAAGACTGCCGATGTGGACGAATAATCATTGCTGGATTATCAATGACTTATTGTGAAGCATATTGTATTTGAATAGTGTTGTTCAATGCAACCGCAACAAGGCCTTTTGGTAACGTTTATACATGGTGAGATTGGACATGTTTTGTCAAGAAGAATGTCATATGAAATAAACTGCCATTGGGCTTATGAAGTCTATGAATTGCCATTGGGCTATTGCACACCATACTAGCGAGCTTTGGAGGTAATCCTCTCCTAGATTTTGCCTGATATCTATTCTCACTCAAATGCTTCCTGTTATTGTTTACAATAAAGAAGGTTATGATCAAGTTTTCAAAATGTAATGTGCGTAGATTATATTGCTGGAACTTATATGGGATAGGCAGGCATTGGCACATATTAGTACTCTTACCAAGCGGTATTTCTTACTCATTTTATTGGTGAACTTGCTTGCCAGTTGGCTCGTTAAGAAATAATAATTACTTGTACAGTTAGGCAATATATGTAGGGTAGGGCTTTGGCAACAAGGTCCTACTCTCCTTGTTGCTAACTCTATTTATGAATTTTGGCCCACCCTGACCTACGGTAGGAGGCAGGTTTTTTTTTATTATAAGTAATGATGGCTCTAATGCATGAGGACTCTAAGGAATTATTGCTCTGTCTGTATCTATGTAGTTATTTATGCAGGTTGCTTGAACAAAGGTAAAGACCAATGGTTCTATGGCATATATGTGACACTAGGGCTTTATGGATGCAAATTGATACACTGCTAGGTGCTAATTATTTGACCTAAGGACATTATGGAGATTGCACAGTACTATGGATAACTTGAGACATAGCAATTTGGTAACAATGGTGGGACATGTCATTGGGCATTCACCTACGGTATTGGCATTGGCATTCACCTATGGCATGGGCATGTTTACTTCTGTTGGTCCACGATAAGGAAAATCGTGCAACATTGAAAATACCATGGATAAATACATTATAACCAGGCACAAATTCGTTTTTGAGGATAATAAATTCGTTTTTGACATTTAGGTTTACATTTGGCTTAACCTAATAGTATCGTCAAAGCGGCTACTCTGTATTTTCACCGCCGCTGCTCTGATTGTGGAAGATCCGAAATGCCTAAGGGTTTATACATTTGTGGAAGCAGGGCAGAACAAGCTGACCTATGACTTTAATTATTTTTTTTCTTTGGTAGATGCCTTGATAACACAATTTCTTCGGGCCTTGCCATCATTCAATCTATACTACATTCATATGCTTTATCTTAGACCTTATTCGACGTTATACGTAATATGTTATAGACATAACTATAATTAACCTTCTCTCTCTCTAGTGTCTAAACCTTGCCTCATCTCAATTCCCAGACAAAGGATTCCTTTTCGCCCAACCAACTAGGGACTGCCATGCAGCACCCCTCTAGACCATGGGTAGCTTTAATCCTACCACCCCTCACTACTTCTTCTCAATGGTCGTGTTCTTTTCATGGACCATTTTCCCAGACCACGGTACCAACTCTGTAATACATAGTGAGTGCTTGTGTTAGAACCCCCACAATAATGTCAACACTTTGTGCCAAACTTCACCGTCTATATGGATGTGATTAATTATCTGTGCCACACGCCTGTCAAAGTGACAGCAGTCTACCCTCTTTCGGAGTTGTTCTCCCGTACATTCCAATGCCACCCAACCATTGTTGATTACTCACCCCTTTCTAGGGTACCTAGATAAGGTCTGAGCCAAATGTTTCCAACCATTATTTTAATACCTAAACGTCTTTAGGTTCTGCAAACGAACTTACATATTCCAAAGGATTATATGAATATCCCAAAGGACAGTACCACCCAAAGACCTCTCAAGATAGGCCTCCTCTATTCAGAGATCTTGTGTTCAAGTCTCTAGGGGTCCGTCATATGTCCTCATGGACGTTGCCAATATGGCATGACGTATAAATGCTATCTATCTATCTATCTATCTATCTATTTATAAAAAAGGTCCTTGGTGAACTCAATTCACCATGTTGTCCTAAGACATGGACGTCTTCTTCCCTAAGCCATACGCCAAATCTTTAAAGAGTTTTTCGCTCTTTGGCGCCTTTCAAAGCTGGGTATATCTTTGCATGTTAGCAAAGACTAACCTTCATGTTAGGAAATAACCTTTCTATCTAGATTGCTAAATATCATGCATCAGGGTCCTTTATTCCTTCTCTTCTTCAATATGTTTTCTACGTCTATGGCCGATTTTCAAGATCCCCGACCCCTTTACCGCCACAGCCTACATATTTCACTCTTTTGGCTGCGGACCTTTATTCAGTAGAGTCACCAATCCAATTACTCCTTTATGTATTCATTAACCGTCTTGTCGCTTTTGAGCCGCTATTATATGCTCCCTATATTGTTAACCCACCTATCATTGTGGGTTATGATCCAACGTTGTCCTACATCCTCGAAATGTTAGTCATTACATTTTCTCGTCATGATGCTATGTCATTTTGTTCGGCATTCCAAATGACTTGGCATTTTCATTTAAGCCATAGTCATGGCCTAAGAGCGGGTGAGCCTTCGTAAATTACCTGGAGTCATCAAGGTGCTTGCCTTGTATTTTGTGAGCCTTTCTACAATTACCTACGTCTAATATAACCCGGGCTTGTATCAATGTTTGAGTCCTGTATATGTTAACTTGCACCCCCATGTAACCCATGGCGTCACCTCTGCCTGATCCAGGTATGGATCATGTGGGAAAGCTAGTCTTAGGTGTCTATGCAAAACACATTCGAACATTAGCAGGTAACTGCTATTCGCTACTTATCCTGGAATTGTACTATTGTACTACTCAACCCCACTACCTTAAGTTTTATTCTATTGGCCGTTGACATTTATTTCAAGTGCCAACTACTACCTCATACCCTAGCATGCAATGGATTGACGGTCCTTTTCACATTTCAAACGTATCTCCAGATCCTTCCTCAGTAACTTAAGGATACCCTCGTCTTTTTCTCCTTGCGTCGCCACCTAAATTACCTCCCTGAGATGTTTATCGTATCTGTACATGGTATGTACATAATAAACGTATCTCCGGACCCACAATGCTAGAGCTCTGCTCTAACTTAGCTAAAGTGTAAGCTTGGTAGTCCTTGAAACAAAACCTATTACCTATGTACCTTTATAATGTGGCTGACCCACCGACTTCCCAACTGGGCAGTGGCCAACTCTATGTTGGAAATCTATATGCTGCCTACATTTTTGATAGGATCCCCAGCTACTTTAACCATCCCTTTACTGCCTTATGGTATTCCAGTCGTGTATACACACTATCATACCACCCATGGGATTATGCCATAATTCCGAAGGTTTACTACCCCAGATGAGGAGCTTTTCTAAAGGCTTCTTTCGCTATCCTTTGTGTTCCATACCATAATCTACACACCTCGTCTTGATTTTTATCGGGACTTGGATTGCTATGTACCGTTCCGCGAATCATACCTCAACTCAAGTAAGTCGACATTCTATACCTTTACCACCATTGTCGAAACCTACACTTCTAAAAGTGATCTCCCTTTCATGAGCTGGGTATTTATAATCCAGTTTTTCACCTTACTATAGTACCTCTTTAACGTGGACTATGGTAGATAATGATATATGGTGCTATCCAGTCTCCTTCTACACTGAATAGCAATCTAGATGCCGCACAATAAATCAATCCTCATAATTATTAGGTCCAGTATTTCACTTAGATAACCAAACATCGTCATACTAATTTTCTCGAGTATCCATCAAAATAGGGATATCTTAACACTCCTTATTCCCGACATTCAGCACTTCTACTTTAAGTAAGAGCCCAGAACCTGCTCAGTCATCACCATATAACAGGCTCAGGACAGACCAGGCATGGTTTCGATGCTTCCGCCGTGGACACCATAGTTACAACTGGCCTTCCGTGATTCAGGACGATTGCATAGCCATAGCACTGCCGGATAGCGACCGGGGCGGTACCAATTACGTCGAATGTATATGTCAGCTGTACCTGTGCCCTATAACTATAAGACTGTCTATATGTGTTATAAATTTACGAAAATAGCAATAAAATAAATAAGTAATTCAAATGTAAGAACATCGGGACATCTCGTAAATGTATAAACATAACCAATGAATTAATATGTGTCCTCATGTGACTATAATCTATGCTAAAGATAGAGAGTGTGAGTGTGGAAACATTAACGATAATCGAAAGGAGCAAACTATTTAAACACATAATCAAATACAATAGAAGGAGATAAGTATGTATGTCTTACACAAACTCCTAAGGGAATAACGAGACTTAGATAATGTTATAACAAGGTTATGAATAATAAATGAAGAACGTCTGTCTGTAATTAATATTAAAGTATATAGGTCAAAATGGCAAATACAGTAACTATAACTGTCAGGGGCATCTAAACACTCACGATAGCAATATATGAGTTGTTAAAATTGTAACAAAATAGGAAAACAAAATTTAGATGCAAAATTACATTAAGCCTGGCTGTAATAAAATTACTTGCAAAGTGAAGGGACAATACAATAGATATATACACACAAGTTAATATGATTAGAATGACTTTCTACTTAACAACAAATGGAAGTTCTCTAGATCTATACCTGTCTTTAATATATAATCAGTTACCTGTATGTATAGAAGAAACAGTGAGACTTCCACAAACCTTGACTGTTCACTTTTTACAGTCCTAAGCGATGTTCATGTCTGATATATACCTCTACCTCTTATATTTCAGAGTTATAAATTGCACATTACAAGTCATTTCAAACTTAATCACTTTGAACATGACAACGTCTGTGTGACTTATAATCTCACGCTACCTCTTTAAGGAGGGGAGACTTCCTTCCAATATATGATGTGTTGCCCTGCAACAAGAGCCGTCTTGATGCTGAGGACAGCATCATTTTTAAGGTGGGGAGAATGTGACGTTCCACATATTTATATGCATATTTAAGTATAAATACATGACACGTCAGTATGGATAATTAATGGCACATTAATTATTCATAAGCTAGGGTTAGCTATGTTAATAATTAAATTATAAAGGTGGAAACCTAACCCAAAACCCTAATTCGAATTTAGGGCTTATCCTAATATTAAAAAGGGCTAAAATACCAAATTAGCTAATTATTGACATGCCACCTGGCCCAAATCGATTGGGCAAGGTAGGGTTTCCATTTTGGACACCCAAATTAGGGCTTTTGTGCCCTAATTCGAATTGGGAGCAATTGGGAATGGAGGAGGAGGAGCAGCAGCCAGGCACCCTTCAGCAAATCGAGATGGAGCCATCCCAACGGTTAGTCTATAGCTTAGCTGTGTTATCTGTAGGGTAGCGTCCCTGTTGGGCACTTGTTGTGTGTATTTCTTCTATTTCTCTGTGTTCTCTATGCTTTACCTATAGGAACTAACCCTTGATTGTAAAGGTAAGTTCTCTTTATATTCTGATTCTGGGTTTGCTCTTAAAGGATGGATTGATAGTTCTTTGCATAGTATTACTCTGGAAATGGGGGAATTAAGGGGGGTAGAGACCTCTGAGCCATGATAGTAGGATGCTCCTAGGTAGATCCCTGTACTTCCCATTAGATGCGGCCTGTGCACAAGAGCCCACCGAGTCGTGGATGCTATGGAGTCACTTAGCACCAAATAAGGGACACAGTGGTGAAGCGGGGGTGGGGTCTTGCACGAACATAAAAGGCTCCTGAGACTCCTACAGTGGACTAGGCCTAATAGCTGGCCAGTGAGCTAGGCGCGATCCAGGCCGGGTATGGGTCTGACACTCCCTGGGTACAGAGGTGTGACCCGCATGGGGCATCCTGTACTTTGAGTAGATTTAGGGCAGTAAGTCTGCACGGATGCGGGGGGGTCGCTGATGCGCACGTATTTTCTAGTCCACCCATGGAACCATTGCGGATCCCGGAAGGGGACACTTCCCCGACCTGCCTCATCGGACGGGGCTTCATGAACCCTGTAGTAGGCTCGTAGGGTGATACCTTGAGTCCTGCGTGTGGAGGAAGGCTATAGTGACGCCATAGCATGATTCGACTCATCCGCAAAGTGTGCATGTGAGGGGCGGATGGAGTGGACAACCCTAGCCAATGTTCTATGCCAGCCAACGCCATGTCAAGATTCTGGCCTGGCTGATCTCTTGAGACCTAGCCGTCGGTCGATCCTCACCGAGTCCGAGTCGGGTAGAACCATGGGTTTGGTGTGTTTTCCTTAGTATTAAATGCATATCCTTTGTTGTTGTCACTTGGATGGATGTGCCACCCCTCGTGATGGTAAATTATGATATGATTATGCTGTGTGCTAACCTTGTATTCACGCTTCCGCGACGTAGGAGCCCCATTGAAGGCGTGGGCCGAATGACCCCTCTGTGTCCTTCACTTGAGCATCTTCTCATAGATGGCCCGAGTTAGACGGAGGGCCCTGCTCGTGGCGAGTTGGTCGCCATGGGAGGGGAAAGTTCCCGTATGTATACGTCCGAGGGTCGTATATGTTCAGGGAGCGTCCCATAGCATCCACGACTCGGTGGGCTCTTGTGCACAGGCCGCATCTAATGGGAAGTACAGGGATCTACCTAGGAGCATCCTACTATCATGGCTCAGAGGTCTCTACCCCCCTTAATTCCCCCATTTCCAGAGTAATACTATGCAAAGAACTATCAATCCATCCTTTAAGAGCAAACGCAGAATCAGAATATAAAGAGAACTTACCTTTACAATCAAGGGTTAGTTCCTATAGGTAAAGCATAGAGAACACAGAGAAATAGAAGAAATACACACAACAAGTGCCCAACAGGGGCGCTACCCTACAGATAACACAGCTAAGCTATAGACTAACCGTCGAATCGGGCTTGGGATGGCTCCATCTCGATTTGCTGAAGGGTGCCTGGCTGCTGCTCCTCCTCCTCCATCCCCAATTGCTCCCAATTCGAATTGGGGCACAAAAGCCCTAATTTGAGTGTCCAAAATGGAAACCCTACCTTGCCCAATCGATTTGGGCCAGGTGGCATGTCAATAATTAGCTAATTTGGTATTTTAGCCCTTTTTAATATTAGGATAAGCCCTAAATTCGAATTAGGGTTTTGGGTTAGGTTTCCACCTTTATAATTTAATTATTAACATACTAACCCTAGCTTATGAATAATTAATGTGCCATTAATTATCCATAGTGACGTGTCATGTATTTATACTTAAATATGCGTGGAACGTCACAAAAACTTTTTTGTTCAATACAGGATCTTTGCAGATGTCGACAAGCAGGAGCTTGCAAATGTCATTTTTCTTTAAATCTGCTTGGTCGATTTATCCATTTAGGGAGTTAGCCCTTTAGGGGAATCGGAGCCCTTTCCCTCAAGGACTGCAAATGCAAACCTCCAACAGGTGGAGATATATGGCTTCTCAAAAAGCTATTAATAAACCTGTTGTTAATATAAGAGATGCAATACTCAGCAATGGAAGTCGAGCAAAAAATGCAGTCGTACCCTTCTTTGTCGTTGCTAAAACGGTTAGGGCCAGGGCTCAAAATAAAAGTTGGTTCAAAACCTCGAAAAACAAATCTATATCTCGACCAGAGCTCAAACTTACTTGAAGCTTTGACAGAATAGATTTCCGGGAATAACCTTCATGCGAAGGGCTTGCATCCGAATGGAGAGATCGGAGAAGATATCATCGAGCAAAAGGGACCCAAACAAACCGTCCAATCAACAGACCAAAATAAACTAAAAAAAATGAACGCGCGAAAACAGAGCATCAAAGATAAGAATGCCTTGCCATGCCGCTCAAATCTGTGGAAAATAAACAAAAATCTGTGGAGTTGTTCAGATGGCATCAGCAACAAATAAATCTGCGGATTGATCAGAATAGCAAGCAAACACCCTGTGAAATTTTCTCAGATAGCAATGGCAACAAAAACCCTACGGATTTGATCCAAAAGCAAGGAGCCGGAAGAAAGGATAGGCTAGGGATAGATTTGCTTCACTGCCATGCTTGAGACCCATAACACGAACCACAAAATCGTGAATGAACTGCTCTATGAGCCCGAACCCTAGTGCAACGCTTTCAAACTGCTCAGAGAGGAAAAGAACGTGATCAGAAGGGAAAAATTTGGGGGGAGATAGAAACCGCATTTTTCTAACAGAACAAAAACCGTGTAATCAACGAACGAACAAGAAAACCCTAAAAAAATTGGACGCGCGAGATTTTGCGCACAGATTATCCCAAAACTTCTTTATTACTATATATAGATGGTCTCCTATTCGGAGTATTTATCATGGAGCACCTTGCATTTTCTACTTGGCACCAAATAAAGCATGGTTTAAGATTTTTTTATTTTTACACCGTTTTCCCAATCAGAGCTGAGGTTGTTTGTTATTACTTGCAACATAAGCATTTACGATTTCTATCTGTACAGCCAGAAAATGAGTCCCCGAGTTCTTTATGTATAGACAAAGCAGATATAACCAGAGAAGGCTTCCAAATGTTCAGGATTATGGTTTTGAATTGATTGTTAAAAACTTTGAACTATGATTCATCTCATGTTAATCATGATCAACCTCAGACTGCCTTTGAATTATCCCGCATGATGGAACTTTCATGTATATGTTGCTATTTTCAAAGCATGTGCAATGGCTCCAAATGCGTGTCGGGGTAGGTTAATCCATTCAGAGATCATATTGATACCATTCTTACACCATATCAATGAAATTTCAAATTAGCACTCTTGGTCTTGGTCATCCACTGGTCCAAACTTAAAACATAGAAATTGCACTGCACCGCACCCCCTGCATCAATGCTCATATATGGCTACAATCTCTAAAGGTGTCATATCTAGGTCTTGGAACTGTTGTTGATGCTTTAGAACATAAAAACAACAAATAACGCTCTTCCTACAAAGTATGTAACGCTGCAGGCAAAAAGAATAATAAAAATCTCATGTCAGGAATCTCAAGTCATTAGCACCATGCTAGAAATAGGCTTGGTCCATGCACAATTCATAAACAAAGGAAAATAAAACAACACAAAATAAAACCCCCCTTTCAAACCATTAATAACCCCAAACACATCAAATGACCCAACAAGAACCATGAAACGAAACGACAGCAAGAAACATGAAAACACACTCTCGGGCCACCGAAGGGCAACCCTCCGTGCGCAGCACCTTGTTCGTATTGCAAATAAGTGAAAGGAGCTCCAAGGAATCGAACCTTGGTTAAACCATTATCTCCAGTTATTCAAATAGATATATAATAAATAGCAATCAAGTAAGCCAACAACAACTGATGTGTATAAAAGAATCATTTTTTCAGTCTACAAAAGAATCAATTTTTCAATCGCTCAGAACTTTGCTAGAAAAGAGAATTAACAAGATCAATCTTTAACTAATTATGATTACCTTGTTGATCTCCAATATGCGTATACTCATTTTCGCATGTAAGAGGATCTTGTTGTAATTCTGTATATGACAGAGAGAGATTTTCAGAGCTAGAATGTACCAAATACACATTTTCACCAAATCAAGTTGCACAAATCGTAAGAATAACATAAAATAATTAAAGCACCCAACAAACTTGTTGTCACTGTGGCTCACTCTTTTCTGCATTCCAATCAACTGCCAGTCAGAATTTAGGGATGCTGCATAGAAAGGCAACAATGCTACGAAATGAGAAAGGAAAATAAGAAAAAAACGGCAAGAAACACTGGTGCAACTTCTTTTAGAATTCATACCATGTTTTTCTTCATCCCTACACTGCGCAGCTTGCTTTGACCCCAACTGTTATGCATAAACTAAACAAAAATACATTTTAAAAAGCTTATGCAAGTATTTTCTGCAGTACTTACCACTCCTTTGAGGTCTAAAATTGCAAGGGAATGAAGAATAGATCTTCCAGCTTTCTTAGAACAAGCAAAAATTCTCCATTAGATCATTACCTTCCATTCTTTGCTATGATACATAAGCATCCGCTCCATAGGATTTCCTTCATTAGTTGCCGCTCGAGAAACTTGAAGGTCTATATTTGCAAAAAAAAGTTACAATATTACATCCAATTATCTGTTTCATTCGTAACAGTTGTAGCCATAACCAGATTTCATCACAATATATCATATCTGTATTAACGATCCATTTTGAACCTTATTCCCATTTTCGAGCCAGAATCAACTCTGCTAGTCAAGAATTTAAGGTGCCTAATACTGAGAGCTGAATTGTTTCTGCATTTCCAGCTTATGTTCAGATTATTCATGAACAAGGCTTAGACCCTATCTAGTTAGGCTATACCACAAGGATAGGATTATAGGTCGTTTAAACACCCAGCATAACTCTAGGTCTAGCCACAGATCCATTGACTAAAGGGCTGAGCTTCATCAAGATGTGCAGAAATTAATTGTCTACTGGCTACACATGCACCGTCACCATTGTAAATTGGATCCACCTGTTTAAGGTCAAATGCTATGACCCATACCATTATTTCTAGGTAATGAGCCACTAAGACATGCAATCTTCACCACATATCTAGTCTATAATTTAAAAACAGAAGCATAAGACAGAGAAAGAGAGGTATAGAAGCCAACCCATTCTTCTGCATAGATAGAGTATCAAGGCATAGAAATCAAATTTCCATGTTAGAAAAAAAATTTTAAGAACCTGGTTGAGTTGGATCTATTCATTCTCCTCAGCAAATGCCTCATTGTCCTCATTTTCCTCCTCATTTTTCTCCTCTTGTTCTGGTGAATCCGCTATGCTGGTGATGCTGAGGCCTGGTGCCATATTTGCAGACGTCTGCACATTCTTAGCAAAGAATTTCTTCACTCCTGATAGCTTACTGAATGCAGCCATTAAAGCTGGAGGATCGAAGTTGTATTTGCTAACAATTCGCTCAAGAAACTGCTTACTCGGCTGGGTTATAGATTCCCCTTCCATTCTGCATAAGGACTTAAGATCCAGGCCAGCTCTATCAATTAGATCCAGGAGTTTTGCCCTGGTAGCGCCCTTGTTAAGAGCGCCTTCAGGCTTTCCCATTGCGAGTGTAGCAGGCAGAGCAGATTTCGAGCTAAAGATAGTTGTTACAGATAGAATCAAAAGGACAAATCTTCACAAGGGAGCACGAATTTTCAAGATGTGGATTTCCGGCAGAGGAAGCCATACATTTTGCAGGCTCAGGATACTTTTACCCTTGATTCGGTGATCCCGAAGATAAATTTACCGGCCTCCGGGATCCCGGGTCTCTCTCGACGGGGTCCGTTCGGGAGACCCTGTTCTGAGGTACGGCAGATGCCACGTCGGCCCAGACCATCCCCGCCGTCCAAACCCCCGTGCAATCGCGACCGTCCGTGCCTCAGAGATCCCCGCCTCTGGGATCATCCACGCGATCCCCTCCTCCGGGATCCCCACGGTCGCTGGCTGTTAACGGCGGACGATATCCGCCGAGGTGATCCCCTTCTCCGGGATCCCCGGCACCACGGACGTGGATCCCCTCCTTCGGGATCACCCGGCCGTGGCTGATAACGGCGGACGCAATCCGCCGAGTTGATCCCCACCTCCGGGATCCCCGAGCACCCCGGACGCAAATCCCCTCCTCCGGGATCACCCGGCCGTGGCTGATAACGGTGGACCCTATCCGCCGAGGTGATCCCCTCCTCCGGGATCACCCGGCCGTGGCTGATAACGGCGGACGCTATCCGCCGAGGTGATCCCCTCCTCCGGGATCCCCGGGCACCCCGGACGCGGATCCCCTCCTCCGGGATCACCCCCCCAATGGCTGATAACGGCGGACGCTATCCGCCGTCGTGATCCCCTCCTCCGGGATCCCCCCCCGGTGGCTGATAACGGCGGACGCTATCCGCCCTGGTGATCCCCTCCTCCGGGATCCCCGATATGGTGACGTGGATCCCGTGACTTGGATCCTGTGCTCTGGGCCGTGGCTGTTTACGGCGGGCGCTATCCGCCGTGGTGATCCCGTCCTCCGGGATCCCTGGCACCCCCTGGCTGATACCGGCGGACGCTATCCGCCTATGTGATCCCTTCCTCCGGGATCACCCCCAGGCTGATAACGGCGGACGCTATCCGCCTACGTGATCCCCTCCTCCTGGATCCCCATCGTCATTTGCCCCTGTGATTCCGGAGGTCAGAATATGAGAATGTTTGGACGGTAGAGATAGCGGCGTGGACTAATCAGGTGGTCTAAGTTTGAATTTTGCCAGCCCATGCACGGACAAACCAATACAATGAAAACACGTGGACGTTCTGAGACCACCCTCCGGGATCACCATCTGAGTGTGGTTCATCCCTGTTGCATGTGGCTGATGTCGAAGTAGCGAGGCATGGAGGAGGAGCGCAATGCGGCTGTGGCTGCGGCAGCTATGGACGAGTTAGAGCAGAAGAGAGAAGAGGTAAGTTCAAGGGCCTTAAAGAAGCGTTCTCATTTTGTGTTTAATGTTTTTATTTCCAGCTTAGGGCTGAGATACAGCCCGAAAACAAGCGTTGTCATTTTCTGTTTGTTCCTATTTCCAGCTTAGGGCTGAGATACAGCCCGAAATACCTCCAAATGGCCTGTTTGATCATGGCAACTTACATTGGTATCCCGAAGAGCATTTTGTACCTGATATTCAAGGGGGTGGCCAGATGCTTGTTTGGACTTGCTACATCCATACAGACCGGGTCCAAGATTTCGTTCTTGGGGAGCAGAGGAATTGTGAAGCACCTGCCAATTTCTATCTAAGAAGTTCAGTGCCTGAGAGAGTGTTAAAAAGACCCTACAAGGATTCCTATATGACGTTGAAGGGGTATTGGTTTGATACATGTGTTTTTGTTTTAAATCATGAGTCCAAGATTATGTGTTTGCTCAGCTATGTGTTTGATTATAATTCTTGCTTTTTTAAGTCATTTGAGGTGCTTGTCATTAAGATTACACCTAGTAGATCAAAACTAACTTGTAATGCACAATACAGATATTGGTGTTCATATGGACCTCAGGACAAGACAGCAAACACTCATGTGGTTGAGGAAAGACCACGTCCGCCGGCCACACGTAGGAAAAGGGTTGAGAGGGGAGAGGGCATACGTAGGGGCTGCCAGTGCCATTTCACAATCAGGCAACTCTATTTCCTTCCAGAATTTTCACATATCACTTATTATGGGTTTGATCACAAGAATATCCAAGGTTTGCTCTGCCATGGTAGGTTTGTTGACCCATCCTTTGGAGTTAGGTTCAAGCTAGCACCCTGGATCTCACAAGAATTGAGGGAATGGGTAAGACAGAAGCTTGTCCAATGGCACACGCCACGTAGTGTCATGAACATGCATGAAGAGAGGTGGAGGTTGAGACTTGAAGTGAATGGACAGGAAAGCATGTGTAGGGATGATGTGTTGAAAATTCGGGACGTGTACAATATTGAAAAGGGAGTTGTTCGTAACACATGGAAGCTACATGAAGATCTTCCCACTAGCATTGACATGTGGGTTCAACAACATCAAGATTCGGTGTTCATGTATGAGCAAGGAGACTTGTTTCAATTAGGAGTTATGACTCCAATCCAAAGGGAGTCCATGTTGAAATTTGGCAAGAACAAAGCCATTTGCATGGACTCTACATTCAAAACAAACGACAAGAGGTGCGGTTCTTCCTCAACTTTTATTGTGTGTTGATTTGATTATTGTGTATGGTTTAATGCAGGTTCTATCTTTTCACACTTCTCGCCTTTGATGAGTATTCCAATGGTTTACCATTGGCTTATGTTATTACCAATTCTCAAAAGAGTGGAGCTATAACAAAGTGGATGCAAGCACTAAAGGAGTCCTTATGCCGAGATGATCCTGATTGGCAACCTTCTTGCATCATTACAGATGATGCCCATGCTGAGATAAAGGCCGTGAAAAAAGTAACTTGTCAAACTCTAATCCTTGGAAGCAAATCATAACTGTACTAACATTGTTTAATTTCATAGGTTTTTCCTAGTGTGCCCGTGCAAATTTGCATATGGCACGTGAGGAGGGCTTGGATCAAGTGGTTGCGTAAGAACATCAAGAACAAGGTGGCACGAACGATCTGTTCAAGGAACTTGGTTACATTATGTACGTGATGTAAGGTCTTCTAGGGGACAATGTGTACGGTGAAGAGTATAGGGAGGATGGGAAGGAGGAGGCAACTAGGAAATTGGAGGACTTATTGAGGAAGTATCCTCAGTACCCCAAGTTGGCGGCTTACATGAGTAAGGAGTGGACCAAAAACATTTGCCAATGGGTATTGGCTACAAGGATGTACCCTCACTCCAACCAAGAGACTAATGCAGCCATAGAGGCATGGCATTGTGCCTTGAAAAGGCGCCTGGGCATTTCAAAACGAGCACTCCGAGGATGGAGGATTGACTGGCTCCTCTACATTCTAACCAACAACGTGGAGACACACATGGCATACATCAGGTATAACTTCTAATCATCATTTGTAGCCTATTTTGATTTTGCAAGAATATAATTCTCTTGTCATCTAGGTCCATGAAGGAAGCAGGGTTTGTGGTGAACACCTCCCAGGAAGAGATAATACAGTGTGCCATATTGGGTGCAAGGAAGATTGCTGATGAACAGGTCACATTCACTAACTTCGAAGAAGGTGAGGCAGAAGTGCAAAGTGAATGCACTCTAGGGCAAGGACCATACTTTGTGAACGGGGCACACAAGAACTGGGCATCTTTGTGGATCGTCCCCCCGGGGAGCCAAGGGCAACTTATGTAAGCACCAAGTTAAGGTCATGCAAATGTTGGGCAACTACAGGGATCAAGATCTTTTACAGGTGCTTGGATCTCAATATGGGTCAATTTGTGGGGGCATGGACTACTTGAGGCCATGTGAGGATCATGGGGTCCCTCATGGGGAGGAAACCACATACGAAGATGTGGTTGAGATTGTAAGCTTGGACGAGTCTCCCTCTCAAAAGGAGGCAAGGATTAACCTGGATAAGACAAGGAGATCTTTACAAGAAGTCATTGCTAGAGTGATGTCAAGGGCAGAAAAAAATCCAGGCATGCTAATTGCAACTGATTCACTCATGAGACAACTCGACACGCGGCTTGAAAGAATGGATGATGTTGACCACACAGGCTCTAACAGAACCATAACATGTATCTCCACTAATGCAGTGGAAGAGGAGTGTGGTAATAGTTTGGTAAGGCTGAAGCCTCTAATAGAAATTGGGAAGAGGAAAGACAAGGAAACCAAGAAGAGTTGGAAGCAAGTTGAGATGGAGGGCTTGTTGTGAGAATGGCATCGCGAGTTTGTTGTTGTTTAATGCTCATTGACACCTCATGAGCTTCATTGTCTTGTTAATTGTTCAGGTCAAGTTTAGAGTTTTGTAAACAGTAGGTATCAATAAATCAATATTCACCTATGTTTAGAGTTTAGACAATAGGATAAAAAACTAATAAAAAAAGCGTACGTGGGATCCCCTCCTCCGGGATCCCGCGTCCGCCTGTAATGTGATCCCCTCCTCCGGGATCCCGCGTGCGCCAGCCTGGTGATCCCGTTCTCCGGGATCCCGCGTCCGCCTGCGTGATGATCCCGTCCTCCGGGATCACATACTGGATATAACGGGATCCCCTCCTCCGGGATCACACACTGGTTATAACAGGATCCCTTCCTCCGGGATCCCGCGTCCGGAAATATGTCTTGGAATAGTCGAAACATTGAAGTATTACTTTTAATAAGCTTTGAAACATTGAACTTAATACAATGGCTTAAAACTGACATTCCAATTCGGAATCACTCTGAATCTACCTCCTGCACTGTTGCCATGGCTTCTGCCCGGACGTCCTCCTCAGTTACATCTGGCACACCGCAGGGTAGTCTCCACATCATGTGATCGAAGATATCGTATAGGGTTGGCTCAGACCCCTCTAGGACATCCCTGATCAGATCCTTCTTTCGCAGCCTTCGTGCAGCATACATTTCCTCGAAGCAGGCTTTTAGGGTGTTGCCTTCCCAGACAACGTCCGTAGCTAGCAAACGCTTCAAAGCCTTGCCCTGGATAATACACTTCTTCAATTCCCAAAGCAATGCCCTATGGGTTGGCCTACTACCGGGAGCATAGTCAAGAGGCCTAGGGGTCTCCCTGAATTCCCCATTCTCCACGGTCTCTGCATGAAGCATGAGGGGATCATGAAAAGATTAATATGAAAGTAGAACATGAATGTGAAGCTTACTTCTGAACGTTGGGCGAGCTCTAGGCCCACATCCTTCTGAATTTCATTCAAGTGGACGAGAATATCCTCAAGTCTATGGACATTGATGGCACTGCTCTCAGCAACCTGTTGTCGGGTCCTCACCATTTCGCTTGAACAGCAAGCAATTGAACTGAGAGACTGCTACTGAACTCAACTGAGAGACTGCCACTGAACTCAACTTTCTACCAAGATCAAGTAAGGCAAGAGTATATATAGACTCATGGGCCAACCGTTGTACTATCCGTTGTACAATGGTTAAGCCATGAATTCAATTTCTAAAGGTAAGACCATGGGGATAAAAGGTTTTGAGTTTAGCCGAGTTAAGACCATTGAGCCTTGGACCATAGTACCAAAAAGTAATAAAAATACGTGCAGGGATCCCCTCCTCCGGGATCCCGCGTCCGCCTGCTAGGTGATCCCGTCCTCCGGGATCACATATTAATTAAAACGGGATCCCCTCCTCTGGGATCCCGCGTCCGCCTGTACTTTGATCCCGTCCTCCGGGATCACACACTAAGGAAAACGGGATCCCCTCCTCCGGGATCCCGCGTCCGCCTACTTGGTGATCCCCTCCTCCGGGATCCCGCGTCCGCCTACTTAGTGATCCCGTCCTCCGGGATCACACACCCCTTAAAAATAGATCCCATCCTCCGGGATCCCCCGTCTGGCTGCTTGCTGATCCCGCCCTCCGGGATCACAGCATTCAACATGTTAATATATATGTTATCATAGGCCGACCATTGAAATTATGAATATATTAACCATTGAAATTATGAATGTATTATTAACCATTGGAATATGTCTAGGAATAGTGGCAATAATAAACTTTGATGTTGAAACTATGGTGGAAGCTTTGAAGCATTATTCTTTGGTGCATTGAGCCATTGCCAAAAGCCAAAATTACATTCAATTGTTCCAGTTTTGACTTTGAAGACTTGATGAAGATATTCACATTCAAGAGAATTACATTGAAGTGTTCCAGATATTCACATTCAAGAAAATATTCACATTCAAAGTTTTTTGAGATATTCACATTCACAAACTTGTAGATCTTTACCAGAATGTCAAGGACCATGTACCAGCAAGCGGGTCTGGATCCTGCTATCACCCGTGTCACCCTGGGGTAAGTAAAAGGTGGACTTCCCTGCAGCCAAGCAGTCATGTAGTTTCTGGAGCATTATCTTGAAGCCTGACCTCATGCAATCTATGTCTTCCTTTTTGAACCAATCACGGTTAATCAGAATCTGCATTAAAACATGAATTTAGCCATGAACTGAAAATTTGCCTCAAAAAAAAAGAAACAACAAACATAAACTCAAAGACTCACATTATCCTCCTTGCCACTGATGTCTTTAACAAATTTCTTCACATAATTTATGACATACACACCACAGTCCGAATTATTGTGCTGTTGGGGAGTTTCTAATGGAATGCAGGGTGCATTATGCAATGCACTTTCCTCATGCCTCCACCTCTTAAACACGTCTGTGAGGAATCTGCAAGTATGAATAAGAAATTAGCTTCAATCATAATGCAAAAGATTAAATATTTCGAGATAGAGAGGAATACTTACAGTGTCACAAATTCTCGGGTAGATGCATGCAAGGGAGCATATGAATCAAGGTGCAGAATGCAAGGGCAGGGCTTTCCAAGCCGAGCACACGCCAGGCCATCAGTCACTAAGATGAAAAGGCTCCAATGGCCACTAAGAAATAGCAATTTGAAAGGCAATTAGAATAGATTTAAAACTTAAATAATCAAGTGATCTGAGTTTACCCAGCATTGACAGGAATATAATAGAATTGTGCTGTCTGGATCTTCCACCGTGCCCTACCAAACGGGTTGTCAGGGATGAGCTTGGCAAACTGCTCATAAGCCCCTGCCAACCCGGCCTTGCTTCCACTCAAGAACAGCCCGAATGCAGCAGGATGCAAGAACACATGATGACACCTTCTCTGGATTGGAATTGAGTGCAGAATTACCCTGTACAACCAATTGAGCAATTGAGTGCAATGAAAAACTGAAATTGAAGAAACTTAAGAACTTAAAAACTTACAGGAGATAAGAACCAATGCAATCCGAGTCCACATCGCTCTCCAGATCCCCGAGGCCAGAAGGGATTGTCATAAATTTTAGGGCCTCGGCTTCTTGGATGTAAAACTCGACATTTGCTGACTTGCTGCCCACCTTGATGAAGGGGCTCTCAACCACCACGGGGAAATTTAATGTGAAGGGGCACTGCCATCGATCGGCATCAACACCTCTTTGGTAGTCCAAAACAGAATCTAGAAAATGTGGATCGACAGAGTACAAATGATACAGCATAATCTTGCTGGGCTTGGGAATATTATCTTCGAGCTCAGTTTCCAGCAGGATCTGGTTAGGGGCCATGAATTCAGTGGATTTAGGAGGAGGTTTTGGGGGTTTTGGATCTGCACGATGCCTCCGAGAATTTTTTGGGCCTGGCTTTGGCAACACAGGTTTAGGCAAAGGGCGCTTTTTAGGCAAAGGGGCGTGTTTAGGCAAAGGGGACGAATACTTACCGCTGCTGCAGCCACCTCCTCGCCACATCATCAGCGGCCCAATTGGCTTTGCTCCTGCTCTTTGGTTAGTGGAGGCCAAAGCTCATCATCGAGATTAAATTTTGGTGCTCACCGATCCGTGCCTTTATCTCCTCGACCGCAATTGTTGGCTTTCCAATTCACTTGCTTTCTTCCTCTGCACCTGTAAATTAATGAAGGCTTCTCTTTGGCTCTTATCGAAGACCCATTTCAATTTGCTCATCGGCCACCACTCCAAAGATGTCTCCGGCCCCTCGCAATTTTCGGGTGAGGTTGTGGGCATATTTATAGTCCGGATCCATGCTTTTGGCCACGTAAATCTTTGCATAACTCCTCTTCTTCCGATTGGCATTCGCCTTGGCGGGCTCGCATTGGGCAAATGAATTCGGGTTTGAGATCCTCCCCTCGGCGATCGGGAACCCGCCACCTATCAACCAAGGCATGCACTCAAACACGCGGATTTTCGAGCTCAACCTTCCTAGAGTAACTTTTGGTGCAGTCATCAACTAAGCACTTCCATCTCTTTGCCAGCTGATCGTAACTGGAATCAGGGGCCTCTTCGTTCAAGTAACTCGCATCAGGCTCGTCTATGACAACACCCTCCTTTACCGCCCCCTTCCTCATTCAAATCGCCCGGCAGGTTGAGCGCCCACGTAAGCTTCGTTCTTTCACCTCCTCCTCTGTATTCTTCCCCACCGCCGATTTTTCCTCCCCTTCATCCAATTTTTGTTGCCCTGACGGCTTCGAGGACTCCACCTCGGCATCCGAATCCGCTTTTCATGTCGCGGGATCGGGAACACGGAATGCATACAAAGCAGCGCCTTCAAGACAAAGATTCTCAAAAACCGGTGTTGAGGCTGACTTCCGTGTTTAAGGATTAGATCCATCCGCAAGCCACGAAGATTTAGTAAAGAATAGTAGGAAATAGTAAAAAACTTGATATAACAGAGTGAAAGGGTCGATTTTACCTCCGTAACTTCGTTAATACAGGAGGTAAACGAGGGTAAACGACTTCCGCAACGCTAATGGTGCCGCCGCCGACAAAACCACTTTGGGCACAGAGGAACCGAGCTTCATCGCGACTGCGAGTTCTCGCCGCACTTGGACTCTTCGAAATCGGCGGAGTCTTTCTGCTCGCCCTCCGGTATCCCAAGGTCCCACGCGGGCGAGGGGATTGGCCACGTACACATCATTAATGGCCTGTCCAAATTTAATTATAAAATTAAAGTTGATGCCGCTTCGGGATCACGGAGGGGCGGTATAAATCACCGGATCTAATGGTCGACAAAGAAATTTCGGAGTGCATCTAACGACGGAGAATAACTCCCGCCCGTGTCGGCGACATCCACGCCGCTCTCGGCTTCGGCCACGGACGGATGATCCCGGAGGGGCGGGATCCACTCACCGGACGGGTGATCCCGGGAGGATCTGATCACCACGGCCGATAGCGGCACGAAAAACCACGCACCCGCAGAACAGATCCAAGTCGCGGGATCCACATCACCATATCGGGGATCCCGAGGAGGGATCACCACGGCGGATAGCATCCCGATTATCGCCCGCGGGGGACGATCCCGGAGGAGGGGGATCACCACGGATGCGTCGCCGTTATCGCCCGGGGGGATCCGGGAGGAGGGATAACGATGGCGAATCCAGTTATCAGCCATTGGGGTGATCGGGAGGAGGGATCCGCCCCGGTGCCCGGGGATCCCGGAGGAGGATCAGGATAGCCCGCCGTTATCACCACGGCCGGGTAATCCGGAGGAGGGGGATCATACCGGATAGGGTCCGCCTTTATCGGGCCTACCACGGGTGATCCGTGAGGAGGGATCCCATGTCCGGGTGCCCGGGATCCCGAGGAGGGATCGCCCGCGGCGAGGATAGCATCCACCGCTATCACCACTGGGAAACGATCCCCGAGGAGGGATCACCACTGGCGGATAGGCCCGGCCGTTATCACCGGGGATCCCGAGGAGGGGATAACGATGGCGAATAGCGCCCGGCGTTATCAGCCATTGGGGGGTGATCCCGAAGAGGGGATCCGCGTCGGGTGCCCTCGGGATCCCGGAGGAGGGGGATCACCTCTACGGATAGGCCCCGTTATCAGCCACCACGGTAATCCCTGAGGAGGGATCACCTCTACGGATAGGGTCCCCTTTATCAGCCACTCCACGGGTGATCCCGGAGGAGGGATCCACCGGGGTGCCCGGGATCCTGGGAGGTGGGGATCAACTCATGGATTAAGGCATGGCCGCTATCGCCACGCACGGTGATCCTGAGGAGGGGATCCGTGGCCTGGTGCCTGGGGATCCTGGGAGGAGGGGATCACCCGGCGGATATCGTCCGGCCAAGCACGCCAGCCGACCGTGGGGATCCCGGAGGAGGGGATCGCGTGGATGATCCCGGAGGCGGGAATCTCTGAGGCGCGGACGGCCGCGATTGCACGGGGGTTTGGACGGCGGGGATGGTCTGGGCCGACGTGGCATCTGCCGTACCTCAGAACGGGGTCTCCCGAATGGACCCCGTCGAGAGAGACCCGGGATCCCGGAGGCCGGTAAATTTATCTCCGGGATCACCGAATCAAGGGTAAAAGTATCCTGAGCCCATTTTGCATCTATTTCTTGCCATCCTTTTTCCGGGAACTGGCCGTGCTTCAAATATTCTGGTACCGCATCTGCTATCATGATCCGAATAGGCCATATTCGAGCCATCCGGCAGAGGTATGTCTTCGACCCAAACTAGGGTTTGAGTGCCACGTTTTGCCACATGCTTTCTGTATATCCATTGTATTTTAATTACCTTAGAATTTTTTCCTTTTTCCCTTTAGTATCAATAAGATCCCCTGCTTATTGGTATTTTTTCAAAACCATATCTTATGTGTTAGTATACCATGCTACATAGGCATCCAAGACATGTTTAAATAAATTCCATAATCCTGTGGTAGAAGAATATAGATTCCTTAAGAAGATTCCTGTGGCAGAAGAATACAGATTCCGTTACCTTAAGATGTCTGCTTGGTGCTCCCCTTATATGGAAATATCATGTCTGTAAATATAGCAAACTTTTGTTCACAAATGTTAGTGGAATATTTCAAGGCTCGTTGCTCACTGGTGCTTGTAATGATAGTTATAAAACATTCCGCAGGAGCATAACTTGCTGGTGCTGGATAAAACCTCTCTAAACTCACCATGCATCATGGTGCTGGATATGTTGTTAAGCAAGAAGTGCATCATTATAAATTGTAGGTGTGAAATTTTTCTAAAAGAAGTTCCTCAAGCGGGCAAGTTGATGGGCTGGTTGCTATTAAATGTCAAAAAGTGGATCTCGTGTGATATATATTCCTGATTGCTTTTAAGTTTGAAGGTACGTGAGAGGAGAAAGAAATTGTAGTAAACAACACCTAAACAAACACAAAATTTACTACCAACTCCTATTTCCCCATTGCAATGGAGTTGGTGAAACATGATCTCCTCAAATTACAAAACATTTGGAGTCAATTAAATAAAGATGTTATTCGATAAATGAGAAAGTCTAGATGCTTAATATATCATTTACATCATTATATTAATAAAAGAACTAGGGAATAACAGCAACTACAATAGATATTATGCATGTCCATTATTCTGACGAATATAGGAAGATAGTCAGCATAATAGTCACAAAATTAATCAGTGTATTCGTCAACTTGTAAGTCGTCTAATTAGTCAGATATTTAGTCAAACATTTGGACAGACAAATAGTCAGGCTACAAGTCAGACTCTTAGTCAGCAAAATCGTCAGAAATGATTCGTCCGACTACTCGTCACCTCATTAGTCAGATTATTAGACAACTAATTAGTCAAGCTAAACGTTAGTTTAAATGTCAGGTAATTCGTCAGATGCTTATTAGTCAGTTTATTAGTCAGATTTTTCGTCAAATCTAAACGTCAGTTTGTTAGGCAGATCAAGCGTCATATTAACAGTCAAATATGCATTTGCCAAACTGTTTTAGACCCTCTGACGATTTTCCTGACGTTTAGCTGTCATTCTCTTGTAGTGTTTGCCCCCGTAGGGGCAACCCAAAAATGACAAAGACTACATGGTCTCCCCTAGATTGTTGTACATATAAAATGTATGGATGCCAAAACTAGTATTTACAAAAAATTGGCATATACTCCATGGTCACATCTAGATTTTAGTACACATAATATAAATGTTCTTCTACCTTTGCTACTTACCTTGAGTTGATGCCTCTAACCTTCTTGATCTATTGTTTAGGCCTTTGATGTAGCCATCCATTGCATGCCTCTCGCTAAATAATCCGAGCTTCATGAACTCTTCTATATATACAGCTACTGAGATGTTGCCCTGTCTAGGCGGTAAAAGTTCTGGATTTGCCCACTCTTATGAGATCTCAACACATAGTGCTTCCTCTTTGGCAAAGGTCCTAAACCTGTAGTTGTTTCTGTTGAGCATGTTTGCCTTTGTATAGCCTTTCCACCAAATGTGAGCAGTGCCCTAAAGGTTTTATGTAGCTATTCTTCCCTTATTCTTGTTCCACATGCCATGTAAATTATCGTATTCTTCCATTTCATCCATCCACGCCTCGGCCTCCATTAGGGACTACAGCTTCCATGTTGGCTACTCAGGTCGTTGCTCTCTATCAACTGGTGCTAGAGGACCATGTTTCTCTACTTGTGCCTACAAGTTCCTGCATCTGCCTTCACATGCTCACTAGGTGTTTGTTTGTTGCTTTTAGCTAGTGTTAACTCCCCTATGTGTGGTTCATCACCAATCATGTTCCTAGGCTGCCAATTAAAAGTTGGAACCTGACTGCCTAGTGTGCATGAAGCTAGCCCTGGAGTTCTTGCTGCACAATTAGACCATACATACTTGTTATGGTTCTTATCGTTGAGCAAGTTAATCAAACGCTATTGCTAAGTTAGGTTTTGGCAAAGGTTAGAGGGAACAAAAGTAATAACATTCTATGCTCAATAAAAACTTAAGTGTCATGACAAAACAATTTAAGGTTACAATGAAGGAGCGAATCATGATGGTGGCAAGCTTTCTTGAAGAATTTCTTCACATCCTTGAACTTGAGGCCGTGATTTATATTTCTCAATATTTTGGGTTGACCCTCCTAAGTGAGGCTACTCTTTGCAGAGGTAGGTCTAGTGTTGCTGCTGCCACTACGGCTAGAGGTGCATCTCAAAGATATCACATGCAAAATCAAGGGGATAATAGTGCTATCGATCTCTTTATGAGGCAACTAGTAAGAAGATTGCTTCAACACCTTTTGAATTGTGTAAAACTAGTATCTGATTCTGTGTAAGTGAAGGGAGATAGTATCTCAATGCTCTCCATTCCTGAGGCTGCCTTTCTTACCCCTAAAGTTAATCCTAGCCCTCTTCTAGTTGTTGCCTAGCCTCGAATCTCCAATGCTAGCAAGTTATCATGGTCCTTGCATTGAGATGCGCTATTGAAGTTGATCTAGCTATCCTGAAGAGTTTGACCCACTGAAGAAGAAGGTGTTTGAGGTCTTTCGGTGCTTCTATTCTTGTACATTCTTGCTTTTATTGCTTGGGCCTCTTTCTTAGTTGACAGTGCTTCATGTTGAAGCACCTAATGGTGGCATAAGCTTATGGTATGGCCCATGTATGATACATGCTCTATTACTTTCCTTGGAAACTCTTGGTTACGAGTGGTCAACAAAATCATCTTGTTGGCTATCCATAAGTACTGATAGAAGCTCATTGATGTGGAGCTCTCATTCAGGACAGCAAAGAAGCTACAAAATGGCATTAGCTAGAAGATAGTCTTCACCTTCAATGATAATTGGTGTGAGTGTTGTGATGTCCATGGGTGGGTGCGTGGCCCTCCTCCTCGTAATCTTCATCCTATTACTGTTGACCTGATGAAGTTCCCTCCAGAAGATTCTCCGATGAATGGTCGGTAGGCTCACATGTTCAAGGCCATAAGATCAAGAGATTGCAAGGAAGGTTTACATGGCCTATTGACAGATCTATAGTGCATGAAGGCTACTCAAACAGTTACAGCTGATAAGTATCTATGATTGTGAGCTCTACAAGTCATGTAATCCGGCGTCCTATTAGTTCTCTTCCAGATGGTACTCCTAGCATTTGGTACCTCATGCAAGACTGCAGTAATGGCTGAAAGAGAGACCCATCTACCACCTTTATTTGGAAGCCTTGTCTCATAGACTTGGAGGTGCTTATTGTACTGGGCTAAGACATTGTGATAGCATGGTGTCAGGGACAAACTATCATGGAGATCAAAGATGTGGTTAAAGAATTGAAAAGCCTCTTTGATTGGTGTGTCTTGACATGGTCAGAGTCATTCTACCACCGTACAAAGTCTCATGCTAGTCGCTCCTCTCCCAGAAGGTTTTTATGTAGGCCAATCTTCTGATCCCATATATTCATCATACTGAGGTCACCACCTAGTACCCAGTTGGCCACTGGCTGATTGATTACCCAATCCATATTTTCCTTCCATAGAATGGCTCTTTTCGTCGGCTTATTTGTTGCATATATGTTAATCACTCCCCATTGAATCCCATCTGTATCAAATTGTACTGCCTTTCATCTATCCCAACATACTGCAAATTACTAGTTAATCCCTTCCATAGAGTTCCCATACCCCCTTTGGTGCCTCTGTATCCAAGCATAATATTTGTGGTCATTGATCTCGCGACTAAAACTTTAGCCCTCTTTTTAGACATCCCCTTCTTTGGTATTTCGATTTTGCACTAGACTGGAATTGGCATTGTCTAGCAGACAGATCCAGTCGCCACATATTTGATTATCATAGAAGATGATGAAGGGGAACTAGATCCGGACCTGTTTCTCTTACTTGACATTGAGTAGTTGTACTCAACCCTGCACACAGAAGGTTATCTATATGATCCGGGTGGAAACCAGATAATACAAGTGATAACAGACGCAGATAGAGTCCGTGAAGACCTGCCACATTTTTGACAGTTCAGAAATGTCAAGTCAATGTTAACAATCTTGTATCTTAGTAATATTGTACAGAACAGAAGCTTAATATCTAGCATGATGTTTTTTATGTTGGAAATGAGGTTGCTTATTTTGATGACCATCCTTTAGTATGCTGTATTTTTTTTTTTTTTTTTTTTTTTTTTTTTTAATTATTAATATAAAACCCTTTCTTTCCTTAAAAAAAAAAAAAAAAAAACCTTTTAAAATCTGTTCAAACAAACTTTTTCCATCCATGGACTTTTGCAAAGACCACTTCAGTACAATATGCAGCCTTAAGCCAAAACAGGTGTAAATTTGACTTAAGCCTTAAAAATGGTTAACATTTACTAAAGCATATGAAATTACCAAGATTCTGTTAACAAATAAAAATTTCCTTTCGTCAATCTCATTAATGTTTTTGTTCAATACATCATTTATACCTTCAAAGGAGTACTCTAGAACAAGTACAAGATTAAAATTAAAGTTTAGAGTTTCCCTTGTCTTTCAACACCATAGAGCTCAATAGACTTGTCAAAACTATATCTGCAATGCCACCATGTCTTGTACCTTTTCCAACTTGAATATATGGGAAAACACATATAGGAGCAAGAAATCCCGTTACCTGCAGTGAAACCAGAGGACAGTTAGCCTTTGAAGGGTAAGAGCCTAAGTCACTAACAGGTAAGCTACGGATTCCTTGGGCTTATCGCCCTTCACCTTGCATGTTAACACAAACACAATAGACATGCATATTAATCAAGCAGAGACGATATAAGTAACTCTGCCCTAAATAATGAACCTGCCCTTCATCTTGCATTTAAGATAAACACCATAGACATGTCCATAAGATAAACACAATAGACAAAGAACCACAATAGATAGGAAAATTTTATCTGCAAAGAATATCTAAGCTCCTGCCCTAAATATTTAATCTAAGTGCATCCGTAATTCGCCGCCTACATGCTAATGGAGGCATTCCAAACAACTAGATCCAACTCTGGAAGCTTCAGTCTAGGTAATTCTTAGTGTTAACCATGCCAATAGCACGTAGAAGCCACTTGTTCCAAAGGTATGAAACTGCATCATCATACATAAATGTTAACAAATAGTTTCATACTCTAATCCTAAGGCCAGCCCTGTTTTCTAATGATCTGTTTTCATTTTCCATGATCAGAAATATGTTAAGCTGCATGGATTGATCACAAATATGTTAAGCTGCATGGATTTTTGTTTTATCATGTCTACACTATAAGACTAAAGGATGTAAACCACACTAGGGGTTAAATCATCAGCCCACTGGCAGAATCTCATGCAACAGTAAAAAAATCAACACGTCTACTCAAAATATGCAAGGTGCATGGATTCAAGCATGCCAAGTAGTGTAACCTGAGATCTAAAACCTGGCCGCTCTAACATCATGAAATTAGCTTAATATTTTGTTGGCACAGCACTCATGGGGTCATATGCTCCTTTTAATAAGCAAAGGGGACGAATCCTAAACAGTTAAAGTCTGTGATGTACAGACCAACATAAAAATATCATTTAGCATTTTATATTGAAGTACAACAGCTCATAAACATCTCATAAACAGTAAAAGCTTATAGATATTAGCAAATCCGGCTATGGAGTATCACAGAAAGCTTGTAGATGTATGCATATCCGGCTATGGAGTATTACAAAAAGCCGGCTATTTATCAGTCTGGGTGAAAGCATGCTAGGGTGTACCATCTAAAGTACCTATTTAGGTAGTACAAAACTACCCAGAAAAGTACCCAGCACTGGGTACTGGGAACTTGCAAAAATGCCGCAATAAACAATAAGTTTGAAAGTTAATTCATTTATTTTAGTCATTAGTAGTATTGTTATCCTCTAGTACTATAGATTGACATGTTATTGACCCACAATTCAAAAAATTTCGATTGATTTTAATGGAAAGAAAAAACAGAAAGTACCAGTTTTAAAAGTACCCAGTGTAGGTACTTTTGAGGGTTCCAAAAGTGGTACACCGTAGCATGCTTTTACCCGTCTGTATCATTCCATTTTTAACTCTGTTTTTGCATGAATCAATATCTAAAATAGATTACAAAATCAGATAGATTATAAAAACCTGGGTTTGGTCGCTCCTGGTCATGGCAGCTTGCCTCTGATTCGTTTGTTTTCCTCCATTATCATGCCATGCATGTTTCTTAGGTGGAGAGTTCTGTCGTTGTTAATTAAGTTCCGGAATTAGTCCCACCAAGTGAGTTGATGTTGTCATAACAAGTTGGCCGGACTTGCTAGATTACGTCGTGTCATTTGGTCGGTTTATTCCCATGGGATAATAGCTTTATATATGGTTAACAGTTATCCGGTTGACTATGACAGAGAGAGGTCGACTCCCATGGCTATGGCAAGACTGCTTACTCCGGCGGCTATGGCGAGAGAGCTTGCTCCGGCGGCTACGACAAGAGAGCTTGCTCCGGCGGCTATGGCGGAAGAGCTTGCTCCGGCGGAGTTGTTGCCTCCACAACGTGGGTTTACCAAAGGCACGCATGTAATTTAGATATGGAATAGAGAACTATAAATCCTAGAAAAAAGATTATATTCATTCAAGAAAGAAGTTGGCTCATTGGTAAAGGTGTTGGCTTGGGTGCAGAAGGTCAGGGGTTCAATTCCATGATGTACCTTTTCTTAAAAGAATTGCTAACAGGACAAAACAGAATATTAGATATGTATAACAAAGTAGTAGAACATACATATACTATATAAAGATAGTTGGCAAGATGGAAAGAGTGTTGGGTTGGAAGTGGGAGGTCACGGGTTCAAAACGCGGGTGAAAAGGGAAAAAAAAACTTCTTTTTACAAAAAAAACGGACGCGTATTTTTATACGGCGGACCGTATGGGGCACTGCGATCCTTATACGGCTTCAGTTCGTCGAGAAAAACACCTCCAAAGACAGCAGCGCCCCTTTTGATTTTTTTCTACTGTTGTCTTTTTTCGACCTCGGGAGACGTGCCCCTTAGGGTATTTGGGAGGTGTCCGATCCATTGGAGCCGTTTTTGCCTTCATCCGAACTACCTACAAAAAGTTATTTGGGAGGTGTCCGATCCATTGGAGCCGTTTTTGCCTTCATCCGAACTACCTACAAAAAGTTATAGCCCTTCCAAACTTGGGTCCTCCAGTCACAACTTTTTCCCTCCAAAATCGCCCTAAACTTCCTAAAACTCACAATTTATTCCACCTAGCACAAAACTAAATCACTAAAAAGTTAAGCAGTCCAACTAGCTTAAACTCCCACTCAACTACCGAACTAACGGGTTAAAGATTTGGTCAGTGCTATGATTCCGGTCAACCAGAATCATGGCTCTGATACCACTGTGATGCTCCCTGAACATATACGACCCTCGAACGTATACATACGGGGACTTTCCCCTCCCATGGCGACCAACTCGCCACGAGCAGGGCCCTCCGTCTAACTCGGGCCATCTATGAGAAGATGCTCAAGTGAAGGACACAGAGGGGTCATTCGGCCCACGCCTTCAATGGGGCTCCTACGTCGCGGAAGCGTGAATACAAGGTTAGCACACAGCATAATCATATCATAATTTACCACCACGAGGGGTGGCACATCCATCCAAGTGACAACAACAAAGGATATGCATTTAATACTAAGGAAAACACCCCAAACCCATGGTTCTACCCGGCTCGGACTCGGTGAGGATCGATCGACGGCTAGGTCTCAAGAGATCAGCCAGGCCAGAATTTTGACATGGCGTTATCGGCATAGAACATTGGCTAGGGTTGTCCACTCCATCCGCCCCTCCACGTGCACACTTTGCGGATGAGTCGAATCATGTTATGGCGTCACTATAGCCTTTGGGACATGCAGACTCAAGGTATCACCCTCTGAGCCTACTACATGGGGTTCATGAAGCCCCGTCACGATGAGGCAGGTGGGAAGTGTCCCCTTCCGGGATCCACGGTGGTTCCATGGGTGGACTAGAAAATACGTGCCGCATCGGCGACCCCGCATCCGTGCAGCTCTAATTTACCGCCCTAAATCTACTCAAAGTATGGGGGATGCCCCATGCGCGGGTCACACCTCGTACCCGGGGGAGTGTCGGACCCATACCCGCCTGGATCGCGCCTAGCTCACCGGCCGGCTATTAGGCCTAGTCCTTTGTAGGAGTCTCGGGAGCCTTTTATGTTAGGTGCAAGACCCCACCCCGCTTCACCTTTGTGTCCCTTATTTGGTGCTAAGTCACTCCATAGCATCCACGACTTCGGTGGGCTCTTGTGCATGTGCCGCATCTAATGGGAAGTACTGGGGATCTACCTAGGAGCATCCTACTATCATGGCTCAGAGGTCTCTACCCCCCTTAATTCCCCCATTTCCAGAGTAATACTATGCAAAGAACTATCAATCCATCCTTTAAGAGCAAACCCAAAATCAGAATATAAAGAGAACTTACCTTTACAATCAAGGGTTAGTTCCTATAGGTAAAGCATAGAGAACACAGAGAAATAGAAGAAATACACACAACAAGTGCCCAACAGGGGCGCTACCCTACAGATAACACATCTAAGCTATAGACTAACCGTCGAATCGGGCTTGGGATGGCTCCATCTCGATTTGTTGAAGGGTGCCTGGCTGCTGCTCCTCCTCCTCCATCCCCAATTGCTCCCAATTCGAATTGGGGCACAAAAGCCCTAATTTGGGTGTCCAAAATGGAAACCCTACCTTGCCCAATCGATTTGGGCCAGGTGGCATGTCAATAATTAGCTAATTTGGTATTTTAGCCCTTTTTAATATTAGGATAAGCCCTAAATTCGAATTAGGGTTTTGGGTTAGGTTTCCACCTTTATAATTTAATTATTAACATAGCTAACCCTAGCTTATGAATAATTAATGTGCCATTAATTATCCATAGTGACGTGTCATGTATTTATACTTAAATATGCGTATAAATATGTGGGCCGGCTATGGGGCCTAGTCCACTGTAGGAGTCTCAGGAGCCTTTTATGTTCGTGCAAGACCCCACCCCCGCTTCACCACTGCGTCCCTTATTTGGTGCTAAGTCACTCCATAGCATCCACGACTCGGTGGGCTCTTGTGCACAGGCCGCATCTAATGGGAAGTACAGGGATCTACCTAGGAGCATCCTACTAGCATGGCTCAGAGGTCTCTACCCCCCTTAATTCCCCCATTTCCAGAGTAATACTATGCAAAGAACTATCAATCCATCCTTTAAGAGCAAACCCGTAATCGAGGAATATAAAGAGAACTTACCTTTACAATCAAGGGTTAGTTCCTATAGGTAAAAGCATAGAGAACACAGAGAAATAGAAGAAATACACACAACAACAAGTGCCCAGGGCGCTACCCTACTGACACAGCCTAAGCTATAGACTAACCGTCGACCCGGGCTTGGGATGGCTCCATCTCGATTTCTTTGAAGGGTGCACAGGCACGCTCCTCCTCCTCCATCCCCAATTGCTCCCAATTCGAATTGGGGCACAAAAGCCCTAATTTGGGTGTCCAAAATGGAAACCCTACCTTGCCCAATCGATTTGGGCCAGGTGGCATGTCAACAATTAGCTAATTTGGTATTTTAGCCCTTTTTAATATTAGGATAAGCCCTAAATTCGAATTAGGGTTTTGGGTTAGGTTTCCACCTTTATATATAATTTAATTATTAACATAGCTAACCCTAGCTTATGAATAATTAATGTGCCATTAATTATCCATAGTGACGTGTCATGTATTTATACTTAAATATGCGTATAAATATGTCGAACGTCACAGTTTTCCTTTATCTAAGCTAATCTCTAAACAGAAGGTTAGCGACATCTGCAAGCCCCTTCTTGCATCCCGACATCTGCAAAGCTCCCGACAACAGGGCAGCTGAGGGCATACAGAGTTAGGTAGGTTTCATTTTTATTTGATCTTTTTTTTCTGGTTTTCAATCAAGAACTTTTATATTTATCATTTCTTTTTCATGTATTGGATTAGAAGTTATGGTAGCTGCAAATCCAAATTCGTTTTTACCTTGCCTTCATTCTTGAATGCTCATCTCAGCACATTGCTTATCTTTATGCAAGGCATTTTAAACAACACTCTGAAGACGTTGCTCATGCATAATGCCTGGGCTACATTGGTGCTTTGTAACAAACTCTTTTTTCCAGTGGCTTACATAGGTTATATTATTTTCCCATTGTTTTCATATCTTCTACTAAAATTTGAAGCATACTTTCACCTAAAGTTTTACTAGCAGAAGGATTGCCTAACGATTGCGGCTGCAGGTCCTGTTCGGAGATGCATTCTATAAGGAATACAAACGAGCCATTGTAAGAATTGATTATTATCTTTCTTTCATGAAAATTTCTTGCATGCCATCAATGGATTTTTGTTGATATAAACAACTTTGATTATGCCGCTTCTTAGTAGGTCCTGCTTCTTTGTGACAAGATCTTATCATTCAACGGGGTCTTAAGTCAAGAGTCGGGCAGGCTAGATGCTCCTACGGTTTATTACTTTTGTGTGTTGAATGCATGCCTTTTCTCCGGATTGCATTGCTAACCAAAAGTATCTTATCTTCTATTTCAATACAGTTTCTTGCGATCTAGACTTTATTATGAGATTTGGGGTTATAAACTCAAGAGCAAAAGATGTGGCAAACTGATAAGGAAACGGTAAGAGTTCGTTCAATTATTTCATATTGCATTTGGGGATTGCTTCAAATTTTGTGTGGTTGTACAAAAACATCAAATAAAGATCTCTATGTTTGGTCGTTGCACTGTGTAATAGTACTCTATTGGCTGACAGAACCAACAATACACTCAGTGTAATCGCCAGCGGTATTGGGATGACCAAAGTTGGTAAGATTTTTGTTCTATTATCTGTTCGCATAGTATGATGCATCTCTTTTGTCAGTATGTTAAAGTGGGTTCGCCTTTGTGTTAGATTTGGTGAACAATCTTGGTACACTTGCTCGTTCTGGAACGAAGGAATTCATGGAAGCGTTGGCTGTTGGAGCCGATGTTAGCATGATTGGTCAGTTTAGAGTGGGTTTTTACTCTGCATATCTTGCTGCTGAAAAGGTGGTTGTTACTACCAAACATAACGATGATGAGCATTATATTTGGGAGTCCCAAGCTGGTGGATCATTCACTGTAACTCGTGACACTTCTGGAGACAAAGATCTCCTTTTATTTGAAGGAAGATCAGGCAAGAAGTTACCTTTGGTTGTGCTATTTAAGTTCTGTGCATTTCTGGACTGGTTAGATGCACGGACATTAACTTGGCTGTGGTATGATGTGATTTCTGGTACTATGTTTCATTGCATTTCTTTAAAGTGTTTAGATAGTTCTGTAGGAGAATATGCATTTGTCTAGATTGCAAATGAACTTGGTTTTGGTATGGTGTGCATTACTGGTGCTATGTTTCATTGCATAAGATGAGGACACTGCATTTTGCCTTTTACGTTCTATTGTGCATTTCAGTATTTACATTCCATTTGTCTAAGTTGATTCTGTTTATTTCTTCTCCTTTTCTTAAAAATAAATAATACTGTGTGCATCTTGAGTATTTGGAAGAAAGGAGGCTGAAAGATCTGATCCAGAAGCACTTAGAATTTATTGGTTACCCCATATCACTGTGGACTGAGAAGACTGTTGAGAAAGAAATTTCAGATGATGAAAAGGAGGAAAAGAAAGAAGAGGAGGAAGAAGGAAAAAATCAAGGAGGTAGATGAAGAAAAGGAAAAGGAAGCTAAGAAGAAAAAAAAGGTTAAGGAGGTTACTCAATGGCAACAGGTTAACAAGCAGAAGCCAATTTGGATGCGTAAGCCTGAAGAAATCACCAAAGAGGAATATGCTGCCTTTTACAACAGCCTTATAAACAATTGGGAAGATCATCTTGCTGTGAAGCACTTCTCTGTTGAAGGACAGTTAGAGTTTAAGGCTGTGCTCTTTGTTCCAAAAAGAGCTCCATTTGATCTGTTTGATACCAGAAAGAAACTTAATAATATAAAACTCTATGTCAGGAGGGTATTCATCATGGATAATTGTGAGGAGCTCATTCCAAAGTACTTGGGATTTATTAAGGGCATTGTGGATTCAGAAGATCTGCCATTGAACATTTCAAGAGAGATGTTGCACCAGAATAAGGTTCTGAAGGTGATCCGTAAGAACCTTGTGAAGAAATGTCTTGAGTTCAGTGAAATTGCAGAGAATAAGGAAGATTATAATAAATTCTACGAGGCATTTCCAAAGAACATCAAGCTTGGAATCTACGTGGACAGCCAGAACAGAGTTAAGCTTGCTGATTTGCTGAGATATCACTCTACAAAGAGTGGGGATGAGATGACCAGCTTGAAGGACTATGTGACCAGAAGCTCAAATTGATCAGTACTACTTCCTTTGTAGGAGATACATTATATCCAGCATAGACTTCTTGATTTGGGAGTCTATTTGGTAATAGAGTGTTCTTATTTACCATGTGTCTACAACAATAGCCAATTTGTCATTTGTCTACAAGAACACGGAGGCTCTATGTACCATCTAGCCCTTAACTTATTTATATGCTAAGAGGTTTTGGTTGGCTTCAAGTACTAATGTTTCTCTTCTTCTTACTTTTCCTTATAGTTCTATAGGGATGCCGATGATATGGCAGCTCCAGTTCCTGTGCTTCAAACTTGCAAGTAGTTCTGGCATCACGATCACATGTCTAGAATATTGTTTGACAACCTATAATAATAAAGGGAAACCATTTGTACTTCTTTAGGCACCATATTTCCCCATCTTCTACAAAACAGGGAAACTCCTCTCCCTTCCATGTCCAACAAAATCATGAGTCATAGCAATTATGAAAGGTTAACCCCTTCTCTTTCTTGGACACACTACATCCACATTCGTTCACAATGATATGTGGCAAAACATGACATGTCATGTGTCTCAACTCTAGGTAAATACAATGAATAGCATAATTATTTTTGGTTTAATATTTAAGTTCTCATGGTTTTCGAAGAAGATTAACATGATTAATATTTGAAATGGCAATCGCAGATGCTTTTGGCATAGATATCTAGCATTTGTTGTCAATTATTTATACAGATGTTACATTTTAGATTGTGGCACATGCCATGGATTAAGTATTATCATTCATTGCTTTGTAATATGGCGAATATTCTTTTATTGTCAATATGGCTAAAAGAAACAATATTATCATAGTCGTCTCCACTTAGGTACTGAAATGGTCATATCAACAATGTTATATTAACTCTATAAGAACATTAAAATGAATATAAGCACGCATGGTAAAAGAAAGAGACGTATTTAGCAATATTTGCCATATTGCACTCAACATGTCCCTTTTCACAAATATGAGTATCCTATTAATGTCAAACATTTATGTTTCCTTTGTTATCAGAAAATTGAATTACATCTGGAGGTTCTACCCATATAATTTCTATGAGTGATGGTAAGCTAAAAAATCCATCAGCATATCACACCCACGAAGGAAAGACCAATACTAAATCATAAACTTTACTCTAGAGTGGAAATCACTTGGGACAAAGTGCGCGAGTTCCAGTGGTTTTGCAGGACTAACGATGTGGACATACAGATTCAACACCATGATGAATGCAAGCTGATCACTGCGAACATTCTAAAACTTCATAAATTGTGTTCAAAATTCTAAGGATTTTACATGGACAATTTCAAACTTCAATTTATAATGAATAACTATATATGCCCAACCAGACATTCTCAATCATAATCATTCTAATTTTGGAATTTAATCCGTCAATAAGCCCAAAGAACTGGCACTTTTTCTAGTAATTTATATAACCTTAAGAAGATATATCCATGCATTATCTCATTAAAAAAAAAACGGACCAAATCGCAAGCATGCCTATAATCCTTGCTAATTTCCATCTCCACATTGTCTATTCTTAATGGAGGTCTAAGGCATTGTTTGTCGAAATACATGAACTAAAAATAATTGCAAATTTCCATATTGATGATGGAGAGAGAAAACATTGATGAGAAAAATAACATAAAAATAGAACAAATCAAGCGGCAAGCAAGTATAAATTAAACCAAGCCGGCCAAACATTATGTTTTTGGTATCACCGATAATCGATAATAACCACACCAAAAACAATGCCGGACTTTTGCAGAGGATAAAACCAAATATAGAAGGCATACTCCCATCTCGTAAAAAGCAAACCAAAAGCGGCTAGACTCTAGAAAGGAAAAGACAAATAGCAAATCGATTGATAGACCTAGCTTTCAGAAAATCACTGCCAAATTTTGACCTATCAATTGGCAAACTTGAACTTCCTGAAGACCTCTGTTTTGACATCCCCAAAGCCAAAGCTAGCATAATCGAACATGAAAAAAAAATATTACATGCAAAACACAACTCCGACTCGACTTCACTACAAACTCACTACAAATAGAAAGAAAGTGGTGCAAACTCACTACGAATAGAAAGAAAGTGATGAACACTGCTTTCAGTTTCCCTTAGCTCTAGCTTTAATCTCAACCCAAAAATTATAACTCTCCCGACATCTCCACCTTTGAACTGACATCTCCACCTTTGAACTGGAATATGAGAGGCATATCCCATAGCCACACCACCATCTCTAGGGTTTGTCCTTTGGGCAACCCAAAAAACATAATATAGTTTGATCCCATGACGGTGCAATGCATTAGAAGAAATGAAAATGGACAAAAGCATATTGATTAGAAGGAATGAGAAGCAGCTCGAATAACCAAATAACCTACCAGCCTCTGTTACAACATACGATTCAAGGGCAACCCATCGTTGCCACCATCTTGTTTCCTAAAGTTTTTGGCATTTAGAATGAGACATAAACTATATTGTACAGGAGAAATAAGTATAGGAGAAACAAGTGCACAATTATTATTTCACACAATGTTGCCAATGACTAAAATGAACGTCTACTTCCAAAGAGCCAACAAGTTCTCCCTTCCTTGATAGTACTTTCAAGCAACCCGATGATTCCCGCAAAGAGCGGGGATCCGAAAGTGTACATTCCACACAAGAAGCGAAATGAAAGAACAAATTACCTCATTTTTTCCCCGATCAAATCTACTAAAGAGGGTTCAGCGGTTGCAAGCCAAATATCCATTGGATACAAATGTGGCACTCTATCATCCTTACGTTCTTGTGGAGCATGATGCCATACCTCAAATTTCATTTGAGATACCTTGATTCGTTCAAAAACGCATCAATTGAAATTACCATCGCGACCGCCTCCAGGAGGTAAGAAGGATTTCCCTGAATGATACAACACAATTTTTAAATTATTTATAATAACTAGCTAGCAAAAGATCATTTATGCGGTTTTGTCCCTAGTTAGAGAATGGATAGCCAAGAAGCGTAAATTGTTTCGCTCCCCATGTCCATTAAAATCATTAAAAGAAAAAGCGTTTCTTAATGTTTAAGGATTTGCAAAAATGTAAATTTTGTAAACTATGAATCGAGAGATAGCATACCATGGAAGGAGTGGCCATTGGAGGATAAGTAAGTTGGAGGATATGAATTAACCTGACCACTATCACTTTCGGTTGGTTGTATTGTAAGGGAAGTACGATATCCCCGCAAAGTTGCCCGAATCATTAAACTATCTGCATTGTCGTTCACTTCTCATATGTAAAACTATACAAGAGTGAATGCTTTCGTTCTAATTATAATTGTAGGAGTAATCAAAAGGCAGGTTGAATACTCAAAATAAGCGCCCTTAATGGCAACTCAAAGTGGACTGGCATGTTTAGGAATAGATTAACCTACCAAAAGTTCACAAAAATGAGCATTTCCAAGCATACTTTAGAGAACAAACACTTTTTGTAAAGACTAGATTCAATCACATTGGGAGAGGGTAAAACCTTCGGTTACGCTCGAGAATTTTCACCTCGGTGTTGCTTTTAAAGGTGCCCATGCATCCTCAAAGATGTATGTTTTCATCCTCAAATATGGTTCCCTTTAAAAGTTGCGTAGAAGATTCCATGCGGCTATAAGAAATTTCTACAAGCAACTTCAAGAAAAAGAAGTTGATAAGATGGAATCTTGTTCTAGCATAATCGGAAGGCGGGAGCTTTTGACCGCAAAAGCTACAATCCACATTAGTGGAAATTTATTGTAAGGAATGTATAGGCAAGTTAACTTACAAACCTTCGATTTCTAGAGTCCCAAGCTGTGTGTCTCATCAAGTAAACTTAGCAAACTAGCTTGAGATAAAGATGCAAAACCAAAATATGCATTAGAGGCGCAATCTCCCCCGCCATATTGAAAGTCCGTTTCTTCAAGCAAACATTCTATCAAAGAGCAAAGACACATTGTTTGTAGATATTACATTGTGCCTACGTTCCATAATCTCTAATGCGACTGTAATTCACCAAAGTCACGCAAAGTCGGGTCGGATAATCTGAATTTATGAGAATCACCAAAGAATTACAGTATTAAAATCTACAACAAAATATTTTTTCAAGACGAGAATACAACGCAGAGCATACCTTCTCGGTCTTTAATCAATTTGTGGGAAGAAATGTACCTTTGAAAAATAAAATGAGGTTGAGTGCAACAAAAATTTCAAAATCAATACGCTATAAAAATGTTGTAGTTTTGTCACCCACATTGCCAAAGTATCGTCGGAATTTTACAATGGCGGCCGTCATCCTGGTGTACTCCGTCGTTGCCAGAATCTGTGGTAAACCCTAAATCCGGGTTGTAAAGGGCATCAATCATCTTTCTGTAATGCCATAGCCAGAATATTAAATGCCCTTTTTCAGCAAAATAGCTCCAGGAATTGAGATAGAGACCCGTTTGTGATCCAGAAAGGAAGAGAGAAAACAGAGCACTTCTTACTGCCATAGCCACACCTCGCAAACTATTCGACATAATAGAGTGCTCTTTACATTTACAGACCATAGCCACAAATCTTGCAAACTTGGGTCCTGTCTTCCCAGTTAGCCGGTTCAAAATTCTAAGGATTTTACATGGACAATTTCAAACTTCAATTTATAATGAATAACTATATATGCCCAACCAGACATTCTCAATCATAATCATTCTAATTTTGGAATTTAATCCCGTCAATAAGCCCAGCAACGCTGGGCACTTTTTCTAGTAATTTATATAACCTTAAGAAGATATATCCATGCATTATCTCCAGAAAAAAAAGAAACGGACCAAATACTGCAAGCATGCCTATAATCCTTACTAATTTCCATCTCCACATTTTCTATTCTTAATGGAGGTCTAAGGCATTGTTTGTCGAAATCCATGAACGAAAATAATTGCAAATTTCCATATTGATGATGGAGAGAGAAAACATTGATGAGAAAAATAACATAAAAATAGAACAAATCAAGCCGCAAGTATAAATTAAACCAAAGTCGGCAAACATTATGTTTTTGGTATCATCGATACGACACCGACACCAAAAACAATGCCAGACTTGCAGAGGATAAAACCAAATATAGAAGGCATACTCCCATCTCGTAAAAAGCAAACCAAAAGCAGCGCTAGACTCTAGAAAGGGAAAAGACAAATAGCAAATCGATTGATAGACCTAGCTTTCAGAAAATCACTGCCAAAATTTGACCTATCAATTGGCAAACTTGAACTTCCTGAAGACCTCTGTTTTGACATCCCCAAAGCCGAAGCTAGCATAATCGAACATGAAAAAAAAATATTACATGCAAAACACAACTCCGACTCGACTTCACTACAAACTCACTACAAATAGAAAGAAAGTGGTGCAAACTCACTACGAATAGAAAGAAAGTGATGAACACTGCTTTCAGTTTCCCTTAGCTCTAGCTTTAATCTCAACCCAAAAATTATAACTCTCCCGACATCTCCACCTTTGAACTGACATCTCCACTTTTGAACTGGAATATGAGGGGCATATCCCATAGCCACACCACCATCTCTAGGGTTTGTCCTTTGGGCAACCCAAAAAACATAATATAGTTTGATCTCGGTGCAATGCATTAGAAGAAATGAAAATGGACAAAAGCATATTGATTAGAAGGAATGAGAAGCAGCTCGAATAACCAAATAACCTACCAGCCTCTGTTACAACATACGATTCAAGGGCAACCCATCGTTGCCACCATCTTGTTTCCTAAAGTTTTTGGCATCTAGAATGAGACATAAACTATATTGTACAGGAGAAATAAGTATAGGAGAAACAAGTGCACAATTATTATTTCACACAATGTTGCCAATGACTAAAATGAACGTCTACTTCCAAAGAGCCAACAAGTTCTCCCTTCCTTGATAGTACTTTCAAGCAACCGGTGATTCTGCAAAGAGAAGGATCCGAGTGTACATTCCACACAAGAAGCGAAATGAAAGAACAAATTACCTCATTTTTTTCCCGATCAAATCTCACGCCAAAGAGGCGGTCAGCGGTCAAAGCCAAATATCCATTGGATACAAATGTGGCACTCTATCATCCTTACGTTCTTGTGGAGCATGATGCCATACCTCAAATTTCATTTGAGATACCTTGATTCGTTCAAAACTTACGCATCAATTGAAATTACCATCGCGACTTTGCTCCGAGGAGGTAAGAAGGATTTCCTGAATGATACAACACAATTTTTAAATTATTTATAATAACTAGCTAGCAAAAGATCATTTATGCAGTTTTGTCCCTAGTTAGAGAATGGATAGCCCGTAAGCAGAAATTGTTTCGCTCCCCCATGTCCATTAAAATCAGTAAAGAAAAACTGTTCTTAATGTTTAAGGATTTGCAAAAATGTAAATTTTGTAAACTATGAATCGAGATAGCATACCATGGAAGGAGTGGCCATTGGAGGATAAGTAAGTTGGAGGATATGAATTCAACCGACCACTATCACTTTCGGTTGGCTGTATTGTAAGGGAAGTAACGATATCCCGCAAAGTTGCCGATCATTAAACTATTGCATTGTCGTTCACTTCTCATATGTAAAACTATACAAGAGTGAATCGCCTTCGTTCTAATTATAATTGTAGGAGTAATCAAAAGGCAGGTTGAATACTCAAAATAACGCCCTTAATGGCAATTCAAAGTGGGTTGGCATGTTTAGGAATAGATTAACCTACCAAAAGTTCACAAAATGAGCATTTCCAAGCATACTTTAGAGAACAAACACTTTTTATAAAATTTGGATTCAATCACATTGGGAGAGGGTAAAAAACCTTGGTTACGCTGCGAGAATTTTCACCTCCAGTGTTGCTTTTAAAGGTGCCCATGCATCCTCAGCATGTATGTTTTCATCCTCAAATATGGTTCCCTTTAAAAGTTGCGTAGAAGATTCCATGCAGCTATAAGAAATTTCTACAAGCAACTTCGAAGAAAAAGAAGTTGATAAGATGGAATCTTGTTCTAGCATAATCGAAGAGGCAGGGAGCTTTTTGACCTGCAAAAAGCTACAATCCACATTAGTGGAAATTTATTGTAAGGAATGTATAGGCAAGTTAACTTACAAACCTTCTGATTTCTAGAGTCCCAAGCCTGTGTGTCTCATCAAGTAAACTTAGCAAACTAGCTTGAGATAAAGATGCAAAACCAAAATATGCATTAGAGACTGCAATCTCCTGCCATATTGAAAGTCTGTTCTTCTGCAGCATTCTATCAAGAGACAGCACACATTGTTTGTAGATATTACATTGTGCCTCTGTTCCAAAATCTCTAATGCAGCCTGTAATTCACCAAAGTCACAAAGTCTGTCCAGATAATCTGAATTTATGAGAATCACCAAAGAATTACGTATTAAAATCTACAACAAAATATTTTTGATGCCGAGAATACAACGCAGAGCATACCTTACTGGTTTTTAATCAATTTGTGGGCGAAGAAATGTACACTGAAAAATAAAATGAGGTTGAGTGCAACAAAAATTTCAAAATCAATACGCTATAAAAATGTTGTAGTTTTGTCACCCACATTGCCAAAGTATCGCCGAATTTTACAATGGCGGCCGTCATCCCGGTGTGTACTCGTCGTTGCGAGACCGTGGTAAACCCTAAATCCGGGTTGTAAAGGGCATCAATCATCTTTTCAGTAATGCCATAGCGAATATTAAATGCCCTTTTTCAAAGCAAAATAGCTCCGGGAATTGAGATAGAGACCGTTTGTGAATTTTGCATCTATTAAATCGAGAAAGGAAGAGAGAAACAGCACTTCTTCTTTGCCATAGCCACCCGCGCAAACTATTCGACATAATAGAGTGCTCTTTACAGCCATAGCCACAAATCTTGCGGCTTGATGGCCGTCTTCAGTTTATTAGCGGTTCAAGCATCCCGACCCACAACGCGGGTGACCGAGAGCATTTCTGAGGGGAAGAATAGGTTTTTAGCAGTCACCAGCATATCCTAGGGATATTCTAGCATATACCTAGGATATGCCAAAAACCCACATAAACAAGGGTTTGCCCCCCTAGGGGCAACCCAAAAACACCAATTTTTATGTATTGGCAATATTTTCAATAAAATCACCAATATTCTAACTATTGCATTGACTAATAAACTGACTAATACAATGACTAATATAATGATTAACTGACGTATTTAGCAATATTTGCCATATTGCACTCAACATGTCCCTTTTCACAAATATGAGTATCCTATTAATGTCAAACATTTATGTTTCCTTTGTTATCAGAAAATTGAATTACATCTGGAGGTTCTACCCATATAATTTCTATGAGTGATGGTAAGCTAAAAAATCCATCAGCATATCACACCCACGAAGGAAAGACCAATACTAAATCATAAACTTTACTCTAGAGTGGAAATCACTTGGGACAAAGTGCGCGAGTTCCAGTGGTTTTGCAGGACTAACGATGTGGACATACAGATTCAACACCATGATGAATGCAAGCTGATCACTGCGAACATTCTAAAACTTCATAAATTGTGTTCAAAATTCTAAGGATTTTACATGGACAATTTCAAACTTCAATTTATAATGAATAACTATATATGCCCAACCAGACATTCTCAATCATAATCATTCTAATTTTGGAATTTAATCCCGTCAATAAGCCCAGCAACGCTGGGCACTTTTTCTAGTAATTTATATAACCTTAAGAAGATATATCCATGCATTATCTCCAGAAAAAAAAGAAACGGACCAAATACTGCAAGCATGCCTATAATCCTTGCTAATTTCCATCTCCACATTGTCTATTCTTAATGGAGGTCTAAGGCATTGTTTGTCGAAATCCATGAACGAAAATAATTGCAAATTTCCATATTGATGATGGAGAGAGAAAACATTGATGAGAAAAATAACATAAAAATAGAACAAATCAAGCCGGCAAGTATAAATTAAACCAAGCCGGCAAACATTATGTTTTTGGTATCACTGATACTGACACCGACACCAAAAACAATGCCAGACTTGCAGAGGATAAAACCAAATATAGAAGGCATACTCCCATCTCGTAAAAAGCAAACCAAAAGCAGCGCTAGACTCTAGAAAGGGAAAAGACAAATAGCAAATCGATTGATAGACCTAGCTTTCAGAAAATCACTGCCAAATTTTGACCTATCAATTGGCAAACTTGAACTTCCTGAAGACCTCTGTTTTGACATCCCCAAAGCCGAAGCTAGCATAATCGAACATGAAAAAAAAATATTACATGCAAAACACAACTCCGACTCGACTTCACTACAAACTCACTACAAATAGAAAGAAAGTGGTGCAAACTCACTACGAATAGAAAGAAAGTGATGAACACTGCTTTCAGTTTCTCTTAGCTCTAGCTTTAATCTCAACCCAAAAATTATAACTCTCCCGACATCTCCACCTTTGAACTGACATCTCCACCTTTGAACTGGAATATGAGGGGCATATCCCATAGCCACACCACCATCTCTAGGGTTTGTCCTTTGGGCAACCCAAAAAACATAATATAGTTTGATCCCATGATGGTGCAATGCATTAGAAGAAATGAAAATGGACAAAAGCATATTGATTAGAAGGAATGAGAAGCAGCTCGAATAACCAAATAACCTACCAGCCTCTGTTACAACATACGATTCAAGGGCAACCCATCGTTGCCACCATCTTGTCTTGTTTCCTAAAGTTTTTGGCATTTAGAATGAGACATAAACTATATTGTACAGGAGAAATAAGTATAGGAGAAACAAGTGCACAATTATTATTTCACACAATGTTGCCAATGACTAAAATGAACGTCTACTTCCAAAGAGCCAACAAGTTCTCCCTTCCTTGATAGTACTTTCAAGCAACCAGTGATTCCTGCAAAGAACATGATCTGAGTGTACATTCCACACAAGAACGAAATGAAAGAACAAATTACCTCATTTTTTCCTGATCAAATCCCACTTAAGAGAGGTCAGGGTTGCAAGCCAAATATCCATTGGATACAAATGTGGCACTCTATCATCCTTACGTTCTTGTGGAGCATGATGCCATACCTCAAATTTCATTTGAGATACCTTGATTCGTTCAAAACTTACGCATCAATTGAAATTACCATCGACCGCCTCCAGGAGGTAAGAAGGATTTCTCGAATGATACAACACAATTTTTAAATTATTTATAATAACTAGCTAGCAAAAGATCATTTATGCAGTTTTGTCCCTAGTTAGAGAATGGATAGCCCGATGCGTAAATTGTTTCGGCTCCCCATGTCCATTAAAATCAAGTAAAAAGAAAACTGTTCTTAATGTTTAAGGATTTGCAAAAATGTAAATTTTGTAAACTATGAATCAGAGATAGCATACCATGGAAGGAGTGGCCATTGGAGGATAAGTAAGTTGGAGGATATGAATTCAACTGACCACTATCACTCGGTTGGCTGTATTGTAAGGGAAGTACGATATCCTGCAAAGTTGCCCGTCATTAAACTACTGCATTGTCATTCACTTCTCATATGTAAAACTATACAAGAGTGAATCTGCCTTCGTTCTAATTATAATTGTAGGAGTAATCAAAAGGCAGGTTGAATACTCAAAATAACTGCCCTTAATGGCAACTCAAAGTGGACTGGCATGTTTAGGAATAGATTAACCTACCAAAAGTTCACAAAAATGAGCATTTCCAAGCATACTTTAGAGAACAAACACTTTTTGTAAAGACTGGATTCAATCACATTGGGAGAGGGTAAAAACCTTCAGTTCTGCTCTGAGAATTTTCACCTCCAGTGTTGCTTTTAAAGGTGCCCATGCATCCTCATCATGTATGTTTTCATCCTCAAATATGGTTCCCTTTAAAAGTTGCGTAGAAGATTCCATGCAGCTATAAGAAATTTCTACAAGCAACTTCGAAGAAAAAGAAGTTGATAAGATGGAATCTTGTTCTAGCATAATCGGAAGACAGGAGCTTTTTGACCTGCAAAAAGCTACAATCCACATTAGTGGAAATTTATTGTAAGGAATGTATAGGCAAGTTAACTTACAAACCTTCTGATTTCTAGAGTCCCAAGCCTGTGTGTCTCATCAAGTAAACTTAGCAAACTAGCTTGAGATAAAGATGCAAAACCAAAATATGCATTAGAGACTGCAATCTCCTGCCATATTGAAAGTCTGTTCTTCTGCAGCATTCTATCAAGAGACAGCACACATTGTTTGTAGATATTACATTGTGCCTCTGTTCCAAAATCTCTAATGCAGCCTGTAATTCACCAAAGTCACAAAGTCTGTCCAGATAATCTGAATTTATGAGAATCACCAAAGAATTCTGTATTAAAATCTACAACAAAATATTTTTTGACGGCACAGAATACAACGCAGAGCATACCTTACTGGTCTTTAATCAATTTGTGGGCGAAGAAATGTACACTGAAAAATAAAATGAGGTTGAGTGCAACAAAAATTTCAAAATCAATACGCTATAAAAATGTTGTAGTTTTGTCACCCACATTGCCAAAGTATCGTCGGAATTTTACAATGGCGGCCGTCATCCTGGTGTACTCCGTCGTTGCCAGAATCTGTGGTAAACCCTAAATCCGGGTTGTAAAGGGCATCAATCATCTTTCTGTAATGCCATAGCCAGAATATTAAATGCCCTTTTTCAGCAAAATAGCTCCAGGAATTGAGATAGAGACCCGTTTGTGAGGCTGCATCTATTAAGTCCAGAAAGGAAGAGAGAAAACAGAGCACTTCTTACTGCCATAGCCACACCTCGCAAACTATTCGACATAATAGAGTGCTCTTTACAGCCATAGCCACAAATCTTGCAGCTTCGGTCTGTCTTCCCAGTTAGCCGGTTCAAAATTCTAAGGATTTTACATGGACAATTTCAAACTTCAATTTATAATGAATAACTATATATGCCCAACCAGACATTCTCAATCATAATCATTCTAATTTTGGAATTTAATCCCGTCAATAAGCCCAGCAACGCTGGGCACTTTTTCTAGTAATTTATATAACCTTAAGAAGATATATCCATGCATTGTCTCCAGAAAAAAAAGAAACGGACCAAATACTGCAAGCATGCCTATAATCCTTACTAATTTCCATCTCCACATTTTCTATTCTTAATGGAGGTCTAAGGCATTGTTTGTCGAAATCCATGAACGAAAATAATTGCAAATTTCCATATTGATGATGGAGAGAGAAAACATTGATGAGAAAAATAACATAAAAATAGAACAAATCAAGCCGGCAAGTATAAATTAAACCAAGTCGGCAAACATTATGTTTTTGGTATCACTGATACCGATGACCGACACCACACCAAAAACAATGCGGACTTGCTTGAGAGGATAAAACCAAATATAGAAGGCATACTCCCATCTCGTAAAAAGCAAACCAAAAGCAGCGCTAGACTCTAGAAAGGGAAAAGACAAATAGCAAATCGATTGATAGACCTAGCTTTCACAAAATCACTGCCAAATTTTGACCTATCAATTGGCAAACTTGAACTTCCTGAAGACCTCTGTTTTGACATCCCCAAAGCCGAAGCTAGCATAATCGAACATGAAAAAAAAATATTACATGCAAAACACAACTCCGACTCGACTTCACTACAAACTCACTACAAATAGAAAGAAAGTGGTGCAAACTCACTACGAATAGAAAGAAAGTGATGAACACTGCTTTCAGTTTCCCTTAGCTCTAGCTTTAATCTCAACCCAAAAATTATAACTCTCCCGACATCTCCACCTTTGAACTGACATCTCCACCTTTGAACTGGAATATGAGGGGCATATCCCATAGCCACACCACCATCTCTAGGGTTTGTCCTTTGGGCAACCCAAAAAACATAATATAGTTTGATCCCGGTGCAATGCATTAGAAGAAATGAAAATGGACAAAAGCATATTGATTAGAAGGAATGAGAAGCATTTCGAATAACCAAATAACCTACCAAACCTCTGTTACAACATACGATTCAAGGGCAACCCATCGTTGCCACCATCTTGTCTTGTTTCCTAAAGTTTTTGGCATTTAGAATGAGACATAAACTATATTGTACAGGAGAAATAAGTATAGGAGAAACAAGTGCACAATTATTATTTCACACAATGTTGCCAATGACTAAAATGAACGTCTACTTCCAAAGAGCCAACAAGTTCTCCCTTCCTTGATAGTACTTTCAAGCAACCAGTGATTCCTGCAAAGAACATGATCTGAGTGTACATTCCACACAAGAACGAAATGAAAGAACAAATTACCTCATTTTTTTCCTCGATCAAATCTCCACGCAAGAGGCAGTCGCGGTTGCAAGCCAAATATCCATTGGATACAAATGTGGCACTCTATCATCCTTACGTTCTTGTGGAGCATGATGCCATACCTCAAATTTCATTTGAGATCAGTTCGTTCAAAACTTCTGCATCAATTGAAATTACCATCGACCGCCCTCGAGGTAAGAAGGATTTCCACTGAATGATACAACACAATTTTTAAATTATTTATAATAGCTAGCTAGCAAAAGATCATTTATGCAGTTTTGTCCCTAGTTAGAGAATGGATAGCCAAGAAGCGTAAATTGTTTCGCTCCCCATGTCCATTAAAATCAAGAAAGAAAAACTTCTTAATGTTTAAGGATTTGCAAAATGTAAATTTTGTAAACTATGAATCAGAGATAGCATACCATGGAAGGAGTGGCCATTGGAGGATAAGTAAGTTGGAGGATATGAATTCAACCGACCACTATCACTTTCGGTTATTGTATTGTAAGGGAAGTACGATATCCTCCAAAGTTGCCCGTCATTAAACTATGCAGATCGTTCACTTCTCATATGTAAAACTATACAAGAGTGAATCGCCTTCGCGTTCTAATTATAATTGTAGGAGTAATCAAAAGGCAGGTTGAATACTCAAAATAAGCGCCCTTAATGGCAACTCAAAGTGGACTGGCATGTTTAGGAATAGATTAACCTACCAAAAGTTCACAAAAATGAGCATTTCCAAGCATACTTTAGAGAACAAACACTTTTTGTAAAGACTGGATTCAATCACATTGGGAGAGGGTAAAAACCTTCAGTTCTGCTCTGAGAATTTTCACCTCCAGTGTTGCTTTTAAAGGTGCCCATGCATCCTCATCATGTATGTTTTCATCCTCAAATATGGTTCCCTTTAAAAGTTGCGTAGAAGATTCCATGCAGCTATAAGAAATTTCTACAAGCAACTTCGAAGAAAAAGAAGTTGATAAGATGGAATCTTGTTCTAGCATAATCGGAAGACAGGAGCTTTTTGACCTGCAAAAAGCTACAATCCACATTAGTGGAAATTTATTGTAAGGAATGTATAGGCAAGTTAACTTACAAACCTTCTGATTTCTAGAGTCCCAAGCCTCTGTGTCTCATCAAGTAAACTTAGCAAACTAGCTTGAGATAAAGATGCAAAACCAAAATATGCATTAGAGACTGCAATCTCCTGCCATATTGAAAGTCCGTTTTTCCGCAAAGATTCTATCAAGAGACAGCACACATTGTTTGTAGATATTACATTGTGCCTCTGTTCCAAAATCTCTAATGCAGCCTGTAATTCACCAAAGTCACAAAGTCTGTCCAGATAATCTGAATTTATGAGAATCACCAAAGAATTCTGTATTAAAATCTACAACAAAATATTTTTTGACGGCACAGAATACAACGCAGAGCATACCTACTCGGTCTTTAATCAATTTGTGGGCTTAAGAAATGTACACCGAAAAAATAAAATGAGGTTGAGTGCAACAAAAATTTCAAAATCAATACGCTTATAAAAATGTTGTAGTTTTGTCACCCACATTGCCAAAGTATCGCCGGAATTTTACAATGGCCGTCCATCCCGGTGTACTTGGCCGTTGCGAATCGTGGTAAACCCTAAATCCGGGTTGTAAAGGGCATCAATCATCTTTCTCAGAATGCCATAGCCGCGAATATTAAATGCCCTTTTTCAAAGCAAAATAGCTCGGGAATTGAGATAGAGACCCGTTTGTGAGGTTTGCATCTATTAAGTCCGAAAGGAAGAGAAAAAAGAGCACTTCTTCGCCATAGCCACACCTCAAACTATTCGACATAATAGAGTGCTCTTTACAGCCATAGCCATAAATCTTGCAGCTTCGGTCTGTCTTCCCAGTTAGCCGGTTCAAAATTCTAAGGATTTTACATGGACAATTTCAAACTTCAATTTATAATGAATAACTATATATGCCCAACCAGACATTCTCAATCATAATCATTCTAATTTTGGAATTTAATCCCGTCAATAAGCCCAGCAACGCTGGGCACTTTTTCTAGTAATTTATATAACCTTAAGAAGATATATCCATGCATTATCTCCAGAAAAAAAAGAAACGGACCAAATACTGCAAGCATGCCTATAATCCTTACTAATTTCCATCTCCACATTGTCTATTCTTAATGGAGGTCTAAGGCATTGTTTGTCGAAATCCATGAACGAAAATAATTGCAAATTTCCATATTGATGATGGAGAGAGAAAACATTGATGAGAAAAATAACATAAAAATAGAACAAATCAAGCCGGCAAGTATAAATTAAACCAAGCCGGCAAACATTATGTTTTTGGTATCACTGATACTGACACCGACACCAAAAACAATGCCAGACTTGCAGAGGATAAAACCAAATATAGAAGGCATACTCCCATCTCGTAAAAAGCAAACCAAAAGCAGCGCTAGACTCTAGAAAGGGAAAAGACAAATAGCAAATCGATTGATAGACCTAGCTTTCAGAAAATCACTGCCAAATTTTGACCTATCAATTGGCAAACTTGAACTTCCTGAAGACCTCTGTTTTGACATCCCCAAAGCCGAAGCTAGCATAATCGAACATGAAAAAAAAATATTACATGCAAAACACAACTCCGACTCGACTTCACTACAAACTCACTACAAATAGAAAGAAAGTGGTGCAAACTCACTACGAATAGAAAGAAAGTGATGAACACTGCTTTCAGTTTCTCTTAGCTCTAGCTTTAATCTCAACCCAAAAATTATAACTCTCCCGACATCTCCACCTTTGAACTGACATCTCCACCTTTGAACTGGAATATGAGGGGCATATCCCATAGCCACACCACCATCTCTAGGGTTTGTCCTTTGGGCAACCCAAAAAACATAATATAGTTTGATCCCATGACGGTGCAATGCATTAGAAGAAATGAAAATGGACAAAAGCATATTGATTAGAAGGAATGAGAAGCAGCTCGAATAACCAAATAACCTACCAGCCTCTGTTACAACATACGATTCAAGGGCAACCCATCGTTGCCACCATCTTGTCTTGTTTCCTAAAGTTTTTGGCATTTAGAATGAGACATAAACTATATTGTACAGGAGAAATAAGTATAGGAGAAACAAGTGCACAATTATTATTTCACACAATGTTGCCAATGACTAAAATGAACGTCTACTTCCAAAGAGCCAACAAGTTCTCCCTTCCTTGATAGTACTTTCAAGCAACCAGTGATTCCTGCAAAGAACATGATCTGAGTGTACATTCCACACAAGAACGAAATGAAAGAACAAATTACCTCATTTTTTCCTGATCAAATCTACGCAAGAGGCAGTCGCGGTTGCAAGCCAAATATCCATTGGATACAAATGTGGCACTCTATCATCCTTACGTTCTTGTGGAGCATGATGCCATACCTCAAATTTCATTTGAGATACCTTCAGTTCGTTCAAAACTTCTGCATCAATTGAAATTACCATCGCACTGCTCCAGAGGTAAGAAGGATTTCCCTGAATGATACAACACAATTTTTAAATTATTTATAATAACTAGCTAGCAAAAGATCATTTATGCAGTTTTGTCCCTAGTTAGAGAATGGATAGCCAGTAAGCAGAAATTGTTTCGCTCCCCCATGTCCATTAAAATCAGTAAAGAAAAACTGTTCTTAATGTTTAAGGATTTGCAAAAATGTAAATTTTGTAAACTATGAATCAGAGATAGCATACCATGGAAGGAGTGGCCATTGGAGGATAAGTAAGTTGGAGGATATGAATTCAACTGACCACTATCACTCGGTTGGCTGTATTGTAAGGGAAGTACGATATCCTGCAAAGTTGCCCGTCATTAAACTACTGCATTGTCGTTCACTTCTCATATGTAAAACTATACAAGAGTGAATCTGCCTTCGTTCTAATTATAATTGTAGGAGTAATCAAAAGGCAGGTTGAATACTCAAAATAACTGCCCTTAATGGCAACTCAAAGTGGACTGGCATGTTTAGGAATAGATTAACCTACCAAAAGTTCACAAAAATGAGCATTTCCAAGCATACTTTAGAGAACAAACACTTTTTGTAAAGACTGGATTCAATCACATTGGGAGAGGGTAAAACCTTGGGTTTCGCCTCGAGAATTTTCACCTCAAAGTTGTTGCTTTTAAAGGTGCCCATGCATCCTCATCATGTATGTTTTCATCCTCAAATATGGTTCCCTTTAAAAGTTGCGTAGAAGATTCCATGCAGCTATAAGAAATTTCTACAAGCAACTTCGAAGAAAAAGAAGTTGATAAGATGGAATCTTGTTCTAGCATAATCGGAAGACAGGAGCTTTTTGACCTGCAAAAAGCTACAATCCACATTAGTGGAAATTTATTGTAAGGAATGTATAGGCAAGTTAACTTACAAACCTTCTGATTTCTAGAGTCCCAAGCCTGTGTGTCTCATCAAGTAAACTTAGCAAACTAGCTTGAGATAAAGATGCAAAACCAAAATATGCATTAGAGACCGCAATCTCCGCCATATTGAAAGTCCGTTTTTCATAAAGATTCTATCAAGAGACAAAGACACATTGTTTGTAGATATTACATTGTGCCTCTGTTCCAAAATCTCTAATGCACCGTAATTCACCAAAGTCACAAAGTCCGCCCGGATAATCAATTTATGAGAATCACCAAAGAATTCTCAGATTAAAATCTACAACAAAATATTTTTTTGACGGCACGTAATACAACGCAGAGCATACCTTCTGGGTTTTAATCAATTTGTGGGCTTAAGAAATGTACAATCGAAAAATAAAATGAGGTTGAGTGCAACAAAAATTTCAAAATCAATACGCTATAAAAATGTTGTAGTTTTGTCACCCACATTGCCAAAGTATCGTCGGAATTTTACAATGGCGGCCGTCATCCTGGTGTACTCCGTCGTTGCCAGAATCTGTGGTAAACCCTAAATCCGGGTTGTAAAGGGCATCAATCATCTTTCTGTAATGCCATAGCCAGAATATTAAATGCCCTTTTTCAGCAAAATAGCTCCCGGAATTGAGATAGAGACCCGTTTGTGAGGCTGCATCTATTAAGTCCAGAAAGGAAGAGAGAAAACAGAGCACTTCTTACTGCCATAGCCACACCTCGCAAACTATTCGACATAATAGAGTGCTCTTTACAGCCATAGCCACAAATCTTGCAGCTTCCGTCTGTCTTCCCAGTTAGCCGGTTCAAAATTCTAAGGATTTTACATGGACAATTTCAAACTTCAATTTATAATGAATAACTATATATGCCCAACCAGACATTCTCAATCATAATCATTCTAATTTTGGAATTTAATCCCGTCAATAAGCCCAGCAACGCTGGGCACTTTTTCTAGTAATTTATATAACCTTAAGAAGATATATCCATGCATTATCTCCAGAAAAAAAAAGAAACGGACCAAATACTGCAAGCATGCCTATAATCCTTACTAATTTCCATCTCCACATTTTCTATTCTTAATGGAGGTCTAAGGCATTGTTTGTCGAAATCCATGAACGAAAATAATTGCAAATTTCCATATTGATGATGGAGAGAGAAAACATTGATGAGAAAAATAACATAAAAATAGAACAAATCAAGCCCGGCAAGTATAAAATTAAACCAAGTCGGCAAACATTATGTTTTGGTATATCGAACATCGACACCGACACCAAAAACAATGCCAGACTTGCAGAGGATAAAACCAAATATAGAAGGCATACTCCCATCTCGTAAAAAGCAAACCAAAAGCAGCGCTAGACTCTAGAAAGGGAAAAGACAAATAGCAAATCGATTGATAGACCTAGCTTTCAGAAAATCACTGCCAAATTTTGACCTATCAATTGGCAAACTTGAACTTCCTGAAGACCTCTGTTTTGACATCCCCAAAGCCGAAGCTAGCATAATCGAACATGAAAAAAAAATATTACATGCAAAACACAACTCGACTCGACTTCACTACAAACTCACTACAAATAGAAAGAAAGTGGTGCAAACTCACTACTTAATAGAAAGAAAGTGATGAACGCCAGGTTCCCTTAGCTCTAGCTTTAATCTCAACCCAAAAATTATAACTCTCCCGACATCTCCACCTTTGAACTGGAATATGAGGGGCATATCCCATAGCCACACCACCATCTCTAGGGTTTGTCCTTTGGGCAACCCAAAAAACATAATATAGTTTGATCCCGGTGCAATGCATTAGAAGAAATGAAAATGGACAAAAGCATATTGATTAGAAGGAATGAGAAGCATTTCGAATAACCAAATAACCTACCAGCCTGTTTAAATATACGATTCAAGGGCAACCCATCGTTGCCACCATCTTGTTTCCTAAAAGTTTTTGGCATTTAGAATGAGACATAAACTATATTGTGCAGAGAAATAAGTATAGGAGAAACAAGTGCACAATTATTATTTCACACAATGTTGCCAATGACTAAAATGAACGTCTACTTCCAAAGAGCCAACAAGTTCTCCCTTCCTTGATAGTACTTTCAAGCAACCGGTTGATTCCCGCAAAGAACAGGATCCGAGTGTACATTCCACACAAGAACTAAAATGAAAGAACAAATTACCTCATTTTTTCCCCGATCAAATCTACTTAAGAGGTTCAAGGTTGCAAGCCAAATATCCATTGGATACAAATGTGGCACTCTATCATCCTTACGTTCTTGTGGAGCATGATGCCATACCTCAAATTTCATTTGAGATACCTTCATTGTTCAAAACTTCAAGATCAATTGAAATTACCATCGCGACCGCTCCAGAGGTAAGAAGGATTTCCCGAATGATACAACACAATTTTTAAATTATTTATAATAACTAGCTAGCAAAAGATCATTTATGCGTTTTGTCCCTAGTTAGAGAATGGATAGCCAAGAAGCGTAAATTGTTTGGCTCCCCATGTCCATTAAAATCAAAAAAGAAAAACTGTTTCTTAATGTTTAAGGATTTGCAAAATGTAAATTTTGTAAACTATGAATCAGAGATAGCATACCATGGAAGGAGTGGCCATTGGAGGATAAGTAAGTTGGAGGATATGAATTCAACCGACCACTATCACTCGGTTGGTCAGTATTGTAAGGGAAGTACGACATATCCCCGCAAAGTTGCCCGTCATTAAACCATCGCATTGTCGTTCACTTCTCATATGTAAAACTATACAAGAGTGAATCTGCCTTCGTTCTAATTATAATTGTAGGAGTAATCAAAAGGCGGTTGAATACTCAAAATAAGCGCCCTTAATGGCAACTCAAAGTGGACTGGCATGTTTAGGAATAGATTAACCTACCAAAAGTTCACAAAAATGAGCATTTCCAAGCATACTTTAGAGAACAAACACTTTTGTAAAGACGGATTCAATCACATTGGGAGAGGGTAAAAACCTTCAGCTCGCTCGAGAATTTTCACCTCCAGTGTTGCTTAAAAAGGTGCCCATGCATCCTCAAAGATGTATGTTTTCATCCTCAAATATGGTTCCCTTTAAAAGTTGCGTAGAAGATTCCATGCAGCTATAAGAAATTTCTACAAGCAACTTCGAAGAAAAAGAAGTTGATAAGATGGAATCTTGTTCTAGCATAATCGGAAGACAGGAGCTTTTTGACACGCAAAAGCTACAATCCACATTAGTGGAAATTTATTGTAAGGAATGTATAGGCAAGTTAACTTACAAACCTTCGATTTCTAGAGTCCCAAGCCCTGTGTGTCTCATCAAGTAAACTTAGCAAACTAGCTTGAGATAAAGATGCAAAATCAAAATATGCATTAGAGACCAATCTCCCTCGCCATATTGAAAGTCCGTTTTTCTTCAAAGATTCTATCAAGAGACAGACACATTGTTTGTAGATATTACATTGTGCCTCTGTTCCAAAATCTCTAATGCAGCCTGTAATTCACCAAAGTCACAAAGTCTGTCCAGATAATCTGAATTTATGAGAATCACCAAAGAATTCTCATTAAAAATCTACAACAAAATATTTTTTTGGGCACGTAATACAACGCAGAGCATACCTTCTCGGGTCTTTAATCAATTTGTGGGCTAAGAAATGTATTAATGAAAAATAAAATGAGGTTGAGTGCAACAAAATTTCAAAATCAATACGCTTATAAAAATGTTGTAGTTTTGTCACCCACATTGCCAAAGTATCGCCGGAATTTTACAATGGCGGCCGTCATCCCGGGGTGTAATTCGTCGTTGCCGTAATCCGTGGTAAACCCTAAATCCGAGTTGTAAAGGGCATCAATCATCTTTCTCAGAATGCCATAGCGAATATTAAATGCCCTTTTTCAAAGCAAAATAGCTCCAGGAATTGAGATAGAGACCCGTTTGTGAGGCTGCATCTATTAAGTCCAGAAAGGAAGAGAGAAAACAGAGCACTTCTTACTGCCATAGCCACACCTCGCAAACTATTCGACATAATAGAGTGCTCTTTACAGCCATAGCCACAAATCTTGCAACTTCTGGTCATCTTCCCGCTTAGGTTCAAGCATCCCCATCCCCACAACACAACGCAGTGACCGAAAGCATTTTGAGGAAGAATAGGTTTTTAGCAAATCCACCAAAGATATCCTAGGGATATTCTAGCATATACCTAGGATATGCCAAAAACCCACATAAACAAGGGTTTGCCCCCCTAGGGGCAACCCAAAAACACCAATTTTTATGTATTGGCAATATTTTCAATAAAATCACCAATATTCTAACTATTGCATTGACTAATAAACTGACTAATACAATGACTAATATAATGATTAACTGACGAAGTATCTGACTAACAAAATGACGAATTGTGTGATTATTTAAATGACTAATTCTCTGACTATTGAACTGACTATATATGATTAATCATCTGACGATTATTCTGACGTTAAATCGTCAGATAAAACTCGTCAGTATATTCGTCAGGAATAAGGCCTGGGCAGTTGTCTATTTTATAAAGGCTCTCTGACGATTATTCTGACGTTTAACCATCATTCTCTTGTAGTGAAACCCTCGTTTATATGGGTATGTGGGCATATCCAGGTATATGCCGGCATATGCCTAGCATATGCTGGTGACTGCTCCAAACTGGCTACTGCCTGTAAACTCTCGGTCATCCAGCCCCATTCCTTCGCAGGTGTTGACCCTCAACCTGGCTAGAGAGTCAAACACAAGAAGCCAACTTGAGTTTTTACTCAAGTTGGGGTTAGAACCTCCAGATCACTTAAGGTGATCAATCTACACAAGAATTTCTCAAAGAAAAAGCTCAATTATCAAGTATTCATACCTTTCCCAATTCAAGGATATGGAGCCCTTACTCAAATCGATGTAGCTCTCATAGGTGGATTGATTTCCAAGGTCAAATGATTGTGACTTGTACAGAAAAGTTGTAGGCAAGCAAGGGTGAAAACCTTGACCAAGTCTAAGTTTTAATCTTCAAGATATTCGATCTCAAAGTTGGGTCAAATTTTGGTCAATATCAGTCAAAACTACAAACAGATCTCAGGATTTTGTAACTTGAGTTGCAGAGGGAATTTTGAAGAGATTCCAAAAATAAGGTGTAATATAGGTCCCAAAGGAGAGGGGCATGCAATCAAATCCAAATTTGGATTACTAAAACTATTTTTTTTGGCACTGTTTTGTGAATATCAGTCTAAAATTGCATCAGACAGAATGCAAAAAATGGTAACTTGAGTTAGGAAGAGTTTTCTTTCGAAATTTTTGTGCACACAGGTGCAAATGTGATGGAAAAGGAAGAGCAAATAGTCATATGCAAGAAAAAATGATAGGATACTTTACTGTAAAAATGTTTGTGGTGCAAAAATACTAAAGGATCATGACAGTCAACTTTTTAAATAGTTGACAGGCAATTTTCATTGATATGAAGGTAATACAAAGTGAATAAGAGTCTTAGGATCATAGATCAATCATCAAGATAACTCAGGAGGTCATAAATAATATCAAATCAAGAATATCAGTCCAATTTTCTCAAATCGAACTGTGGAACACTCAGATACTTCATGAACGTCTTCAGATCATGCTCAGCATGTATCAATGTTGAGGTTTGATGCATCTGGGCCTTCAAAAACTTCTGTCATTGTTTTCCCCGGTATATAGATTTAGATTTAATGATTCTGGCATCTTAGGACTTAATTTTAGGCTTAATGGGATGCTAATGAGCGGGAATCCAAGAATAGGTAATTTTTGTAGCTTAGGATCCCAATTCTGGCGTGATTCGAGCAAGTTTCTAAGTTTAGGGTTCTTCAACTATATTTTTCCAGAGTTTACGCGATACGGTGGCCGTATTTTTGGAGGTATAAACCAAGAATATGTTGTATTCAGCCATTTCGAAAAGCTAGGCCATGGTTTAATAAAGACCCAAAAATAATTATGAAGTCATTTGGGTCTATAGCAACCCTAATAATTTGGGGAATATGCTAGGTAGATACCATGACTGGAATATTCCATGGGGGATATTTGGGTGGCATGGGTAATTAGGCATATTTGGTAAATGAAGTGAGGGGGCATAAGAAATTGCAAATAAGGGTTGGGCTAGGGACATTTGCAAGAATGTAATATGGAAAAAATGAGAGAAAAGATATGGAATGGGAAGATCATCATTTGGGGTGAACAAAAGGGCTTTTAGAAAAGGACTTAGGCAAGCATGGTGTAATTGGCAAAAAAGTGAACATGGGAAGATATAGGCATGAGAGAAATATGACTAGGAAAATTTCGAAATAGGGGTAAGAATATGGATAAAAAATGGCTAGGAGGTGGAATCAAATACCATGGGGTCTTCCAAACTTTGTCTTCCAAACTTCAAAAAGCATCTTCCAATCTTCACAATCCAGAATATCATAGAGCATCCTTTGAATACCTTTGACCTCAGATAGAGCATCTTCCATAGGAGTTGACCTTTTAAGATTAATATTGTTTGAGCTTCACATCGATGTTGACTACCAAGCTCTTTTTTTATTTAACTCTTCCACACCCTCAGCCATAAGGGATCTTCATATTTGCTCCAAAGTGTCTAAGTGAGAATTATGGTAAAGAGAAGGTGTAAAGTGTAAGTGTTGGTGAAATAGAAGTGAGTAAGGTGGTGTGAGGATGTAAGTGAGTGAAAAAAGGTGAGAATGAGTGTGAATATGATAAGGTAGTGATGGAAATGGAGTGTATGAGATGAGGTGAGTGTGTAAATGTTGGAATCTCGCCAAAACAAGAAAATGTGTGAAAAAAAGGTAAGAATGAGTGTGAATATGGTCAAGTGGTGATGGAAATGGAGTGTAAAAGGGTGAAGTGAATGTGCAAAAGTTGAGATCTCGCCAAAACACGAAAATGTATGCCTTTCTGATCCTTGAAAATGCAGCTCTACTATGATGGTGAAGCTGAATTGCAGAGTGCTTTCTTTTGGGAATGAAAACAAGAATAAAGAGTCTAAATGGATGGCAGGACCACTCATGGCAGATGAATAAAGATGGAGAAAGGGTGCACCTGTCATGGAAATATTCAAACAAGTTAATCTTGATCTTTGCAACTCTGCTATAATGGTGAAGCTGAATTTGCAGAGTGCACATTTAGGGAGATAAAATGAGAGTACATGGCTAAATGGAGGGCAGGACCACAATGAGACAGATGAATGAAGATGGAAGAAGGGTGCTCCTGCAAATGACACTTGGCAATTAGTAAAAATTCTTGTTCTGAAGCTGTTTGATAGCTCATCTTTCATGCTGACTAATCTGCAAATATAAACTCAATGAAGACATTAGTTCTAAATTTAAGACAAAGTAAAATCTAATCTAATATTTAACTTTAATTCTAACTTGTCTAAGTTCTAGAATATAAAAAGAGACAAACATATATGCTGATCCCAGTACCTTTTCAGGTGAATAGTGTTGATAGGATTTGGAAGTGGCATCCCTGAAGTCAATTCCTTTAGCCAATAAGAATTGGTTCCTGCAGGTTCCAACACCTCATAGGGACCCTCCCAGAGATTTTCAAACTTACTAGCCGAGTCTTGCCTTGATTTATTCCATTTTAGAACTAACTCTCCAGTCTTGAAAGTTCCCTGTATTTTATGGGCAGCTTTGAAAGCAGCCAAATCTTTGGCTTTTTTTAGCAGATTAGCATTCTCAGCTTCCATTCTATATTCCTCTAAATGTAGAAGGGTATCCAATCTTTCCTGCAAAGCATATTCAAAAGGCAAACATAACTTATGGGCTAACCTCAGAGATGGAAGCTCAAGTTCCACTTGGAAGTACGCCTTCAATGCCATATACTAGATTGAAGGGTGTGTGAGTGGTTGCCGCTTTCAATGGTGACTCTATAAGCCCATAGAGCATCCACCCAGTTTGACATGCCAATCTTTTGATTATCATCCACCTGCTTTCTGCAAAAATGCTTTTCAAAACTTTTATTAGTAGCTTCGCTTGACCATTACCTTGGGGATAATAGGAGGAGCTTTGGTATGTTTGACCTTAAAGATGGTCAATAAATTAGCAATAACTTCATTCACAAAAGGAGTACCTCTATCGTAATGCAATTGTAGAGGAATACCAAACCTGCACAAATATACTCATGTAAGAACTTTGTCGCTTGTAATGGCATTAGCCCTGCCTTTAAAGGAATTGCCTCGCCACTTGGTAAAATAATCAGAGCTACAATAATGTGCTGATGTTGTCCCGTAAGGGGGTTATTAGGGCCAATATAATCTAATCCCCATATTTGGAAAGGTCCCGGAGAAATGATGGAGTTTAGTGTACCGGGAGGAGGATCCTTTTGCCAAATATTTGACACTTGTGGCAAGATTTTATAGCAAGATAACAGCCTTTTAAATATTGTAGGCCAATAATAACCTCGACCGAGAATTTTTTGGCGTAGTATCTCCAAAGAAAATGGCCTCCACATACCCTTCATGCATTTCTAATGATCAAAGCAGCATTCCTCTTCATTGACACACCTCAAAAGAATAGTCCATCCCCTCGTTGACTTTACATAAAACATCATTAATCATTTTAAATTGCCTACACTTTTCCTTAAATCTCCTTTGTCGCTCGAGGTCAGCCCCCGAGGGCATTTCCTTGAATTGTAGAAAATTCTTTATAGGTAGCTGCCAATCCTGTTGGTTCTGCTCTTCATCATCTGCCTGCAAATAAGCTAAGGCATTCACAAAGTCAACAACTTCTACTACATCCTCATGGTCAAAGAAAATGTAAGGTAAATAAAGACTGGGACTCTTCACCTGATGTAACTCTTTTATGGAAATATCAAAGGTTTGTAGCTTGCAAGCCCACCTTTGAATCTTTGGTTTAGAAGTAGCCTTACCAAATAACAAACCCGTTGGATTTTGCTTCATAAACAAGGTTAGAAATTAAACGGAGTGTTGCAAAGACTCCGCTTGAAAGATTCCTTTAGAAAAAAAAAACACGTCATTCTAAAAAGTGGGCTTTTTTAAGAGAGGTTTAAAGTTTCAGGAGTATCAGTTTTTTTTTTTTTGGCCTAGTTTTGGGGTATTTTTTGGACACGACTTTCGTTTTTGGAGTGAAGCACCTGAAAATAGCTAAATTGAGACATGAGTACAAAATTATTTGTATGTGGATGTACAAAAAAACACAAATTTAGTAAAAATAACAATAATAATTTCTTTACTGTTTTTTTGTTACATCAGTAATGGCAATCAATAATAAATATCAGTAATTAACCACAGCAAAAGGTCCCTCAGAGATTTAAATTGTAGTCTTCTTCATTATTCTTATCGCTCTCTCGCTTGGTCTGGGTTTGTATCTTCTCACCATTTTTTCCGGTGACTTAGGCTTCTCGTCGTAAGAGTTGATTCCAAGATGGCAAGAAGAGCTACTTCTTTCAACTCGCAAAAGTAGCTTCGGCCATCTAAGGAGCTTGTAAAGGAGGTTGTATTTTCGATGATGTCATCTTAGCAAAATCAGAATTAGACTTTGCCCCAACTCTTGATTCTCGCCCGTAGAGTTGGTAAAGCGTAAAGTCTCATTTTAATGAAACCGACAAACCTCCTTATCAATATCAATTGCTACACGCTACACTCTTTTTCAATGCACAAGCAATAGTTGTACCAGAGTTTAAAATGCGTCGAGCACCCAATCTCCTGGACGTGAGAATATGTCCAGAAGATGGTTAATCAACTTCTGTGGCTTCTGATAGTGATTCACTATTCTTCCTTGTGCACTAGGGTCCCGCAGCTTTCGCCTTTGAAAACCGGAAACTCCAACACGCTCAAAAGTTCGACACACATTGCGGTTGAAGTGTTCCATTGCACGCTTCCCATCAAAACCCAATAAGCGACGATGGAGATATTCGACTTTTACTCAACAGCCTAGGGCCTCCGCCATGGTAATTTATATTTGTTTTGTGCCTTAAGAACAAAAAAAGAAAAGAGGATTTAAGTACAACCAAAGGAAACGTATTCCGGAATAGAAATTCCTAACAATGCTCGCAGGTGTTACTAAAAGGAAAAGAACTTAAAACAAATATATGTATTCCAGAATAAGTGACCAAACTATGTTTTCATAACCATTTGGTGTGAGGGGAACCAAAATGATTCTTAAAACCAGCTTCCACAAGGCCGGATTGCATGCTTGAGTGAAATAATTTACCAACCTCCAATGTTTTGCCGTGGTATTCGCTTTTATGCCGCCGACGAAAAGCATTAAACTCGAAGTTTTTAAATGGCTGGTCGTCAGAGCGGCCGCCTTTGAGCTTGAATCCATATGGAAGGTCAGCTATTACCAAGGTAAAATCTTGGGGCTTTATTGATTCGGCTAATTTGGTGCAATCACCGTGTACAATAGAGAATAGGTTATTTTGATCGAACATTGTAAACCTTTCATAATCGGAGGGCTCGTAATCCGAACATGCCTCGTCCGCCGTCTTCTTTCTTTCTCGGTTGTCCCCGACTAAGTGCATGAAGCCCTCCCTAAGAAGTTTTTGTTTTTCTTTTTGCTCGCAAAAAGAACGTCTTAGTAACAAGAAAAACAACAATATAAAAAACAAATCAACATACCCAGCCTTCAAAATTTGGCGCATACTGGACAATCCTTTCGTTTGAGGTTGCTATAGGATAAAGCTCTTTGCACCTTTCCCAAATTTGCCAACATTTAATTGTTCCATTGCTGTGTTTGACATGTGATGACATTTTTCTCGGGCAGTAAGACCACGCTAGAAGGAAGAAAACTAAAAAGGAAAGCAACAAAAAAGAACTACTTAAAAAGAGTTATAGTATCCGTATCACACTTTTTTATTAAAAAGCCAAAGTGTATTCGAATACACTTTGCTTGTAGGTGAGCCAAAGTGTATTCGAATACACTTTGGCCCCTCGACATACTTTGGCTCACACACGAAAGCCAAAGTGTATTTCAGATCATGACTTTTGCCTTAACATAAAGCCAAAGTGTATTCGGAATACACTTTGGCTTTCGGTGTGAGCCAAAGTGTATTCGAATACACTATGGCTTTGCAAGTAAGCCGTGTTTTTCTAACTACACTTCTCCCTACCAAACAAAAACCCAAACCGGCATTCTTACTTGTGGAGCTCCTTGACATTTCTTCGAGAGTAAATTCTTTATCGACAACCTTTTGCGTAGCCTTTCTAGTATATCCATATCCGTGGAAGCCCTCAGATTTTCGCCACACAATGCTGATTGTCATTTCCTTTTGGGGACGCCGGATCCTTTTTTTTTCGAGACCTTGCCTTTGTTTTTTCAAATCACCATGCTCAACATGGTGAATATTTCGTTTTGGAGGTCCCAAATCTAGAGAGAAGAAAGCGATATCAGTGGGAGGGCTGCAGGGGTATTCCAGAATACAAAAACAACTTACTCTGCCATCTCTGAAGGCTAGCTGGAACCAGTTGTCTTGTGGTATTAGAGACCGCCGCTTGTTAGCCCTCGTCAGATTTGAGGCAAAGACTCCACAACACACGCTTCCTTTAGTTCCAATGAGTATTGTGGTTTCTTCAAATCATCTCCATATTTTTCTTTAAATATCATATATTCCCTGTGCATGAACCTAATTTTGTCGACAAAGCTCATTTTCAAATTTTATATTCGTTGTCAAGATTGTGCGTGTTGGCAACGATTTTGGCTTCTTCGTCTGTCGTGCCAAAGAAAGAAGCCAAGCAGAAAGCACATAGAGATATCTTGGGTTGTTTTTTTCTTTGTACAACCTGCCTCCTTGCTTTGAAACCGTGGTTTCCCCAAGGACATAGTGCATGTGGGTTCCGTGATTTTCTCTCGTCGAGTCCTTGGGGTCCATGCACCTGGTTTCTCATCAACAAGAACAACAATTGAGCAACATGGGCATTGGGTTGCTCTCCTTATTCTCGCCCTTCAAAATTTTAAATGATCAAGATAGATTTTTCGAACTGAAGGGGGCGCCACCAGCCTTCATTCTTCGGGTGGCAACCTCATGGAAGTTAATAGCAAGTATATTACCCCTTGAACGCATTTTGTTAAGATTTATTTGTTCCATCCTCTCCTCGAGGTCTTATCCACCTTCTTTTCTTTTAATGGCCACCCTGTGAGCCTTGCCCTTTCCCTTCTTCTTTTTGGTTGTTCCTCGTCGATTTCAAGCAATTTCAAGCTGCTTTACCTTCCGCTTCTTTGGTTCCTTAGCTGCTATGGTGGCTCTTGGCCCGCTTTGTTTTTTTGGCGGCACCAAGGAACATCCGCTTTTGTTCTTGGGACCCTCCATCCGATGACCCCGATGGGCTCCCCTCGATGGGCTCAAGGACTCCCATTATCTTCCTCTTTCCCCGCAAGCCTCGACTACCGAAGTTTAAGTTTTCGCTTGTTGTGCTTCAATCTCATTGATTATTACACCGAGCGGTTTTTGTTGATGTAGTGAGACACATACTTGTAAAGTGCCTGCGGGTTTACTTTGACCATTCTAAAGTAGGTTTCATCAACATGAATAAATCCTTGGGACGCCGCGAAAGGATAGTCCGCCTTGTCCCCGGACTCCCGGCGCTATTTCACTAACAAACTTTGTATGGTGCCCATGCAAACAAACCCTCTTCATCATACCTTTTATTCCAAAGACTCCAACAAACATGCAAGAAGGTAAGGGTAATCAGACTTTCCGTGATGTTCCCCTAGTAAAGAACCACCGAAGTTTGAGGGTTTTCAGAATCGCAGCACAAAGATCGCCTTCAACCCTTTCTCGTGGGTGCGCTTCGGGACATCTTGATGGGCTTCTTCCGATGTTTCTTGTCGCTTTTTGCTCAGACACATTTAAGTGTAAACACGACTTTTTAGTGCAAACAAGGGCATAAAACTATTCCGTAATACAAAATGTCCTAAACAAAAGATAAAAATAGTACAAAAAACAGTCAAAAAGGCAAAACAAGAGTGCAACCTTGACACAAAAACAGGCTTAAACAAGTCTAAAAAGCATAAAAAAGCCTAAAAACAAATAAGCAAGAAAAGACCTTTAAAACCTGTATAGGATAGTGTATTCGAATACACTTTCGACTAGAAGGCTTAAAGTGTATTCCGAATACACTTTCGCTTTTCGAGGCACTTTCGACACACTTTTCGAAAGTGAAGGCGATAGTGTATTCTGAATAACAAACAAGCACACAAATGATTGTACGATTGTACTTTCTTTCTCACCTCTCCATTTGTTCTATGTCGATCGGAATACGCTTCTGAATTTTAATCGGCTAGCCGGGCGCCGGGCGACTTGAGCTCGTGAGACCGAATACGTGAATCAAGGCTACCAAATTTCCTTTTAAAGGTATCATTTTCGCCTTGCACTTTTCCTATGTGAAGCGTAATACGCTTTGGCTCTATTATCCTACTCCCCGCCTATTCTAGAATAGCTTTTATTTTGACTTTCACTTGATTAGTAATCGAACTTGACTTTTACTACGTATGTATTCGAATAAGAAAAGCTCTCGCACTACAAAAGGTTTTCAAATCTCTTTTTTACTATTTTGCAGCTTGTTAAAATGATCTAACCGCTTCGCGGAACAAGCTTCCATCACCTTTTGTTGTCTCAAACTCGCCTAGTTCCGAGGACACGCTTTGGGAACAATGTTATTTCTACTAAAGACCTAAGATTCTCCGACTCCTACCTCTACTTCATCGTTGTTGCTTCTCAAGACACACCGAGTCCAAAGACGTAACAGACTTCCACCACCCTTCCAACCGGCCACCAAGTCCCCGTTTCGAGCATGTTGCCACCACCCTTTGTTCCATCCCCGGACCTACGTAAGCTCCACAACAACGGTGTTCAAGAACAAGCCCCCGGTTTGTAGCTTGTAGCTTCCCCTTCATTCAAACATACAAGGAACACGTGAAAAGTAGAGAAGACTGTGAGATTCACTACAATTTCTCTCACCAGGATTTCACTACAAATGAGGACGACGCCCAAAGATGCACCTCTTCTTCACACAACGGTTAGACACATGGCTTTGCAGAATTCCAAATCAGCTTTAAAGGAGATGTTTGCAAGAACTCCTTTTCAAGATGGTACAAGAACAAATTGATGCCACAACCTCTTATGGGCCATCACCATCCTTTAACACCGCATTCACCGCAGCTTTTCCTCGAACAACTTCACGTGGTCTGCTTTTCCTCTACAAACACACCACTCAGATGCAGAGGAAGTCACCCCCATAGTAGAAGTTTCATCAAGATGAAAACCCCAACGAGGAACAAAGAGATTACATGTTCTCCAGCCAATCTTCAAAGAAATTCAAGGTGGATTTTGGTTTGAGGGCGGTGCTCCGTAGTAAGAAGAAGAAATCTTATGGATGAACACAAAATGAGGAAACTCTTGAGAACTAAATGCTGCCATTGGGTTGCATTAACAGATTTAACATGGCTAAATTACGCGCTTAGAGACAACTACAGCTCCATGACATTGGCGCACCGTAATGCCTACTTAGCTTATCATGTAAGACCAGATCGCAACACCTTCTTGCACTACATTAACCGCGGAAGAAGTTTGCCGTAAAATGTTTTATGGTTGTCCACCGCTTAGGGTCCACCGTAATGTCTAGAATACATAAAAGATCGGACAAAAATCCAAAGCAATCGATGATCATTGTGGACCAAGAAGAGTTGTAACCATGCATGCCCTTGCCGGGCCGTGGTCATGGATGGAGAAATATTTTAGAGAAACATGTGAGAAGCTACCTAACAAAGAACATGTATCATTTAACCGATAACATCACCAAAAAGATGTTTTTAATGAGTACAAAGAGACTTGCACTCCGCCTTCAAAGACATCTCTTACTCACACTTCACCGCATCGGGAAAAGTGAATTCGGCCTTGTGAAAATTCCTTAAAACATAGAATGTCCTGCTTGCTCAAGGTGTGCGTAATTAAAGAGTCAACGAGAAACCGTGAAAGACAGAGGTCGAAAGAAGTAAGCTCACGTTCTCCAATCTCTCACTTGTTTTAAAGAAAATGCTTTGACCTGATTTCTTCTACAGATATTGTGCAACAGAACCTTGCCAAACATCGTGAACAACAAGCAGCAGAGAGAAGAAAGCTTGCCAAGCACGTAAAAAGCTCTTGAACATCCACCGCAATATATGTCTCATAGATTGATGGAATGGACCAAAAAAAACTACTCTACCACATTTCTTGAACATTCCTAAAGATGTGCCAGAGGAATGTTTTGTTAAGGTCCACCTTGTAGGAGCTATGGTCTTCAAAGGAAGTCTAAAGTGCAAAGTATTTTTGACATATCCAAACTTGCATGGTGACCAACTTCACAATTACAATTTTAACAAGGTCCCTGCGGCGAAAGCAAGAGCAATTACCACTGCTGCTTTTACCCGCAACTTGACAACACTACAAGGGAGAACAAGAATCAAACACTCTTTGGATACATCGTGCTATGTTAGTGGAGCTAGGGATCTTTAGAAAAGTGAAGCTCGGTTTCTTACTTGTAGGCCACACTCATGATCAAATTGACCAAATGTTCGCCAGATTTTTCGTATGCTTTTAGAAGGAAGAAGGCTTTCTCTCTTCCTACACTAGTTCGAATTATTGAAGATTCTTACACTCCCACTCCTGATCGATCTTCTTAAAGAGACCGCTGATTTCGTGAGAGTTTGTTTTCTCTCAACGCTCGTGACAGAAAAACAAGTCGCGGAACAAGTTGAATGATCTCACCTTTCAACATCACATCAAGTTCAACTTGAAGGATGGCCGAGTTTCTTACAGGGAAGAAGTATACCACAACTAAGGACCGAGTCCACCGTGAGGGATTCGCTTCCTTAAAATATTCCGCAGACACTTCCTTCATAGAACGTAAGTAACAACTTCCTCTCAAAAATCCTAAGGAGTCCAAGCAAGAAAAGTACCCCTCAGAAGTCATCCTTAAAAGCCATTGAAAATGGAATTTCCTCAGGCTTTAAGTACTTCTTAGAAGAAGATCGGATGTGGTGGAGTAATTTCTTTCTAAATGTAAAATTGTTGTGACAAATATAGCTCTAAGACAGTTGCAAGAACCATTTGGATGGCCTAACACCTTCCATCAACCCCAAAGACCAAGCAGTGTCCAAGCAATGCTACATTAGCACCGCAAGAGAAGAAGACGAGGATCGAGTCATGTACCCGGACCAAGATGCGTGAATGAGCCTCAAGGTAATATCACGTAAATTACCAAGGGTATGCTAATTGCTCTTCTAACTGAGGAGGATGACAAAGGTCGACCTTTTCGATAGTAAAAGTGCTTGACACACCAAGGAGGAAGGCTTAGTCACTAAACTCAAGATTCATTGGCTTGCAACACGCCTTTAAAATGCTTTTGAAGGTAGATATGAGTTAGAAATGAGAAGCCAAGGAAAAGGGAGAAAGTCCAAGAAGGTGGGTTGTAGGGATGAGCTGATCCTTAATGACGGACTATATTGTGTTATGATTTTAAATTGAAATCGACAATCGCCTCACGCCGAGGACTATCAATTTGCTTAAAAAGCTTGTAATTACTTAAGAAGAGGATGAAGAAGGTGGTGGCAATGCTACACCATCTGTTGATAGTGATGAGGAAGATAACTCAAGCACTTCCTCTAGTGACAAAGGGAAAGAAGTGAAGGTGATGAGGATGGCATAAATGAACATGATGACGCCCCGGATCCCTCCTTCATCACTCCTCACACTTTTGCACATAATCGAAGTCTTAGAAAAAGATCAGAATTTTTATGTGAATATGAAGATTCTATCTTCAAATTTTGAGAATACTACGCTTCGCCATTTTGACTAACTTCAATTTTTGTTAAATATTTTATCCTCCGAAATTAGGGTTTTCTCTCAGAAAATATACTTCAAGAACATTCTACTTGCTAAGAAAATGACACTTTAAAAAAGTCAATTTTTTCGCTGTACAAAAAAAATTAGTCACTTTTTGGTGGGGGTCAAAATAGAATTTCATGCATCCTTTTTTTTTTTTTTAACCTCGCTTTTACCCCATTTTGTAAAAAAAAGGGAATCTTTGAGGAATATTCCTTTCGCTCTCGCTTTCGATGATTTGCTCCCCGCTTAATACTTAACTTTGTTCATATAAACTTGAACGTAACTCTTCAATAGTAAGTGACCTTTGTCCGCCAATGAGGAACATGAGAGCAACATCACTCTTCTCCATTCCGTGTATTTTTCTTCAGCTTGAACTCCACCGCTTGTCGGCAAAAAGCTATGGTGTGCTTGTCCTGCAATAGCTAGGCCTATGGCGCTTTTAGTGATGGTAATATAGACCTCAAATGGCTTGTTCAAATCAGGTTTTTTTAGAAGAGTTGCCTCACAAATGGACTTTATAAGTAACTCAAAAGACTCTTGGCAATCTGATGATACTTTCTCTCAGATTTGGAAATCCTGCCTATCCTTGTCAGCTTAGAAATAGGGCTTATAATGTGCAAAATTAGGAATATACATCCTAAGAAAACTAGTCATGCCAATAAAACTTTTGACCTCGGCTCAAATTTTGGGGGTACCAGATTTTTTGAGGGTTTCAACTTTTTCTTTGTGACACTTGTATACCATTGTTAGATACCTCATGCCCCAAAAGTTGCCCTTTGATGCAAAAAAATACATTTCTTTGGGTTAAGGTTGACTCCATTCCTTGCACAAAGAGCATATTTTTGCAAGCAATTCCAAATGATTAGTAGGGTGAGATCCTAAGCGCAAAGGTCATCCAAATAAACTCTGAATTCTTGAGGAGACATAGGCCTAAAAATAACATCCATAGCTCTCTCGAAAGTAGCAGTGCATTCATTAGTCCAAAAGGCATTCTCTTCATTGCATAAGTTCCCCAAGGTAATAAAAGAGGTCTTGGGTTGGTCTTCTTCCTTAATGCCAATTTGATTAAATCTTGAAAATCCATCTAGAAATGAGTACACCTCTTTCCCTCGCTACAAAGATATAAAATTTCTTCTAAAAAAGGCAAGGATAGCAGTCCTTGATGGTGGCTTTGTTGAGATCTCGATAATCAATGCAGATCCTTAAGGCACCACTTTTTCTCTGGTGTACAATGCAAGACACCCATTCTCGATTAAAGATTTCAATAATAACATCTGCAGATCTAGCATTTTGTCCAACTCATCTTTATTCAATCCCATCAATGAAGCATTAATTTTCTCGCTTTTTTGAAAAATAGGTTTACACCCTTCCTTAATCTTGATTTCAAATTGGCATACCTCCTTTTTAATACCAAGAAGCTCTTAATAATCCCAAGCAAACACATCCTTCCTTTCTTCAAAGAACATTTGTATATTCTCCCTATTTTGGTATTCAATTAGATCTCCAACAAACAGGGTTCTAGTTTTACCATTTTTGTGATGGTAATCTCTTCAAGATCCTTTTCCTCCTCGATGCATTAATAGTTAGAATAGGACAAAGAGCCTTTACCTCACTAGCATCAAGGTCTTCCTCCTGAATAGCTCCCCGCTTAGGGTGTGACATGAGAGTTTCTCGCATAGGGTATCGCCCACATTTTTTCTCTTGGTATGTGAGTAATCTCCCATGAAGCAAAACTCGAAAGTACTCCCATTACTTGGTTTTTTAAGAGCTCCATATTCCAGATTTTTGTTTGGTAGTCTCCTGAAACTTGTCTACAAATTAATTGTGAGTCACCAAAATGTGAATGTTAGCAATATCCATAGCTTTGGCTTCTCAAGACCTCCTCGCAATCAAAGCCTTATATTCTCGCTACATTAGATGTAATTTGGGGAAGATTCTCCCTACTTTAGCTAAACGTTTATGAGAGGAATCTTCGTAATAGCAAAGCAGATGATGCAATATTTAGTTTTTAGAAATACCTCCATCAAACCATAAGAATCCCGATGACCCTTGTTTGTCGGGGAGTGCACATTCCATAATGAGAGGAACCATTTCATATTCCCTTGGTCTTGTATTTTTATTCAGAAAATCCCAAAGGTTCTTCAATTAGCATTTCTTTAATAAAGTTTACCTCTTCACCGGAACCATAGGAGCCATCTTGATTATAGATTGTAGCAGCCCGAGAACCATTGAGATGGTACATCTCCCTTGAGACCGTGACCGGTCTAGCATCCATGATGGCTAACCACCTCCTTCATAAAAAGTAAATCATAGATATCGACTCATCCCCTATGTCTTCAAAAAGCTACCACAATAAAGTTAGTGTACCATGCTATGCCCTCTCAGATTAACATGCACTTTAGTTACCACACCAATTCAATAGTATAGAAGCTTTTTTATCCACCTCGAAACCACATTTTTCATAATGTGATATGGCATAATATTTAGGGGATCCCATCAAGTAGCACATTTGAGAAGGTATAACCTCCTAAAGTAGCCGAACATGTGAATGCACCTGTGGTCTTCTTCATTCTCAGGTTAGGAACAAGGTTAGTGGCATCAAGAAAATTCACACACAAGCATTTAATACCTCACCACTAGTTTGCTGCAGTAGTGACTTTTTCTATAGCTAGGTGCAATCTTTAGCAAGGTGAAAAGATCCACACTCACCTTGGAATTTTAAGCAAAAACATCAACCTCATCAAAGTCTTGATCTTTCTTACCATATTTTTGCCGAGGGGGTGGAGCTATGATTTGAAAGTGTGGATTCCACCATGTGTGGTGAAGACCCGCAGTAGAATGCCTACTTGGTTCAAGATGTACATGAGCTTCATTCATGCTTCTAGTTTGCACCACCATAACTTCTTCAGATTTGGGAGCTTCGCTGTTTGAATAAATCTTACTGAGGTGCTTGGTTCAAAGAAATCTCACAGAGGTTTAGGCTCGGGTCTTTTTTTCTTTTTCCCCGCTTAGCAAAATATTCCTTTGACAAGCACACCTAGCATCAAGATGACCAACTTCTTTTACAAAAGAACAAACAGACATTCCTTTCCAAAGTGGCCTTTTCTATTACATTTGGGACACACTTGTCAATAACAAATTTCTGATGGATGAGAATTCTATTGCAATGAATACATTGTGTGGTAAGTTTTACCTGCTCTTGCAGCCTTGAGTTCAACCAATTGTTTAGTTATTTCTGCTAAAGCTTCAAGTAACCTTAGATAGATCTCGACTTTTACCTCCGCAACTTGAGAATTTGCTTCCTCCTCTTTAGATTTCTTTTTTTCTTTTCGTATGGCATAAACCGGAATAGACGGTGATGATCATAATGTGCATCAAGAGCATCGTGGTAAAACGGGTCATGACTATGGTGAGAAACATGGTGCTTGTCGTCAGAAAGGTAGAGAGCATCCGAAAGTTAAGTCAAGAGTTTTGGCAAAACTTTGTATATAGAATCAAATCCTTCAGCAGCCTTGGATCTTGAGCAACTTCCTTCGATATCTGGCCTTCTTTCCGCACCATTGATGAAAGCAAGAATTCAAAAAACGAAAGTTGGATGGTGACTTGTGCTCTTTGGACACCTGCTCATAAATGTACTAAACCTCTTCTTGTAATCGATTCACACTTTCTCGCATGTATAGAGAAACCTTGCAACTCGTTAACCAAATCTTTTGGAGCAGCTAACTTACCAAACCTATCCAGAATTTCCTTGACAAGTTCATCCCATGAAGGAACCCATTAACTTTTCATAAGTTAACTAAGCACCAGCTTCACTTTCTTCTTTGAAACATTTTTCAAATTCCGAGAGCTTGCAGCCCTTCTTGAAGCCATAATCCCCTCGTAATAGTCCTCAAATACTAAAAAAGTTGTCAAAGACTCATTGAATCAAAAGTAGGCAAAGGAACAGGAACATTCAACTCAAATTGGTATGGCATGTTTTGAAGCAGCTAGTTGAGAAACTTGAATTCAATGGTCTTTTCTCCAATGATCTGATGCATCAATGTCTTCTAATGGTTCTTGTCTCATTGGAAATTTTTGCTTTGGAGCCATGAGTTCTGAAATCCTGTGAAGATCTGTAGAACTCCTCCAAGATGTTGACCTCAACCCCGCTAGAGAGTCAAACATAAGAAGCCAACTTGAGTTTTTACCAAGTTGGGGTTAGGAACCTCTAGATCACTTAAGGTGATCACCACACAAGAATTTCTCAAAGAAAAGCTCAATTATCAAGTATTCATACCTTTCCCAATTCAAGAATATGGAGCCCTTACTCAAATCGATGTAGCTCTTATAGGTGGATTGGATTTCCAAGATCAAAATGATTGTGACTTGTACGTAAAAGTTGTAGGCAAGCAAGGGTGAAAACCTTGACCAAGTCCGAAGTTTTTTTGAAGAACGGATTTACTTCTATATTATACACTCAAAATATTACAAAGTACTTCCAGAAGTAAGAAATGTCCCTGAAGCATCAATCACTTTTAGATGATCACTCCATATTGGAATTTTAATAATGACATCAGACCAATTGAGTCCGAGTTTTAATCTTCAAGATATTCGATCTCAAAGTTGGGTCAAATTTTGGTCAATATCACCAAAACTACAAACAGATCTCTTCAGGATTTTGTAACTTGAGTTGCAGAGGGAATTTTGAAGAGATTCCAAAAACTAAGGTGTAATATAGGTCCCAAAGGAGAGGGCATGCAATCAAATCCAAATTTGGATCACTAAAACTATTTTTTGGCAATCGCTTTTGTGAATATCACTAAAATTGCACTTCCATGTAATGCAAAAAATGGTAACTTTGATAGGGAAGAGTTTTCTTTTCGAAATTTTGTGCACACAAAAGTAAAATGTGATGGGAAAGGAAGAGCAAATAGTCAATATGCAAGAAAAAATGATAGATACTTTACTTAAAAATGTTTGTGGTGCAAAAATACTAAAGGATCAAGTGACAGTCAACTTTTTGGGGTACTTAAGGTGCAATTTCTATTGATATGAAGGTAATACAAAGTGAATAGCCACACCTCGCAAACTATTCTCATAATAGAGTGCTTCTTGCTGCCTATAGCCACAAATCTTGCAGTTTCTGGCCCTGCCTTCCCGCTAGCTTCCGCTCAAGCATCCCCACCCACGAAACGCAGTGACCGAAAGCATTTATTAGGAAGAATAGGGTTTTTTAGTAAAATACCAAAGATATCCTAGGATATTCTAGCATATACCTAGGATAGCGCCAAAAAACCCATTATAACAAGTGGTTTGCCCCTAGGGGCAACCCAAAACACCACTTTTTATGTATTGGCAATATTTTCTTACTAAAATCACCAATATTCTAATCTATTGTATCAATTAATAAATCGACTAATACAATGACTAATATAATGATTAATCGACGATTTAGCAATATTTGCTGGTATTAAAATCTCCAACATGTCCCTTTCACAAATATGAGTATCCTATTAATGTCAAAACATTTATGTTTCCTCATATCTAAAATTGAATTACATCCGAGGTTCTACTCCATATAATTTCTATGAGTGATGGTAAGCTAAAAAAAATCCATCAAAGATCATCACACACCCAGCTCTAAGGAAAGACCAATACTAAATCATAAACTTTACTCTAGGAGTGGAAATCACTGGGACAAAGTGCGCCGAAGTTCCAAAGGTTTTGCAGACTAACGATGTGGACATATTTATCTCAACACCATGATGAATGCAAGTCATCAATCGCTAACATTCTAAAACTTCATAAATTGTGTTCAAAAATTTAAGGATTTTACATGGACAATTTCAAACTTCAATTTATAATGAATAACTATATATGCCCAACCGCATATCTCAATCATAATCATTCTAATTTTGGAATTTAATCCTCGTTAATAAGCCTTCAAAGAACGTCAAGTAACACTTTTCTAGTAATTTATATAACCTTAAGAAGATATATCCATGCATTATCTCCAAAAAAAAGAAACTTAATTAAATAATACCTAAGCATGCCTATAATCCTTAAGTAATTTACTCCTTACATCATTTCATTCTTAATGGAGGTCTAAGGTATCATTATTTAAATCCATGAACGGGGCCAATTGCAAATTCCATACGATGAATATAATTAAACCAAGTTTGCAAAATATGTTTTTGGTATCACCGAGCACGACACCGACACCAAAAACAATGCCAGACGAGGATAAACAACATAGAAGGCATACTCCCATCTCAGAAAAGCAAAACTAAAAGCAAATGGGCTTAGACTCTAGAAAGGAAAAAGACAAATAGCAAGATTGATAGACCTAGCTGTAAAAATCATCGCCAAATTTTACCCTATCAATTGGCAAACTTGAACTTCCGGCGACCTCTCAAGATGGACATCCCCTAAAGCCGGCTAGTATAATCGAACATGAAAAAAAAATATTACATGCAAAACACAAACCCACTCCACTTCACCACAAACTCACCACAAATAGAAAGAAAGTGGTGCAAACTCACTACTAATAGAAAGAAAGTGATGAACATCAAGCCAGCTTCTTAGCTCTAGCTTTAATCTCAACCCAAAAATTATAACTCTCCCGGCTATTAATTCCTGGCACCTTGAACTGACATCTCCACCTTTGAACCGAATAAGGAAAAGTATATCCTATAGCTACACCACTATCTTTAGGGTTTGTCCTTTGGGTAAACCCAAAAAAACATAATATAGTTTGATCCCCATGATGGTGCAATGCATTAGAAGAAAATGAAATGGACAAAAGGCTATTGATTAGAAGGAATGAGAAGCAAAATGTAATAACTTAAATAACCTACCAAAATTTCCTCAAGTATAACATACGATTCAAGGGCAAACCCATCGCTACAAATTCATCTTGTCTGCTTCCTAAAAGTTTTCAAGTATTTAGAATGAGGACATAAACTATATTGTACGGTGAGAAATAAGTATGTGAGAGAAACAAGTGCACAATTATTATTTCACACAATGTTGCCACTTTGACTAAATGAACGCCTACTTCCAAAGAGCTAACAAGTTCTCCCTTCCCTTGATAGTAATTTCAAGCAACCAAAGGATTCCTCAGAAGAACATGATCCGGAAAGTGTACATTCCACAATAAAGAAATCCAAAATGAAAGAACAAATTACCTCATTTTTTCGATCAAATCTAATGCGAAGAGGCAAAATACAGTAAGCCAAATATCCATCGATACAAATGTGGCACTCTATCATCCTTACGCTCTTGTGGAGCATGATGCTACACCTCAAATTTCATTTGAGATACCTTCAGCCTCGCTCAAAACTTCTCGCATCAATTGAAATTACCATCGCGACCGCTCCAGAGAGGTAAGAAGGATTTCAATGATACAAACACAATTTTTAAATTATTTATAATAACTAGTCTAGCAAAAGATCATTTATGCGCTTTTGTCCCTAGTTGTGAGAATGGATGTTTCAAGAAGTTGCAAAATTGTTTCGCCCCATGTCCATTAGTAAAATCAAGAGAAGAAAGTTCCGCCTTTAATGCTTGGCGATTTGCAAAATGTAAATTTTGTAAACTATGAATCGAGGATAGCATACCATGGAAGTAGCCATTGAGTGATAAGTAAGTTGAGATATGAATCTAACCGACCACTATCACTCTGCTGGTCGTATTGTAAGGGAAGTACTATATCCTCGCAAAGTTGTTCGCCATTAAATCATCAGATTGTCATTCACTCTCATATGTAAAACTATACAAGAGTGAATCGCTTCGCTCTAATTATAATTGTAGAAAGGAACAAAAAAAGGCAAAAGTTAAATACTCAAAATAACCCGCCTAATGGCAACTCAAAGTGGACCGGCATGTTTAGGAATAGATTAATCCCACCAAAAGTCTACAAAAATGGAGTATTTCCAAGCATATGCCTTTGGTAAACAAACACTTTTTGTAAAGATCGGATTCAATCACATCGAGGTAAAGTAAAACCTTCGCCTGGAGAATTTCACCTCCGCTAAGTTGCTTCTTTAAAAGGTGCCCATGCATCCTCATCATGTATGTTTTCATCCTCAAATATGGTTCCTTTAAAGTTGGCGAAGATTCCATGCAAAATTTATAAGAAATTCTCTCATGCCATCCTCAAGAAAAGAAGTTGATAAGATGGAATCTTGTCTCAGCATAATCTAAGATGTGAGCTTTTTCTACCCCAAAAGCTACAATCCATTTTCTTTAGGTGAAATTTATTGTAAAGGAATGTATATAAAAGTGCTAACTTTACAAACCTTCGGATTTCTAGAGTCCTAAGCCCAGGTGTCTCACTGGCAACTTAGCAAACTAGCTTGAGATAAAGATGCAAACCAAAATATGCATTAGAATTTAATCTCCCCGCCATATTGAAAGTCCTGCTCTTCAGCAAAGATTCTATCAAGAGAAAGACACATTGTTTGTAGATATTATATCAGGCTCTCACCTAAAATTCTACCGAATTCACCAAAGTCACAAAGTCTCCGTCTCGTGATAATCAATTTAAGTGAGAATCACCAAAGAATTCTCGCTATTAAAATCTACAACAAAAATATTTTTGACTTCAGCATTGCATCATAACGCAGAGTATACTCATCAATTCTTTAATCAATTTGTAATAAGAAATGTACACTCTAAAATAAAATGAGGTTGAGTGCAACAAAGACTTCTGCAAAAATCAATACGCTTATAAAAATGTGTTTTGTCACCCACATTGCCGTAAAGTATATCGTTTAATTTTACAATGGCGGCCACATCTCTGTACTCCGCCGCTGCTCTGGACCGTGGTAAAACCCCTAACTGGTTGTAAAGGGCATCAATCATCTTTCAATGCTACAGCCGTATTATTAAATGCTCCTTTTCGAAAATAGCCCGTGAATTGAGATAGAGACCTGCTTGTGGAGGGGTCGTGATCTATTAAGTCCAGAAGGAAGAGAGAAAACGTATATCTCTTACCGCCATAGCCGCCACCGCAAACTATTCTTGCTATATTGAGGTTTTTTACAAAACATAGCTACAAATCTCAGCCTTCTGGCCCTGCCTTCCCAGCTATACTTCTGCTCAAAATTTAAGGATTTTACATGGACAATTTCAAACTTCAATTTATAATGAATAACTATATATGCCCAACTGCATACATTCTCAATCATATTCTAATTTTGGAATTTAATCCTTGTTAATAGCCCAAAGAACGCCGGCACTTTTTTCTAGTAATTTATATAACCTTTAAGAAGATATATCCATGCATTGTCTCCGTAAAAAGAAAACCGACCAAATACCCAAGAATGCCTATAATCCTTACTAATTTCCATCTCCACATTTTCATTCTAATGAGGTCTAAGGTATTGCTTGTCGAAATACATGAACTTAAAAATAATTGCAAATTTCATATTGATGATGGAGAGAGAAAACATTGATGAGAAAAATAAACATAAAAAATAGAACAAATCGCTTCCTGCTAGTATACCTAAACCAAGTCAAGAAACATTATGTTTTTGTATCACCGACACCACACCGGACACCAAAACAATGCCGCATCTTGCAGAGGATAAAAACTGTAAATATAGAAGGGCATACCCCATCTCAGAAAAGTAAAACCAAAAGGCTTAGACTCTAGAAAGGGGAAAGACAAATAGCAAATCGATTGATAGACCTAGTTTCATTAAAAATCACCGCCACCAATCTACCAATCGGTAAAACTTGAACTTCCCAAGACCTTCGGTTTGATATCCCCAAAGCCAAAGCAAAATCAACATGAAAAAAATTACATGCAAAACACAACCCGACTGACTTCACTACAAACTCACTACAAAAAGAAAGTGGTGCAAACTCACTACGAATAGAAAGAAAGTGATGAACACCGCTTTCAGCCCCTTAGCTCTAGCTTAATCTCAACCTAAAAATTATAACTCTCCGACATCTCCACCTTTGAACCGACATCTCCACCTTTGAACCGGAATATGAGGGGCATATCCCATAGCCACACCACCATCTCTGGTTTGTCCTTTGGGCAACCCAAAAACATAATATAGTTTGATCCCATGACTGCAAATGCATTAGAAGAAATGAAATGGACAAAAAGCATATTGATTAGAAGGAATGAGAAGTACTCAATAACCAAATAACCTACCAAATTTCTCATATAACATAACGACATTCATGGCAACCCATCGCGTACATCTTGTCTGCTTTCCTAAAGTTTTCGCATTTAGAATGAGACATAAACTATATTGTACAGAGAAATAAGTATAGGAGAAACAAGTGCACAATTATTATTTCCCCACACAATGTTGCCACGACTTAAAATGAACGCTTACTTCCAAAGAGTCAACAAGTTCTCCCTTCCTTGATAGTATCCCTTTAAGCAACCAAAGATCCCCAAAAGAAGTCATGATCCGAGAGTACATTCCACACAAGAAACTAAATGAAAGAACAAATTACCTCATTTTTTTCCCTCGGACAATCTACGCGAAGAGGCAAATGCATGTAAAGCCAAATATCCATTATATGCAAATGTGGCACTCTATCATCCTTACGTCTTGTGGAGTATATGCCATACCTCAAATTTCATTTGAGATACCTTCGCCCAAAAACTTCGATCAATTGAAATTACCATCGACCGCCCAGAGGTAAGAATGATTTCCCTAATGATACAACATACCTTTTAAATTATTTATAATAGCAACTAAGCAAAAAGATCATTTATGCTTTGTCCCTAGTTAGAGAATGGATAGCCAAGAAGGTAAATTGTTTCGCTCCCCATGTCCATTAAAATCAGTAAAGAAAAACTGTTTTAATGTTTAAGGATTTTGCAAAATGTAAATTTTGTAAACTATGAATCAGAGATAGCATACCATGGAAGGAGGGCCATTGAGGATAAGTAAGTTGGAGGATATGAATTCAACTCACCTACCACCTCCTCAATTCTAAGTATTGTAAGGGAAGGAAGTATCCCTCCTTAAAGCGCTCATTAAACCATCGTCAGATTGTCGCTGCTTCACTTCTCATATATGTAAAACTATACAAGAGTGAATCTGCCTTCGCTTCATTATATAATTGTAGGAGTAATCAAAAAAGGCGTTGAATACTCAAAATAATAACCGCCTTTAATGGCAAACTCAAAGGACTGCATGTTTAGAATAGATTAACCTACCGTGTTCACAAAAATGAGCATTTCCAAGCATACTTTTTAGAGAACAAAAACACTTTTGTAAAGACTAGATTCAATCACATTGGGAGGGGGTAAAACCTTCGGCCGCCTGCTGAATTTTCACCTCCGTTGTTGAAAGGTGCCCATGCATCCTCATCATGTATGTTTTCATCCTCAAATATGGTTCCCTTAAAGTTGGCAAGAGAAGATCCATGCGCCATAAGAAATTTCTACAAGCAACTTCAAGAAAAAGAAGTTGATAAGATGAATCTTGTTCTAAAGATAACGGAAGACGAGCTTTTTGACCTCAAGAAAAGCTACAATCCACATTAGTGGAAATTTATTGTAAGGAATGTGAAAGTTAACTTACAAACCTTCTTCTGATTTCTAGAGTCCCAAGCCTGTGTGTCTCATCAAGTAAACTTAGCAAAACTAGCTTGAGATAAAGATGCAAAACCAAAATATGCATTAGAGACCCAATCTCCTCGCCATATTGAAAGTCCGTTTCTTCTCAAAGATTCTATCAAGAGACAAAGACACATTGTTTGTAGATATTACATTGTGCCTCTGTTCCAAAATCTCTAATGCAGCCAGAATTCACCAAAGTCACAAAGTCTGTCCCGATAATCTGAATTTATGAGAATCACCAAAGAATTCCATTAAAATCTACAACAAAATATTTTTTGACTAACATTTAATACAACGCATAGCATACCTTCCCGGTCTTTAATCAATTTGGGCTAAGAAATGTACAATCGAAAAATAAATGAGGTTGAGTGCAACAAAAATTTCAAAAATCAATACGCTTATAAAAATGTTGTAGTTTTGTCACCCACATTGCCAAAGTATCGCCGAATTTTACAATGGCGCCGCCATCCCAAAATTTGGCCAGTTGCTGACCTGTGGTAAACCCTAAATCTGGGGGTTGGGCATCAATCATCTTTCCAGAATGCCATAGCCGTAATATTAAATGCCCTTTTTCAGCAAAATAGCTCCAGAATTGAGATAGAGACCCGCTTAGAGGCTGCATCTATTAAGTCCGTAGAAGAGAGAGAAAAAATGTAAGCACTTACCCGCTATAGCCACACCTCGCAGAAACTATTCGACATAATAGAGTGCTTTTTACAGCCATAGCCATAAATCTTGCACGGCCCCATTCCCTTCCCGCTTAGGGTTCAAAATTTAAAGGATTTTACATGGACAATTTCAAACTTCAATTTATAAATGAATAACTATATATGCCCAACCAGACATTCTCAATCATAATCATTCTAATTTTGAATTTAATCCTCGTTAATAAGTTTCCAAAGAACGCCTCGGCACTTTTTCTAGTAATTTATATAACTTTTAAGAAGATATATCCATGCATTATCTCCAAAAAAAGAAACGACACAAAAATAATCGCAAGCATGCCTATAATCCTTACTTAATTTCCATCTCCACATTGTCTATTCTTAATGGAGGTCTAAGGCATTGTTTGTCAAATCCATGAACGAAAAATAATTGCAAATTTCCATATTGATGATGGAGAGAGAAAACATTGATGAGAAAAAATAACATAAAAATAGAACAAATCAAGCCGGTAGAGAATTAAACCAAGTCGGGTAAACATTATGTTTTTTTATCACCATGCACCGACACCGACACCAAAAACAATGCCGACCTGGCAGAGGATAAACCAAATATAGAAGGTATACTCCCATCCTCGTAAAAAGCAAACCAAAAGCAACAGACTCTAGAAAGGGAAAAGACAAATAGCAAATCATTGATAGACCTAGCTGTAAAATCACCGCCAAAATTTTGACCTATCAATTGGCAAACTTGAACTTCCCAAGACCTCCTGCTTTGACATCCCCAAAGTCAAGCTAGCATAATCGAACATGAAAAAATATTACATGCAAAACACAACTCCCACTCGACTTCACTACAAACTCACTACAAATAGAAAGAAAGTGGTGCAAACTCACTACTAATAGAAAGAAAGTGATGAACACCGCCAGCTCTTTAGCTCTAGCTTTAATCTCAACCCAAAATTATAACTCTCCCGACATCTCCACCTTTGAACCCGACATCTCCACCTTTGAACTGAATATGAGGGGCATATCCCATAGCCACACCACCATCTCTAGGGTTTGTCCTTTGGGCAAACCCAAAAACATAATATAGTTTGATCCCATGACGGTGCAATGCATTAGAAGAAATGAAATGGACAAAAGCATATTGATTAGAAGGAATGAGAAGCAGCTGAATAACCAAATAACCTACCAAATTCTCCTATTAAACATATTCATCTGGGCAACCCATCGCTTGCACCATCTTGTCTTGTTTCCTAAAGTTTTTGGCATTTAGAATGAGACATAAACTATATTGTACGTGAGAAATAAGTATAGAGAAACAAGTGCACAATTATTATTTCACACACAATGTTGCCAATGACTAAAATGAACGCCTACTTCCAAAGAGCCAACAAGTTCTCCTTCCTTGATAGTACTTTCAAGCAACCAAGATTTCCCCGCAAAGAACATGATCCGAGTGTACATTCCACACAAGAACGAAAATGAAAGAACAAATTACCTCATTTTTTTCCGATCAAATCACGCAAGAGGCACAAGTTGCAAGCCAAATATCCATTGATACAAATGTGGCACTCTATCATCCCACGCTCTTGTGGAGCATGATGCCATACCTCAAATTTCATTTGAGATACCTTCACTGCTCAAAACTTCGATCAATTGAAATTACCATCGACCGCCCCAGAGGTAAGAAGGATTTCCTAATGATACAACACAATTTTTAAATTATTTATAATAACTAGCTAGCAAAAGATCATTTATGCAGTTTTGTCCCTAGTTAGAGAATGGATAGCCAAGAAGCGTAAATTGTTTCTCCCCCATGTCCATTAAAATCAGTAAAGAAAAACGTTTTAATGTTTAAGGATTTGCAAAAATGTAAATTTTGTAAACTATGAATCGTAGATAGCATACCATGGAAGGAGGGCCATTGAGGATAAGTAAGTTGGAGGATATGAATTAACCTAACCACTATCACCGGTTGGTCAGATTGTAAGGGAAGTACGATATCCTCGCAAAGTTGCCCGCCATTAAACCATCGCATTGTCGCTCACTTCTCATATGTAAAACTATACAAGAGTGAATCTGCCTTCGCTTCTAATTATAATTGTAGGAGTAATCAAAAGGCGTGTTGAATACTCAAAATAACCTCTTAATGGCAACTCAAAGTGGACCGGCATGTTTAGGAATAGATTAACCTACCAAAAGTTCACAAAAATGAGCATTTCCAAGCATACTTTAGAGAACAAACACTTTTGTAAAGACTGGATTCAATCACATTGGGAGAGGGTAAAACCTTCAGTTCTCGCTTCTCGAGAATTTTCACCTCCAAAGTTGCTTTTAAAGGTGCCCATGCATCCTCATCATGTATGTTTTCATCCTCAAATATGGTTCCCTTTAAAAGTTGCGAGAAGATTCCATGCACTATAAGAAATTTCTACAAGCAACTTCAAGAAAAAAGAAGTTGATAAGATGGAATCTTGTTCTAGCATAATCGAAGACAGAGCTTTTTGACCTCCCGAAAAGCTACAATCCACATTAGTGGAAATTTATTGTAAGGAATGTATAGGCAAGTTAACTTACAAACCTTCTCGATTTCTAGAGTCCCAAGCCCGTGTGTCTCATCAAGTAAACTTAGCAAACTAGCTTGAGATAAAGATGCAAAACCAAAATATGCATTAGAGACCGCAATCTCCCGCCATATTGAAAGTCCTGTTCTTCTCGCAAAGATTCTATCAAGAGACAAAGACACATTGTTTGTAGATATTACATTGTGCCTCCGTTCCAAAATCTCTAATGCACCAGAATTCACCAAAGTCACAAAGTCCGTCCCGTATAATCAATTTATGAGAATCACCAAAGAATTCTCAGATAAAATCTACAACAAAATATTTTTTGACGGGCAATGTAATACAACGCAGAGCATACCCATCGGTTTTTAATCAATTTGTGGGCTTAAGAAATGTACACCGAAAAATAAAATGAGGTTGAGTGCAACAAAATTTCAAAATCAATACGCTTATAAAAATGTTGTAGTTTTGTCACCCACATTGCCAAAGTATCGCCGCCCCATTTTACAATGGCGTCCGTTATCCCGGTGTAATTACGTCGCTGTTGGGACCGGTAAACCCTAACCGGGTTGTAAAGGGCATCAATCATCTTTTCCGTAATGCCATAGCCGTAATATTAAATGCCCTTTTTCAAAGAAATAGCTCCGTGAATTGAGATAGAGACCCGCTTGTGAGGCCGCATCTATTAAGTCCGTAGTTCCGAGAGAAAACAGAGCACTTATCGCCATAGCCACACCTCGCAAACTATTCGACATAATAGAGTGCTTTTTACAGCCATAGCCACAAATCTTGCAAACCTGTCTTCCCAAATTAGCCGGTTCAAAATTTTAAGGATTTTACATGGACAATTTCAAACTTCAATTTATAATGAATAACTATATATGCCCAACCGCATATTCTCAATCATAATCATTCTAATTTTGAATTTAACTGTTAATAAGCCCAAGCAATGCCAACTTTTTCTAGTAATTTATATAACCTTAAGAAGATATATCCATGCATTATCTCCAGAAAAAAAAGAACGGACCAAATATCGCAAGCATGCCTATAATCCTTACTAATTTCCATCTCCACATTTTCTATTCTTAATGGAGGTCTAAGGCATTGTTTGTCGAAACATGAACTAAAAATAATTGCAAATTTCCATATTGATGATGGAGAGAGAAAACATTGATGAGAAAAATAACATAAAAATAGAACAAATCAAGCCGGGTAAGTATAATTAAACCAAGTCGGGTAAACATTATGTTTTTGGTATCAATCGACAATCGATAATCGACACCAAAAACAATGCCGACTTGCAGAGGATAAAACCAAATATAGAAGGCATACCCCATCTCAGAAAAAGCAAACCAAAAGCAGCGCTAGACTTAGAAAGGGAAAAGACAAATAGCAAATCGATTGATAGACCTAGCTTTAAAAATCACCGCCAAATTTTGACCTATCAATTGGCAAACTTGAACTTCCCCAAGACCTCTCTGCTTTTGACATCCCCAAAGCCGGCTAGCATAATCGAACATGAAAAAAAAATTACATGCAAAACACAACTCCACTCGACTTCACTACAAACTCACTACAAATAGAAAGAAAGTGGTGCAAACTCACTACTAATAGAAAGAAAGTGATGAACACCGCTTTCAGCTTTTAGCTCTAGCTTTAATCTCAACCCAAAAATTATAACTCTCCCGACATCTCCACCTTTGAACCGGAATATGAGGGGCATATCCCATAGCCACACCACTATCTCTAGGGTTTGTCCTTTTGGGCAACCCAAAAACATAATATAGTTTGATCCCATGCAAATGCATTAGAAGAAATGAAAAATGGACAAAAGCATATTGATTAGAAGGAATGAGAAGCAAATAATAACCAAATAACCTACCAAATATAACATACCTATCTCAAGGGCAACCCATCGCTACACCATCTTGTTTCCTAAAGTTTTTGGCATTTAGAATGAGACATAAACTATATTGTACGAGAAATAAGTATAGGAGAAAACAAGTGCACAATTATTATTTCACACAATGTTGCCAATGACTAAAATGAACGCCTACTTCCAAAGAGCCAACAAGTTCTCCTTCCTTGATAGTACTTTCAAGCAACCAAAGATTCCCCGCAAAGAATGATCCGAAAGTGTGTACATTCCACACAAGAACGAAAATGAAAGAACAAATTACCTCATTTTTTCCTGATCAAATCACGCAAGAGGCAAATAAGGTTGCAAGCCAAATATCCATTGGATACAAATGTGGCACTCTATCATCCTTACGCTTTGTGGAGCATGATGCCATACCCTCAAATTTCATTTGAGATACCTTCAGTTCGCTCAAAACTTCAGATCAATTGAAATTACCATCGACCGCCCAGAGGTAAGAAGGATTTCCGGAATGATACAACACAATTTTTTAAATTATTTATAATAACTAGCTAGCAAAAAAGATCATTTATGCAGTTTTGTCCCTAGTTAGAGAATGGATAGCCAAGAAGGTAAATTGTTTCGCCCCCCATGTCCATTAAAATCAAGAAAGAAAACTGTTTTAATGTTTAAGGATTTGCAAAATGTAAATTTTGTAAACTATGAATCGTAGATAGCATACCATGGAAGGAGGGGCCATTGAGGATAAGTAAGTTGGAGGATATGAATTCAACCCACCACTATCACCGGGTTGGCTATCGTATTGTAAGGGAAGTACGATATCCCCGCAAAGTTGCCCGCCATTAAACTATCGTGCATTGTCGCTCACTTCTCATATGTAAAACTATACAAGAGTGAATCATTTCTTCTAATCTAATTATAATTGTAGGAGTAATCAAAAGGCAAAGTTGAATACTCAAAATAACCGCCCTTAATGGCAACTCAAAGTGGACTGCATGTTTAGAATAGATTAACCTACCAAAAGTTCACAAAATGAGCATTTCCAAGCATACTTTTAGAGAACAAACACTTTTTGTAAAGACTGATTCAATCACATTGGGAGAGGGTAAAACCTTCGCCCGCCTCGAGAATTTTCACCTCCAAGTTGTTGCTTAAAAAGGTGCCCATGCATCCTCAAAGATGTATGTTTTTCATCCTCAAATATGGTTCCCTTTAAAAGTTATGTAGAAGATTCCATGCAGCTATAAGAAATTTCTACAAGCAACTTTCAAGAAAAGAAGTTGATAAGATGGAATCTTGTTCTAGCATAATCGAAGACGTGAGCTTTTTTGACCAAGAAAAGCTACAATCCACATTAGTGGAAATTTATTGTAAGGAATGTATAGGCAAGTTAACTTACAAACCTTCTGGATTTCTAGAGTCCCAAGCCTGTGTGTGTCTCATCAAGTAAACTTAGCAAACTAGCTTGAGATAAAGATGCAAAATCAAAATATGCATTAGAGACCGAATCTCCCTCGCCATATTGAAAGTCCGTTTTTTCCAGCAAAGATTCTATCAAGAGACAAAGACACATTGTTTGTAGATATTACATTGTGCCTCTGCTCCAAAAATTCTAATGCAGCCAGAATTCACCAAAGTCACAAAGTCCGGCCCGTGATAATCTGAATTTATGAGAATCACCAAAGAATTCTCAGATTAAAAATCTACAACAAAAATATTTTTGACGGGCACGTAATACAACGCAGAGCATACCCATCGGGTTTAATCAATTTGTGGGCTTAAGAAATGTACAATCAAAAATAAAATGAGGTTGAGTGCAACAAAAATTTCAAAATCAATACGCTTATAAAATGTTGTAGTTTTGTCACCCACATTGCCAAAGTATCGCCGGAATTTTACAATGGCGGCCATCCCGTGTACCCTCGCTGCCGTAACTGCGGGTAAACCCTAAACTGAAGTTGTAAAGGGCATCAATCATCTTTCCAGAATGCCATAGCCGTAATATTAAATGCCCTTTTTCAGCAAAAATAGCTCCGTGAATTGAGATAGAGACCCGCTTGTGAGGTCAAATCTATTAAGTCCGTAAAGGAAGAGAGAAAACAGAGCACTTCTTACGCCATAGCCACACCTCAAAACTATTCACATAATAGAGTGCTCTTTACACCATAGCCACAAATCTTGGTGCTTGGCCCGTCTTCCCCCTAGCCGGTTCAAGCATCCCCGACCCAAACGCAGTGACCGAAAGAGACATTTAGGAAGAATAGGTTTTTTAGTAGTTACCAAAGATATCCTAGGGATATTCTAGCATATACCTAGGATATGCCAAAACCCATTATAAATAAGGGTTTGCCCCTAGGGGCAACCTAAAACACCAATTTTATGTATTGGCAATATTTTCAATAAAATCACCAATATTCTAACTATTGCATTGACTAATAAACTGACTAATACAATGACTAATATAATGATTAACTGACGAAGTATCTGACTAACAAAATGACGAATTGTGTGATTATTTAAATGACTAATTCTCTGACTATTGAACTGACTATATATGATTAATCATCTGACGATTATTCCCCGTTAAATCGTCGATAAAACTCGGCTTATATCTGCCGTGAATAAGGCCCGGCAGCTTGTCTATTTTATAAAGGCTCTCTGACGATTATTCTGACGTTTAACCATCATTCTCTTGTAGTGAAACCCTCGTTTATATGGGTATGTGGGCATATCCAGGTATATCCGCATATATGCCTAGCATATGTCGGTGATCGCCCAAACCGCTATGCCTCAGAAACTCTTTGCATCCAGCCCCATTCCTTCAAGCAGTGTGTTGACCCTCAACTTTGGCTAGAGAGTCAAACACAGAAGAAGCCAACTTGAGTTTTTACTCAAGTTGGGGTTAAACCTCCAGATCACTTAAGGTGATCAATCTACACAAGAATTTCTCAAAGAAAAGCTCACCATCAAGTATTCATACCTTTCCCAATTCAAGGATATGGAGCCCTTACTCAAATCGATGTAGCTCTCATAGGTGGATTGATTTCCAAGGTCAAATGATTGTGACTTGTACAGAAAAGTTGTAGGCAAGCAAGGGTGAAAACCTTGACCAAGTCTAAGTTTTAATCTTCAAGATATTCGATCTCAAAGTTGGGTCAAATTTTGGTCAATATCACCAAAACTACAAAAAGTATCTCGTGATTTTGTAACTTGAGTTGCAGAGGGAATTTTGAAGAGATTCCAAAAATAAGGTGTAATATAGGTCCCAAAGGAGAGGGGCATGCAATCAAATCCAAATTTGGATTACTAAAACTATTTTTTTTGGCACTGTTTTGTGAATATCAGTCTAAAATTGCATCGCATGTAATGCAAAAATGGTAACTTGAGTTAGGAAGAGTTTTCTTTCGAAATTTTGTGCACACAGGTGCAAAATGTGATGGAAAAGGAAGAGCAAATAGTCATATGCAAGAAAAAATGATAGGATACTTTACTGAAAAATGTTTGTGGTGCAAAAATACTAAAGGATCATGATACCAACTTTTAAATAGTTGATGTGCAATTTTCATTGATATGAAGGTAATACAAAGTGAATAAGAGTCTTAGGATCATAGATCAATCATCAAGATAACTCGTGAGGTCATAAATAATATCAAATCAAGAATATCACCCAATTTTTCTCAAATCGAACTGCGGAACACTTTCGATACTTCATGAACGCTCTTCGATCATGCTCAAGATGTATCAATGTTGAGGTTTGATGCATCCGGCCTTCAAAAACTTCATCATTGTTTTCCGTATATAGATTTAGATTTAATGATTCTGCATCTTAGGACTTAATTTTAGGCTTAATGGGATGCTAATGAGCTGAATCCAAGAATAGGTAATTTTTGTAGCTTAGGATCCCACTCGGGCGATTCGAGCAAGTTTCTAAGTTTAGGCCTTCAACTATATTTTTCCAGAGTTTACGCGTCTGGTGGCCTTATTTTTGGAGGTATAAAACCAAGAATATGTTGTATTCACCATTTCGAAAAGCTAGGCCATGGTTTAATAAAGACCCAAAAAATAATTATGAAGTCATTTGGGTCTATAGCAACCCTAATAATTTGGGAATATGCTAGGTAGATACCATGACCGAATATTCCATGGGGATATTTGGGTGGCATGGGTAATTAGGCATATTTGGTAAATGAAGTGAGGGGGGCATAAGAAATTGCAAATAAGGGTTGGGCTAGGGACATTTGCAAGAATGTAATATGGAAAAAATGAGAGAAAAGATATGGAATGGGAAGATCATCATTTGGGGTGAACAAAAGGGCTTTTAGAAAAGGACTTAGGCAAGCATGGTGTAATTGGCAAAAAGTGAACATGGGAAGATATAGGCATGAGAGAAATATGACTAGGAAAATTTCAAATAGGGGTAAGAATATGGATAAAAAATGGCTAGAGGTGGAATCAAATACCATGGGGTCTTCCAAACTTTGTCTTCCAAACTTCAAAAAGCATCTTCCAATCTTCACAATCCGTATATATCATAGAGCATCCTTTGAATACCTTTGACCTCGATAGAGCATCTTCCATAGGAGTTGACCTTTAAGATTAATATTGTTTGAGCTTCACATCGATGTTGACTACCAAGCTCTTTTATTTAACCCTTCCACACCCCTCAGCCATAAGGGATCTTCATATTTGCTCCAAAGTGTCTAAGGAGAATTATGGTAAAGAGAAGGTGTAAAAGTGTAAAGTGTTGGTGAAATAGAAGTGAGTAAGGTGGTGTGAGGATGTAAGGAGTGAAAAAAGGTGAGAATGAGTGTGAATATGATAAGGTAGTGATGGAAATGGAGTGTATGAGATGAGGTGAGGTGTGTAAATGTTGGAATCTCACAAAACAAGAAAATGTGTGAAAAAAAAAGGTAAGAATGAGTGGAATATGGTCAAGGTGGTGATGGAAATGGAGGTAAAAGGGTGAAGTGAATGTGCAAAAGTTGAGATCTCGCCAAAACACCTAAAATGTATGCCTTTTTCTGATCCTTGAAAATGCAGCCTCTACTATGATGGTGAAGCTTGAATTGCAGAAAGTGCTTTCTTTTGGGAATGAAAACAAGAATAAAAGAGTCTAAATGGATGGCCGTGACCACTCATGGCAGATGAATAAAGATGGAGAAAGGGTGCACCTGTCATGGAAATATTCAAACAAGTTAATCTTGATCTTTGCAACTCGCTTATAATGGTGAAGCTGAATTTGCAGAGTGCACATTTAGGGAGATAAAATGAGAGTACATGGCTAAATGGGAGGGCGTGACCCACAATGAGACAGATGAATGAAGATGGAAGAAGGGTGCTCCTGCAAATGACACTTGGCAATTAGTAAAAATTTTGTTCTCAAGTCGCTTGATAGCTCATCTTCATGCCGACTAATCACAAAAATATAAAACTCAATGAAGACATTAGTTCTAAATTTAAGACAAAAGTAAAAATCTAATCTAATATTTAACTTTAATTCTAACTTGTCTAAGTTCTAGAATATAAAAAAGAGACAAACATATATGCTGATCCCAAACCTTTTTTTTCGTGAATAGTGTTGATAGGATTTGAAGTGGCATCCCCGGTGTCAATCCCTTTAGCCAATAAGAATTGGTTCCCGCAGGTTCCAACACCTCATAGGGACCCTCCTTAGATTTTCAAACTTACTAGCCGAAGTCTTGCCTTGATTTATTCCATTTTAGAACTAACTCCAAATTTGAAAGTTCCTCAGATTTTATGGGCAGCTTTGAAAGCAAACCCAAATCTTTTGGCTTTTTTGTGCAGATTAGCATTCTCTCCTTCCATTCTATATTCCTCTAAATGTAGAAGGGTATCCAATCTTTTCCCGCAAAGCATATTCAAAAAAGGCAAACATAACTTATGGGCTAACCTCGAGATGGAAGCTCAAGTTCCCATCGAAGTACGGCTTCAATGCCATATACTAGATTGAAGGGTGTGTGAGTGGTTGCTGCTTTCAATGGTGACTCTATAAGTCCATAGAGCATCCACCGCCTTGACATGCCAATCTTTTGATTATCATCCATCAATCTGCAAAATGCTTTTTCAAAACTTTATTAGTAGCTTCGCTTGACCATTACCTTGGGGATAATAGGAGGAGCTCTTGGTATGTTTGACCTTAAAGATGGTCAATAAATTAGCAATAACTTCGTCACAAAAGGAGTACCTCTATCGAATGCAATTGTAGAGGAATACCAAACCTTGCACAAATATACTCATGTAAGAACTTTGTTGTTGTAAATGGCATTAGCCTTGTCTTAAAGGAATTGCCTCGCCCTTGATTTGGTAAAATAATCCTGAAGCTACAATAATGTGCCGATGTTGTCCTGAAGGGGGTTAATAGGGCCAATATAATCTAATCCCCTATATTTGGAAAGGTCCTCGAGAAATGATGGAGTTTAGTGCAAATGGGAGGGAGGATCCTTTTGCAAATATTTGACACTTGTGGCAAGATTTTTAGCAGCAAGATAATAAATTTTTAAATATTGTAGGCCAATAATAACTGGCCTTATGAGAATTTTTTTGGCAAAGAGTATCTCCACAAAAAAATGGCCTCCACATACTCCTTCATGCATTTCTCTAATGATCAAAGCGCATTCCTCTTCATTGACACACCCTCAGTAATAGTCCATCCCTCGCTGACTTTACATAAAACATCATTAATCATTTTAAATTGCCTACACTTTTCCTTAAATCTCCTTTGTCTGGCTCGAGGTCACTCGAGGGCATTTCCTTGAATTGTAGAAAATTTTTATAGGTAGCCGCCAACTTGGTTCTGCTTTTCATCATCCGTCAGAAATAAGCTAAGGCATTCACAAAGTCAACAACTTCTACTACATCCTCATGGTCAAAGAAAATGTAAGGTAAATAAAGACCGGACTCTTCACCGATGTAACTCTTTATGGAAATATCAAAGGTTTGTAGCTTGCAAGCCCACCTTTGAATCTTTGGTTTAGAAGTAGCCTTACCAAATAACAAACCCGTTGGATTTTGCTTCATAAACAAGGTTGCAAATTAAACGGGAGTGTTGCAGCACTCCCGTTTGAAAGATTCCTTCTGAAAAAACACGTCATTCTAAAAAGTGGGCTTTTTTAAGAGAGGTTTAAAGTTTCGTGAGTATTTTTTTTTTTTTTTGGCCTAGTTTTGGGGTATTTTTGGACACGACTTTCGCTTTGGAGGAAGCACCAAAATAGCTAAATTGAGACATGAGTACAAAATTATTTGTATGTGGATGTACAAAAAAACACAAATTTAGTAAAAATAACAATAATAATTTCTTTACTGTTTTTTTGTTACATCAGTAATGGCAATCAATAATAAATATCGATCGCAATTAACCACAAAGAAAAGGTCCCCGTAGATTTAAATTGTAGTCTTCTTCATTATTCTTAATGCTTTCCTCTTGGTTTGGTTTGTATCTTCTCACCATTTTCTCGGTGACTTAGGCTTCTCGATTAATGGAGTCCCCAGATTCCCAGATGGCAAAGAAGAGCTACTTTTTCAACTCTCGCAGCAAGTAGCTTCATCTAAGGAGCTTGTAAAGGGAGGTCAGATTTTCGGCGATGTCATCTTAGCAAAAAATCGAATTAGACTTTGCCCCCAACCTTTGATTCTCGCCCGGTAGAGTTGGTAAAGCGTAAAGTCTCATTTTAATGAAACCGACAATTTCCTTATCAATATCAATTGCTACACGCTGTGTAATTTTTTCAATGCACAAGCAATAGTTGTACCAGAGCCGTAAATGCGCCGAAAGCACCCAATCTCCTCGGCGGAGAATATGTCCGTAAGATGGTTAATCAACTTCCCGTGGGCTTCGATAGTGATTCACTATTCTTCCTTGTGCACTAGGGTCCTGCGGCTTTCCGCAAAAACTTTGGAAACTCCAACACGCTCAAAAGTTCTCGACACAACGCCTGGTTGAAGTGTTCCATTGTACGCTTCCCATCAAACCCAATAAGCTTACGTGGAGATATTCGACTTTACTCAACAAATAGGGCCTCCGCCATGGTAATTTATATTTGTTTTGTGCCTTAAGAACAAAAAAAGAAAAGAGGATTTTAAGTACAGCCAAAGGAAAACGATTCTAATAGAAATTCTAACAATGCTCGCAGTGTTACTAAAAGGAAAAGAACTTAAAACAAATATATGTATTCCGTATTAAGTGACCAAACTATGTTTTCATAACCCGGCTTATGGGGGAAACCAAAATGATTCTTAAAACCAAAATTCCACAAGGCCGGATTGCATGCTTGAGTGAAATACCTACCAACCTCCAATGTTTTGCCGTGGTAATGCGCTTTATGCCGACGGAAAGCATTAAACTCGAAGTTTTTTAAATGGCTGGTCGTCAGAAGCGGCCGCCTTTGAGCTTGAATCCATATGGAAGGTCACCATTACCAAGGTAAAATCTTGGGGCTTTATTGATTCGGCTAATTTGGTGCAATCACCGTAGTACAATAGAGAATAGGTTATTTTGATCAACATTGTAAACCTTTCATAATCGGAGAGGGCTCGTAATCCGAATATGCCCGTCCGCCAAAATCCTCTCTTTTCGTCTTTGTCGCCCCTCCACTAAGTGCATGAAGTCCTCCTGGCAGTCTTTTGTTTTTCTTTTTGCTCAAAAAAGAACGCCTTAGTAACAAGAAAAACAACAATATAAAAACAAATCAACATACCCAAATTCAAAATTTGGCGACATACTGGACAATCCTTTTCGCTTGAGGTTGCTATAGGATAAAGCTCTTTGCACCTTTCCCAAATTGCCAACATTTAATTGTTCCATTAAGCTGTGTTTGACATGTGATGACATTTTTCCCGGTGAAGACCACGTTAGAAGGAAGAAAAACTAAAAAGGAAAGCAACAAAAAGAACTACTTAAAATCGAAAGTTATAGGTGTATTCCGTATCATTTTGTTCTTACACGAAAGCCAAAGTGTATTCCGAATACACTTTGCTTGGCTGGTGAGCCAAAGTGTATTCTGAATACACTTTGGCCCCGAATACACTTTTTTTTACACGAAAGTTAAAGTGTATTCTGCATCACACTTTGCTCACACACCTAAAAGCCAAAGTGTATTCCTGAAATACACTTTGGCTTTTCTCGTAGGTGAGCCAAAGTGTATTCCTCGAATACACTATGGCTTCGCGCAAGCCGATGTTTTTTTAACTACACTTCTCCCTACCAAACAAAAACCCAAACCGCATTCTTACTGTGGAGCTCCTTGGACATTTCTTCGAGAGTAAATTCTTTATCGACAACCTTTTGCAAGAGCCTTTCTAGTATATCCATATCTCAGGAAGCCCTCATTTCTCGCCACACAGTGATTGTCATTTCCTTTTTGGGGACGCTTGATCCTTTTTCTTTTCGAGACCTTGCCTTTGTTTTTCAAATCACCATGCTCAACATGGTGAATATTTCGCTTTGGAGGTCCCAAATCTAGAGAGAAGAAAAGCGATATCGGGGAGGGTCAAGGGGGTATTCCGTAATACAAAACAACTTACTCGCCATCTCTCAAGGCTACTGAAACCAGCTTGTCTTGTGGTATTAGAGACTCCGCCGCTTGTTAGCCTCGCCGTATTTGAGGCAAAGACTCCACAAATACACGCCTTTAGTTCCAATGAGTATTGTGGTTTCTTCAAATCATCTCCATATTTTTCTTTAAATATCATATATTCCCCGGTATGAACCTAATTTTGTCGACAAAGCTCATTTTCAGCTTATATTCGTTGTCGCGATTGTGCGGTTGGCAACCATTTTGGCTTCTTCGTCTGCCGTGCCACAGAAAAACAAATAAGCAGAAAGCAATGTAGAGATATCTTGGGTTGTTTTTTCTTTGTACAACCGTCTCCTTGCTTTGAAAACCGGTTTCCCCAAGGACATAGTGCATGGTGTTCCGATTTTCTCCGCCAGAGTCCTTGGGGTCCATGCACCGGTTCTCATTAACAAGAACAACAATTGGAGCAACATGGGCATTGGGGTTGCTCCTTATTCTGTCCTTCAAAATTTTAAATGATCGGCTATAGATTTTTCAACTGAAGGGGGCGCCACCGGCTTTCATTCTTCTATTGCAACCTCATGGAAGTTACCGGCAAGTATATTACCCTTGAACGCATTTGTTAAGATTTATTTGTTCCATCCTCTCTCGAGGTCTTATCCACCTTCTTTTCTTTAATGGCCACCCTGTGAGCCTTGCCCTTTCCCTTCTTCTTTTTGGTTGTTCGTCGATTTCAAAGCAATTTCAAGCCGCTTTACCTTCCGCTTCTTTGGTTCCTTAGCGGCTATGGTGGCTCTTGGCCCGCTTTGTTTTTTTTGGCTGGCGTGAACATCGCTTCTTGTTCTTGGGACCCTCCATCCGATGACCCCCTCGATGGGCTCCCCGATGGGCTCACCAAGGACTCCCATTATCTTCCTCTTCCCCCGCCTCGACTCATTCAGAAGTTTAAGTTTTCGCTTGTTGTGCTTCAATCTCATTGATTATTACAATCGAAATGTTTCTTGTTGATGTAGTGAGACACATACTTGTAAAGTGCCTGGGTTTACTTTGACCATTCTAAAGTAGGCTTCATCAACATGAATAAATCCTTGGGACGTCATAAAGGATAGTCCGCCTCGTTGTCCTCGACTCCCTATTTCACTAACAAATTTTGTATGGTGCCCATGCAAACAAACTCTCTGCCATCATACCTTTTATTCCCAAAGACTCCAACAAACATGCAAGAAGGTAAAATACAGACTTTCCAGATGTTCCCCTAGTAAAGAACCACCGCTTGAGGGTTTTCAGAATCGCAGCACGATCGCCTTCAACCCTTCTCTGTCAGGTGCGGCTTCGACATCTTGATGGGCTTCTTCGATGTTTCTTGTTGCTTTCTTTGCGTATTACATTTAAGTGTAAACACGACTTTTTAGTGCAAACAAAGGGCATAAAACTATTCCCCTAATACAAAATGTCCTAAACAAAAGATAAAAATAGTACAAAAACAGTCAAAAAAAAAAACAAGAGTGCAACCTTGACACAAAAACAACGCTTAAACAAGTCTAAAAGCATAAAAAAAGCCTAAAAAAAATAAGAAGAAAAGACTTTGGCCCTGTATGGTGTATTCCTAATACACTTTCGACTTCGTGAAGGCCGAAAGTGTATTCGAATACACTTTCTTTTCGAAGTAGCACTTTTCGAAAGTGAAGGCTATAGTGTATTCTGAATAACAAACAAGCACACAAATGATTGCATCGCTGGCCTTTCTTACTCACCTCTCCATTTGTCTCTATGTCGACGGAATCTGGACTCAATAGGCCAAGCAACAAGCAACTTGAGCTCGAGATCGAATCCCATGGGCGAGTAAAAATTTCTTTAAAGGTATCATTTTCGCCTTGCACTTTTCCTATGTGAAGGTAATACGCTTGGCTCTATTATCCTACTCCCCTATTCTAGAATAGCTTTTATTTTGACTTTCACTTGATTAGTACCGAACCCGACTTTTACCACGCATGGTATTCGAATAAGAAAAAGCTTCAGACTACAAAAAGGTTTCTGGAATCTCTTTACTATTTTGGCGGTTGTTAAAATGATTTTAACCGCTTTCAAGCGGAACAAGCTTCCATCACCTTTTGTTGTCTCAAACTCGCCTTAGTTCGAGGACACGCTTGGGAACAATGTTATTTCTACTAAAGACCGGCATTCTCCCCGACTCCTACCTCTACTTCATCGCTTGTTGCTTCTCAAGACACACCGAGTCCAAAGACGTAATGGACTTCCACCACCCTTCCAACCGTCACCAAGTCCTGTTCGAGCATGTTGCCACCACCCTTTGTTCCATCCCCTCGACCTACGAAGCTCCACAACAACGGGTGTTCAAGAACAAGCTACCCTCCTCGCTTTGTAGCTTCCCCTTCATTCAAACATACAAGGAAATACGTAGTAGAGAAGACCGTGGATTCACTGAATTTCTCTCACCAGATTTCACTACAAATGAGGACGACGCCCAAAGATGCACCCTCTTCACACAACGGTTGGACACATGGCTTTGCGTAATTCCAAATCATTTAAAGGAGATGTTTGCAAGAACTCCTTTTTCAAGATGGTACAAGAACAAATGATGCCACAACCTCTTATGGGCCATCACCATCCTTTAACACCTGCACTCACCGCTTTTCCTCGAACAACTTCACGGGTCTGCTTTTCCTCTACAAACACACCACACGGAATGACAGAGGAAGTCACCCCATAGTAGAAGTTTCATCGAAGATGAAAACCCCAACGAGGGAACAAAGAGATTACATGTTCTCCAGCCAATCTTCAAAGAAATTCAAGGTGGATTTTGAGCCAGGTGCTCCTCCTCAGAAGAAGAAGAAATCTTATGGATGAACACAAAAATGAGGAAACTCTTGAGAACTAAATGCTGCCATTGGGTTGCATTAACAGATTTAACATGGCTAAATTACGGGCGCTTAGAGACAACTACGCCCATGACATTGGCGCACCCGAATGCCTACTTAGCTTATCATGTAAGACTGCATCACAACACCTTCTTGCACTACATTAACCGTGAAGAAGTTTGCTTTAAATGTTTTATGGTTGTCCACCGCTTAGGGTCCACCGTAATGTCTAGAATACATAAAAGACCGGACAAAAATCCAAAGAATCGATGATCATTGTGGACCAAGAAGAGTTGTAACCATGCATGCCCTTGCCGCGGTCATGGATGGAGAAATATTTCAGAGAAAACATGTGAGAAGCTACCTAATGTTAACATGTATCATTTAACCGATAACATCACCAAAAAGATGTTTTTAATGAGTACAAAGAGACTTGCACTCCAGCTTCAAAGACATCTCTTACCACACTTCACCGTGCCTCGTGGAAAAGTGAATTCGGTCTTGTGAAAATTTTAAAAACATAGAATGTCCGCTTGCTCAAGGTGTGCGTAATTAAAGAGTCAACGAGAAACCGCAAAGACAGAGGTCGAAAGAAGTAAGCTCACGCTTCTCCAATCTCTCACTTGTTTTAAAGAAAATGCTTTGACCTGGATTTCTTCTACGTGATATTGTGCAAATGTAACCTTGCCAAACATCGTGAACAACAAGCAGCAGAGAGAAGAAAGCTTGCCAAGCAATGAAAAGCTCTTGAACATCCACTGCAATATATGTCTGCTAGATTGATGGAATGGACCAAAAAAAAACTACTCTACCACATTTCTTGAACATTCCTAAAGATGTGCCGCAGGAATGTTTTTGTTAAGGTCCACCTTGTAGGAGCTATGGTCTTCAAAGGAAGTCTAAAGTGCAAAGTATTTTTGACATATCCAAACTTGCATGGTGACCCGAACTTCACAATTACAATTCTAACAAGGTCCCAGTAAGAAAGCAAGAGCAATTACCACCAGCTGCTTTTACACGCAACTTGACAACACTACAAGGGAGAACAAGAATCAAACACTCTTTGCATACTGTGGCTATGTTAGTGGAGCTAGGGATCTTTAGAAAAGTGAAGCTCTGGCTTACTTGTAGGCCACACTCATGATCAAATTGACCAAATGTTCAAGCAGATTTTCTCAGGCGCCTTTAGAAGGAAGAAGGCTTTCTTCCCTACACTAGTTCGAATTATTGAAGATTCTTACACTCCCACCCAGTGGATCGATCTTCTTAAAGAGATCGGCTGATTTCGAGAGTTTGTTTTCTCAACGCTCGCATTTAAAACAAGTCAGGAACAAGTTGAATGATCTCACCTTTCAACATCACATCAAGTTCAACTTGAAGGATGGCCGAGTTTCTTATGTGGGAAGAAGTATACCACAACTAAGGACCTGAGTCCACCGAGGGATTCGCTTCTTTAAATATATTCCGCACACTTCCTTCATAGAACGTGGGCGTAACAACTTCCTCTCAAAAATCCTAAGGAGTCCAAGGTAAGAAAAGTACCCCAGAAGTCATCCTTAAAAGCCATTGAAAATGGAATTTCCTCAGTTTTAAGTACTTCTTAGAAGAAGATCTATGTGGTGGAGTAATTTCTTTTCGAACGTAAAATTGTTGTGACAAATATAGCTCGGTGACAGCTTGCAAGAACCATTTGGATGGCCTAACACCTTCCATCAACCCCAAAGACCAAGCAGGTCCAAGCAATGCTACATTAGCACCTCCGCAAAGAGAAGAAGACGAGGATCGAAGTCATGTACCCTTACCAAGATGCAGAATGAGCCTCAAGGTAATATCACGTAAATTACCAAGGGTATGCTAATTGCTCTTCTAACTCGAGGAGGATGACAAAGGCTCGACCTTTTCGATAGTAAAAGTGCTTGACACAGTCAAGGAGGAAGGCTTAGTCACTAAACTCAAGATTCATTGGCTTGCAACACACGCCGTAAAAATGCTTTTGAAGGTAGATATGAGTTAGAAATGAGAAGCCAAGGAAAAAGGGAGAAAGTCCAAGAAGGTGGGTTGTAGGGATGAGCTGATCCTTAATGACGGACTATATTGTGTTATGATTTTAAATTGAAATCGACAATCGCTTCACGCCGAGGACTATCAATTTGCTTAAAAAAGCTTGTAATTACTTAAGAAGAGGATGAAGAAGGTGGTGGCAATGCTACACCATCTCTGTTGATAGTGATGAGGAAGATAACTCAAGCACTTCCTCTAGTGACAGCTGGAAAGAAGTGAAGGTGATGAGGATGGCATAAATGAACATGATGACGCCCCGATCCCTCCTTTCATCACTCCTCACACTTTTGCACATAATCGAGTCTTAGAAAAAGATCAGAATTTTGTATGTGAATATGAAGATTCTATCTTCAAATTTTGAGAATACTACAGCTTCAGCTACGACTAACTTCAATTTTTGTTAAATATTTTATCCTCCTAAATTAGGGTTTCTCTCAGAAATATACTTCAAGAACATTCTACTTGCTAAGAAAAATGACACTTTAAAAAGTCAATTTTTTCGCTGCACAAAAAAAAATAGTCACTTTTTGTGGGGGTCAAAATAGAATTTCATGCATCCTTTTTTTTTTTTTTTTACCTCGCTTTACCCCATTTTGTAAAAAAAAGGGAATCTTTGAGGAATATTCCTTTCGCTCTCGTTTCGATGATTTGCTCCCGTTTAATACGCAACTTTGTTCATATAAACTTGAACAGAACTCTTCAATAGTAAGTGACCTTGTCTGTCAATGAGGAACATGAGAGCAACATCACTCTTCTCCATTCTGGTGTATTTTTCTTCAGTTGAACTCCACTGTTTGCTGGCAAAAGCTATGGTGTGCTTGTCCTGCAGAATAGCTAGGCCTATGGCGTTTTTAGTGATGGTAATATAGACCTCAAATGGCTTGTTCAAATCAGGTTTTTTTAGAAGAGTTGCCTCACAAATGGACTTTATAAGTAACTCAAAAGACTCTTGGCAATCTGATGATACTTTCTCTCAGATTTGGAAATCCTGCCTATCCTTGTCAGCTTAGAAATAGGGCTTATAATGTGAGCAAAATTAGGAATATACATCCTAAGAAAACTAGTCATGCCAATAAAACTTTTGACCTGCTTCAAATTTTTGGGGGGTACCAGTTTTTTGAGGGCTTCAACTTTTTCTTGTGACACTTGTATACCATTGTTAGATACCTCATGCCCCAAAAGTTGCCCTTTGGATGCAAAAAAAATACATTTCTTTGGGTTAAGGTTGACTCCAGATTCCTTGCACAAAGAGCATATTTTTGCAAGCAATTCCAAATGATTAGTAGGGTGAGATCCTAAGCGCAAAGGTCATCCAAATAAACTCTGAATTCTTGAGGAGACATAGGCCTAAAAATAACATCCATAGCTCTCTGGAAAGTAGCAGGTGCATTCATTAGTCCAAAAGGCATTCTCTTCATTGCATAAGTTCCCCAAGGGGTAATAAAAGAGGTCTTGGGTTGGTCTTCTTCCTTAATGCCAATTTGATTAAATCTTGAAAATCCATCTAGAAATGAGTACACCTCTTTCCCTGCTACAGCATATAAAATTTCTTCTAAAAAAGGCAAGGGATAGCAGTCCTTGATGGTGGCTTTGTTGAGATCTCGATAATCAATGCAGATCCTTAAGGCACCACTTTTTTTCTCTACAGGTACAATGCAAGACACCCATTCTGGATTAAAGATTTCAATAATAACATCTGCATCTAGCATTTTGTCCAACTCATCTTTATTCAATCCCATCAATGAAGCATTAATTCTTCTCAGTTTTTGAAAAATAGGTTTACACCCTTCCTTAATCTTGATTTCAAATTGGCATACCTCAGCTTTAATACCAGTAAGCTCAGAATAATCCCAAGCAAACACATCCTTCCTTTCTTCAAAGAACATTTGTATATTCTCCCTATTTTGGTATTCAATTAGATCTCCAACAAACAGGGTTCTAGTTTTACCATTTTTTGTGATGGTAATCTCTTCAGTATCCTTTTCCTCTGATGCATTAATAGTTAGAATAGGACAAAGAGCCTTTACCTCACTAGCATCAAGGTCTTCCTCTGGAATAGCTCCCTCAGTTAGGTGTGACATGAGAGTTTCTCTGCATAGGGTATCAGCTTCCACATTTTTCTCTCTTGGTATGTGAGTAATCTCCCATGAAGCAAAACTCGAAAGTACTCCCATTACTTGGTTTTTTAAGAGCTCCATATCTGCATTTTTTGTTTGGTAGTCTCCTGAAACTTGTCTACAAATTAATTGTGAGTCACCAAAAATGTGAATGTTAGCAATATCCATAGCTTTGGCTTCCTGAAGACCTGCAATCAAAGCCTTATATTCTGCTACATTAGATGTAATTTGGGGAAGATTCTCCCCTTTTTAGCTAAACGCTTATGAGAGGAATCTTCGTAATAGCAGCAGATGATGCAATATTTAGTTTTTAGAAATACCTCCATCAAACCATAAGAATCCTGATGACCCTTGTTTGCCGGGAGTGCACATTCCATAATGAGAGGAACCATTTCATATTCCCTTGGTCTTGTATTTTTATTCTCAGAAAATCCCAAAGGTTCTTCAATTAGCATTTCTTTAATAAAGTTTACCTCTTCACCGGAACCATAGGAGCCATCTTGATTATAGATTGTAGCAGCCTGAGAACCATTGGAGATGGTACATCTCCCTTGAGACCGTGACCGTCTAGCATCCACAAAAGGCTAACCACCTCCTTCATAAAAGTAAATCATAGATATCGACTCATCCCTATGTCTTCAAAAAGCTACCACAATAAAGTTAGCAGCCACGCTATGCCCTCCTCAGATAACATGCACTTTAGTTACCACACCAATTCAATAGTATAGAAGCTTTCTTATCCACCTCGAAACCACATTTTTTCATAATGTGATATGGCATAATATTTAGGGGGGATCCCCCATCAAGTAGCACATTTGAGAAGGTATAACCTCCTAAAGTAGCTGAACATGTGAATGCACCGGGTCTTCATTCTTACGTGCTAGAACAAGGTTAGTGGCATCAAGAAAATTCACACAAGCATTTAATACCTCACCACTAGTTTGCTGCAGTACCCTTTTTCTATAGCTAGGTGCAATCTTTAGCAAGGTGAAAAGATCCACACTCACCTTGGAATTTTTAAGCAAAACATCAACCTCATCAAAGTCTTGATCTTTCTTACCATATTTTTGCTGAGGGGGTGGAGCTATGATTTGAGCAGGTGATTCCACTACGTGTGGTGAAGACCGGCAAAGAGAATGCCTACTTGGTTCAAAGATGTACATGAGCTTCATTCATGCTTCTAGTTTGCACCACCATAACTTCTTCAGATTTGGGAGCTTCTGTTGCTTGAATAAATCTTACAGAGGTGCTTGGTTCAGCAAATCTCACAGGAGGTTTAGGCTCTGGTCTTTTTTCTTTTTCCTGCTTAGCAAAATATTCCTTGACAGCACACCTAGCATCAGTATGACCAACTTCTTTACAAAAAGAACAAACAGGACATTCCTTTCCAAAGTGGCCTTTTCTATTACATTTGGGACACACTTGTCAATAACAAATTTCTGATGGATGAGAATTCCTATTGCAATGAATACATTCAGGGTAAGTTTTACCTGTTCTTGCAGCCTTGAGTTCAACCAATTGTTTAGTTATTTCTGCTAAAGCTTCAGTAACCTTAGATAGATCTGACTTTACCTCTGCAACTTGAGAATTTGCTTCCTCCTCTTTAGATTTCTTTTTTTCTTTCTGTATGGCATAAACTGGAATAGACGGGTGATGATCATAATGTGCATCAGTAGCATCAGGGTAAAACGGGTCATGACTATGGTGAGAAACATGGTGCTTGTCAGGAAAGGTAGAGAGCATCTGAGTTAAGTCAGTAGTTTTGGCAAAAACTTTGTATATAGAATCAAATCCTTCAGCAGCTTGGATCTTGAGCAACTTCCTTTGGATATCTGGTCTTCTTTCCAGACCATTGATGAAAGCAGTAACTAAAAACAGAGTTGGGATGGTGACTTGTGCTCTTTGACACCTGCTCATAAATGTACTAAACCTCTTCTTGTACTGATTCACACTTTCTCCTGCATGTATAGAGAAACCTTGCAACTCGTTAACCAAATCTTTTGGAGCAGCTAACTTACCAAACCTATCCAGGAATTTCTTGACAAGTTCATCCCATGAAGTGGTACCCATTAACTTTTCATAAGTTAACTAAGCACCAGCTTCACTTTCTTCTTTGAAACATTTTTCAAATTCTGAGAGCTTGCAGCCCTTCTTGAAGCCATAATCCCTGTAATAGTCCTCAAATACTCAAAAAGTTGTCAGCACTCATACTGGAATCAAAAGTAGGCAAAGGAACAGGAACATTCAACTCAAATTGGTATGGCATGTTTTGAAGCAGGCTAGTTGAGAAACTTGAATTCAATGGTCTTTCTCTGCAATGATCTGATGCATCAATGTCTTCTAATGGTTCTTGTTCTGCTGGAAATTTTTGCTTTGGAGCCATGAGTTCTGAAATCCAGGAAGATCTCGGTAGAACCTCCAAGATGTTGACCCTCAACCTGGCTAGAGAGTCAAACACAAGAAGCCAACTTGAGTTTTTACTCAAGTTGGGGTTAGAACCTCTAGATCACTTAAGGTGATCAGTCTACACAAGAATTTCTCAAAGAAAAAGCTCAATTATCAAGTATTCATACCTTTCCCAATTCAAGAATATGGAGCCCTTACTCAAATCGATGTAGCTCTTATAGGTGGATTGATTTCCAAGATCAAATGATTGTGACTTGTACAGAAAAGTTGTAGGCAAGCAAGGGTGAAAACCTTGACCAAGTCTGAGTTTTTTTTTTTTTGAAGAACGTGATTTACTTCATATTATACACTCAAAATATTACAAAGTACTTCCAGAAGTAAGAAATGTCCCTGAAGCATCAATCACTTTTAGATGATCACTCCATATTGGAATTTTAATACGATCAGACCAATTGGAGTCTGAGTTTTAATCTTCAAGATATTCGATCTCAAAGTTGGGTCAAATTTTGGTCAATATCAGTCAAAACTACAAACAGATCTCAGGATTTTGTAACTTGAGTTGCAGAGGGAATTTTGAAGAGATTCCAAAACTAAGGTGTAATATAGGTCCCAAAGGAGAGGGGCATGCAATCAAATCCAAATTTGGATCACTAAAACTATTTTTTTGGCACTGTTTTGTGAATATCAGTCTAAAATTGCATCAGACAGAATGCAAAAAATGGTAACTTGAGTTAGGAAGAGTTTTCTTTCGAAATTTTTGTGCACACAGGTGCAAATGTGATGGGAAAGGAAGAGCAAATAGTCATATGCAAGAAAAAATGATAGGATACTTTACTTAAAAATGTTTGTGGTGCAAAAATACTAAAGGATCATGACAGTCAACTTTTTAAATACTTGGCAGGCAATTTTCATTGATATGAAGGTAATACAAAGTGAATAAGAGTCTTAGGATCATAGATCAATCATCAAGATAACTCAGGAGGTCATAAATAATATCAAATCAAGAATATCAGTCCAATTTTCTCAAATCAAATCCAAGAATATCAGGACGTTCAGATACTTCATGAACGTCTTCAGATCATGCTCAGCATGTATCAATGTTGATGTTTGATGCGTCTGGGCCTTCAAAAACTTCTGTCATTGTTTTCCCCGGTATATAGATTTAGATTTAATGATTCCGGCATCTTAGGACTTAATTTTAGGCTTAATGGGATGCTAATGAGCGGGAATCCAAGAATAGGTAATTTTTATAGCTTAGGATCCCAATTCCGACGTGATTCGAGCAAGTTTCTAAGTTTAGGGTTCTTCAACTGTATTTTTCCAGAGTTTGCGCGATATGGTGGCCGTATTTTTGTATTCAGCCATTTCGAAAAGCTAGGCCATGGTTTAATAAAGACCCAAAAATAATTATGAAGTCATTTGGGTCTATAGCGACCCTAATAATTTGGGGAATATGCTAGGTAGATACCATGACTGGAATATTCCATGGGGGATAATTGGGTGGCATGGGTAATTAGGCACATTTGGTAAATGAAGTGAGGGGCATAAGAATTTGCAAATAAGGGTTGGGCTAGGGACATTTGCAAGAATGTAATATGGAAAAAATGAGAGAAAAGATATGGAATGGGAAGATCATTCTTTGGGGTGAACAAAAGGCCTTTAGAAAAGGACTTAGGCAAGCATGGTGTAACTGGCAAAAAAGTGAACATGGGAAGATAAAGGCATGAGAGAAATATGACTAGGAAAATTTCGAAATGGGGGTAAGAATATGGATAAAAAATGGCTAGGAGGTGGAATCAAATACCATGGGGTCTTCCAAACTTTGTCTTCCAAACTTCAAAAAGCATCTTCCAATCTTCACAACCCAGAATATCATAGAGCATCCTTTGAATACCTTTGACCTCAGATAGAGCATCTTCCATAGGAGTTGACCTTTGAAGATTAATATTATTTGACCTTCACATCGATGTTGACTACCAAGCTCTTTTTTTATTTAACTCTTCCACAATAACTTGACCTACTTCAATACATGAACCAACAGTTAGTATGTTGCCCTTTGGGGGCAACAGCAGGCGTGGCTATGGCGCAGGCTTCAGAAAGACAATCCGGCGTGTTAGAGCATCCCCTTAGACTCGGAGATGGACAAGCAATGTTTGTGCAGATTTGGCAGGATGGGTCTGAACTGGTTGTGGATATCAACTCCGGAAGGCAAGAACTGGAATCTGATGACCTTGAATGCATTCTTGTAAGAAATCCTTTTTGGTAAAACTATAAGAATGGCGTTATGGTATCCCTATGCAAGGGCTATAAACTTTGCAGGTTCAGGTGAAGAGAATGCTGAGGCTTTCTCAGGAAGAAAACGAGAAGATTGTCCATTTCCAAGCACTACATCCCCAGGCTAAAGCTGAAAATTTTGGGCGTTTGTTCCGGTCACCAACCTTGTTTGAAGACATGGTGAAAAGCCTCTTGCTTTTGATTCTGCTTTTTACGTTTTTGGGGGGTCATCATGTCTTTCGATAATAAAACGAAATGAAAGAAATAAAAGCAGGAAACCTGAGTATGAAAGGAAAAACAATTTTGATTACTCTCATCAGATTGTGAGATCCTTTGTCTTGTAACATGGCATGGCTCCAGGAATTTTGTATGAAGAATAAAAAACAGCGTATTCTTTTTTAGTTTAAAAGCTTAGAAATACTGGAGATCTTGGCTGAAGATGTGCCCATTGTTATCGTACAATAAAGATAGCTGACAACAATATGAGTGGGAAACATCAAAAGCTTTCTAGCTCTACACAGTTGAGATTAGGTTTCTTCTTTAAGTTAAACCTGTCAAAGTGCTTTCTTTTTCTTAGTTGTTTGGAAATCAGGTCACATGGAACTTTTATTATTAGCATCGAATCTTATGAGTATAGATGCCTTCATGCAGTTGGGGTCAGACTCTCAGCATGGCAGAATAAAAGGTGATGTAAATTGCTCTGTAGATAACAAGGTTGGAGTGTTTGAGCCAAATACTCCCCAAATTGAGGACTCAAAGAGAAGGAAGAAAGAAATTGTTGCCAGCCCACAGATGGGAAAAAGGAGGAGGAAGAGTGTGAGAAGAAAGCTTGAAGATGTCTTTGTAAGTGGTTCTCCTGATAGTTTATCCCAGATGGAATGCACAAAGCTTGAAGAAGCTTCCACGAGTAGCAATACTTTATCTCAGATAGAAGAAGCAAACTGCAGAGAACAAATATTTAGAAGCACCGCAAATAATATAAGCGTGTCCTCGCTTCAAACTGAGCCATTTCAAATTGAGCCATTTCCAATGCCCGAAGATCTTGCCAACTTGGATCCTAGTGTTCTGGCAGAACGTTGTGGACTTGGGTACCGGGCAAAGACTATTGTCAAGCTATCACATGATATATGTTCAGGAGTTCTTAACTTAAAAGATTTAGAGGGATATTCAGGCCAGGAACTGAGGACTGCATTATTAAGGTTGCATGGTTTTGGCCCTTATGCCAGTGCAAACGTTATGATGTGTATGGGTGACTATCGTGTTGTACCTACTGATACAGAAACAATCAGACACCTGAAGCATGTAAGCCCTTAAGCTCCAATGGTTATGTTCTTTTCTTCGAAAGTGTGTACTTACTGTGGGATGTGACCACATTAGGTTCACCAAAGGCTGAACTGCAACCTTAAGAATGTAGCAGAACAAATTTTTGAGGTGTATGGTTGGTGCTCCCCTTATAATTTCCTTGCATATTGGTAAGAGGTGTGCATTTCTGTTTTTCTCTATTCTGCAAGTTATATTCATTTTCCTAAAACGTTTTTTAAAACTTGTTGCACTATTTCGTTTTCTAATACTTATATTCTCCAGGCGGGAACTTTGGGATACTTACAACAAACGTTTCGGGGGACTAAGTACAATGCCATCGTCATGTTATCATATGATTATAGGCCAAAACATGCGCAAAACTACATGATCTGATTAGTAAAGGATTCTTTGAAGGGTTCGTTGTGAGCTACGAACTGTTAGCTTTTCAGAAGGACTATCACAGGCAGCATCAATGTATTACTGTCCCTAGCAAAATGGCAAGGTAACAAATTTTGTAATGTAATCCCTAACTATTAACTTTATAATGAAGCTCCCTTATGTCGGGCAGACCAGTAAGCCAGCTAGTTGTTGCTTTATTGGACAATAATTATGTGTATGACAATAGTGCACATTGGCAAACAGCACCCGAGAGCCAAGAACAATTCGCCGTGTGTTAAATTTAATTTTTTACATACAAATTCCAGAAGGCTACAAAATTCCACGAATTCTAGGCAGCTACAAAATGTAAGTCAAGGGAACGTGAAAATTTTGATCGTACAAAAACTTTTGCTTGTTCATTTCTTTCTTGGCTAAGACGCTAGTCCGGTGTCCATTTCTTTGCAGCCCAGTGCCCCAACCTTAGCACGTATGTAGATTTGAAGGCAAACATTCATGCAAATGCAGCATGTGGTTTGATGCATATATAATTCAAGATCCGAGAAAATATGGAAGGGCAAAGAAAAAGCCAACAAGGCTTTTGTTAGAAGCTTCTCCCTTTCTTTTTCGTAAATCTTATAGGCATTGGAGTCTTCAAATATTCCTAGACAGTCATTACGTGCAATTTGATAAATTGCATGTCAAGTCCTGCAATCCTTAATCTGTTCATTAAAGTAGGGCCAAACATGTAAATAGCCATATCCCGCGCCTTTCTTAACTGGTTACAACTCTAGGTGAACAATACAATCTCATGAACTCAGTCAATTTGTGTTAACAAAACACAAACACTGCAACACTGGACCCTTTGTCAACCTTAGCTGCAGTTGCAAGGTCAACAGTATACCCCATGTAATTTTGACGATAGGGTACGTCTCATCCTCCAGCTTCATGGCCAAAAATCCATGGAGACTTATCTTCACATCCCTGCACGTTGTAGATATGTTCAAAAAAATCTACTTCACCTACAGTAATCGAGCATGCTTACTGTTCAAACCAACAAACTACTCAATCAAATACACAATTTGATCAAAAGGCACTTATGGACGAACCTCTAAGAACATATTGAGTCTCCTTTAATTTAAACATTGAGTCGACAGATTAAGTGGGGGCTCTCATTCCATACGATTAGTTTAAGCCACTTTACTCACATGAAACTGGAAGGCAACCCACTGTGCGCAGCACCTTGTTTTTTTAGGTTTTCGAAATATTTTATACGTTTGATATTGAAGTTAGGGTTCTCGAAGCTAACGGCTTGGACTACTTAATTTTTGGTATATTTCATGATATGCTCTAGGCCAACAACCAAGATACCATAAAAAATAAAAAGTAAAATAAAATAATTAGCCACCATAATGCTGCTTTTCCAGTAGAGGTCTATTTTTAAAGTCATTGCTTGAAAGGTCTTTTCTCAACAGATCGATTCCCATCATGCTGTAGGAGGAATGATTGTCTTAAAACGACAAAAACGAGGCTTCTACTAGGCCCAACAAAATTGGTTTAGGCCTCTATGAGTTCTTTTTCTTTTGCCATATATGTATTATGTTCGAAAATGATATGACAACCATAACAAGGAGGCATATGTTAAAAGGACACAAATATTTTCTCTAACTAGAAAAGAGTTGGGCTTATACTGGAATGAACCTGCAAAAATCCATGATTCTAATTGTTCTTATTTCATTTTTTTCGTAGTTTTCATATTTCATATTTTTTTTTACACTCTTGTATTTTTTCTTATGTCGTGCCTTTTTACATTTTTGTATTTTCTTGATTTTTATACTTCTTTGTTTCCTTATACTTTGTATTTTTAGCTCAAATTATGGCATATGATCTTGATTATCTTAGAAGATGCAAGGATATTCTATTGGGTTGTCAAAAGAATGACTGAGACAGATCCATGCATATTGTTGCACCCTCTTTTGCCACCTCGATTGCCATTACCATCAGTTGGGAGTAGCCTGAGAGTAGCTTGAGCAACCTCCATTGGGAATCGCTTGAGCAAGATCGTGGTTGGATCCATCTTGAGTTGAGAGGAACGAGACGAATTAGGTTCATGCACTTCTTCAACTCTCTCCACAGAAATTATTATAACTCCTCAATAGGGTGTCAGACTGAAACGAATTTTTTTTTACTGAAAAGCCCTCTAAAAGGGCTTTCTGTTGATTGCATCAAGATATGTTTTGTTGCAATTTTCTAGCATGGAAGAACTAATTCCATCCATGATTAGAAGTTAGCAGTTATCAATTAGCTAATGGCTAACACCAAAATCACATGTAACTAGTTATCTATGAAGTTAACAACGTGTTATTATTTTGCCAAAAAAAAATATTAGTTTTTAACAATTTGAAACATGATCTTGACTATTTATCATGTTGATTCTAAATATGCAATCAGAATTTGACAATACTTAATCTAACCTACAAAAAAAATCAGAATATAGCGCAAACCTTTGATGCGATATGTCCTTGCTTTCATAATAGTCCTGCAATGAAAAAACATGTACTAGCATTTCTAATACAAATTCCAGCAAATAAGCACCTTCAAGATGTACGGTGCAAATAAGCACTTTGTCTTTGAACCCATGTGGCTCTAGAATAGATCAAACCTCTAGCTCTAGGATAGATCAAACCTCTGTGGCTCCTCTGGCTCTGCAGCAAACTGAGAGCGACATGCTTTCAGAGCAAATTATCATCGAAGAAAAAAGTCCTTTAGGTTAGGTTTTTGCACGAATGAATTTGTCTCCAAAAAACGAACAAAATGTTTTTTTTTTTTTTTTTTTTTCGAAATTGGACATCTATCATATTTTGGCCAAAAAATACATTAGGGTTTTTTTGAGATTAAAAAAGGGCCTTCAAAACATGCCAACTAAGCCAAATGAAGATAAATGAACTACCAATCAGAAATCAGAGCCTGACGGGTCCAGTCAGCAAAACTGTTATAACTAACTCACTGGATCACATTTTCTAGCATAACTATTGATAGAAAAGTCCAAATGAGCTCTCGTTTAGTGCAATAGATAGATCTCATTGAGATCTTTCCAACCTTAAGTGCTTTGCACATATTTTAACCACTTATGATTGTCAAAACTCTAAAAAATATGGTTTTTACCATTTTCTACTATCCTACGGGGCTAAATGAAATGCAAACCACCTAAGGTTGGAAAGATCTCAATGAGATCTATCTATTGCATCAAATAAGAACTCATTTGGACTTTTCTATCAACACTTATGTTAGAAAATGTGATCCAGTGAGTTAGTTATAACTGTTTTGCTGACTGGATTACCAGTTCTGTTTTCTGATTGGTAGTTCATATAGCTTAGTCAGCAGTTCTTAGAAGGCCCTTTTATGATCTCAAAAAATCCCTAATGACAGGTTAGTTTTAGTTTTTTTTTTTGCTAACGGATAATGAGTTACAAATTTGGGGATAATGCGTTATCTGCTAACTATTTCCATCTAGGCTTGGTTTAGGCTTCAGCAATTTCTGCCCTCATAGCTTTGCTTGAAGGATATAGAAGCATCTACTCTTTGTAAGGAGGCGATAAATTCTATATGCTTTGGTAGTACATAATTATAGCTTTTCAGAGCAACAAGAAGCTTGGAAAATGGAGCATCCAGTCAAAAGATTTCAATTTTCCAAATCGCACCCACCTGTGTATATGAAGATGCCAATACCAAGTTTCTCCTCAACCACCATGGAGATGTCGATAGATGGGGATGACCTCTTTCTTACTTAGTCACATTCTCTACTTGCACATGATCCACCAGTCATGGCATGCAACTTTTGTGATAAGGCTATACCGAACTCTATTCCAGCCTGCACATTGGACTGCTCAGACAAGACTGGTAGGTCAAAAGATCATTTGAGAGGGAGGTGAGGGCAAGGACAGATGCAGCTCAGCAAACCAATGACATGCATTTGCACTTGGTAATAAGCCGATCACAACCAATAATACACTTCCTGCAGCTACTCCAGATCGACTATTCAAGGATCCTTAGAAGCAATGCCAGAGGCTCATGTTGAGGATTTTACCGCTAACCTTGTACATCTAATAAGAACAAATAGGAGCAAATGCATTGCTTAAAAAGAACATCATCAATCCAGAATAGACATTAACAAGATTTGAATTGATCTTGCCATGGCATCTAGTAAACTTTGAGTAGTATATCAGGGATGATATTTTTCAATTCCAGATAGGTGCCACGAAGATGATTGGCTTCCAAAATACAGCTCCCATGGGTAGTCACAAGTAGCAACTTCAAACCTTGTAGGACATGCTTAGAGCCTTTGAGAAGAATAATACTACCACGAATACTGACATAGTCTCCAAACTTCAAAGGTTGGTAAAAGCTCCTCTAATCAGGATCCCGCAACAAGAGAACTAGAAAAGACAATGGTTTTTCAAGGTAAGGGTAGTCATGACGATGCACATCAACTGTTGTGCCCTTGCTTTTTGGAGTTGAATAAATAAACAACGAAGCACCATGAATTAAGTTGTAAGCTTTAGACATTGGAGACTAATATTGATTTCTTACAACTAGCTATACAGGCAAATGTTTCCGAGGGAGAAGTAAAATTTGTTGAAGCCCCGTACGGAAAAATGTGAGATGCGTACTGATCTCAGAATATATAGTTGTGCATGCACTGTGCGACTATGAAAAAACAGGTCAATTCGGGGTCTAGTTTAGGCAAACAACCCGGCCCACTTAGCTTCTATAACATTAAGGCCTCAGGCTTCTCCAGCCAAATCTGTTGCTCCATCTGTTCATGGGAATGCTGATATTGGGTAGACCCTCAAAGAACAACAGGAAAGGAGCCGCATATGCTACAATGGATGGCCCATGGCTGAAAGAGATGGCGCGTGAGGATCTGGCCAATAATATTTAGTCATTGGTTCGCTCCAGAATGCACTTATATGCTCCTGTGCATATTGTCAAAGCATTGCATCTAGGCCTTTAGCATCATAACCAGCCACACCTTGTGAAATTTAGAGTCACTTTGGGAAATTCAACGCAGATAACAGGGATGAGGAGGTGGATTATGATCATCAACCTCTCTTCTTCACAATAGATTGGCAGCCAATACGTATATAATGTCAAACCACTTCCTATACGCCTCAACTTCGACTGTTGATATGATAAGGCAAAGGCTTATATCCCTACTGAAAACTGACAAAGGAGATATTGGAAATTTTGTAGCTTCCTACTTTAGAGCAAAAAGCTGATAAACTTGTCACAGTCCTTCTAAGTGGAACATAGCAATGTTTTAGAGAAGGCACACAGGGAGACCTTTAGGCACATCATACTTTCCTTGCAATGCATAGGTACAAGACTTTCCTCAAGGGGAAGAAGGCACAGCACACCGCATAGCATCAACGGAACATTTTTTCCTCCTTGATCACTACCTTAGGACATTTTGGATGAGAGTATTACATAAACCTATACAGCCTCTTAGAGGTACATCTCTTTAGATCAGTAGGTGCAATACTTGATTTAGCTTAGACTCTCATATGATTCCAAATACCGTGCCAACACAGAGAAAGGTTCCACGTCGACTATACTCGATTGATGTCGTGAATTAGAATCCTTTGGAGGGCACTCATTGTAAAATGGATGAGTGTGATATATATGGACTAGATATTAGAAGTACTATTCTAGTCTATACTAATTAGGAATAGTGTCCAGTGTTGCCGGGCAATTTTTGGATTCTGTAAATGTTGATCCACAGAAAGCTCCAATACATGCAGCTAGATGAATGGAATTTTAATTAGTAATGGTCTCATCAAAATCCATGGTTCTGCTGGTGACATAGAGACAAAGCTTCAAAGAATTTGGAAATAACCCAAACTTCCTAAATGCATCACATAATTTAGTAAGTTCGTTGTCATTCAGCTGGAGTATCTACCTATGTCTATATATTTGGTCATCAACCGACTAGCGGGTTGTGATAGTCTTACACTTGCTGTTAGTCCTGTGCCTCCTGGTACAGGACTATTCATGCATACGACGGAGCAGGTCAAGAACAAGGATCCACAGTCAGCCACGGGTCAGTCGTCAAAGGCCCAACAGAAGACCAACCAGCAGACCACGCAGTCAAAGGGCGCGCCCGCCAAAAGGAGGCGCTCAGACAAGTGATGGCCCGTCACCGCCCGCGTCAGCATCAGCATGATTCCAGGCACTTCAAGAGGCACCGCCAGCATTCCTGCAAATCAGGCCTCCTTCCAGGAGTCGGCACCGAGATCAGTCAGAGTGTCTATATTGGGCCAAAGGCCATTGTACTATATATATGAGTAGAGCTAGCACATGAGCGCTAGATGAGTTTTGAGTCTTGTCTCATTTTCAGTCTTCTCTCGATTTTGAGAGCTCATGTATGTTCATCATTGATATCAAGGAAGCTTATCATTTTCTTCTCATTGTTCTCTTTGTTCTGTTTTCCTCTTCTTGTTTTCTTCTTGCAAATCCCGCGTGACATAGTCCCCCGGATTCTCCTGTTAGATCCACGGGTCCTCACAGAGGGCTGTCTTCCAGGAGTTCCCGAACCCAGACCCCAAACACTTGCTAGTTGGATAATGTGTTTGGGGTCTAAGAATGTTCAGAATTCGCCAGATCTAGAAACATAAATTTTTGTTTAGTTGGCGCCTATAAGATATCATACTATGTTTCACCAAATCGGCACCGCCTAGTTTACATCGCCTAAACCTTACCAATAGTATCAGCTCAACGCAGCATCTGCATCTACACAAAAAAATCAAGCTTGGCTCAATCAGATCTACTAAATAGATCAAATAATGTTGTGTCGAGCAAGATGACCATGCTTGCTTTCCTAGCGCAGCCTCACGTTAATGGATCCTACAACTCTAAACTTTCCTGCGTGCCGAACCCTAACCCTAATTAATCTAGGACGTTGGATCTAAAGAAGCAACCTAGACCATCATATTTGTATTTTGATTCATGACATACACTAAAACTTTATTAATAACTAAATAGATCAAATAAAATTGTGTCGAATAAGATGAACAACTTGCTTTCCAAGTGCAGCCTCATGTCGATGGATCCTACAGCTCTAAACTTTCTTGTGCGTCGAACCCTAATTCTAATTGATCTAGTTTGTTGGATCCGGAGAAGCAATCTAGACCATCATATTTGCATTTTGATTCATGATATACACTAAAACGTTATTAATATACGATCTATCATCTATATCAAGTTGGTTATCAAGATGATTCCCCCCGAAATACTAAAGTTCATCATTTGTTGTTATTCTATTTTCTTCTATTATGGAGGTGATTGAATAGACTTTTAACGTCCACATAAACCAGTTGTAGGATTACTCTCTCAAAGGGTTTTCAAGGGAGAAACCTGCATATGAAGGAATGTACTGAGGAATTGAGCAAAGGAGTCTACCGTGGGATTGAGTGAATTACATGATTCGTCTCATTTTGGCACCACAACTACTCAAGAATACATGCTAGAATTTTTGAAACTTTTGTCTAAATTTGTTTACAATAGAACAGTGAACATATCATCTACCCTTTTATGATTGTAATTGTACTAAAATACTAGTCACAAATGTAGAAAGTAAGTAGGCAATGGATGATTAACTGGAATGGTTCATTTATTGCGGAAATTAGAATGACTTGCCCATATTCTCAGATGTTGGAAGAACTAGCTCAAATTATGACTGGGACGACAATCAATCTTACCTTTTGATTTTATCTTTCCATACACATATATGAGGCCGCTAAATGTGCTTGGACGAGAAAAGAGGTAAATTGAATTGATCCATGGAGATTAGAAGGTCTATAAGACCAAATACAAAAAGATCACAGTGCCATTACTACTGGAAATATTGAATTCCATCTTCGGAGAACAAGAGGTCTATAGGATCCAACAATACAGAAAATGCACAATAAGCCCATAACTGTACATAACTCAAAGGTGAGTTATAGCGCATCCAAGATATTAGATGTCTTATATCTCCATGACAACTCCTGAGGAGCATTTTTAAGACAGCCAACTAACTTAGGAGATGCTACCAAAGCAAGGCCAACTAAGTGGGTGTTTATAGAGTATGTCATTTAGGCAATCCAATGCTTGACAGCTAGATTACATCACAATAATTGAAAGGATTTAGGACATTAACACTAGATTTGTCCCTTAATGAACCCAAATGGGTCAATTTGTATACTTTTTCTTAAATTCTGTTAGAGCCCCCCAGATGAAGAATTTGTCTATATGCTCGAACTATATTGTTGTCAAATGTAGGAGGGCTCAAATTTATTCTCAAAAATGTCTAATATTTCTCAAATATGGTTTTTTCTAGAAATTCTAATTCTTCCATCTTGTATATCATGACATCAATCTATCACAAATGGTTTTAGAAAAAACTATGGTGGAATTTTTGAGAAATAATTCCTAAAATTTTGAAATTTAGATGTTCTTTGTGGATCCAGTTAGATCTCGCAAGGGTTCGAATTTTATCAATTCATAGTTACTCTACCTTTTGCAAAAATAGTACTTAGTATTTATCTCTACAAGAAATTTATCGCGGCGGCCAAGGCCGCCGCGAACATTTCTCTTTACTAACTTGATATCAGTTCTGTGCCTAAGTATTATAGAGTGTATTTCAAGATAAAAATAGTTTAAACTGTAATTGCAAAAGATATGATTGAACGGCCTGAATTTTTGTTCCGTGGCTTTAAAAACAGAAAGTAAAAAAAAAAACAATATTATTTGCACTACATTATATGAGATAATAAAGAATATTCAAATTGCATTGCTTAAAGGTGCTTTGTTAGTGTCCTTCTAGAAGGATAAATGCATATACACACCCAAAATTTTATAGATAATGTTTAAATGTAGGTGTCGACATGAAATGAAAGTGGATATTGAAATGAAAGTGGGAGCGTTTCATGTAGCCTAATTGTGTCATTTACCAACGGTGTCAATTGAGAGCCTAATTGTGTCTAGGCCGCCGCGATAAATTTCTTGTAGGCCTAACCATTGTCATTCATGCAAGCTAAATACTACCTTCAACTTGGCTATGGAACCATAAGGCACTTCTAATTAAATGATGGGTCCCAATCTTATAGCGTTTCCTTTAACATATATAATTGTTGTAGGATGATTCCTTGGAATTTCATTATAAGATTCCTGCCCAATAGTTCGACATGTCAAGAATGTTGTGCAGAACATCATCCTTCCATATCACGAAGGCAGAGGAAAAGAACCATTATCGAAGAAAGAAGATGGCGATGTTTGTTCCACCTCAAGGCTTTCATAGCGCATTCTTGAAATTTGAATAATAAAGCTTGCAAAGTAATGAAGCATGGAGGAATAAGCAAATACAAGTGCCAAGAGCGCAAGCAATTGGTAAGAGCATGTTATTCTTTGAATCATATTTTGAGTACAAAATGAATTGCTGATAAAAATCACGAGAGGATGCCTTCAAACAAGCCATAAATATGAGCTTAGCATGGGCGTGATATGGAACTCATTGCGCATCTCCAAAGGCCTGGAGTGTCATATGTGGCCGGTCTGCGGACATGAATGGTATGTGAAGCAGAATCTTTAGGTCAAAAGTCGCCCTAAACTCTCCGCGATTGCAATTTGGCGAAAAAAAAAAAAACGATATGCAATGGGCAGAAAGACGACAGATTACCACATGTTGGCTTAGGCAGAAGGATTGGTCTAAATCTTTCCAAGTGGCAACTCATATCACGCCCTATACTTCCATTCCATATATATAAAAGAACTGGTTATACCAAAAGCCCCAAACAAGTGTCTCTGATGGGACCAATCGTAAAAAGCTCTCCTTTGTAGCAATTGTTCTCGCATGTGGTGGCATAGAGAGGCATCCAACCCATCATCACTCGTTGTTCGATTACGTTTGCAAATGCTTTTTACAAATTCCTTGGTTGAATTTTTTTTAATACAAAATAGATGTTTTTTCTAGAAATTGGACGTTCTTTTTTAAGACAAGATTTGGAAGTTCTTTTTTCAAATGAAATAGATTTTTTGAGCAGCAGCAAACAGGTCTGTCACAAATCTAAGGTTATACCGGAGCTCCCTTTTGCCATAGCTTTTGCCAGCTCCGCTCTTTTTCTTTGCCCCAGCTCCATTTTTTAGCTCTTCTGTTGTTGGATCTGAACCCAGGTAAGGTTGATCTAAGAGATTATGGGCTGCCACCGAGATTTGGGTCTGCAATGAAGATGATTGTAGAGCAAAGCCATCGAAAAAGGTCTTTGGAGGTCGATTTGGTCTAGAGAGGGGCAGATTTGTCCTTGAAAAGCTATTGACCAGGCCAGAAGGGAAAAATGATTTCTGGATGCCCCTGTTAAAGTCGTCCTGCTGCAAGTTTAGTACAGCAAAAACAGGAGATCAGACGACCACATAAGGACCTTATGAGCGCCTTTCACCAGCGCGTTGAGAACTGTGCACCACTCAGCCCTGATGGATGAGATTCTGCTTGATGCTATTCTCCAAGGGTTGGGGTTTATTGTCCCTCCTATCGATCACGATGCTACTATCTTTGCCATAGAAAATCTTATTAGTTTAGCAGTAGAAGCTCGCTCTAGAATAGGTTTCTGCAGGTTAGATCTTGATTTCTTCAACAACTTCTTCCTCTGCATCCTGTGCGTTGATAGAATTGTCTCTCTAAAAGTAGCAGCTCACAACTCTCAACCATATCTCGCCCGTGGTAACAGATATCAAAGAAATTTGTTTCTCCTCGACATCCCTGTGGAATTCGGGGTTGAACCAATTTATCGTTGGGCGTCTTTTTTCGATCTTCGACCTGCAGAAGTCTTTTGGGATCTTGAAATCGTTGTTTGGAGGTTTGGGGTCGCAAATTAATTTTTCTCGGTTCTTCATGGCTCTCTCTTACTCTTTTCCTTTCCTTTGTCACCATCTCTGCTTTTTTGGGATCTTTTTCCCTCTGTTCGTGATAGATCCTGGTTAGAGCCTTCAGGCCCTGCCAAAGGTACTTCATCAAGTTGCCGTAGCCTTGGGGTTGAGAACCTAGAAATGATGCTGTTGGAGGGTTAATAGCAAGCAACTTGGAATTGCAGCTGAGATCCCTCAGATAAACATAAAGAATCATGAAGGTACTAACCCATCTGAATATTCTCTGGGAGAATTATCAGAAGAAGAGATCAAGCCTCTTGAACAGGTTAAAATGCCAGATTTCTATGGGAAGGATGTTACTCCGGAGCAAGCTATGCTTTGGTTTAACTAAATGAAGCTTTATTTTGCAGCAACAAAGAAAAGCGAGCCTACTCGTTTATTGTATGCCACATTGAAGCTGCATTTCAACCATTGAAAGACCTGTCCTTTGACATTTTGATTGCACTTTTGCATCTTGACAGGCTCTGTTTGCAGTAAATACATCCTTGAAAACAACAAAAGCAATACACGCACCTTGGCGTATGGCCACTCGTTACTCACGCACTCTCAAAATTTTTCTCGAGTTTGATGTTCAACCGGGTTGCGAGCGTAAATGGTGTTCTAAATCCATCAAGGCCCGAAATGTGTCGTGCTCACATTCTCGCGACCTCGGCGGGGAACTCATTATGTAGCCTCGGTAGGACCATTATGCAGCCTCGTTCAAGGGTTTGATACTCGGACCGATTGAAGAAGCTTTTGCCAAAATAAAGCTCACAACAGTAGCATCCTTGATTGCTTGCTCTTCTTGAATTTTCGATGCCCTAAGAAAACCTCATTGCATCTCATCGCAAAGTCTGTCCACACCACAAAGAACCCCTTTCCACGCGACAAGTCCCTTCACAATGGATGTTTCGCGAATCACCACATTGTATGGCTATGGCGTGGTTTGCACAAAATATCTAATTCGTTTGTCAAATCTAAAGAGCCTTCAACAAATCGGCTATGGCAAAGATCTGGCAGACTTCACGATTTAGAAAAATTGTAGAAGAAAAACATAGCAAAGAAAACGCGAGATCATGCCAAAACCCTTATTTGCCGATGTGCAAAAGCATGAAAGCCTAGCTCGAAAAAAGCATAAACCATAGCCATAGCGATCTGAGAAAGGCATGGCGGCAAGATTAACTTGGGTTCAGTCACTTCCAAAATACATCCAAACACGCCGAATCGCATCCGATGTCTCTTTTCCTTTTCTCAAAGGCACGTAGAAGTGGCATTGAGGGATCCGGGCGGTTTGGTTGAGCCGTGCTTGAAGAGCAAGAAAGAAAAAAGGGGAAGGCCAAAAATTGACGTTGGGGTCATCATTACACATTGGCAATAAACATGCTCAAGCCCATCCACATGCGCGTCTCGGATTTGTTTGTCTAAGTGAATTGGCATGATAGGGCTGTAACGTTTAAGTACCAAAGCAATGAGGTATCCGCCGCGATAAATTTCTCTTTACTAACTTGATATCAGTTCTGTGCCTAAGTATTATAGAGTGTATTTCAAGATAAAAATAGTTTAAACTGTAATTGCAAAAGATATGATTGAACGGCCTGAATTTTTGTTCCGTGGCTTTAAAAACAGAAAGTAAAAAAAAAAAACAATATTATTTGCACTACATTATATGAGATAATAAAGAATATTCAAATTGCATTGCTTAAAGGTGCTTTGTTAGTGTCCTTCTAGAAGGATAAATGCATATACACACCCAAAATTTTATAGATAATGTTTAAATGTAGGTGTCGACATGAAATGAAAGTGGATATTGAAATGAAAGTGGGAGCGTTTCATGTAGCCTAATTGTGTCATTTACCAACGGTGTCAATTGAGAGCCTAATTGTGTCTTTCACCAACGTTGTCAATTGAGGGAATCCTGCATATTTTTTTGCCCATGTGATTAATTCTTTAGACACTTTTAATTGCCTTAGATCTCATGTGAAAAGAGGCATTCTGCTTCGGAAAAAACCCTGATTGCTGCTTCTTAATGATAGCAGAAAAGATCCCGATTACTATCTGGTGCGAATCTGGACCTACTATCCCATATTTGCTAAGTAACATTCTGATTACAGTCGACAGGTGACTCTCCTCCCATGCTGGCATTTCCAGACATGACTCCATCACTTGCATCTGAATCATTATAGACCATCTTCAGTGCTTGCACCGCCTCACCCATAAAAGGCCTATGAGAAACTTCTGGTTGCACACACATGGAAGCAATTGCAGCTACTCTTGTCAAGTTGTCGAAAGGAAACTTGTTTCATTGGAAGCAATCTCCAATGTATATCTATTTGAAATTTGTCAAAACCTTAACTTGTTTATGTTGTAAGGTAAAAAATTGCATTTGAGGTGAACGTTTTTTAGTTGTGAAGACGAAAACTCTTAAAAAACCCCATTTTATATAGAGTACACTTGAAGAGTTTATTTGCTATTCACCAATATATTTTTGATCAAAGTGTAGTAAAAGAATAAAAAACTAGCAAGAACAAACAATTTGGACAAATATCTTAAGTATACTATGTTATTTCCATGCAATTCAGAGAGCATGGTAGGTTATTGTATGAGTTCATGGAAGGAGAGCAATGATATTTTCTACGGCAAATGTTACTCTTTATAATTACGCGATCATAATGAGTTGAATAAGACTTGAAAGAAATGTTACTGATAACGATGACCTGTATGATAACGAGCACAATGTTCAGACAATAGATTATGCCAAAATCGCTGATTGCATGAGGCCAGGAAATATGATACTTAACACTCCAATTGGACATAACAATGATGCTTTTTAAGAAGTTGCCAGAAACTGTTATCGTCAAAAAGATATTACTTAAAATTTACTTCTCATGTTCGATAATTTCAATCAGAAGATGCTGATAAAAAAACATACCATTTATGAATGGAAGATACAGCAACCCTCCACAACCGACAACAACGGACATAGCATGCTTATCAATATCTTCATATGAAGAATCTGCATCATATAATGTACATCATTAAGTGTGGGGGTCCTTTAGTTGAGTACCATGCCCCAGATAGCGAGGACAACGAATATGCTATAGCCATTATTGACATGCCTAGCACAAGGAAACAATGATAATAGCATCAAAAAGTTCATAAGATTATTATATTTACAAACGATCTCATCATCATGCATCCTATCACAACACTTCTTATCAGGCATCTATGTTTCTGCCTTTTCGTGTTAAGTGTATCAATGATTTGGCTGTCTGTGCTATCTTCTGTCATGAATATTTGCATGCCTTGCTCTCAAAATGAATATACATTCCCTCAAATTCATCTCATGCATTTTGATAACATGTTCTCTTGTGGCCACCTTATGTGAACTGATCCCAAGAATGGAGAAAATTCCTCATCTCTTACTCAGTTAAATCAGCCTGACAGCATTTGCTGGTTTTAAAACCTCAGATTTCTCATTGTCGCTTTATGAACGCTTAAACACAATTTCTTTGCTTCCAAACCGGGGTTCCACAGAAGATTAAATCTGGATCATTCTGAGCAAAGCAAATTCTATATTGCAGTTAAAAATTGAGCTTGCATCATTTTGAGCAAAGCAAATTCTATATTGCAGTTAAAAATTGAGCTTGCCAGAGGCCTTGATACTTTCATTGCAGCTCAGAAAGAAGAAATGTAAGGAAAATAACAATTCTATACTTATGCTACCTCCTCGTCATCATAAACATTCTTCTGGGAGAGCATAGAAGTCCTTATGAGGTTGAGCAGATTGCACCTGCCTAGAAGCGCCATAAAAAATTTGCCTAGAAGCACTGAAGTCCTAAACTCCTGCATTTTTTGTTTTCCTCCAATATCTGCATAGCTTTCAGGCATGTTTTATAAAAGACCAATATTGTATCAGTGTTAAATTGTCAATGTTGATGCGAAGTGGCGTAATACAACAATCACTTCACACCCGTTTGCGAGTCTGTAACAGGTAGTTCTCCACATGCCCTCCCTTTTGTATCAGGTTTGTCATGCATGATCAAGGATCACCTGATAGGCACTTTCTTACTTCATTTCATTTGCCAATTGAATAGCCTCTTCTTCTTCACAGCCCTGCCAAATGAGGACTTATTTAGGATCCTATACTTTGTGTGCATATTGTAACAAAGTGTTTGAAAAGACATGCAAGTACTGTGCATATTGTAACAAAGTGCTTGAAAAACATGAAAGTACCAATCTTTAGTAGTGCTTTCTCTAGCCAAAAAAAATGCTCATCCAGCTGGCGCTATTTCCCTGCATTTCTTATGCATGTTAGGAACATTAAAAAGTACTTATAATTTTTGAAAAAATAGATGGTTAAAGACACCTTGCCATCACCTCTAGTGACGATGAGCCCAAAGTAAAAACTTGTTATATTTCTATTAGAAGATCCAATAAACCTGCAAAGTGGCATGCACCAGTCAAATGTGCCTGTCAAACTAAAACATAACCAGAGATTCTAGAGACATAATTGAAAAGTCTAAAAAGCTTACCCAAACTCCTCCTGGAATAGCAAAAACAGATGATGAATTGACCTCCATCATTGATAACGTTAGGTTAGCTTAGAACGCCTACAACAAACATTGGAAACATATAATATAGAAACATAAACCTGAAGCAAGATGTGGCTCATTTGATGATCCCACATGGCGTATTTGTTGAGACACATCTAACAAATAGAAGTAGAAATTCAAATAGAACTTACTGGCAATACCAGGCATGCGCTTGCCATTTGAAAACCTTCCAGTAGCATCCGCCAGAAAATCAATCCCATATAGTGGACGACTTCCCTTAGCCAAACTAAGCATATAGTTAATATTTCCAACACCAGAGAATGCCAAAATGAAAAATGCAGGAAAGATGGGGCCATTCTGTTCTTCTGATGCTCCAACACAAAAAAACCGCAGCAATAGCACAAAGAAACCTGAACGAAAACCGCATTTTTGCTTCCAGGTTTGGCTATGGCGATCTCCAATGAATGCAGGCATTCGGAACCGGTATAGGTCCGTTAAAGGCCAAAAAACGGCAGAGTCGAAATGAAGTTGTGCTCGCAGGATGAAGTTCCTCCTCAGTATACTTGGAATGAATGTGCTAGATGCCAGCAACCAGAGTCAGTGGGAGTCCCCTCTCATGCAAATAAAAAAATGTTCATAGAAAATCTGCTATAGAGACACAAAATGGAAGAACGGATGAACTGATGGCGCCTATTGGGCTCCAAATCAAGCCGAAATCAAGCTAAATCAAGTCGAAATCAAGCCAAATCAAGCCGAAACAGGGTCTTCGATGCCCAACATGCCCAATCGAGGAATTTGATGCACCGCTACCGCTACCGCTGCCGCTGCCGCCATAGCATTCAGTCAGATTGTTGCCGCCATAGCTTCTACCGACTCCAGTTGCTCTGCCAGCATTAGAAGAAGCAATCGCCATCGCCAAATAACTAGACACGCAGACTATCCACCGCCATAGTTTGTGGACACAATAACGACAACCTAGACGGAGTTGGACGGATTAGATTTATCCAAAAAAACGTGGCAACAAAAACAACAAATCGATTGCGGCGCAGAAAAAATAACCACGACAAAAACAGAAAATGGAAATTGGAAACTGACTTATATATGTTCAGATTAGAAAATAATAGTGCCTTGACATGTTTTTTTCTATTTCCAATATCAAGAATGTAAAATGATTCCTGGATGTCTATTTTTTAGAAATTCTTTAGGGACCCGCTAAGAAACTGAATTTTTTATTCAGTTATTATAACTACCTCAATTTTTTGAGAAATCACATGAAACTTAAAAATATAGTTAGTATTTATAGTCTATATTCATAGAAATAGAAAATTAATGTTATCTTAAAACTTGTATTCCATGTCGTATGTTATGAGATAATATAATTGAAACCATCAAATTGGGTGTATTTTAAGGTGCAATTCTCCTCAACATGTGGAAAAATTTATTTTGCTATTAAATATGATGGTACAACTTCGAGTTAATTTTACAATTCAAGTGTATCTTACAAATGTCCTCTAATATAGAGAAGGGATTGAGGGACCCGTACGAGTTGATGAACCCCAAACAAGTCCCAGAGACAACTCTGGTTTTAAGAATTCGAATGGCTTTTATACTAACAAAGGATATGTTGTTCTTGATCATCTTTTGAAAGATGATCTCGTGTACAATTATTACCTCAACACATCTTCTTAAAATGCAATTCAATTACGTAGAAATAAGTAACTAAGTACGGATCAAGTAACAGGTATCCTAAACTTTTTCAGATCTGTTCTTTGTTGGGCAAGCTCTGCAAGGTCATGAACTATATTAAAAACTGCATTTGGACGGGCGAGCCTTGCAGCATTTAACGCCATCTGTTTAAATTCATCTGCTTTAGTACTAAACCATTGAGAGATCGTGCTTGCAATTTCTTTTGGGTCTTCACAATATTTTCCTGCACCATTGTCCACCACATATGGTACATTTCCAGCCTCCTTTAATCAAATAGACAAAGGTTCAGACAAGCACTGGCAGTATGAAGCATAAACATAAATATATACCTGGCCTGCAATGTAATCATTTATCAGCAAAGGTAGACCTCTAATCATGGCCTCTGCTATAGTTCCAGGACCAGCCTGGAGAGATGGCAGTACATATATAGAATTAGTCCAAAGTGATCACTTACAGCCATAGATTGATATACCATACCTTTGTGATGATGCAGTCGCATGCACTCATCCAGTCAGAAATGTTTGTCACAAAGCCGCGTATCTGTGTTGTATAATCAGGTTTATATTTTCTCGTTTTTTTCTCATAATTCTTATTAACAGCATAAAATGTGGAATTAGGATTATATCACAGCTATGTCATAAAACTATTCCATGGGTTGCGGATACTGACATGGAGAGAATTGTCACAGCAATTATTGTATCAACAGGAAATAGACGAGTTTTTGAAGATACAATATATTGCTGCTGGAGATTACTTGGGCAGCTTTGCCTGGGTACTTAGGATATCTGGTGATCGTGTCTTGTACAACATTGAGCAGGTAATTCCAATTAATAATGCACCTTTGATGAATCCCTTAAATGCTGTGGACATCATAACTGTCAAATTTCCATGCAATACTTTCATCTAAAAATTGCAGCTAACCAAAGGAAACAAATCATAAAATCTGGCCAGAAGACTTCGGTGAAGCAGGTCTATGCTTTGCTCTGCAGCCATCCCTGTATTATTTATCTATGCCAGTTAGGTGGCATTTCGTATTTATTTAGCACTTGCTTCTTACATACGAATCTGCAGGGACTCCTATTTGCGATGTTGGTGAACATTAAGGAAAGGGAAAAGACACATTGTGGTAAAAAAGATGCCTTCATTGTTGGCAGGGTTGGTTGGAATTGAAAGATAATGCAACATCCTGCCTTGCAGAGCTACAGTATCTCCACAGGGACACGGCCATTTTTTCTGCTCCATATAAATGATGCCCAGTACATTCACATTATCACTCGTATTTGACAACCAAAAGAAACCAGTGAAAAAAGTATTATTTCCATCTGTAAAACATGCACACAATCATCCATCTCCCGACTCTTTCTGCAGTCACTTTCGTACAACATCATTTAACTACCATGGTCTATAGCTCCTTGTTCACAATTATATATGTTGCATTTCACATGACTAATTGCAACAACAGCTATAAGACTAATACATGTTCAAATGTGATAGCCAAGGACTTTAACTTAGACGAGCATCTTCATATGCCTATTCACTTGCCCTAGACGTTTATCTCAGGCCATCAAGCTTTCAATGAGATTGAAACCAGAACCGTGTTTGCATGGAGTGTAATAGTTTCATCAGATGCCAAGCTAGGGCAGTGTGAGAATAAACTAGCACAAAATCATTGAATTAGTCTTCAATACAATGTGAGGATCATAAATGCTCTTATTATCAATATGCATGCAGTTTGGAAGAGGCTATCAGATCCCTTCGGGATGCACTTTCATCCAGCCTCAAGCAGTACAACTTTTCGCTATCATGGATTTACTAGATGGCCTCTGCTCTGTCTGTTCAGGGTTATCTAAACTACACAATAAATATTACATAATAAATGGGACCAGTTTCTTATGTTAAGGGTTCCTTGAAAATCTTACATCTGAAAGCAAGCTCTATTGTGGACAAATGCTAACATGGTCTTTTAAGTCCTAATGACCAACGTCGGTTGCATCCTCCATAAGATGAATTTCCCTCCCCACTGTCATGCAAAATGCTTAAAAACTAGAGGAACCCTTTCATGTCATGCTAAATTTCTACAATTTTGTTGATGATGTCTCTAGTAAAGACCTCAGTAATGAATCTGCCCATATGCATTTATCAATCTGATGGTTTTCTTTCACTTCCAAGCTTTTTTTTACAAGTTCAGCCAGATAGAATGCATGATTTAATGGAAATTCCCGCCAGTCCCTGCTCACCCCTTGATAAATAAGAACACAAATTCTGCAAAATGCTTTATATGAGCTTGGACCATGTTGTGTAATACCTTGGTCATTGACCTCTGATATGGAAGTTGGCAGTGCCCGATGCTTGACAATATTGTCGACACTTTTTTAAAAGTACATATTCTCGACCGAAATATTTATGACATGTACATTGTAAGTCTAAGCACATTACTGATGAAAACTGCAGTTATGTGCACTCACAACCCACACCCTACACCCATCACATTGCCATCAAATGGTGGCCACCATCTTGTACCTAAGAAAAATGTTACTGCTTCCAGCAACAATTTATACTTGCTGTTTGATCCCTGCACAATTTCATGTATCTATCATTCTTCAGCTGGGCCAAGTTAACGGTATGGTTCTATTATGCCAACCATCAATATTCAAAAATAGGTCCCTCGACGAAATTGGTGATCTAGTGACCTTCATAAGTAGGTATAGAACTTCAGTGTTCCTGAAGGCCATAAAAGATACTCCTAGTCATTGGTAAACGTTTTCCATGTCCACTTTCTTTAATTTGTTCCCAAATTTGGCAAGAGGGAGATGGTGATGTCAATGTTCTTTTATGAGTGAGTGGTACAAGTACATCATTTTATATGTTCAATGGACTGGTTGGGCTGCTAAGAATATTTTGTTAGAATGTGAAATTGGGTAGGTAAGAAGCATAGCACATAAGGAGCTTATTCCTATCTAGACATCTTGGAGCTTATTTCTATCTAGACATCTTGTATACAATGTTAAAATAAATAGCACGATGTATATGGCAGACATGAAGCTTAAACATACTTGAACTGGTATTGACCATTCATGTGACTTCAGCTTCTCAACCAATCGTTTATTTCGGCCGCATATGATAACCAGCTGCCCAAATGGCCTTCCTCCTGGTTCATCAACCAGAGCTTCTCCAAGCGCACGTGCAGTTGCCTCAACTGGTCCCATGCCTTCTCCACCTCCCATAAGCAACACAGCTGGCAACTCTTCGTCCATTTCCAACTCTTTTCGTAGATCATTCTGCCACATGACTTAGTCCTTCAAATGTCAGAAACAGATTAAATACTGAAAGGCATGAATGCGTCGTTTGTACAGAGGTAACATCTTTTAATATGGAAGAAGGAAGATTAACCAAGATAGAACTGAGCGTACCTTTGGCCGAGCAGGTTTACAAAATGAAGGTCGGACAGGCAATCCATGCACCCGTACTTGGGATGGCTTTAGTCCTGCCTTGTATGCTTTGTTAGCAACTTCTTTAGTTGGACAAAAGCAGATGGTCGTCAGTTTATGGAACCTGAAAGCATGCACTTGAAATGGTCAACAGCAGGTAAGAGAATTGCTTTTTCTGAATGCAGAATATTTCTCATTAGGAGGCTATAGCTTCATAAAGTTATCTTCTCTCTCCATTCTGATCGCTAAACCACACTTCTCGATTCCCGGCATTTAATGGGTCTTATTCAATTGCCTTCTTTACTCCTCCTATCCCAAAAGGATTTGAAAGCAAGGAGCATATCCTCCATTTTGCAACACTTAGCAGTTTGTCCAAAGACATAGTCACTGGAATTACTATTCCAGGCGGCACATATGACTGAAGAAAAGTCGGAGCTTTGCTAGTATGACTTAGAATTTTTTGCTAAACCGAAAACCTTGCATGTATACACCCCTAAACTGCACCTTTATAATCAGCTTAATGATCTACGTAAGGAAATTTCACCTTCTATATTCAGATCCAAACTAAATCATATGAATGTAGCACTATACCGCTAGTTCCCTTGCATGATTAGGCCTTCACAATGTTAAAGGAAATCCCTAGAATCTTGTGAACAAGTTGTTCAACTTGTTTTTTTAGTACGTGCAGAAGACAAGATTCTGAAACCTTATTGGCATGCAAAACATAAGTGGCGCAGGTTCTACATACCATGTTGGATGACATGTGCTTAGATCTGTAATGACAGTAGTAAATGGGATCTTGTCAAGTAGGCCCTTGGATTTCAAAATACGCAGTGGAATATGCTGCATTAATGGATGCACACTAACAATCACGTCAGGCTTGTACTTCAAAAGCCCCTTAGCAACTTCTCTGTAAATGAAAAGAACATTATTCGAATTAGCCAATTAGCCAACAACAAAAACACATTCTATTAAACACCAAGGAGCAGCCACAATAGGCAATGAAATGCTAAGGATAATATCAACTGCGAAATACTGGTAATGCCAATGCATAAGCAGTGGCAGTCTTACCTAGCAATGAAAATGGAGGTTGCAGCAAAGTTTGTTTGGTGAACGAGACGCGGTCTTGTACCATGGAACGTGAACTTCCAAAGCGTTTCATGCTTTACAAGAAAACTGTAAGTATTTGGAACCTGGTTAAAAGGCCATGGTGTATGCTCTTTCCACAGGTCAACAATTGTCACCTGTACATATATTTATGCAAAGAAATAGGTAGGTTTAAGGTTTTCAGATCATGCAGCAAAACGTATCAACAAATCTCAATATAACAAGCATAGTGCCAAGTCTTAATGAGGAACCATATTATATAAAAAGCTATTTAGACCTATGAGCTTGAACTAGCTTCATAGGTGATCTAAACCTATTCTTCCAAGTTTGGCTGCCTTTAATAAGCAACGAGGTAGTTCAATAAAACTTTTGTTCTACTATCAGACACATTTCCAGTATAGGCTTACATTGAATTGGTCTCCATATTCGAGTTCAAATGTTGCCTTAATGGCTTCTGCAGAGGCCCGATGTCCACCACCTGTATCACTCATCAAAATTAGTACCTTTTTCGGTTCCTGTGCCGCAAGCTCCAAATTTCCATCTTCAGAATGAGCTGAATTCCACCTGTCATCCCAACCAAGTCCCTCTTGACTAACTGACCCAAATCCCAATGGGGCCCTTTCACAATGCCATCTTATGAACTTATTCCACTGATGTGCAATCCATGCTTTAGGCTTAGGTCCCCCCAAGCTAATAGCACCATAAAATCTTTCTTCACCAAACCAACATCCTAAATCATAAGGATTCCCAAGAAACTCGATCTGCCCGTATCCACTTACAATAATAGCCCTCTTAAAATCTGCAGCGGCACCATTCTTCAGAAAACAGACAGAAGGAAGCTTCTGGAAAAAGGAACCATGTACTGTAATGGGTTTTGTTCTATTTTTTAAGGAACTGAGCGAGAATGGGAATCCATGAAAGTGAGCCAAGCTGAGAGAAGCCCCGAGAGAAGAAGTAAGGCGCCTTCTTTTAGGACCTCGACCTTGGGCAGAAATGATCGGCATTCCTCTTCCTCAGAAGGAGAGGAGCATTTTCTTCAGAAGAACCGGAGGAATGCACATAGACATCGCCATCGATCCATCCACCAGCAGCTTTGGGGCTACTTGCCACGTGGACATTCATTAGTGGATGACTAGATTGGCACTATACCAATCAAAACTTGTCTGGGGTCCTTGGCTTTTTCACACATCCAAAGCCCAATAGGCTAGAACTGGTGAAACTTTAACGGCTCTCCGACCCTATAACATGCGATTAATCCGGATCAGGGTCAAAACTATCCATAAGGGCCGGTTCATATGCAACCATCGCCGGAGAGGGGGCCTGTTTTGCCCAGTGCAAATTGGCGATCTTGGGCGATGGTGGGCGTAAAATGGTTGGTGAGCCCTTTTGCGTGATGGTGAGGGTCGTGAAGGTGCATGTGAACCAAGCCTAGGGGACGATTTACATGTAGAGTCGTTGCCTTCACCGTCGTGCAAAATGCTTCGCCATATTCTGTGACTATCAAGAACTGTTACAAACTTCTAACAGGGCAAAATAGGCATGTCATGACGATGACCCTACATGTAACCCGCCCCTTAGGGAGTGTCCTTTGGATTTGGTCTGACCTGCTATCAATACGTGTCAGAAGGATTTACATTCAAAATAACTCGAGGGCAAGGAATAGAATAAAATACAATATTATATGTCCATGAGACTGATTGACCATGGTACTGTACAATTAGACTAATACTATCATTACTAACAGAATTGTCGAACGCATGCCCCGAAAAGTTTTCAAGGGAAGGATCTTTACAGTAATATGTAGAAAGCTAGAGAATCTAATGAATCACAAGTTTCTTGTTGTCGGTTTAACAATAGAAGACAACGAGCATCCAACATGTCAAGAATGAATAACAAATTATGTAAGAAAGATGCACTGAGAAGCCCAAGGGAATGCTCATTTTAACTTGATTTCTCGTGTTGAAAGGCCAATCTGCAGAGCAGAGAGGTATGGTTGGTGCACCAAAATCAAATCTCAAGTGGGCATTGACGGTGTGCATGTGATGCCATATATAGTTAGATTGTAACAACGTCGATGGTGTACATCATCTGCAATTGAAACCTTGAGAATCCAAGATTTACTCGTGTTCCAGACTCGAAATCATTGCTATATGGCAACTCGTCAATGGCTATCAAAGTTAAAATAGAAAAAAATTAACCATATGGGACCCATATAATTCGACTAGTGCAATCATTACTATTAGGATTAAAAAACCCCTGTCGAAAATGTTTTTACGAGAAAAAAAATTGGTCTACATATATATATATAATGATGTTTCATTTTCTGGCAATTTTCTGTTGTGAGGACGATTACACATGACCTTCATTTTTACTCTGGTCCAGGTAGTTCCTTCAGCTTGAACCGAGTGGATTGCGGATAGAAACGAGGCAAATCTCGTGATGTTAGTCGAGACTCAATCAAGCTTTATTGTGGATTTGGCGACATGACATTCTATAATAGGAAATAAAAGCATGTTCTATAGTGCTAGAGCAACTGAATTGGGTCCAAACAGATGAGTTTGGAGCAAGATCAAGGGTTGAGTGCTCACATACCATGCCTGGAAAAATTTCTAAAATCAAAATCATCAGTGGGGGTATTGTAGGCTAAAATACAATATATAGATGCCATTGGAGTGTTATAATAATAATAATAATTATTATTAATTAATCACGCCCACGTTGGATCTTGAAGGCCATGGAGCGAACAAACATACAGTATTGTTCACAGTTTCAATACTAGTGAACGATGTGCTTCTACAGCTCTGAAATAGAGACCAAGCACCATAGGATTATCATCTAATAAGGATGAAAAATCAGTAGCCTGTATATCAAATTTAGTTCGAATATCCTCATATGTTGGACACGTAAGAACACATGAGCCTCATCTTCAACCATATTCATATTGCATACTTCACAAAGCCTCTCTTCTCTTGGAGTTTTCGACCATCTACCTGTTTCCACATGCAGTCTATGAGAACTGGTTATGTACCGCGCTATGTATTTCTTTAAAGAGCTCGGGATTCGGGCTTTCAGGTAATTTTGTTCGGAGTATATCAATAAGGGATTCACTTCTGATGTATATATAACCATGCGCGAACCCTTGTGTGCCCAAAGCTTCTCTATAACTCGTGTCTGTACTAAATCTCGGGCACCAATATCTGTGTCTGGTAACTGATCCATGGATATTCCCCATTTCTCAGCCCATACAGTCACATCACGGTACCATCCTGTGGATGAGGATTGGGCTAGTGCCAACTTAGGTAAACGCCCATCTGGCTGCTTGCGAATCCTTGTAACAAAGTTCAATGTCTGATATAAAGCTTCGGCTTCCAAAGGGAGCATGCCAATTTGTTGGTAAATGCCTTTAGAAGCCAAGAGAGCTGAGGAATAATAAATGTGTGAGGCAGCAATGACTGAATTAGCAATTATTGTTCTCCCTGCCAGAGAAAGGCAATTACCATAAATGCCTAGCTTCTTTCTGATTCTTGCAACTATTGGAGTCCATAACTCTTTTAGACTGGGATTGAGAGAGAAAGGCATACCTAGCAGGTTAGTTGTCTCAGTTGATCTCATGCATTTGTTACCTGCAATGCTATCAGTGTCCAGATCACCAATAATAGTGCATTTATTTAGGTTCAATTGTATACCAGAGGCAGCTCCAAAGATGTGAATAATGTGAAGGAAATTGGCAATGATGCTAGTTTCATTCCTGAAAAAGCTGAAAGAGTCATCTGCATATTGCAGAATGGGCAGATTGGTAGTATTGTCAGGAAGATTGAGTCCAACAATATTCCCCATAGATTGTTGATAGGTAATCACTCTAGTTAGCATCTCTGCTACAGCCAGAAAGAGATAAGGGGCTAGGGGACATCCCTGTTTCACACCTCGAGCCAGAGGGAAGAAGTAACCAGGGGAACCATTGACAAGGACAGTTGATTGAGATCTAGAATTTAAGCCCAAGATAAGCTTAATGATCTTTTCACTGAAACCAAGCTTTTCAAGAGAGAATTCTAATAAGTTCCACCTTACAGTATCAAATGCTTTTGAGAAGTCTAGTTTTAGCAGGATACAATTTTGCTTAGTAAGATTATTCCAATGCATTCCCTCCATGGCTGCAATGTAATTATCCAGGATGTGTCTGTTGGGGAGAAAGGCAGATTGATTCGAGCTGATGACCTCTTAAAGATGAGATTTAACCCTGTTAGCTATGATCTTGGCACAGACCTTATAAGTGGAGTTTGTCAAAGAGATAGGCCTCCAGTCATAAAAGGACTGGGGATTGTCAACCTTAGAAATTAAAGTAATAAGGCCAGATGAGAGAGAAGGATGAAGGTGGTTGGAGTTCCAGAAACCCTTGATCATGTGCATGAAGTCACTTTTAATGGTTTCCCAAAATGTAATAAAAAAATTCAGGGGGCAACCCATCAGAACCTGGGCTTTTACCTTTTGCAAGACTTAGGGTAGAAAAAATCTCTTCAGCATTTGGAATAGCCTCCATAGTAGGGGTCATAGCAATATTACTGTGAAGGTCATTAATTTCAATCAAATCAATGAAAGTTTTGCTTCTGCAATTTGGACATGGCTGTCATTGGATTGGGAGAAAATACTAGCATAGTTTGAGCAGAAGAAATTGGAAATTTCTTTTTGATCAGAAATGGTGTTATCATTTCCATCCTTGACAGAGGTAAGTTGACTTTTCAAAAGTCTAGATTTGGCAACTCTGTAGAAGAACCTGGAGTTTCCATGATCTATATTGGATAGGTACTTAAGCTTACATCTGATGGATGTTCTTTTTGCTTCCAATTCCTCAATTGTTTTGATGACCATTTCCAGATTTCCTTCTTGCCTATGAAGCTCGATATTGAAGGGGTCTTCTTGCAGTTTAATTCTAACATCCTTCATTTCTTGCAGATAAGTTTTTTTTTCTGCTTGCTTGGTCTCATGTAAGTTCTTTGACCACTGTTTGATCCAGGCCTTGGAGTTTTTTAGATTGGCATAAAAGGATCTCATGGAGTTTGTAGATCTGACTTTGGGAAGAGTGGCATAAAAGGCTATGAAATCTTGACAGAAAGAATCTGAATCAAGCAGGGAGCAGTTCAACTTAAAAGGAGTATTTCCATGCCTCTTGATAGAAAGTGTGAGATTGGTGGTGAAGAATTGAGGCTGGTGATCAGATATTGAAGTACACTCATCACTGTAGACCAAGCAATTATTCCAGACATCATTCTGAATGTTGTTTATATAGAACATGTCAAGGGCACAATAGACTCTGTTATTCCCTTCTTTCTTAGTAGACCATGTATAGGCTGAGGTGGAAGAGGGGATGTGCTGTAGAAAATGGCTGTCAAGCATTTGATCCCATTGAGTTCTTTCAACAGAAGACATGTTGAGATTTTTACCAATTTTCAAGTCCCAGGTAGGCGTGTTATTAAAGTCCCCTGCCATGATCCAGGTGTCACAATCTTGAGATGCAATGTAATTGTTAACAGTGAGCCAAGTGTTAGCTCTAGTTCTAGAGTCAGTGGAGGCATAGACGTTTATTATACCAAATCTAGAATCATTGTGTTTAAAGATTACTGATTGCCAAGATCTGCAAGGGCTAATGTAGACAGAGCTATGAATAAGATGTCTCCAAATAATGCAGAGCCCTCATCGATCCAGGTAGAGGAAAAACCAGGGCCAATCCAATCTGCCAGATTGGAGCACTCAAAACTGGGGAGTCTAAGCTCCTGTAGGAGAATGATGTCAGCATCATAACTCCTGATTTGAGAAATGGCTCTTCTCCTTTTCAAAGGGCCTTTTATGCCTCTTAGATTCCAACTGAGAATCTTCATGATATAAATTATGGTAAGGCAACCTTGGGGGGAATCAATGAAGTTTAATAGCTCTTCTGGATTTAAGCCGAGTGTTAGCTGCAGGGGTATTCTGGATTTGACCAAGAATATGTTTACCTTTTTTCTTTTTGATTCTGGTGGAAGTTTTGTTTATAGAGTGATCAGCAAAAGCCCTATCTTGGTGAGCAGTGAGGTAAACATCATTATCCCAGAGGGTATCAGATTTTGAAAAGTGATGTTCAGGGGCATTTTCTTTATCAGGGTCAGAATCTGTAGAATTATTATCCTCAGACAATTTATCAAGGTGAGAGCATTGCCAGAATTTGGATTTGCAACACTCATGTTGTATAGGCTCATTTAAAGATGTATCAATGGAGTTAGTTACAATATTATCCATATTAGAATTAATGACCAGCAAATTATCTTCAGCATTTGAAATGGAAAGATCTTGCCTGGGAGTAATTTGTTGAAGGTGTGATAACTCTGCAAATGCCTTTTGAGTAGAGTCTACTATTTTCTCCTTGACATGCTGAGAATCTACTTCTAATACCCCTGTGTGTTCCTGAGAATCTGCATACCACAAATTTTGTTCCCAAACATTTGAAATATCTCTAGCCTTTTCATATCTGTCATTTAAGTCAACTAGCATATGTTCAGGGGATTCTGGCACCATGTCTGTCACCATGTGCGGCACCATGTCTGTCACTATCACTGCCCCTAGTTCCTGTAGCTGCAAGTTAACTTCTGCAAGGTAGTTGTGTGTTAGCATTCAATTTTCGTGCTCACTCTCTTCTTTCCAATGGATCTCATGTTTTGGCTATTGCAAATTCTAAGTCATTATCCTTCTAAATATGCAAGAAAGAAGCCTTCGACGCATACCTACTAGTCAACTTTTCTACATAACCTCTTGATGTAGCCCTCCGAATAGGAAGCAGCCCTAGTGAAGTCATCCCTAGTGATGACTTTAGATGTTGCTTTAAGTGGAGAAGAACATCCTTCCTTATCAAGGACCTGTGAATGCACGAGTGCTTGCTCTAGAGTCTCTACTTTTGGCTCTTCAAAATGTAGTCTAGTTATACCATCAAGAATTCACAACAATAAAAAGGTCAATTAGCGACGTCATAGCGACATCTGGGTCACGTCTATGCGACGTCCGGCCATGTGACACAAACGTGACCTAGACATCGCTAGAGACACGTCGCATGCGACGCGGTTCAGACGTCGCATGCGATGCCTACAAACGTGATACAGACATGACCCAGACGTGACCCACGTAACACAGACGTGACCCAAACATGACCTAGACGTGACCTTGCGACGTCTAGTAGACATATATATGTTCTTATGCTTGTCGCGCTTATCCGACTGTCTGTTCGAGATCCTACGACTCACGTGGCTTTGGGATGTATCCTACAGCCCAAATGGCTTGGGAGTTTATATAGATTCTATATAGACGATTCTACGGTCCAGGTTGATTTGATCTTGATCGTCGGTCTGAGATCCTACGCTTACTTGGCTTTGGGATGTATCCTACAGACCAGATGGCTTGGGAGTCTCTATATAGATTCTATATAGACGATCCGATGGTCCAGGTTGATCTGATCTTGATTGTTGATTCGAGATCGTACGGCTCGCGTTGCTTGGGGACATATCCTACGGTGCACATGGCTTTGGTTTATATATAAACGCCCTACGGTCCAGATGATCCTAATCTTTGATCCGAGATCTTATGGCTCACGTTGCTTGGGAACATATCCTACGGTGCACATGGCTTTGGGAATTATATGTAATAGATCCGACGCCAAGATCCTAGACATATTGCTTTAGATTTTTGCCATGTGGGTCGATCTCGTCCCTTGATTGGGTCCAAGATCCTATGGCTCACGTTGAATGCTCGGGCTTTTAAAAGATTTATGTTGTTTGAGGGATTTGAACTCTGGTCATGGCCTCCCAAACCCCTCATTCTAACCATTAGAACCAGTATTAATTAAATAAAATAATTTATTTCATAGTGCTTAAGGTAAATGATTTACTAAGATAAAATAGAGTCTAGGTTCTAAAATGCTCTGGAAGGCTCTAGAAAGCTCTAGAAAGTTCTAGAATCTTCTAGATAGTTCTAGAATGCTCTAGAAAGTTCCAGAATATTTTAGAAAGTTCAAAAGTTTTAGAATATAAGAGAATCTAAGGGGAATCTAAGAGAATTCTTCTAGAAAGTTCCAAAATGTTGTAGAAAATTATAGAATAAAAGGGAATCTAAGGAAATCTTTCTAGAAAGTTTCAAAATAGTCTAGTAAGTTCTAGAATGTTCTAGAATATAAGGGAATCTACGGGAATATAAGGGAATATAAGGAAATACATTCAGAAAGTTCTAGGATGTTTTGAAAGTTTCTGAATGTTTCTGAAAGTCCTAGAATGTCCTAGAAACTTCTAGAATGTAAAAGAATCTAGGAGAATCTAAGAAAATCTCATAAAATGTAAGGAAATTTAAGAAAATATTCATAAGTCTAAGGTGATGATGGATAGAGAGCTGGTGCACATGGATCGGCCATCTATTGTTAGCGTCATCGGATGTGTTCAAAACATCGGGCCTTTCTTCCTTATATAGTTGTAAGAGAGAGAGAGAGAGAGATGACATATGAAGTGTGGGGATCCACTTGAGATGGCTAAGCTACTATTAAATGCTTGCAAGAAGTGATTAATATAATTTTCTCTTCCCATTTGAGGCTTGTTCCAACAAATAAATATTTTTTGATGAAAATTATTAATGCAAAAGTAATTGATTAATGGAAAAGATTATTATTAATGGTAAATAAATTATTAATTATAACTTCTAGGTAAAGTGCCAAGTTGACATCAAACCCTAGACTGTGTGTGCCACATCATCAAACCCTAGATTGTAAATGCCATGTGGCACAATCTAGGGTTTGATGAGGTGGCACTACACACAATCTAGGGTTTCATGACATGACAATTTACATGACATCATCAAACCCTAGATTGTAAATGCCACGTGGCGCAATCTAGGGTTTGATTATATGGCACAAGTAAGCTAGGATTTAATGACATGGCACTTAAAATGGTGTGGCAATACGACGTCGCCACGTGACACAATCTAGGGTTTGATGATGTGCCACACACAATGTAAGATTTCATGATGTGGCATTAAAAATGCCACGTGGCATAATTTAGGGTTCGGTGCATGACATACAGGGTCTGATAATATGGCAACCTAGAGTTTGATATACACCCCATACATATATACGGAATAACTTTATAATATAAAATATAAGAAGATGATGGGTGCGCGTGCACCCATCATTTAGGTATTTATTCAAATATATTTGTTCAAACATGGTGGGTGCAAATGCATCCTACTTCTCTCTTCCTTTCTCTCGCTAATTCTCGTTATGTTCAAATTAATATAGTCATGGCAGAGGCTCAACTCTTTGTCATTGTCTTTGTCATTGTGGCTATCTTTCTTCTGATTCGATATTCGGGGCATCATGCATCTGCCCCTCGGGCCCCGGTCACTAGTAGCGACGCCGAGGTTCATTGATAGTGCATTTCGAGCCATCAAAGTACTATTTGGGATCCGTATATAGTTTGTAAGTACTTGAACACGTAATCTATAATTCGTCCTATTATTGCAACCATCATTTATACTTATTAAATATTTCTCTCATAATTTCTTTTGACCTAGGTGTGCTAGTTTTCTCCGCGGTTAATCGTAATCGCACTCGTAGGGAGGATGAGGAAGACGAAGGTGAAGGTGAGTATATTTTTTTATACGTTTTACCCTCTAATTAAGTATGTAGGTTTATGCATGGAGTTTTGTTGTGTAGAGGAAAGGGAAGAGTTTAGAGAAAATAGGAGGAGGACTCCACGAGGTAGGGGCAATCGTGCCGATATCTTAAGTATCCAACCTCCACCTATCACTACAGCAACAGGTTTGGGTATTAAGATAGTCCTTTAAAAAAAATAAAAATAAATGGTTTGTTTTTTGCGTGATATTTGTGGTTTTTGCAGCTCCTCCACAGCTCCCCGTCTTCCTCACAAACATGTCTCCTGCTGAGAGAGAACAAGTGCAAGCATACTTTGCCTCTTTTACACTGGCGCTGGTTAGGCAGCCTTCCTAGAATTTTCAATTCCTATGCCCCATCGACATAGTGTTGACTATGGCTTTGATTATCGGCCTCCACGTGCTCGCGAGAATATCAAGGTCGGTATACATAGTATAGATTCCCGTCCTAGACATGCGACAGAGATAGAGTTCTCTGGTGCAAGGAACTTGGAGGGAGATTTCAACAGGTAAATATATCCACTAGATACCAGACATTTCTTTGGTTGGAGCATGTTAAAGATACCCATTCTCATTACTTTCCAGGTCAAGAGGTAGTGGAGCAACGTACTCACATGGTTCAAAAGGGTGATGACGACATGAATTACCAAACTTATCAAGTTCGGGATCCCGAGGACAAAGTGAATCACCTGACTTGGAGAAGTCACGGATCCAAGCGATGTCGTGTCGCGAGGAGAAACGTCCGTTTAAACTTTGTTTTGGACCGCGTAAATTCGTGAAAAATTTAGTCCAGCGGGCGATTTGGCCTCGAATATACTTGACTATCATAATAATAATGATTTTTTGGTGAAAGTTTTATGTGAACATCTTATTTAAGACTAGAAAAAGTGCCCAGCGTTGCTGGGCTTTTATCGGGAATAAACTAAACAAATAATATAAAGAAAAGGTTGACGACATTGGGTTTTTCCTTCTTTGCTTTTGATGGTCAGGGTTATTTTGTGTATAGTAAATATCGTCTCTTTCAAAATGTGGGCCTTCTTATAAAATACAAGGAGTCAATTCAGATTATGCGGAGTTAGATTCTAGGGTTATGCGGAGTTAGATCTCTAGAGTTAGTTCATGATCTCGTACTAAGAATATAGAAGATATGAAATGACACCACAAGCATTGCCAAAAGGCTGGGCCTATCGAGAAGATATTGTGTGCAGACTAGGTTCCCAAAAATTTAAAGCATGTGGTGATCCAACGAACTTATTGTCGTCATGCATTGCTCTTATAGTGGTTAAAATTAGGATGCTCTTGATTGTTATAACAGCATTTAAAAATAAGATGATCTTGATTGCTTGCAATGTCATGGACCTTGGGAAGGCAATTGGACAAATGAGTTTGATCTACAATAAGCTCTTTGCCTTTCCCAAAAATTGCATTGCTTTTGTGAAAATGCATTTTGTGTGAAAATGCATTTTTGTGAAATTATATCTTTGTGAGCAATGTAAAGATGCAATGCATTTTAGAGGCTTTTTCATTGTTGAGCTTCGTAGATGTATTGATTAAAGTGTTCATCATATGCAATCACCATCGGATAAATTTTGATATGTTGAAGTGCACATTGACCTAGATCGAAGAAAATTTTCATTTGATATAAAGTAATTCATAAACAACGTGTTCAATTTATTTGCCAACATAGTAGTCATCCTTGACAACATCAAATTAGATGGCTTCACACACAATGAATTGATGAAGCTGCTAGGCCCTGCTAAAAGCATAAAAAGCGTTATGGGCGGGGTGGCATCCATTGCCACATGGCCATGCACGGATAACCGGGTAAAGGATTTGGCTTGCCTAGTGTGAAGCAAGCTGCATTCTTTTCTTTGCTTATTGCCTTGAAATTAAGTTTTTCATCATGAAGTTCATTCTTCTCGGTTTGCACCAAGGCTCAACATGGATAATAAACAAGTAGTGCGACTATAATAGTAATGTTAAGCTAATGATGAAATGGTACCTTGAGTTCTTTTATGGAATCCTGCCAAAACTTGTTTGTTTGACTTTGACTCTTTTTTGCTTCTTTGTATCCACACATGAATTGCACCAATGAGTATTGTGTCCTTATTTGTTTTGGTGGTAGTCATGTTTTGGTGGTGTTTTAGGTGGTTCGCATGCTCACGATGCGACAATTGAGAATGTATAATAGTATGTGAATAGTCTGTTTATACAACTTGCTTTTATTTAAACATCATGCTTTGTTTCCAATCCCGATTCATTCCTAGACTTGTCGAGCGATAGGCCAACAAACACATTAGTTGGTAAAAGCAGGACTACAATAATAGTCTTCAAAATTTCCTTATGCATGCTTATTACCTTTTGTGCGGGCATTCATTTCTAATTCCATTCGGTTTATAAGGAGAGATGAAAATACCTGCAATCTACTTGATCAAATGGTGGATTACCTTGAAGAAGCGAGGAGGAGATTGTGAAGAATCATCCGGCAAAAGGTTAGCTACTAAAAACCAATATGTGGAACCTACCCTATAAGAACTTTGTGTTTTATGTTCTTGAGCTTCAATTTATGATAAAGCCCTCATAATGGATTCCAAATGTGAACATGGCTTAAAAATCTAGCTAGTCAAAGTGGCATGTTTAAAGCCATTACCAACCTTTGCAAATTTAAAATCACACCAGCGTCAAAATCACGAGCGCAAAATGTTCTGAGAAGGGCTATATCTTCATCATTCTTTGGCCCAAACTCCCTTAACAAAATATTTGATCCATAATCTATTAAAAACAACAGATATAGACCTTTCCATCTACCTTTTGCTTTTTCAATCTGCGGGTTTATTGCTTTCAAGCATCTATCTTTAAGCTAATTGTATGCGGTTGTTTTGTTAGATCCTCTATGAGTGGAGCCTATGTCCTCCGTCAAGCATTGTATGCCAAGGCACATATGTAACCTAGGTAGAAAATGAAAACACAATTTAAATATTGGAGATTAAAGAAACTTCGGGTTACGGGGGGGTTAGCCTTTCTTCGACTTTGTGATTGGCGGTTTAAACACGGAGCTAGTCACGGGGGATTGTCCGATGAAGGCGTTACATGACTTTGAGAAACTTACTATGTAACCTGATAAACAGTCTTTGAATGAAAGGCTATATTTCCTTAGATTGTTGCAGGATATGTAGAGTCTATGTAGAGTCTGTGCCTTTCCCAAATGCCTTATCTTGCATGAAAGCTCCAATTCATTTATCGTTATGCACGAGTGCAAGCGAGGAAAATAGAACATGTACCAATTTGGAAGCAATATGATGGGAACTTATGCAGTGGGAATAATCAATAGAGGAAGATGGCAAAAACGAAAATAACAATGCATATTCTTTGTCTAATCTGAGGCGATTACATGACTTTGAGAAACTAACTATGTAACCTGAGAAACAGCCTTTGAATGAAAGGCTATATCTCCTACTTAGATTGTTGGCACAATATGTGGAATCCGTGTTTTTGCCAAAATGCCTTATCTTGCATGAAAGCTCAATTCATTTATCGTTATGCTGGCCGACCGCGAGAAAGAAAGCGAGCATGTGCCAATTTAGAAACAATTTGGTGGGAACTTTCGCGGTGGGAATAATCAATAGAGGAAGATAACAATGTATATTTCTGCTAGTCGCGAGGCGATTACATGACTTTGAGCCCGACTATCTAACACGAGAAGCAGTTGAATGAAAGGTTATATCCCCTTCTTAGATCGTTCTGCGGGGATATGTAGAATCATTGCCTTTCCATGCATGAAAGCTCAATTCATTTGTCTTTATGCCGACTGCAACTAAGAAGAAACGAGCATGTGCCAATTTGAAAACAATTTGATGGGAACTTGTACAATTGGGAATAATCGATAGAGCAAGATGGAAAAAGCGAAAGTAACAATAAATATTGCTTGATTACTCAACCTGAAAACACTTATTCCCAACCTCTCCATAGACCTTTCCATCTAGCATTAAACTTTTTTTCTATCTGTAGGTTCATTGCTTTGAAGCATCTATCTTTAAGCTAATTGGATGCAATAGTAGCGGTCGCGAGATCGGTTTATAATCAAAATGGAAAAGCAATGATTATTGGAGGCAAATCTGCTTTTGAATCTGGAAAGACACAACAATAGTAAGACCATAGTGCTTTTAAAGTAAGATAGAGCATAAAATTTCACATCTATAATACTTGCCCAAAACTAAGTTTGCCATATATTTTTCTGTCTAGAACCACTATTCGGACATAAGATCATAAGATAAAGACATTTGCCGAAAGCCATGAAAGCCATAGCGTGGACCTGCTATTTCCTTCAACGACATTGTGAGAGCAAGCACCAAATACATTTGGTGAATAAAAATTTCTAAAATCTTCTTTTTTTTTCTAGTCTTTTATGCAAAGGCGTGATCATGATTGTGATGAAACAATATCCTTTTTCGCGGCATTTGTTGGAATAAATCCATGGCATTATTAAAATTACGCCATATACGCCATGATTTTATTGTTAGATATGCACTCCTGGTTTGCATTTTGCATTTTTTCATTCTCGATATTTTATCGACAAAGAGGGCGTGGCGGGGACCTTTGTATGTTAAATCTATCACTGGTTTGTAAGTATGTGTATTGCAGATTGATTCAATTGGCTTATTGATCTTTGTTATTGTATAGCCAATTGAAGTTCCCACAAGATTTGTGTATTGCATGAGGCCACATAGGAAGATTTTTGAACCACGATTAATTTGAAGATTGAGATACAAAAACTGATCGAGTGAAGTATTAGGCATAGGAAAGGAATGCAAGCCTAAATTTGCTCTAAGCGCATCCATGTATGTATAGTTAAACTTTCCGATTCTGAGGATCGGGCGATTCAAGCAGAAGAGCATCGCATATTTATAAGATCAGCTCGACTTTTAAAACGTTCAAGGTTGAAAGACCTTGCATTATCAATTATTTCAAAAGAATCACAAATGCGTGCGCGAACATAGGAAGCTAAATGAGGCCTTTGGAAGAGCAAGGGTTGCCGTTGTCAAGGAATAATGCATATTTCCTTTTGCACGAGTCCATCTGGAAAAAGGTATTGAATGTTTGCAAATTCTTACGATTTCTAATAGTCTTGGCATCTCAATCATCTGTTTTGCTATGTTTGGAAAATTGGTTGAAACAAATTAAGCATTTGCAAGGGTCCCATAGCCAAGTGCTTGTAGATGAAGCACAAGTATTTACGTGCCTAAAAGGCTTCTTTGGGCATGAGTACAACATGTCCTCTGCAATTCTCAAGTTTATTCCCTACTTGTAGTCATGTCCAGAAAAAAAAAACTTTAGTCATGGCATGAGTGCCGTACCTTATTGTGCTCAGTTCCTTTGCTTTTGCAGTGGATAAGGACAAGTAGTATTTCTTCATCAAGTCCAGTTTGAGCCTGCACATAGTTCAAGTCTCAACCTGCACAAATTATCGAAGTTCAATACATCAGTTTTGGAAACTTATCAACTCCCTAAACAGAGAAAGGATGCCACAAATGGCTTCCTTCTTTGTTTGATAGAATGTGGTATCATTTTCACCATATGTTCAGCATATGTTGTTGTTACAAGCAATTAGGAGTTAGATTCTGGTCATATTGTAATATGTTTCACTGAAGTCGGTAATATGTTTGAATGAAGTCTTTTGAAGGAGGTGTGATTCAACATTGATAAGCATGGCATTGCTGCTGGTTGTCTCTCTCGAGTCTAATGTGACTTGGACTTCTGTTTGTGCTCTTGGCATTTTCTGAGAAGCTCATCAAGCCTCAATATACCGAATAATTAAGAAGCCTGGGAATTGTTCAGTGTGCTCCTGGCCGTGCACATTCTGTCCCAATCACAGATGATGGCCAAATCATTATTACCCAAGGAGAGGGCATTTATGTGTATGGATTATTGGCCCTGTTCTACATCCAGCATTGTGTAATCTGGTCTGCTAGGTCTGCATATTTCTCCAGATTGTAGATGAACAGTCAGCCTGTCCAAATCACAGATGATGGCCAAATCACTTAAGGAATGACATGGAGAGGACATTTATGCGTTGATTATTGTCCATGTTCTACATCCAGCATTTTGTAATCTGGTCTGCTAGGTCTGCCCATTTTCTCTAGATGATGGCCAAATCACTTATTAACCAAGGAATGTGACACGGAGAGTACATCTATGTGTATGGGTTAGGGTTATTTATTGGGATCATCTCCCTGTTTTGCATGCAGGGGTGGTTGTTTACCACAAGAAAGAACCATCCGCATAAGGAGCATCTAAATCTATCTATCTATCTATATTCTAAGCCCATATATGAGCCTTAGAATTGCCATAAGTTACGAATTTATTGAGCTAAGCTATATATTAGTCACATCTAGCAAATAAGGGACTTTAGTAAACAAGCTAATAAGGGATTTGAGTAAACACTTACAGGAAAATACACATTGCATCTTACACTCCAACACCATTTATTGATATCTTTCACCCGGTTGAGTTGCACGCAATAACCCATACATGCATAAATATCAGATAAGATCCTTCGACTTACGAGGAACTGTCATAATCTACACATTTTTTGAGCTAAAGCGCAAAAAGAAAAACAAAAGCTTTTGCACCTCTGGTGATGTTTTACAACTATAATGAAAAATATTTGGACAAATTCTATAATTACGTTTCATATAACTAAAGTACTAAAGGCATTCAATTTACTTTTCAATGGTAAAGTCCGGACTGCACAAACAGTCTCGATGTGCCATCATAAAATATTTCTCACATGGCTTGACAATTATGAGGCATTTCTTCCATAAACTTTCCTTTGGCCCTACTTCCGTAAAAGCCAAGAAAGAAAAGTCGCACATGTAAAGTTCAATCTTAAAATACCCAACAAAGGAAATCATTGTTTTCTTGATCCAATCTCTTAGAGTTGGCTGCATCCGCCAACCTAGAGCCCTAGCTCTGGCCGAGAACAAGCGAAGATTGCATTTTTGGGAAAACACAAAAGTAGCGATTTGTCAAAGAACTATGCCAAGAGTCGACGACAGCAAGAATAAAATACAAAGAGTTTTGTGCATTGTCTTGTAAATGAAGAAATTTTCAAGTTGAACCAAATACCTGCCAAGCTTAACAAAGAGTCGTTTCCGGGTAGGAGAGCTGAGATAGAAGATCCAACGGCGGCGAGGAGATGGAGGAGATGGAGATGCCGCACACCAAAGAGGGAATCCCAAGAGGAGAACGGTTTCGGAAGAAGCGATGCCTTTCTTTCTTCAAAACTTCCACAGAGATGATCTAACGGCCCACAAAAAATGTAACAAAATCAATGCCTAAGATTGCGCACAGACTATCACAAAACGCCTTTATTATATATATATATATCACTAATATATATACACGTATTAGATGTGTGTTTTGTCATCCCATGGGCATGTTCATAGAGATTCATCCCAGCCATCCAATTACGAAATGAAAGGCCAGGATAATGCCACCTCATTGAGGTGCATGGATGGCCATGATGGGCATGCATGGGCATACATGGGGGCATGCACCACATCCCCGAACCGTTGGATCGAAAGGGGAGGATAAATCCTAGCCCTTGATTTTTGTGAAGAAGGTGCAAGGAAGATGCCCAAAAATTGAATTTGGTGCAGCAGATCTCAACCGTTAGATTAAAAGGTGAGCATAAATCCTAGCCATTAACTTATTAATATTATATTGGTTTTTTTCTTTTAAAGGAGGTGAGATGGCACCCTCATTAATAAAAAAGGTAGTGAGGTGGCAAAGTATTTATGAGAGGACTTTCTAGGAAGCTTCCTACGTTTTAATTGCCTTGAGGACACGTGGCTTGCTGCGAGGGGGGTCGGATGAAGGTGGGGCCCACGCCTTTGGATTCCTCTCGAAGAGTCCTTTCCAATGAGTGGTGCTTTGGCACTATTTTTGTCATGATTGGAGCCAACATGATCGAATACTAAGAATATTCTTCGAATCTTCGAGTTTCAAGGAATCTATAGTATGTTGAGGGAATCTGGGGGAATCTTCATGGAATCTTGAAGAATCTAGAAGAACCTTGGAGTATTCTTTTGGAATCTAGGGGGATCTTTAGAGAATCTTAGAGAGTCTCAAATAAATCTTTGGGAATCTAGAACAATCTAGAGGAATCTTCATAAAATCCTTAAGATTCTATGGGAATCTAGATGGAATCTTGGAGAATCTTGGGGAATCTTAATAATCTAGGGGAATCTTTGTAGGATATCAGAATCTAGGGAAATCTTTGTAGAACTTTAAGGAATCTTTGCGAATCCAGAGGAATCTTCTTAAAATTTTTGAGAATCTAAGGAAATATCGATGGAATCTTATAGAATATGAGAGAATCTTTATAGAATCTTGGGTAATCTAGGGGAATCTCCATAGAATCTTGGGGAACCTAGAGAAATTATGGAATAATCTTTGGGAACCTAGGGGAATCTTCATAGGATCTTAGAGAATCTAGGAGAATCTTTATAGAATCTTTATAGACCCATTGATAGTACAAAGACTTGTATATATATATATATATACAAGTGGTTGTACTATGAAGGACTGCATGAAGTCGACCTGCATATTTCTAGGATTCTATGTAGATTCTCCTAGATTGTCTAAGAATTTATCAAGTTTCCCCTAGATTCTCAAATATTCTATAAAGATTCCCTAGGTTTCCATAAATCCTCTAGACATTCCCATAGATTCTCAAAGATTACATCCCAAGATCCTTAGAAACATTATAGTCTATGAAGATTTCCATATATTCCCTTAGGGTTCCTCCAGATTCCCTAAGATCCCTTGAAATTTGCTTACATTCCCCTACATTCCTCCACTCCCTAAGATATGAAGATTCTTATAAGTTCCTTAGTTTTCCATATGATTATTGCAAGATTCGTTGAGATTCTCTGAAGATTTTCTCAGATTCGTCAATGTGCCTATGCAGAATCCTAGTTCTAGCTTGGAACCTAAAAAAATTAGAAGTTAAAGACATCAAGTTCTAACGTCGAGAACTAGCCAAATTTAAAATTTGAGATAAAATTCACCATGATTGCCATTAGATTCTCTCACGACATATGCACATTCTTTTTGAGAGGGGGGCTACATGTGTCTTGACAGAGCGAGCTAATTAGTTAGAAGTGCGAGGAGATGAAAGAACTTAATGTTACGTGGTCTAGCAATCTAGCAATTTTGTAAGTTGTTTGCATCACTATGAGTTTCAATGGTATTGCCAACTATTTGCCAACTCATCGTACATCAACTTTATCTTTAATTTGTGATATTCTAACATTAGCTATCAAGCGACTCTGGTTGTTAACACACATCGTATTTTTAGGTTGTTGGGGTTCGAAAAATGAATTTTACTAATGAATGTATTGACGTCATAGAAAACAAAAACTACGGCAAACAAATAGCCATTTTTTACTTCATCGTTTTTTCCTCTCATTTGGATCTTAACCATCTGGATATTGAGATGATTAGCCTTGACAGTGCTCCTTTTTTTTGTTTGTCGAATTGTCTAAATAGAATTGGTCAAATTGATAATGGGCATTATAAGAATTGAGATGAATGGTGTTAAAAAACTGGTGAGAAAATGCATATGCCAATGCTCGTTCCCGTTTAAGTGCAGCTTCTATTAATTTTTCAATGTTCGTGGAAAACTATTTACGGCCAAGATACTAATGTCTAGGTACATATTCCCCGAGAAACGCTCCTAATCACATTGCCCCCTTGATTGTCACTATAGAAAAATCTATACTGATGCTATTTTCAGCCGTCTTCCAACTAACGTCACTTTCCTTAACTGGAATCTTCACCTTCTTTTACAAAACTTTTGTCTCATAATTATCACTATCAACTTTAATATCCTCTTCCACTTTCAAAACTTTATTCTACTTACAGAAACATTTGTGGACATGTGGCCTGGACGACATGTGGCCTGGACGACATGTGGCCTGGACGACACCCTATTCCCAAGCTTGGAGAGCTATAAGACCTGCACATCGTGGTTTCCTGACGTGGAGCTAGTGCTTCTGTCTTTTGGGATGCAAAAGCAATTGCCACACATTTTATTTTAGGATCTACAATGGTTCCATCAAAACTCATCCTTGTATGGCTTCTCACTTGAACTGTTGCTCTTTCATGTTGGTTGTAGCCACAGTTTGTTTATTTCTTTCTCATGTTCAATTCCCAACCATCTCAGCTCCTCAGCCACATATTCTTCTTCCTCAATATGTAGCACCTAATCTTCTTCAATATTTGAGCTTAATGAGTTTTTGTTGCAATCGAAATGTGCTCCTCAGCCACATATTCTTCTTCCTCAATATGTAGCACCTAATCTTCCTTAATATTCGAGCTTAATGAGTTTTTGTTGCAATTGAAATGTTTGTCATCTACATAATCATAACCAACCTTTTTTCGTTTGACATTTATGAATAGGAGCTTTTATGCATTCTATGGTAAAAATATGTTAATTGTCCTTAAATCCATAGACAATTTAACACTCATTAACATTGTTCTTTTGAAGAATTACTGAAATTCTTCTAAATATGAAGATCAAACTACAATATCTTATACAACTTAATTATTAGTTGTAGACACAGCGAATCAATGTATAAAAGCTTGAGAATAAATATGAGAGAAAATGAATATTATCTAAACATTAAGTCTCACTGCATTCCTCTATTGTCCCACAGAGCTATAAGATGGTAAGCCCATCCAAAATTGAAAAAATGCAAATCCAAGCGTTGCTATAAGCGTCAAGTTGATTACAATTTCTGACAGTAAACTTTGACATTTCTGGCAGTAACCTTTGCTATTTTTGGCTATAACCTTTTGCCACCTCTGTCTGCAGTTGAAACGGGAGTTATTAGCACAATAGTTGCCTTGCTATCATTCCAATAATTATTGGAATTCTTGTCATTTATAACACTCTCACTCTTAGCATCCTGGGAATTGCATTCTGACAGCAAGATGTACATAATTTTATTCACATGTTCAGAAACTAGGAAAGAGAACCTTGGAAAATAGTCTTACCATAGCTTTTTTCCGAAGCTCCTCTTGCTTCAGTTGAAGCAGTTGGCATTGAACTGTGTGGCCTTCCTCTGACATTCTGACCCTTCTTGCGCGAACCCGAGCTTGAACTCTAACCAGGGCTTGCATGCATTTGAGGGTGGACATTGCTTGTATTCTAACTGTATGCCCTCGAACCAAAGCTTGCAATCTGACCAGTCTTTTGAGGGCACGCAATGCTCTTTTGCCTTTTGAATAAAACCCAAGAAAAAGATCGGGCGCTGAAGCAAATTGGGAGGTGGGTGCAAAAGTTTAAGTTAGAATTCGTACCAGGTACCCATAATTTTTGGCCATTTCCAGACTATTCTCGCTTTCCAGGATTAAGCTGTGAAGCAAGTGACATCTTTGTAGAACCGCCCCTGCTGGAGCCAGACTCCATAGCTCCCATGTTATTAGAAACGAAAAGCTATCTATTTTGCTGTGCCATAGCCCCAAGAGCCAACCGGTTTGCTTTCAAGCACTATAGAACCATAAGAAATATTGGATCTGTTGTATCCAGATTCCATTGCTGCCGAAACTTTGATAAATCAAAGAACTATGCAGGTTGTTCTTCACGGATCTGCTCCCATAAAATGAAGTACGCCCTGAACTGGTAGTGAGCCGAACAACTGCTGCAGCTGCCTGGGCTGCTGCTACCGCAGCTTCCACTGCTGCAGTCGTTGCCACAGCAACTGCCAAAGCATGCTTGCTCTGCTCTGCTTCAGCCTTAATTAGGGCTTTTTCCGAATTTTCATTGCCCGATTCCTTACTATTACACGCGATTCTTGATGAGATGACCTCCCGAATCCCCATTTCTTTTTTTCCCTTTTCTGAAGAAAACAGAACACATTATGTGTGACGAGCTTAAATGAGAACTGGCAAGAGCATCTCAAGCTCAAGTACCGTTTCTTTGGAGCCCTCTGTCTTTTCTGAAGATCTTGAGGAGCGGTCTTCCTTTTTCTCTATTTGCGCACCAACAGCTTCTGCTTCCGCAGCTTGACGCCCTCTTGACTTCACAAGCCTATCTGTGCCTATTAAAAATCTAAATTGAACGCACTGTTAACTTCGAGATTTGCATCCAGCCGTCTGCCTATTCAGCTCAGAAATCTAAACCTGCTTTAAGAATCCGCATTTGGATCTGGAAAAACAAACGCTCAAATCCGGCGGCATCTCTGGAGAAAATGCAAATAGCAAAATGGGTTATGGCAGGCAAAAGATTGCACGAAGAAATTAAGCAAGAAGCTAAGAAATGCAAAGAAACGAACCATTCCAAAGCTCCATAGCTCCAAAGCTCCATGGCCGAAAGAAAGCATGATGCAGGGCGAGCGTTGTAGCTGTTAAGCCATAGCATTGCATAACCATATCCGGAGCCCTGTAGCTGAGGGAGAGGCGCATGCTATCCGGAAGAGGCCCGCCACATTCTTTTCTGCCATAGCCCCCTTTTTATTTCTAATAATTTTAAGTCAACACATCAAGTGGTCACGTCCAATGCCAATAAATATCAACAAATGTGGTGCCACCTCACCAATCTTATTAATTGTTGTGTAATTTCTTTGCACCTTCCTTAAGTACAATTCAATGACCCAGATTTAACTGCCCTATATCCGACGGTCCCGGGATGTGGGGGCATGACCCCATGCATGCCCATGTATGCCCCCATCAGATCCGAGGGCCACAATTGCGCCACCTCTTTTGCCCAAGAGTGAACGGCCGAGATCTTACCCTTATATAAAATGTCCACGATGCCCATAGCATGTGATATACGTGTATATATATTAATGATATATATATATATATATATATATATATATATATATATATATATATATATATATATATATATATATATATATATATATATATATATATATATATATATATATATATATATATATATATATATATATACAAGAAATTTAACACGTCCTACGGTGCATTGTTCTAGTTCTAGCACGTTCTTACGGTGCAAGGCCCTGTCGTGCTCTAGGTAACCAACGATTCTACTGAGATTCTCTTGTCATTCCTCTATATTCTTCAACATTCTATGTACTATATTTAGCATCCATGAAGATTCCCCTAGATTCTCTTAGAATTTTCTATTTTGATTGAGGTGCTTACCCATGAGCATTTAGAACCTTTCAAAATAATCTATTTTGGATCTGTGCAACATTTCTAAAACACTTTCTATTTTTAGACTCAGGCGCTTGCCCTGAGCATCTGGAACATTTTTTTTTCAAGATTTATATTGTACACCTTTATTATGAAACATTTTAGAACATTTTATTGTGGCTCTTTGCAAAACCTTAAAAAAAACTCTAAGATTTCATCAAGATTTTCTTAGATTCCCTTAGATATTATGAAGATTCCCTTAGATTCAACTAGATTTTAAGAGATTCCGTTAGACTTGTAAATATTTTCCTACATTCTCTTACAATTTATGAGATTTCCTTATATTCCCTTTAATTCTCCTGGATTCTCTTACATTCTAGAAATTTCTAGAACATTCTAGAACTTTCTGGAGCATTCTGAAACTTTCAAAACATCCTAGAACTTTCTGGAAGTATTTTCCTATCCCTTACATTTTGGAAGATTCCCCTACATTCTAGAACTTATTGGAACAATTTCCCCCTAGATTCTCTTATATTCCAAAACATTCTAGAAATTCTGGAACTTTCTAGAACATTCTAGAAGATTTTACAACTTTCTAGAGCCTCCAGAACATTCTAGAACTTTCTTGAACTATCTAGAATGTTATATTCTATTTTATCTTAATTAGAACATTACCCTTAAGTATATTTGAAACATAAATCATTCATGGAATTAATGCTTGGTCTAGTGGTTAGAGTGGGGGTTTGGGGGTTGAGGTCCAGGGTTCAAATCCTCCCAATAACATAAAAAATTTTAGAAGCCTTTCCTTAAGGGACGAGCATTCAACATGAGCCTTAGGATCTTAGACTCGATCAACGATCAAGATCTCACCATATAAAAGCAATATGAGCCGTAGGATCTATTACATATAATTCCCAAAGCCATGTGGACCGTAAGATATGTGTCAAGCAACGTGAGCCGTAGGATCTCGGATCGACGATCAGGATCAAGAGCAACCTGGGCCGTAGGATCGATTACATAAAGTCTATATAGAAACTCCCAAGCCATCTGGGCCGTAGGATGTGTCCCCAAGCAACGTGAGCCGTAGGATCTCGAACCGACGATCAGGATCAAATCAACCTGGACCGTAGGATCGTCTATATAGAATATATATAGAATCCCCAAGCCATCTGAGCCGTAAGATACGTCCCAAAGCCACGTGGGCCGTAGGATCTCGAATGGACGGTCGGATAAGCGCGACAAACATAAGAACATATATATGATTGATATATATATATATATATATATATATATATATATATATATATATATATATATATATATATATATATATATATATATATATATATATATATATATATATATATATATATATATATATATATATATATATATATATATATATATATATATATATATATACAAGCCCAGACCACATGGTCCAGACATCCAGCCATGCCAGGACATCCCGGCATGTCAAGACTTATCAGCTCCCCATGTAGCGAGGAGATAAACAATTGGGGAAGACTATACATATAGTTTTCCAAACATGAGGATTATATACCTATTCAAATCTTAAATTCATATTCTAATGCATGCACAAGGATAATGTTCTGTTTTATTTACAAATTCCTCTCTCTTTCATTATTAGGATATGCATCAAAAAAACTTATATCATCAAATGCTTTACCAATTTTATGATGCTTATTTTACACCCATTTTTATTGTTTTATCCTTGACCAAGCATGATACCACCTCTGATTTATGTAGTTCAGTTTTAGGATTCATACTTTAGCAACAAAGAGTAGAAACATTTCTCATACAAACAAAGTCCATCTATGAGAGCTTGACTAAAGCATTTTAATACATGATTAATGCAGTAAAGGAAGTAAATACCAGTACATCACTAACTTTTCAAAATTCTTTTTCCATTTTTTTGTATTTTTTGTAAAGAAGGTTAACCAGAATTCTACAGCAATTACTATACGTCAGCTTACTTGACCGTCTTCATACTTATAATAGAAGGCATAAATTATGTTTTTTTTTATGCTAAAGTCAGAATTTAAGTATCTTCTGCCAAGTTATCTAGAAATTCCTGCTCGATTTCCTTAGCCCTTTGTCCGATTTCGCATTTGCAACACTCAAAATCAGGGTAGAGATATAACCTGTATAACTTAAACATGATTTTCTGTTCCTCACATTTAGCATTAACTTGATTGAACCATTTCTCTTTGCTGCTAATACATTCCCTTGAATGCTTCATGCTTCCAAAAACATTAAAGTAGGTAGAGTAGAACCTGGTTACCTGCAATCCAACCAGACAAGCATTAGCCAAGAAATGGGTAAGCATGCAGGGATTAGCAGGTAAGCAATAGGTTCCACTGGCTTAACGCCCTTCAACCTTAACAAAATGACGTAAACTTGCCAGTATTAAAATTATGCAACCTGTTACTGGTAGAACACTTCCCTGTTTTCGTAATAAACCGGTTATTTTTTCTGGAACTCGTGCTACAGTAGAACATGTTAGAAGTGCATGCAGCAATCTATATTCGTTTCATGTTACCACTCAGTTAAGAACCCCCCATTTTTATTTTTAGCAGATCTTATACTAACTAAGTCATACAATACCCCAGATCATAAAATAAAACCTGATTTAGTGGCATAGACTCCTCGTCAAAGAAATCATCCCCTTCCTCAGCAATGTTGACGCTGCTACCAGCTACCATATTAGCAGGTTTGTCCAATTTCCGTGCCACAGTTGCCAAACAAGCCTCAATGCTTGACCCAGCCCGTTTACCCGGATTAGATCTCCTGTTAGAAATATCAATCCCTGCCTTTCTGGCCATTTCTTCCAGCATAGCTTTCTTCATAGTGACACCATCATTCTTGCAATCGATCCCTTTTTCTTTTAGCATAGCAATAATATCAGCCTTTGTTGGCTTGATATTCGATGATCCTTCAGGCCTTGTCATGGCGCCAAAACAGATCTCGTTCCCCACAATAGCTCGAAGGCAAATTATAATCAAATTATCAACCTTAAATTCCAACTTATAAGCATTCTCCCGCCCTGTCTTGTCTAGTTTCCTAACCCTGATTCTATTGCCAGTCATCATTTTCATACAATCAGAAGAGGACGTACCTGCTCTATTGTTTCCAGCTCTAAACACGAATAATACGAAGAAGAGAATCCGCACCACACGCTTTTGCATGTCCTTGTTCACTACTCTCAGCATAATATGGAGGCGTGCCATCATTCTAAATTTAAAATGTCTTCTTACAAACCTGCCTATGCCGGAGTACTCCATCGCTATTCTCAGCAACGAACCCTAAATTTTAGCTTAGCATACTCGTTCATGTCACATTCCCACGTATTATACTTGGTATGTCTTATCCATTCCGTATACGTACGCCCTCTTTTTTAACATGGAGATTAGACAATATTAAAAAAGGTTAAAGCTACCCTATAAACCTAAGGTATGCAGGTGAGATCTTGTAATAAAAGGCAATATTCTCTATCATAGTCAACTACGACCATTTAAACTCCTCGTACAAATGAAGCATGCCAGTCCTCACTGGTCTAAATAATCCTTTAGGTATACCAAATATGAAATTTCTGTATTACGAGCCCTATTTTATGTTACAAAGGACAAGTGGCAATGTTAGAAAAATGCCATAAGTGTGCTAAACTTGTGTCCCTGTTGGACCTTATTTACCTTAGGTAATAAAATCCTTTCGCTAGTAATGGATAATGCCCAAGGAGGAAGACCCCTATACCACCTTCTTGCCTCTTATTGAAGTATTGTGATCAATATACTTCTGGGCCACCATCCCAAGTCACTGCCAGGGTGTTAGATGGATAAAGTAATGCATGTTTATTCATGCATATTTCTTTTAAGCTTTCTAAAACGAGTTAAAGCTAAAACAGGAAATTGTTTCAAGAACTGAGCCAGCCTTTTGAATTACAATGGTCTAGGATCAATGGCACTGCTGGTTTTTTGCCTTTAATAAACTATAGGATAAGGCTTCTATGAGATAATAGGTATTCTATGTAGTTGGCTTCTATCCAGCCTTTATGATTTGGAAATGTAGCTAAAGCTAAACCCTGCGCATATTGTCAGGGAGTTTGGTCCAAGGAAAGCATTTAAGGTGGATGTTGGTCCGACTTGTATTAAGGAAAAAACCTTCAAGAAAGTACCAAGTAGTGATCAATGAAAAACCATGGGATGTAACCTCTCCTGTGAAATTGTTACTCTTGTGATGGATTTATATCCAGCCTTTACCATTAGGGGATATGTTTAGGGAAGTGCCTAGAACTTGAACAGTGTAGATATCTCATATTGGGAAATGTACAAGTTTAGTTTTGACCTGACATATGATCTTCAATGGCATTAGGTAATTGCTGACTTTGAATCTATTAACTTTTAATGTTGTAGCGAAGGCAGGATGTCTGGGGTTTTTTTAAAAAAAATCGTACACCCTTGGCTTCTGGTTATTTAATGGCATAAGCTGGTCAAGACATAGACATTATGGTGCTCGGGTTTGTATTCCTGAATATGACCCTTGGAGGGAAAGATACACCCATATGAGGATTGGGAACAAAGGTGTTTAAAAGCACTATGGGCAAAGAATATATGGATGACATATTTTTGAAGGAGAGTTATAAGTGTGCATAAAAGCTAGTCTTTAGCCATATGAGGAGTATTGAAAGTGTAAATCGAAGTAATATTAATATTAATATGTTCTATTTTTTATAGTCTAACCCTAAGTCTCCGGAGCGGCATCACGACGGCAAACCCTAGCTGCGGCTAAGTCCTGGAAGGATCTACACAGGAAATATAACTACTGGAAAATAATTTTCGATATTAGGTGGAAGCATGGCAGACATTCTGTTACATGCACTGTTTGCTGAGCCATTGATGAATACAGGTAAAATTGAAGGGTTTAGATGCCGATTTAGTCTTCTTGTAAGCACATGTTTAAGAAGAAATATGGAGTTACGAATTATGTTAATCAAGATTGAGAACTGTAATGGCCTCTATATATGTCTGGCGTTTGCTTCAATCTGGTACTGGGGTTGTGACAGAATGACTGGGCGCCCAGAGGGGTCCCAAAACAGGGGACATACCAGGGGAAAATTGATTGAAGCCCTTAGGAAAGTTGGGATTGAACACCCAAGCCCTCAGCCTACAAAGACACAGCTCCTTGAATTATGCAGATTGCATAATGTTCATCCCAATAGGGATAGATCTACTGTTGGCATTTCAAAGTTTATACCAGCCCTTCAGACATGTGCCAGCGCATCTAAAGCTAAGGGTGCTCTTGACAAAAGCAAGGAAGTTATTGAGGAAAAGAGCATAGAGATTGTTGCTGATTCGGCAAATGAGGAGGAGGATGACATCTCAGATGAGGATCTTCTGCTAAATCAGGTCTAATTTTATCCTAAATTGATACACATTCTTTCTCACAATTTCTGGAGATATATGGAAATGTACACAGGTTTTCTTTCCCCTAGATATGTTCCTTTTGATTCTGATCCAATTTTCTAACCTGCTGATCTATAATGGGGAGTTGCATGAAATAATGTATTGGTTTAGAAATGGGTATTCCTTTGAAATTCATAATCCTTAGTTGTTCAGGCTTAGATTTAAATACATCTGGATTTCATAAATCCCACTAAGGGGAACATGTTAAATTTTACCTAGCTAAGGTTTTAAACCTATAAAAGGATCTATGCAGTACTAGTAGTTTGTGGCAGGAATCTTTATGTGGAAGGTATGGTAAGCAGCCTAAGGTTTACAGGCTAAAAGGCAACCCTGGATGAACATGGCACGGGATCGACAGGGTTAAAGATGCAGGCAAATTTGTGACTTCATAGTATATCTGATATCTGAGCTTTAGTTGTAGCAATGCCATGAACTTTCTAGTATTGGCCTAATTGGTACACAAAACCTGATTCGGGTCTGGATGGGCAGTAGCTAATGGGTGGTTATTATGCCTAGTGTTGACACATTAGATCTAACACTTAATATTTACTAATATGTAGGATCTCAGGCTATTCCTAGCATTGGCAAGGCCAATAGATTTTAAGTGGCCTAGCTGTGATTATTGGAAAGGGCAGTGCCAATAGATTGCTTAATCATGTATAAATCATTTCCATAAAGCTGTTTTATGGTTTGTTTAAGTTTAGCTCTTGTTAAATTTATGGTAATTGGCAGGGTAAAGGGCTGAAATATGCCAAGAGTGTCCATAGCTTACCTGTAGTCATTTCACTGTTACCCATAGGCTAATATGTGATTTTTGACTGCAGGTAACCGGACTCTCTTCTCCCATGCATTTCATGATGCTTTGTGGATGAATGACTGCTTGAAGATTGAAGAATAATGCTGAAATTTTATCTATGATATGGTTGTGGGTTTAATAAGGTATGCACCTCACATACTTAATTGGTGTCGAAACTGGAGATTCATTTGGGTAAAGTGATTACATTCTTTTGTCACTTTGATTAATTCTACTATTAAACTTTGAATATTAGCGTGATATTTTTTGGATTCCTTTTTAATGAAATATTACCTCCGTTTTCATTTGGTAACCAATATGGTATTGCTGATATATCGTGTTACATGAATCTGTTTGTTGTCTGAAATAATTTAACAACCATATTTTACATTATTCCACGGATCCTTGCATTTTAATTTGTTCTAGTTCTATGTTTTGTACTTACTGGATCAAATAAGCATAACTTTGATGAGTCTGTATGCTTTCATCTTAGGTACCAATGTAAAAAATTAATGTAATCTGTTGTCAATATATCATATAGCCAATCTGGACATCTTGTTGGATAATGGATAATATCTGCTTTTATGTTTCTGTGTCTGTTTAAGTTAAATGAGGTTTCTATGTTTCTTTAAGGCATGAATGTAATATGGGCTGTGCATGTTTTGCATAAATACTATTCTAGGTTTAGAAATTGATTAAATATTTGTCTCTAAGGCCTCCCCAGTTTTGGGGTCTGATAAGTCCAATAATCCTTAAGGATTATTTGGATGTCAACTCAAGTCAAAAGGATTTGTTTAGGCCAGTTTATATATTCCCCCATTTCAGGTCACTGGTTTTGCCAGTGTAGGCCTTAGAGACAAATATTTGCATGCTTTGTTTATTTAAATATTTGCATGCTTTGTTTATTTTAATTTTTAAGAGTAATACTAATTGAAACTTGTTGTAGGAAGCTGTCTCCTTCAAAACCAACATACCTTCTGTTATGAGGGAAAACAATGCTGTGGTGGATCAGGAATCATTAAGTAATCGACCAGGCTGGTACCCGGAGCTGGTTAAACTTGGATATTCTTCAGCAGGCATACTGGCTCCTAATAAGGCTGTTCAAACGATACTTTCCTGCATTAAACTACAAGAGGTACATAACCTCCTTATCTGCAAGGAATGCACTTTGGCTGAAGGGGAAGTATCAGTTATTCTGTTCCTTGGGTTTAATGGTATACTAGAGCTAGTGTCCAGCTTCAAGAATGCAGATTATGATAAGTGCCATAGCCTAATCATTAATGCTTATAATACCTTACCTGGTAAGCTTATGGCAGCAGATAAGAAGGATACATTGATGCTGTGGACTTTCATCCAAGGTTTTACTGCCCTGGAGGACATTAATAACCTGACAAATTCCTACATACCAAACAGTAAGGCAGAAGTACCTAGGGCTTCCAAGGGTAGTGAAATTATTACAGCCCCACTGGATAATTGCTTATTTGATCTTGATGTTGGTGCTGAAGAGCAGCTTCCAGGTAATATTGCTAGTAATAACTGCCTTGAAGGGGATGATGAAGAAACAGTTATTTTGAAAAAACTTGAGGATTATAACATCAAAGAGTTAAATCTGTTTAATTGTGGCGGTTTCCCAGTGATGTCCCACAGGAATGTAGAAATTCACGGTGAGCAATTCAATCAAGGACTTTGGAACAGCAAGAATCTGGGTGTGATTGCACCAATTAATAGGGAAACTTGGATAAAACTAGCAAGATTGCAGAAACATGAAGTGGAGAAAGCAGAAAAGGATGCTATGGCCTTCATTAAACATATCAAGAAGATAGAAATGAATTTTCCCTTCAATTTTGAGTTTCTTGGCAGGAATTGCAAGATTGGAAGTGCACTATACATCGGACAAAAGGGGCATATGGCCAAAACAGATGAGCCAAGAATTGATTTTTACCTTAAAAGGGTGTGGCGCACCTATTGCCCTTTCTTCAAATGTAATTGTGACAAGATCACGGATGTCAAGTGTGTGGACAACATCATCTGGTTTGACCATGTTGTATGGTTTATGCTGAATAACTTGGAAGTCCTTTGGCCTAGGGAAACAATCCAAATGAGGTTTGCACTGATATCTCAATTTCTGGCTTCTGAACCCATAAAAACAGTTGTCCTCTCATATATAGGATATCTGATGATCAGGGATATTATGTTCAAGATGACTGATAAACTGGCTGAAAACAAGGATTATAATCTCAAGACTTTCTTTGGTGATCATAGGGCAGTAGACATCCTGGAAAAGACCCTCAAGTCTCGTAAGTTTTTACTGGATCATCAGCATGATAATGCTAGTCTTGGATACAATACTAAATACAGGAAGAAACAGCTACCTAGCACCAATGTTACCTCTGGAATTCTGAGGCCCCCTAAGCTCAGAAAACAGTACCCTTCTGGTCCCAATGATGCAGCTAATCAGGGATGACATTTCAGACTTTTGCACTACTATGGGATGGTATGATCCACTATTGTCAATTCACTTTGTCTACTTTCCTTTAATATTGAAATAAAGTTTAGCTTTTTTGAATGATTGACTGATTTTATGATGCATTCATTGCATTCAATTATCTGGCCTCTGTGCCAATTTTTACTGGGAATTCATTCCCAACTCTATGAAACTGGTTTTTTCAACTTAATCTCCTTTGTTGAACAGATAAAGAGAAGGATACTTAAAGCAAGAATCGGTGGCAGATTAAGACTACACGTCATTAAGGAAAAAACTAACAAGAAATATGTGCACTTCACATATTTCTCTAAGGTTGTTGACAAAATCAACTATAGCAGTACCTTTAAAAGTGTTTTGACAAGATACTTTGATCAAATTGGCTATGATGTCTGGGAAAACACAACTTTTGGTTGGAGATACACGAATACACTCAAGGATATGCTGTATAAACCCAAAGTGATCTTCACAGATCCTAATAATCCAGCTTGTCCGTGTTCAAAACCAGAACTAAGAAAATTCATTGATCCAGCTATTGGGCACATACGAACAACAGATCTTAAAATTATACGCAGTAAGGCTCTCAGGAATTGGCTGGCACTAGGATTAAACTTCATCCCAGATAATCCATTTTCTCTTGAAGCATTCAAACAGGAAATGGCAGTTACAATCGATCAGTTCTTTGAAGTTCATCAAGAGGAGTTGATGGAGATTGACTCAAGGTTTATTGATTTATGTAAAACAGCCTTGAGAAAGGAAACTAAGTGGCAAGCAAAATTTTTTATTGACAGCAACTGTGATAGGAAGAAAAAATTCTGTATTGAGGATTTAACAGTAATAAATAATATGGAATGGTTGGTCAAGAATATATATACTTCTGGGGCAGATAAAGCCTCGAACAACCCTGTTTTCATTTGCCCTGCTCATATTAGATCTGAGGCTGATAATAGGCTTAATAGCAATGACTTTCAGAGATGTCATATTGCATGTGATGACCTGATTACTCAAATTAAGATGGACTTACAGAATATGTTGGGGGATAATTGCATGATAAGTGAAGAATTACCCTATCTGCTGGGAATCTTCAAGGCCCATAAGAGTGAATATCGATGGATCACTAATGCACATGATACAATTTTTTCTATGCCAGCATCCATTGTTGCAGCAGGACTAAATCTTTTTATGGAAATATGGCCTATCATCTGTCATGAAAAATGCAAAGCAGCAAATATGTTTCAGGCTGGAGCCATTAAAGCCTCTTGGGTGGTTAGTTCTATCTATGAAGTAGTATGCAATTTACCACCAAAGATTAAGGAAGTCTTTGTTGCTGACATTACAAAATGTTATGAGAATATCCCGTTACAGGGTGAAGATGGTATATGTACTGTAATGAAGGAAATCATCTCCATGGTATGGAAGTATAAGAAGAAAATACATTCAGGGTATGAACTATGGTATGGTATTACTAACAATCAGAAGGTGATTATGGAATGGAAGATTCAAACTCCGGATAGGGACTTCTGGAAACTCATGTCTAAGGATCTTTTTATGCAACTCAATGAGTGGTTATTAAATAATTGTTTTCTGGCGATGCACAATGGAGTTTGGAAGCAGATTAGAGGCATTCCCATGGGCTTCTCATCTAGCCCTGGTTGGTGCAATTTATTTTTGTCATGGTTTGAACTTAACTTCATTTCTAAATTGATGAGTTCTGGGAAATTAATGGAGGCAGCAGCATTCAGATATACATATAGGTATTTCGATGACTTGCTAGGGATCAACAATCCTTTCATACGAAAGTATCTGGGTCTAACTAATTGTGATGATAACAACATTGGAATTTACAACCTGAACCATCTGGGAATCAAGGAAGAAACTGTTTACAGCACTATAGATGGTAAAAGCAGCAGGGCAGATTTCCTGAATATGAGCATTGAGATCTTGGCACAACATTTAGGGACATACCGAACGTACAGGTATGATAAAAGAAGCAAATTACCATTTCATGTTATCAAATTCGTGCATGCCAGCAGCTGTAGACTGTATCTTATGGCGTGTAATGTAATTATCTCCCAAGTGCAACCATATCTGTACGTGCACAGTAATCCGATATTAGCTGCAAAGGACCTGTTTGGTCTTATTGAAGCATTCATTGGCAAAGGTTTCCGAAAGGAAGACATTTGGCGTAAAGTCCTGAGAACATTACACAACGAAAGTTACCCTGGCCTCAAATACGACATAAAGATCCTGATCATGGAACTCTACAAATACAGGTACATCCTAATTAGCACAAATATTCTGTTTTTTCTTTTTAGTTGGTGGTGAGGGTCCCTATGCATGCATAGGGACCCTCCTGTCCTTATGTATGCTTTGGGATCCTTCCCACCTTCCGGCAGGAGGTAGGGATATATATATATATATATATACAATGGTCTAGGATCAATGGCACTGCTGGTTTTTTGCCTTTAATAAACTATAGGATAAGGCTTCTATGAGATAATAGGTATTCTATGTAGTTGGCTTCTATCCAGCCTTTATGATTTGGAAATGTAGCTAAAGCTAAACCCTGCGCATATTGTCAGGGAGTTTGGTCCAAGGAAAGCATTTAAGGTGGATGTTGGTCCGACTTGTATTAAGGAAAAAACCTTCAAGAAAGTACCAAGTAGTGATCAATGAAAAACCATGGGATGTAACCTCTCCTGTGAAATTGTTACTCTTGTGATGGATTTATATCCAGCCTTTACCATTAGGGGATATGTTTAGGGAAGTGCCTAGAACTTGAACAGTGTAGATATCTCATATTGGGAAATGTACAAGTTTAGTTTTGACCCCACATATGATCTTCAATGGCATTAGGTAATTGCCGACTTTGAATCTATTAACTTTTAATGTTGTAGCGGCCGGGATGTCTGGGGTTTTTTAAAAATCGTTACACCCTTGGCTTCGGTTTATTTAATGGCATAAGCTGGTCAAGACATAGACATTATGGTGCTTTCGGGTTTGTATTCCTGAATATGACCCTTGGAGGGAAAGATACACCCATATGAGGATTGGGAACAAAGGTGTTTAAAAAGCACTATGGGCAAAGAATATATGGATGACATATTTTTTGAAGGAGAGTTATAAGTGTGCATAAAAGCTAGTCTTTAGCCATATGAGGAGTATTGAAAGTGTAAATCAAGTAATATTAATATTAATATGTTCTATTTTTTTATAGTCTAACCCTAAGTCTCCTGAGGCGGCATCCACGACAAAAACCCTAGCTGCGGCTAAGTCCCCGGAAGGATCTACACAGAAATATAACTCTTGGAAAATAATTTTCGATATTAGGTGGAAGCATGGCGCATATTACATTACATGCAATCGCTTTTTCGGAGCCATTGATGAATACAGTAAAATTGAAGGGTTTAGATGCGATTTAGTCTTCTTGTAAGCACATGTTTAAGAAGAAATATGGAGTTACGAATTATGTTAATCAAGATTGAGAACTGTAATGGCCTCTATATATGTCTGGCGTTTGCTTCAATCTGGTACTGGGGTTGTGACAGAATGACTGGGCGCCCAGAGGGGTCCCAAAACAGGGGACATACCAGGGGAAAATTGATTGAAGCCCTTAGGAAAGTTGGGATTGAACACCCAAGCCCTCAGCCTACAAAGACACAGCTCCTTGAATTATGCAGATTGCATAATGTTCATCCCAATAGGGATAGATCTACTGTTGGCATTTCAAAGTTTATACCAGCCCTTCAGACATGTGCCAGCGCATCTAAAGCTAAGGGTGCTCTTGACAAAAGCAAGGAAGTTATTGAGGAAAAGAGCATAGAGATTGTTGCTGATTCGGCAAATGAGGAGGAGGATGACATCTCAGATGAGGATCTTCTGCTAAATCAGGTCTAATTTTATCCTAAATTGATACACATTCTTTCTCACAATTTCTGGAGATATATGGAAATGTACACAGGTTTTCTTTCCCCTAGATATGTTCCTTTTGATTCTGATCCAATTTTCTAACCTGCTGATCTATAATGGGGAGTTGCATGAAATAATGTATTGGTTTAGAAATGGGTATTCCTTTGAAATTCATAATCCTTAGTTGTTCAGGCTTAGATTTAAATACATCTGGATTTCATAAATCCCACTAAGGGGAACATGTTAAATTTTACCTAGCTAAGGTTTTAAACCTATAAAAGGATCTATGCAGTACTAGTAGTTTGTGGCAGGAATCTTTATGTGGAAGGTATGGTAAGCAGCCTAAGGTTTACAGGCTAAAAGGCAACCCTGGATGAACATGGCACGGGATCGACAGGGTTAAAGATGCAGGCAAATTTGTGACTTCATAGTATATCTGATATCTGAGCTTTAGTTGTAGCAATGCCATGAACTTTCTAGTATTGGCCTAATTGGTACACAAAACCTGATTCGGGTCTGGATGGGCAGTAGCTAATGGATGGTTATTATGCCTAGTGTTGACACATTAGATCTAACACTTAATATTTACTAATATGTAGGATCTCAGGCTATTCCTAGCATTGGCAAGGCCAATAGATTTTAAGTGGCCTAGCTGTGATTATTGGAAAGGGCAGTGCCAATAGATTGCTTAATCATGTATAAATCATTTCCATAAAGCTGTTTTATGGTTTGTTTAAGTTTAGCTCTTGTTAAATTTATGGTAATTGGCAGGGTAAAGGGCTGAAATATGCCAAGAGTGTCCATAGCTTACCTGTAGTCATTTCACTGTTACCCATAGGCTAATATGTGATTTTTGACTGCAGGTAACCGGACTCTCTTCTCCCATGCATTTCATGATGCTTTGTGGATGAATGACTGCTTGAAGATTGAAGAATAATGCTGAAATTTTATCTATGATATGGTTGTGGGTTTAATAAGGTATGCACCTCACATACTTAATTGGTGTCGAAACTGGAGATTCATTTGGGTAAAGTAATTACATTCTTTTGTCACTTTGATTAATTCTACTATTAAACTTTGAATATTAAACTTTTGTCTTAGCCGAGGACGCAGAAGAGTTCGATGAGGGAGCGTCAAACATTGGAGAGTCATCCGAACATCAACATGATAGAACCCAAGTTGAGCATGAGAGGCGTCCTCAAACCACTTACTCAGATGACGACTCCACCGAGTCTAAGAGAGATTAGCTCTAGGCTAAAAGGGTGGATACTCCCCTTAACGAGTCTTTTTGTTAGCATCTTTCAAGGATCATAATTATAAGCCTATTTTAAATACTCTAGGCTAAAAGGATGGATACTCCCCTATACGAGTCTTTTTGTGATTATTTAAAAATATAAATACAATACAGGATTTTCAATTTAAAAAAAAAAATTGACATGCCTTTTGCCTCTTGTACATAATATTGTAATTAACATGCATTGCCTGGATGAAATCAAGGAGCATCTCGTAAATGTAGCCCAGGGAATATATGTCAGATATCTCATGCCCCCATGATATTTGGTCATCCGATGACGTTGTAAAAACTCTCTTCTCCCACCAAGGATATTGCATCATTCCATCTTGTAGTGTATAATAGTTCTTCAACTTTGGCATTCGCTCCTTGCAAAAAAAATAGAGGGTCGTGTCCCAATCACTAATAGCCACCTGGAGCGTGGATGGCATAGACTCCTTCTGCAAGAGCGGAGAGCTATTTCGGGGACATACTTGTACACAAGTCTCATCTTGGCTTTCCATCCACTCCGCACTTCATGTCAGCCCTTCTTGGAGCACTATGCATTGCATTTGACCATATCTTATAAGAAGAGAATTGGCTCGAAAGATGGTCAAGTAATTATGCAAAGGTTCCTCCATCCATGAATGGCAAGACTACCATTGGTCCCTGCTCATCTCCGCAAAGGACCTCAGGGTCAAGTCCAAGGGGTGTGGCCAGTGCTGGGCTTGGGCTCGTGAAACGGGAAGTACTTGTCAGCCAACAACCATGATGCTGCTCTATCTTGGCCTGCCTCTCCACACAATGCCAGTATAGTAGTCATTTGCATTAAAGTACAAGGCTCCCAAGACCTAGATTTGGTATGTCTGGCAGTGTTGTTTACTAGCAATGCACTTTACAAAATTTACAGCATCCACAGCAATGCTATCAATAAATGCAGCACATTTATCGTGAGCATGCAATGACAATCTAGTCCCTGCACCATTAGAGCTTCCACCATGGAGGAGACTATCCAACCCTTTCACCTATTCATCTTTGAGACTGCTACTGGCCATCTTGTGATCTTTGCGTCGGACCTTCGCACTTCGCCACGAATTAGCCCATCGTCCTATGTATGCCTCGGTGTGGGGGCTCATAAGTGGCACTTTATACTTAAGTAGCGTCCTCAATTTTGGCTCAGGATTGCAAACCCAAGACTTCAAGTTCTTTCTCATCATATCTTGCAACTTAGACTCATGCTCTGGCCACCTCCCACATAATTTAGACCGATATTCTTTCTCAACTGACGCGACAAAACGGTTAATTCGCTCATCAGTTTGCATATGCTTATACGGGTCGGTCTGTGCATATATTTGATTGATGAGTATGCGCCTAATTTCACTAAGCATCTTTGTCCTTACTGAGGCCATTTTATGCCTAAACACACACACACACACACACACACACACACACACACACACACACACACACACACACACACACACACACACACACACACACACACACACACACACACACACACACACACACACACACACACACACACAAATAGATTAGATTAGTCGGATCAAAAGCTAGATTTGGCTAGATAATAGAGGAGCCTTTGGACTCATGAAATAGGCTAAGATAGAATAGGTTGGATCCGCTGGATTAGGCTAAAGTATGATTAGGACCCGAACACCTGGTCCTCTTTGTCTAGAGTCTGGGTTCAGGATAGTCTGCAAGACATCCCTCTATGAGGACCCGTGGATCAAGTAGACAAATCCTAATATAGGGTGTCACGCGGGATTTTGCAAAAAGTTTAGAACAGAATGAATGGAACAGAAAAGCAAAGAGACTAAGAATCCTTGAATATCAAAAATAGTACATGAGATCTCGCTGAGATGAGAAAACTGAAACAAGACAATACTAAGTCTCATCTAAAAACTTGAGATCTAACCCCGGGGGTCTCACCTAAGCATATGGGGATACCTCATCTGCGTGCAAGGGGTCACCAAAAAACCCCTGTATACGCATTTTTGGAGGTGGAAAACCCCTACATACGTAAATAGAAAAAGCCAGTTTCCATGCCCCCTTCCATATATGTACTTACAGACTATCTTAATTTTTACATACCCCTACCCGATCTTGTACTTGAGTTTGTGCATTCTAGTCTTATTTAGAGAAAAAATGGTGTTTAGCGAAGGTAAATAATTTCATAATATTTTTAATAGGCATTTCTTGCATCTCCATCTCGGTCTAAACTGTAGCGAGCATGCAACATGCAAATCGTGCTCCTTATCTGGTCAATCAAGCCATCCTTTATATTCCACAAAGACAACAATGTCGATCTTCAATTGCACACAACCACCTGTGTTGGGAGATTCCACTTCGTATTGACTTAAATTGAACAAGTTGTATAATAAATTAAACAGTCATAAATCTATGTATTTTAAATGGTATTTTTAATGTATATCCACCAATGGACATATAAACTTTGTTTAATGTATTGTCTGCCAAGGCTAGGCTAGAGACTAACAATAAGATGTAGAGCATGTAGCTGCTTGCATGAGATATGAACATAAATGAGTGAGTCTTGGATTTCAATCTTCAATCAGTCTAGCAGGATCTACAGAGTCTGGAACCGTTAGCCTGCGGTTCATAAATCCTACAGCTCCAACAACCTGCATTCACGAGCTATCATGTGACTTGATCACTCTAAATAAGCCTTGATGAAAATGAGAAAGTACATGAGACAAAGCAAAATGCAAAAGCCCAACACCATGGTGTACATGCCAGATTCTCATATAGATGTTCATACAATGCACAAGGTTAATTACCTGCATAGGGTTCATGCCATCCCATGGAACCTGTTCTGTAAATAGCTCCCACAAAATGACTCCAAAGCTATACACGTCGGACCTTTATATCAAGAGCAGTTACTGTTTTTGTAGTACATAGTAGCAGGTTTCTTTTATAGGAAATAACCAGACCCTTGTGTTTTCAGATCTGGTTTAGTACAACTGGAAAATTTATGTGTGGCAATCAGACTTAAAACTCCCTTCAAATTAGAAATTGTCAGCTTACTTTTCATCAGAGGATTCGTTCCGCAGTACTTCTGGCGCCATCCATTGGGGCTGTACAAGCACGTCAACCAAATCTATTTATCATGAAATAAATTATGCATATGAAACGACAGAATCTGCACATACTGTTCCTCTTCCAGACTTTGTTGTTAGAAGAGTGGCATGTTTTATTTGTGATAAGCCAAAATCAGCTACCTGCATAAGGTTTAGCAAACATTTCTTTCAGCAAACTGCAACCAACCAAGGGTAACATAACTTGTACCTTTACTGTGCAGTCCTTATCCACCAAAAGGTTGGAGGATTTTAAATCACGATGTAATACAGGGGGGCTGCAATGATGAAGATAATTAGCATGGAATTGTACTTCAAACAAGAAAAAGGCAATGGATGGTTGAGGGAGGGGCATAGCACAGCTAAGAAGTCTGCAAAAAATCGGCATTGTTTCTGTGGCAATCTATGAGCTGGTGGATTAACAAGCAAAGGCCCAAATACACGACTATCATGTCTGTTTTGATGGACAACAAAATGAAATGCAATCTCTTAGTGTAATTGAACAATATTAGCCAACAAGATGCAGATTAATCTCATCCCTGCAAATGATATTTTAACTGCCCTTTCTGCACTTGATGGGTGTACTTTTGCAGCGTTGCAGTGAAATCCATTGTGTCCATCAATGTCCATTCACTCGTGGGATCAGGGCGGTCTGGAAGGGCAGTCATTCATGGTTCATCTCTTCCCCGAAATCCATACATCCCTTATCAGTGTATGGATGTAACCACCATGAACATGGCAATCCATACCAAGAAGCATCAGAGTTTAAAATGCATTTTGAGTTGATGGAGAAAAAAGACAATGAGGACGTACTTAAATTGGCAATCTATAAGACTCCGAGTCAATGTGACAATATGGTCTGCAGCATCAGCTTCATCTAGTAATAAGCGTGAGTGGATGCATGAATAGTGTGTAATAAGTGCAGCCAAAGCCTACACAAAAATAAGTATCATGCACATAGCAAATGAGAATTCAAATAATCAAAATTGCTAACTTAACAATCTCATTATAGGTGAAATTTTAAAAGCAGTAAGTGCATATAATTTTCCCATTCAAAAATAATCTACCCTTGAGCCATTAACATACACCCATCAAGATACACGCAAAAACTCCTGTGAAAATGGGGACATGAATTTCCTCTAACATTAGACATTGATTAATGATGGCTTGGAAATGGGCACCCATGTTAGAATCAAGACCTGAACCAGGAGATTGACGAAGATGGTCTACTTCATAGAGAAGGCATTGGAACAGAATTTGGGGCCAATCAACAAAGCTAGTGCAATGAATACCAGCAATAGCAGTATAGAAAAAATGCTTGTTTATGTGGATATTCTTGACAGAGTACCAATAGAACTTCCGCCATAAAAACTTAACAAAAACTTCATGAGGCTTCTCTATGTTCGTAAGCTTATGTGTGGTTGCAGCATAGGGAATTTGACCATAGACAGTGACATCTTGATCCTGTAAAGCAGCCCAATTTAAAGGAGGAGTGTGTTGAGGCAGTTGAAATACCTGGGCCAAAAGACTCTGGTTGAGGGTGATGCGGGTACGATCCACCATCGTTTGGTATCCAACGTCTGTCTTTACCAAATGGGCAACAAGCTGCATCGGATTTGGAACCGGGAGTTCTTGCTTTGCAAAATCAAGCAACCTTGCCCTTTCAGCGACTTCGCGACTGGCGCCTTCAAGAGCTTCCCAAACAGTGGCTGTCGAGAAAATCACTGAGGAAAAAAGTTCAGGATCCATAGGCGCAGTGGCCTGTAGGGGGTTAACTTTGGGGAAGCGGCCATAGAGATCGAGGAAAGAGTTGGAGAGTGGAAGGCAAAAAGCAGAGAAATTTTTCGAGCTTTTAGGGTTCGCATCTATTCAGCAAAAAATTTTATAGGCAGGTCCGAAAGTAGAATCCGAGCCGTTGAAAGTGCCAGATGGCAGCATGGATGAAAGAAAGATCCAGAACCAAATTTTTGGCTAAGCCTCAGAAAGCCAACTGAGAGAAAATCAATGGTGGAGATGGGCAGGAATGAACGATGTGATGGGACATCGTAGTGGTATACGAATAATGATTTGACATAGCCGTGGTTTAATTTGGCATAATTAAGAGAGGCAACTCGAGAGTCCGATCGTTTAAATGAAGGAGGTGGCAGAAGCAGTAGGCCAGAGAGAAGGTACCGCTACTAGATTTTCGGCGAGATATGGGAATCTGGAATTGGAATGTACCCCCGATATGGACAGGTCAGCAAAAAGTGATTGGGCCACCGTGGCATGCAAGAGTTTGATAGGGCTATATAAGATGAACAATGAGTGAAATGAGAACACTACTAGTTGCAGCGATGGAGATGATAAACACTATGCCGAGAAATTGCCTTGAATGACTTACCTACCGCATGAATGACCTTGATCTTTGGAAGATGAAGAATCGTGGGATTCGCATGGATGGCTGGCTGTCCGCTTCGATGGATAATCCCGACCCCATGTCCAACTATCAGGACGCGATACTGCACCTAGGCTATGATCCGGAGCAGGGCTATGTAATCCTGCGGGCCTGTGCTGCTCCCAATGCGGAGTAGCCAGAAGTTTTAGAGTAGGATTTTATGCATAGATTAAGGGCGATGCCCCCTGCGATTATGTAAGGGCTATGCCCAATTTTAAGCACAATTTCATTATAATGGGAAAATTTTTAATAAACTAGAATTTTTTTATTGTAGACCTTACGCAAGGGTTGTATACACGTGTACAGTACCCGTGTATCATAGACCTTATGAAGGGGTTGTATAGACGTGCAGTACCCGTGTATCATACATATGTTGTGTACACTACATGAATATTTAGAAAACATATTAACACATAATGGCAATGTATTGGATTGCAAACCCTAGAAAGATGGTCCGAATCTGCTCTCAGCCTATAGAAAAACCTGTGTTGACCGGGCGCGAGTATCATATACTAACTTCCAAACACAATATGTATGATAGACAGCAAAGGTTACTAGAGACCACGGCAGTATGTCCCTAGTAACCTTCCCCTGGCTAAACCTTCCCCTAGGTTCCTAACCCCTTCCCCTTCCCCTGCGAGGTCTAACCCACGTAGCTGGGTTAGGAACCCAGAGCTCACGCATATCCCAGCTTGATTCTTCCCACCATATGGGGTACCTAGACATTGCAAAAAGTAATTCCATATGATGATACTCATGGAAGAAGAGTGGACCCAACTCCACAAAGTTGTTGTACTCGTCGTAGTACGTGGTAATAAGGCCATACATCTGTCCCTTACTAATTTCATGAATGACCTCCGATATGTATTGATCCAGAGAGTGTGCTAAATAACCAATACATAGCAAAGCCCTTAATTGCTGTAGCATCTCATCCAGACGAGGAGGGGGTTCAAGAATCCCCACTAATGCAAGTCTCCTATAGCATTTAGATGGATTAATTTCCATCAGTGGTTCATGACCACAATCAAATCGCTCTAGAATAAAGTTGATCAACTTCATTGCAAGCTCCTTGGTGGGACTGTGGCGCAACCTCCACTCCAAGAAATGGTCAAACAACTCATCTTGATCAGGCCGCACAGAATGCCTGGGGCATGCTCGCAGGGCTTCTGGAGTAGCCCATGGAGGATTGTGTCAGAGATTAATCATTTGCAAGGAGTAGAACGAGAAAGAAACAGACTGAAGGAGCAAGGAGCAAGGAGCAGAAGGAGCAAGGAGCAGAAGGAGCAAGGAGCAAACAAGGAACACGGAGCACGCAAGATGAGAAGGAGCAGTTTACTAAATTCGTGGGTGGGAAGTGAAAGCGAGGTGAATGTTGAAGTATTATACCAATAATGCTAAAGTATAATACTAATAATGCTGAAGTATTATACCAATAATGCTACAAGAACTATAAAAGCAGCTCCATTCGGTGGTAGAAGTCATTCATCTCCCATAGCTTATCTGCCTACTCGCCCAGATCACATTGAGACCATTACTTGCTCCATGAGCTACAATGATTTTGTTGGATGCGTACACAGAAGTGTTCAACTCGATCCCTACCTGCAATCCAAAGCTAATGGTCGTGAATATGACTGCCTCGGGCTTCATCGTGTTGTGATCCACCTTGTTTGGCTTCCTGAGCGCCATACCTACGAGCTGAATGGGATCACCTTAGCAGGGGTTGATGAGTGAATCATTGACTGTATGCCATGAATAATATATGCACCTAAATTAGATGTATGCCATCAATAATGTGTGCATCAGATGTAATGATGTGTAAGCACCTACTAAAGATGTATGGATGTATAAGCATAATGAATATTATCTGATGTATCGAACCTGAGTATTAATTGTCCAAAATGCTTAAGTATTATAGCAAAATCTTGAAATATTACATCAAAAATGGCAACTAAATATAGCTATTGATGCATTACCATTATAGCAAGAGAAATTACATGCATGATTTATCGTGAACATGACTGAGATTGAGAGTCTTTAGCTAATGCTATGTCCCCCCACATATCAACAATGTATTTTGGAATCTGAATAGTCTTCGGTCTTTTGTCATTTGCATCCCATGCATAATGTATAACATCTAACTTCTCATACCTTGATGGATCTGATGGATTGGGTCGCCAACATTTAGTTAAGCAACCTGTATAGTCACGACCAACAGACATCCACCATGATACATAATTGTGACCATAATTAGTAGACACTCTGGATCCAGGATGGCATCTTCTTCTGTAAAGCCCAACCACGTTGGAGTTTCATCGTCTCCAGGTCGGACTAAAACAAACATACCTTTTGTAACATGTGCATGAGGATCGAACTCATCCATAAGTGACACTGGACGCCCATCTGCTTGCCCACAATACGTAGGCAAAGGTCTTACAAGCACGACAACTTCATCGACCTTTGGAGTAAAGGCAGATTGTAGAGGTTCTTGCCTTGTACGCAACCAAAGTTATCATTTCGAGGTCGTCCTGGAGATACATCTTCCAAACATAAAAGAATCTCGGTCCAGTAATCCATAGTTGCTTTGTACTGTCGTGCAAACACACTCTCTTCTTGATTTTTGCAGAAGGAGTTCCATAATGCTATGTACTTGCTGATGCTGTCTGCCAAGCCAGAGAGATCTTTCAATGTCTTCCTTGGAGGGATGTTTTTAGGCACCCCTATTGGTAATGTTGGCTCACCATTTTCATCCTCCTTCCATATTCTTATTCCTTTTTCTGGAATCCACTCGTTATGGGTTGGCCGCATCTTATATTGCATAATGGGTCATTTATCATCCATTTTAAATCGGAATAGCAATGGGTTGGTATGGCCTGTTAGACGTTGGCCTTTATCACGGATATATCCCTTGACAAAGCCTTTCCAATCTGGAACCTCATCTACAAAATATGGAACATGAAACTTTGCGTTGCACTTGCTAAACAAGTAAAGCAACTCAAGCAAAGTTAGAGCATCCGATGAACTCATTAATGTCGAAAAGTTCCCAAATAATGCATCGATATCGTCATGAGTGTGCCCAACCATCATGAAGCCAACCTGAATCTCATCGAATACCTCAAACCATGTCAAATAAGAGGGGTAGGAGACCATATATCTATTTTTATTTTGACCTGATGCATTATCCAACTGCAAGTAGAGATTTCGAGGAAGAGGATTGAAACCTTCTAAGTTGGCATTAGAAGATGAAGGCATCATCTCTTGCGTCTACGCTAACTTATGCTGCAGTGGTCGAGTGTCTTTTACGGCTTGCATCAATTTGCAATCTGTAGTTCTGCTTTCACACATATCACCATACTTGTCTTCGTCCGGCAACTCAAGATAGTGTAAGATCCTAGAAAGTGATCCAACATGAAAGTTTGAGTCATCTTTCCAAAGATCAAGAGAGAAATGACCATAAGCCCGTCCACCATGACCATGTGTCAATGCACCTGTCAAGCTGCTCTTTAAGCGATCCCCTCTCCAAACAGACTTAGCGAGATGATGACTTCTTGGCGTGAGTGTTTTGACCTGATCCATCTTGTCATGTATTATGCAAAGGTGACTTTCTGGTGAACGATGTGATAATGCACGCCAATGCCAATATTGACTCCTATAGGAACGTTGTTCCAACATATGTGCCCGCCGTTGAATTGAGAGGTTGCACCTCTCCCTTGTATCTTTTGTTCTTTCCAATTTCTGCTTGATGACAACACATATGTTACACTTGGAGAATGCTGTATTTTTTGCTATGCTGACGTCTGGAAACTCTTTCTTCCAAATATTGTAAAAAGAGGGCAAGGTTACACTCTTTCTTGTCAATTCTTCCACCACGGCACCCACTTCCTTATGTATATACAGGCCTCGAATTTAGATTTTGCACTAACCAGCAAAGTGCCGTCCTTTATTTATGCTTACCGGATTTTTGAGAAAAATACCTCTAATTTGCCGGATTTAACACTATTTTTATGAAATTTTTACCGGAAATTTGCCTGCATCTACTTTAGCAAATCGGATATTTCCAACTTTAATCGGATATTCTGGGGAGGAACCCCCCTAATTTCGACCCTTGTGTATATATGCTCTTCTTATTAAGGATGGAAGGAAGTTTGCGAACATTCTCCCTTATATCATCCTTTTCTTTTTTGCTTCTATGTGGAATGCTCTCCGCATTCTCACTAATGAAGGTATCAAGCATGCTTTCTGCAGCTAGTGTCACAGCTCTAGGCTTCTTAGAGCCTGTATTACCATGCTCCGCCCGTTTTCCACCTAACTTGAACCTCTTCCTCCAACTATAAAACGTAGACTGAGCAACTCCTAAAGCCATGCGCCATGCGAATTGACAGCATTCCACTCTATAGATCACTACTTTCACCTCCGACTGCCCTGTATAAGTTACACTCAACACATCAAAAACAAGTGTAATCCTTGCATTGCTTGATTGAGAATTAAATTCTTTTCTTAAGGCACATACTTGTTCACGACTCGGTTTTTTGATACAATCTCCCTTGCAACATGTGGATTTTAGAGCTCTCTTGATTGACTTGGAAGCACACATCCTTTCCTCCCCCTTTGGTTCCCTTCTGACCCTCTTCACATATGTATATTTCCTTTTCCTCTTGAACTGCTTCTCAATATCAGCTTCCAGGCACTCAACTTCTATGTCGTCCTCTTCGAGAGCATCTCGAGCTTGTAAATGTTGTGAAATTGTCCTACCATCACGAAGCAAAACATCACAGCTCTTCCAGGATATTAGACTTGCAGCTGGAGGCCTCTCTGCACAAGCATGACATGATCTAATATTTTAGTTCCCAATTGGATCCATTATCTTACCCACTGAAAGCCCGACCTTTGATACACCCAAGAACTCATCTTCTACATCATCCTGAGGATCACTAAAGACTATATTAGCCTCCGAATATTTAGATCCAATGCAGGAGTGATAGCACGACAAACCAAGTAGACACGTTACGGGTATGTGGCGTTCCGGCCGATGGTATCGCTCCCGGGGCGTACATTGTCTTTGCCACGTCACGCATTACCGCGCCCCCGATTGGCGGTGTGCGTAGCGGATAGCCAGGTAAGTAGCCCTAGGGGGCAACTTACTAGGAGTGTTCATATATTATTAATGTGCACATGTGCACGTAATGAGGGCACACCTTTCCATGTTGGCATATTTTGCCACCCTAGCCACTAAAGGCAAGTGGGGCCTTTCCAATTATCCCACATGCCAAATTGGGTAATTGGAAACCCTAGCCTAAACCCCATGTCTATTTAGGGTAGGAAAACCCTAGCTTGCTAGTTTTTTTTTTTATCCTTAGGGTTTTAGAGCTTCGGTTTTGGCTGCCCGGGGCCAAAACCCTCCCTCCCGGCCTTGGCCGAATTGCGCCATCGGTTTCCCACTGAATTGATCATTTCAGCGGGGATGGTTGAACTTCGGTCGGGAGGAGCCACTCAAGGATCAGGTATTTGGTCAATTTAATAGCTTAAACCGTCTTCTAGTCATAGAATCAGTAGGTTTAGACTATTAAATTGCCCATAATAGTTATCTAGATCTTAGATCTCGGACACTAACTAAAGAACCTAACTCTATGATTGGATCTAGTTCTTTAGTTCTTACGTGATATATTTGGATGATGTATTTACGTGAACTCCTTGTATTGGGAAGGGGGTAGAGGCCCTAAAGCTTGTAGTTGATGCTCTAGAGTAGCCTCTCTAGCACTGCTTGTAGATTAGGCACATTACAAGAGCCACACCCGTTGTGGGTGAAGGGGGCGGGCCGGCTAAAAGGAGGTTCATGTCACGACTCTTGAGCGATCCCCACGGTGTGTAAAAGCCTCTACAGGGATCATTGTGACTAGGTCTAATGGCTTACCAGAGTGCGGGTAAGGCATGGGCTCGCAGTGAAGTGGTGTACACTTTCCGGTGGGTTCCGGTCCCGAATCTGAGGCGGTGGCCCTCTAGTCACCTTGAGTTAGCATGCGGATCTCCTGGGAGGGAGTGATCCCTACCTGCCCCATCCCGGGCGGGAGGATGAGACCCGAGGAATAGCCCCTTGGCTATGCATCCGGCGAGACTCTGATCGGGTCCCAACACTTTTCAGACCTACTACGCAAAGTGTGCGGGGGGGAAGCCCGGATGGAGTGGACAACCCTATGCCATGTTCTTATGCCAGCCAAATCCATTGCCATGAATTAAATGCACCTTGAACTCTGGGGACCCAAGCCGTCCGGTCATCCTTTGAGTCCCGAGCCTTGGGTAGGATCCCCTATGTGATGTCTTGATCTTTGTCTATCTGAGATATGAGGGACCATCGCCCGAGATGGTCCGCGGGATGTTGATGTATGTGCTCTTGACATGTATGTTTTACGCTTCGCGACTAGGTAGGCCACGAGGGAGGCGGGGTAGAATGACACCTTCACTCTCCCCGAGACTGGTTGCAGTGCGGTGATATGTGGAGGGCCTGTATCGACATGGAGCTGGTGTGGGGAAGAACTCTGTTTGTATCACGGTGAGTGCACGTATCTCAGTAGGGGCGTCCGCAGTGGTATCGTGAGCAATGTTCTTGGAGACCAAGAGCAAAGCGACCATGTTCCCGATAGTACTAACTTGATAGGATCCTCAAGCCTCGAAAAGTGGGAAAAATTTTCTCTCACCTTTGTAGTTATGCTAAGCTAGTAACAATTAAGTGAATTGGAATTTAACAAGATTAAAAGAAACGAGCCAAAATTTTCCAAGTGAGGTGGTCTCACATTTCGGCGCCTCGTCATAAAACTAACTTTTTGTTTTGAAGCGGTATGAAGCTATGAACATCGAACAAGAACACCAAAACATGATGAATTTGAGATAAATAATGTGGTAAGGCTAATTCTAAGGTAGGAATTAGTTAGAATAGCATGTTTTAATTACCTAAAACCCTAGAAATGTATGAGATCTCACATTTCGCGCTGGTGCAAAAAACTAAACATTAGTATTGGAGCAGTAAATTTGTGAACCAATAGGTAGAAAAAGTCTGAAATAAGTATAAGTTTTAGATAAATTGGTGCCTTAGCATGTTAAGCGAGCAACTTGAGTTTTGACCTAAAATTCCCCAAGCTATAAATAGATATAGAACCCCCTCATTTTTTTAGGTCCAAGCCCTAGGAAACAGCTCTTCCCAATTTAGCGACATCTTTCGCTTTTATCCCATTGACGATCCGTAAAACATGGGCCCCAACCAAACAGACGGCCAAGGGAAGCGCCGCCAAAGGAAACCACCAGCCACCGAGGGCGAAGAGATCATTCTGGAAGATGCCATTGAGAGGCTCGCAAAGGGGTCGTCGCTCACGGACGAAGAGGAAGACACCTCCGATTTGATCGATATCTTCAACCAGCCCCGGTGAGGAGGACGAGGCCACATCTCCAACTCCATGGACTAAAGAGACGAGGGAGGTGTACCAAGAAATAGAGCGGAGATCCAAAAAGAGAAACAAGCAGTACCATCTCGACGCGGCCGCACGGAAATCCTCTACAGGATGAGCAAACAAGTGTCCGGAGCCAACAGGTAGCGCATCTCCAGAAGATTCATCGAAAGTACGAAGGAAAAGAAGAGAAGGGAAGACAAAAAGAGGAAAAGGGAGGAAGAGGAACAAAAGGCAAGGAAAGAAAAGAAGAAAAAAGAAAGGGGAAGTTCGTGGCATAAAAAAGGAGAACGAAGGGCTTGCCAAGAAAGAGGCCAAACCCAAATATATTATCATTAAGGGCGGCACCTTGTGAACCCCAAACCCTTCCGGCGACTCTTGATGAAGACTTCCAACCCTAATCAGCGCAGTGGAAGCTCTTCCAAGCACCCAGGCGGCGGCGAAGTACCCGGCGGCCCGGCACTGAGCAACCCACCAAGACCAAGTCACGAAGCCCCACGAATACGGCATGGGATAGAAAGAAGCAACCCGACCTGCCAGGAAGCCTAAAATCCACCCGACGGGTGAAGATTTATGAGAGAGGAAGATGAGAGAGCACAGAGACCTACATGAAGAAATGGGAGGCCTATAACAAATATTATGAGGAAAGCAGGGTTAAGTTCATCGAGGAGGCGACCAACGAAGCAGCAAACCCTAAGGCCGCCACCACCGAAGCCCAAGGTTCCCAAGCCGCCACCCGGGGAAGAAAGCGGATAGGAAGGAGGTGGAGAGAAGGTTTAAGGGAGATTAGACACTTCCCAGTAGCGACTTCGGTCTCCCTAATCCCCGTGCCCCCTTAAAACGGTTGGTGCGTGAAGTTATCTTGAGCCTATAGAGCGGACTTTAGAGTCCTGAGGCAGTGCTGGCAGCAATGCAAAAGGCGGGTGAGGCAAAAGATAGTGCAACATTTTGAAGATTCAACAGCCTGCACTATCCACGCCAGCGGGTAACCTTAATCGCGACAAGACATGAGTCTTGCGACCCGCGATAAGGGAGAAGCATATAGAAACTTTTGTTGTAAATAATTAAAATTTTGTAATATAGAGCAATTTTGTGTACCTTGATGACATAAACTTGAGTAATTAGAGCAAATTAATAAGTTTTAGCTTTTATTTCAGTGAAATAGGACATTTGGGAGCCGAGAGACATGATGTCTCCACGGCTTTCGCCTCGTCATAAAACAAAAAGTTAGGATTGAGGCGGGCAAAGGCGTGAGACCTCGCCCAAACTTGACCAAAACAGCTCCAAATTGACCAAATAAGGGGTGGATTACGCCTAATTTGGTGAGCCCATCACCCTTACACCATTAGTTTACCCAAATTGGACACCTTTAATCGAAATGGGACTGATGTCTCACATTTCGGCGCCTCGTCAAAAAACAAAAGTTAGGATTGAGCGAGCAAGGCGTGAGACCTCTTACCAATTCTTCACCGGGGACTTGTCAAAGTCACCTTCAACCCTCTTGCATAGCATCTTTTAGGTAACCTAGCCTTGTTCAAGCATCTCCTATAGTCCTCAAACTCCTATTTTGACCTCGGATAAGTTAGAATTACCCAATCCTAGGAAATTTCCAAGTCATCCAAAATTAGGGTTTCCCCTTTTCTATAAATAGACCCGTCACTTCTCACATAGCACCACCGCAAATCTGCTCCTGCCCTTCTAGCCGATTTCCTAACTCCACGAGCTCTTGCAACCATTTGTTACCTTCTTACGCAATTAATCAATGGCAACCGATTTCGGGAGATGGTGCAGTAGCCCGGCGCTCATCTTCTTGGTAGGCGTCGACCAAATCTTCAGTTTTTCGGGAAGGAGGTAGGCGTCCAAGCAACCTTGCCGCGACCCGGCTTATAGTAGAGTCTTGGCCCGAGTTCCAAGCTAGGGTAGAACCGGCGCTAGTGCAACTCCCTCCTTGTATAGGATATTTTGTTCCTAGGCAGGTCCTGCGGCGGCATTAGGCGATGTCGAACATGCGCCAAATACCTCACAAACAAAGCGCCGCTTTTGAGCCAATGGTCCTAGCGTCAGCGGGACCAAGTACTTCTCTTTCAACAACATGCCGGCAATCTTTCTCACCCACCGTCGCGAGAACATTGTGGGGAAACCTCTATTCCCCATGGGCGTGGATCCATTAGCCCGTAGCGGCGAGAACAACGGCTCCTCACCGCGGTATGAGCGGGGGCGAGGAAGGGAAGGAAGAAGACTTCGGATGAGCGAGGAATCCAGAGGAGGAGGAAAACGATGTTGAGCTCGACCAATGAGAGGAGCGGCGACAAGCGAGGCGGGAGTGGCAAGACCCGAGAAGCGGTGGACTCTCCGAGTCGGCGCCACCCCTGGGTTAGGCATCACAAGCTGGCTCCCATTATCGTCGAAGGTGAGGAGTTTCTACTCTGGCGACATTCAAAACCTCCCGGAGTGCGGGGAAAGGGAATGCCGGCCTGAAGAGTTGCTGCACCAACTCCGAAGAGCGGACTTGGGCGACTTCATGCGTCAGGAGAGTCGACTTTCCCCTCCAAGTAAGGGGAAGCCGACACTTGCGGGAGAGTTTACCTCAGACATCAAGCCCTCTGACAACATCGAGGCCGGATCATGGAGGCGGAACAAAGGCTGAGAACAAGCTACCGGCCGGAGGAAGAGTTCCTTGCTCTCGAGGGAGCAGATGGGGATCCGCTATCGACCTCAAACATCCCCTAGCGGCAAGCTTCGTCCATGAGAACCTCCCGGGGATAGGGCGGGCGGAGTTCGACCTGGGGAGGGCTTGACCTTGATCCAAGGACTACTGGGGGAGCTCACCCGCGGTGGAGGTTGATGATTTGAGGAGGCGGAACCTGAGCTGGATCCGAGTGGCGAGGACCCATCTACGCGGCGGCGGTCATTACGCTATTACACGCCATTGGCGATGGATGGAAGAATAGCGGTTATCCACCGCAAGTTCACCCGGGCGAGGAAGGAGTATCGTTGCTGATTGCACTCGAGGATTGGCGGCATGCGGCTACCCCTTAACACCCGGTATGCAATCTGGTGAAAAGCGGTAGCACTTTTCGGCGTCTTCGACTTACGCCATACCTTCTGGTGAGGCAAGGCTGTCGGTGTGGCGGCTTACACCTCCCACCCTTGAGAATAGAAGATTTAGCAAAGAGCATTACGGGGTGGATCTCCGACCAATGTCCTTAGGAACTTGGGCCATTCGATTAGGAACGACCCAAGTGAAAAAAGTTCTTGGAGGATAATCCATCTTCAGAGGCATCAACGAAGTGATTAGCGGTAGTTGCAAGTTCTTGTATTAGTGTAATATAAAATATAAATATAACATTCTCTTGCACTATAAATGTTTTGTTGATACATTTTGTGTCCCCTCAACCATGCCAACAAACATAAATAATGCAAGAAAGCAAGGAAAACTAACCATGTAGATATGAACCACTTGTGTATGCGACTAGAGGCTGGCCTTGGGAGAGCGACAAGCTGCTTGAGGGAACTTCTGAGGAGCGAGAGCCCCCCCAGGGCCACGCCCGACAAGGAACACCTTGAAGAGTTTGGACAAATGACTCGGAAAGAAGAAATATCGCAAATGAGGGGAGACCTCGAGCGGATAAAGGCCTTGCTAGCCGCTAAAGCGAGGAAGCGGGGTCGGTTGGAGTAGCAGCTCAAGCTACCATAAACATCAGCTTCGGAGAAACGGTAGAGACAGGGAAGAGGAGCAAAGAGAGGAAGGTCCCCGGCTTGGACTCCTCGGGCTCAAGCTCAGATTCGGGACTCGGGTCCGAGGAAGAAGAAGCGAGAACCAAGTCCGGCGAGGCGAAAGCGGAGGAACCACCCGGAGGACAAAAGGGACACAAGAACCTCGACTACGAAAAGAAAGTAGACTCTCGCATTGGGAAATGTTTGGAAGGCCAGGGAAGCTCGAGCAATTCGAGGCGAGAACGGTCGGTATGGAAGCGAGGAGGCTTGGCAGCGAGATGGCGAATCACGGCAATGCCTATGGTATGAAGGATAAGGATAAAAGCGAGGGTAGCAAATGGCGAACTGAAGGGAGCGTCCGCGCATTTGGTGGAAGGGGGCTATGCCAAGGCTCATGGCTTAAGCGGGGATGCTTCTTGCGGTTCAAAGAAGTTTGCTAAAGCCTTCAAAGCGCCATTATGTCCCAAGAGAGCACAAGTCGGTATGATCACGGCGGTTCTGAGGTTGCGGCAAGGCAACAAGTCGTCTGAAAATACCGAAGAGGAATTTATGAGGCTAAAAAATTTGTATGTGCCAAAGTTAGGTGAAAGCATCGCGGTGGAAAGCTACATTGAAGGTGCGAATGAGGAGATCCATAAGCTTGTAAGGGCAATAAACCCAAAACGATGTCGGGCGGAGTCAAGGCAATAAGTTTGCAAGGGGCGGGACCTCGGAATAGCGAGGCGAGAGGCAAGTATTACAAAGATAAAGGCAAAAGCGGCGAGGCGGTTTTAGCCCGAAAACGGCCGGCCGGGACCGGCTAGAGCCCCCATATAGTGGCAATCAAGGGAAGCGGCGGGGAGAAGAAAGCGGTGTCCTTCAAAGACAAACGGGAAGGGTCAAACTACTCCAAAGCGGTCGCGATCCTTTTCGCGAGCCATGCCAAGGAAAAGAAGCGAGGCATGCATAAGCGGCTTTGCTTGGTGTTTCCAGCCGGGCCATAGGGCAGCAAAGCTGCCCATATGTCATGAGTCTGGGCCTTAGCGAGTTGGGAGGTTGGGACACTCTGTCGGCGGCGGCGGCGAGGAGGCCCAGCGACTACATTCGGGTGAGTGTCATATCTTTGCCGCCAATAGATCTGAGCAAGCGAGAGAGCCGGTATAAAGTAATTTCCACGATTAGGAAAGGCCAAGGCCAAGTCATTTATAGTCCTAATAGATTGGGAAGTAGCCATAACTTTGCATCTCGAGAATGGTTCAAATGTTGAAGTTGAAACCATTAAAGTCAAAGCCAAGGCCCGTTGTCTTAGCAAGTGGAAGCGATAAAGGCGGGGCGGGCGGGTAAAAGAATCAACTTTGACATCGACTTGCTTGGGGATTAAGATCGGATAGGGGCGGAGGTAATGAGCATCGGCAAATATGACTTGATAATAGGTATGGAGTACCTTGGACCAGCGAGGGCCATTATTGATTGTGGAAGCGGAAGGTGACCTTCCCAACACCCGGCGGCAAGATCATTGAGATAACGGGTAAAAGTTGTCCCCATCATGCGGTGTATGTCTTCTAAGCGGTACGTTCAAGTGCATCAAGAGTGGCGGGTAGCATACATCTTCAAGCTTGAGATTAGTGAGCGGGGTGGAAGGAAGCAAAGAAGACAAGATGCTCGACAAGTTCTTGAGGCAAATAGCTAAGTTGATCCGCGGAGTTCCACGATCTCTTTCGAGATGAGATCAAGCGGCTCCCTCCTTATAGAAGTCGAGTCGCGAGATAGCACTTTCGAACAAGGGGGCAAAAACCGACAAGCAAGGCTCCATATAGAATGACAACGCAGGAGTTGTCCGGAGCTAAAAGCGATTCGCGAGGAGCTGCTTTCGACCTAGGTTTCATTAGACCTAGTGTCTACGCCGTTTGGGCGCCCATTCTTTTTGTCAAGAAGAAGGATGGATCTTTGAGAATGTGCATAGACTATAGGCAGTTGAATAAGCACACCATTAAGAACAAGTATCGCTTCCAAGATCGAGGCGACTTGATGGATCAGCTTCAAGGAGCAAAGATCTTCTCAAAATCGACTTAAGGTCGGGTTATCATCGAGATCACGGATAAAGGAGGAGGATATCCACAAGACCGCCGGGGGCCTTGTATGGGCATTATGAGTTCCGCAGTGATGCCTTTTAACTTATCAAATGCCCCACTTAGCGTTCATGAGGCTCATGAGCGATATCTTCGAGGAGTTCTGGACACCTTTGTGATTGTTTTCTTTGATGACATTTTGGTGTATAGCGAGATCCCTTGAAGAACACGTGCAACACTTGAAAGGGTGCTAGAAGTTGAGGAGGCACCGGTTATGCGCCAAGTTGTCCGAAGTGCCGCCGCCTTGAGAAGGTGGAATACCTTGGTCATGTGATCTCGGCGAAGGCATCTCGGCGGACCCGCCAAGATTGAAGCGGTGATTCGATGGCGGCCGCCCGAAGAATGTGCCGCGAGGTCGAAGTTTTCTCGGTCTAGCGGGGTACTCTGAGGAAGTTAAGTGAAGAACTTTGCTAAGATAACAGCCCGGATTAACGGACTGGCGAGGCGAGAAGGTGAAAAGATTGGGTAGAGCATTGGCACAAAGAAAGCCCAAAAGGGATTTGAATTGTTGAAGGAAGCTTTAACAACAGCCCCGATCTTAACCTGGGACCGGAGAAAGATAAGCTTGTAGCAGATCACGAGTAAGATAGCTACAGTGCGGTGCTTATGCAAGAAAAGCGTGTGGTAGCGTATGATTCGGGGAAGATGAGCGGCGGCGAGGCAGCTACCCAACGCGATCGGGGAATTGCTTGCGGTTGTCGGGCGTTAAGAATATGGAGGCACTACCTCTTGGGAAGGAAGTTCCAATTGGATCACAGACCATCGAGCCTCAATATGTATTCACATAACCACACCTCAATCGAGGCGGCGGAGATGGATGGAGTTCCTCGAGGAATCACGACTTTGATATAGTCTACAAGCGGGGAAACTCAATGTGGTAGCGGATGCGCTTTCAAGGCATCCCACGACAACTAGAGTGCATTGCAGCGCAATTTCGGCTCTCTCCGGCGACTTTGGTAAGAGGATTGAAGAGTCCTTGCCAGCGGATGTGGATTTCGGGGAAGTATGGGCAAGCCTCTCTAAGGAGGCTAGAAACGATATAAAGAGGAGGCCTTCAAGCATTATAAGAAGGAAGGCAACTGTTATACCATAAGAACAAGTTGTGCGTGCCGAATCATCGGTGTAAGGAAGTTGATCCTCCATGACCGCTGTGACCCAATAAGCTGGCCATCGCGGGATTCATGAAAACATATTTCAAAGTCTTGCGGCTATTATTGGCCGGGAATGAAGAAGCAAATAGCTTCGCTACATCAAGGAATGTCGGCTATGCCCGGCCAGGCGAAGGCGGAGCGACTTAATTCGGGGGCATTAGAGCCATTAGCGATGCCAAATGCTAAGTGGGAGGTAATCGGCATGGATTTCATCCACGGGACTCCCAAAAACGGCCCGAGAGGCAAGGATGCCTTGATGGTAGTGGTCGACAAGTTGTCAAAGATGGCACATTTTGTGCCTTGCGGGACCCGAGATCTGACTATGGATCTGACAAAGCTCTTCACCAAAGAGATCTTCGGGCTTCATGGCATGCCAAGGGAGATTATCTCCGGCCGAGATCCGAAGTTCATGAGTGCCTTTTGGCAAGACCTCTTTCGCGACAATTCAGACCAAGCTATCCATGAGCCGCGGCGTATCATCCTCAGACGGATGGCGGACGGAGGCGGACCAACGGGATCTTAGAAGACATGCTACGAAACTATATGCGGAATAAGCAAAGTATGTGGGAAGAATTTATTCACTTGGTGGAGTTTGCATACAATAGCACCAAGCGAGGAATGCGTCCCAAATGTAAGCCATTTATGATCAATTATGGCTATCGATTGCCTAACTCGGACACTTGGCACAACCCCAGTGTCAAAAGTAGAAGTTTCGCGGCGGATGTTGGCCCGATATCGGCGGCTTCGTGGAAGAGGTTCGAGGGTATCTGCTAGCGACAAGAAGTCGACAAAAAAGCATCGCCGATAAGCATCGAGCGGTAAGAGAGTTCAAAGTTGGAGATGATGTATGGCTCAAGATAAAGGTGAAAAGCGGTGGCTTCGATTAGCAATTGCAAGAAGCTTGCTCAAGGTGGGCTGGACCCTTGAGAATAATCAAGAGAGTAGGTAATCAATCCTACAAGTTAGAATTGCCGGCACACACCTAAAGATTCATAAGGTCTTCCACGTGAGTTTGTTGAAGAAGCATACTCCAAATCGGGCGAAGTTTTGGACACTCCAACGTTGTTGGAAATGGCGGAGGAAGCGGCTGGAAATAGTTCGAAATGATTCTTGATAAAGCTTTCAAAGAAGACAAGGAGGTCGGAGTTCCTCAATACTTGGTCAAGTGGAAACACTTGCGATGGAAGACGCATGCGTGGGTACTTAAGAAGGATTTGGTAAAGCGGTACCCACGGTTTATGGAGCAATGGGGCGGCAAGGTCATCTCAGAAGAAATGCGGCTCGAGGCATGTCGATTTGCGTGGGTTAATTCTTGTATAGATTAATCTACGCATGCAACCTATGCTTGGTATGGGTGCATCGCTGTTACCGATGATGAGACCACTACGGTGATCTCTAGAGGGCGTGGTGTAATGTCAATGTAGGCATGACCGCGTTTCCGCTTGGGCGAGTGGAAGGTAGATTAGAAAGTCTACTTACCCACCCCGGAAGGAGGCGGCCTCGAAAAAAAGAGGTCATTAAGGAATGCATTGATAGGGAAAGCACCTTTAGCCCCATATATGCTTTGATAGGAGGAATCCATCCTTCCAGCCCCCCAGCGAGAAGGATATCCTCCACGCCAGCAACTAGAGGTGTAGGCATGGTGGCATATAGGCATATAGGCGTCTCCCCGGCCATTATGGAAGATTCATCCTCTTCCTCTGTAGGAGATTAGCCATGCATTCATGTAGATAGGTGGGGTGGTCACCATATAACCAAAATTTATTAAACAATTAAAAGCGGTACTAGCGTGGTGTCGACACTGCAGGAGCCGGTGGCTCGGGAGGGCAAGGAGGTCGAGCTACGAAGACTTACAACACAAGTTTTGTTGGAATGTGTTGCAAGGAATGAAAAGTACCTCGGACGATAATTATAGATATGAAATGCTGAAATTTTGTCTAACTTAACATAGTGAATAACTTGTTAATGGTGTTATGAATTGATAAGTATTCCATAATATAATAATGTAATAATGTTCTAAAAGTAATTACCTTAGAGTAATCGCGATAAATGTATAAAGATTATATTGTAGGTATCCGTTGATTGCGGGTTTGCGGTTAGGAAGATCCCAAGGTGGGGAGACCCGCGATCTTTGCGGGCGACATCATTTCAAGGTGGGGAGAATGTGGCGTTCCGGCCGCGATATCTCGCTCCGGGGCGTACATTATGTTTTGCCGTCGTCCAGCGTACCGCCACCACCCGATTGGCGTGTGCGCCAGCGGATAGCCCGGTAAAGTAGCCCTAGGGGGCAACTTGCTAGGAGTGTTCATATATTATTAATGTGCACATGTGCACATTAATGAGAACACACCTTTCCATGTTGGCATATTTTGCCACCTAGCCACTAAAGGCAAGTGGGGCCTTTCCAATTATCCCACATGCCAAATTGGGTGGTGGAAACCCTAGCCTAAACCCCATGTCTATTTAGGGTAGGAAAACCCTAGCTTGCTAGTTTTTTTTAGTCCCTTAGGGTTTTAGAGCTTCGGTTTTGGCTGCCCGAGGAGCCAAAACCGCCTCCCGCAAGCGCTGCCCAAGCCAGTGCGCCATCGGTTTCCACTGAATTGATCATTTCGGCCGGGGATGGTTGAACTTCGGTCGGGAGGAGCCACTCAAGGATCAGGTATTTGGTCAATTTAATAGCTTAAACCGTCTTCTAGTCATAGAATCGGTAGGTTTAGACTATTAAATTGCCCATAATGAATTATCTAGATCTTAGATCTGGGACACTAACTAAAGAACCTAACTCTATGATTGGATCTAGTTCTTTGGTTCTTACGTGATATATTTGGATGATGTATTTACGTGAACTCCTTGTATTGGGAAGGGGTAGAGGCCCTAAAGCTTGTAGTTGATGCTCCTAGAGTAGCCTCTCTAGCACTGCTTGTAGATTAGGCACAGTGTACAAAGAGCCACACCGGTTGTGGGTGAAGGGGCGGGCCCGGCTAAAAAGGAGGTTCATGTCGACTCTTGAGCGATCCCCACGGTGTGTAAAGCCTACAGGGGATCATTGTGACTAGGTCTAATGGCTTACCACTGAGTGCGGGTAAGGCATGGGCTCGACACCCGTGAAGTGGTGTACACTTTCCGGTGGGTTCCGGTCCGGAATCTGGCGGTGGCCCTCTAGTCACCTTGAGTTAGCATGCAGGATCTCGGGAGGGAGATCCCTACCTGCCCCCCCCGGGCTGGGAGGATGAGACCGAGGGAATAGCCCCTTGGCTATGCATCCGTGAGGGCTACTGATCAGTCCCAACACTTTTCAGCCTACTACGCAAAGTGTGCCTGGAGGGCGGATGGAGTGGACAACCCTATGCCATGTTCTTATGCCCGTAAAATCCATTGCCATGAATTACATGCACAGCGAACTCACGGAGACCCAAGCCGTCGATCATCCTTTGAGTCCCCGAGCCTTGGGTAGGATCCCTATGTGATGTCTGATCTTTGTCTATGCAGATATGAGGGACCATCGCCGAGATGGTCCGCGGGGATGTTGATGTATGTGCCTAACGACATGTATGTTTTACGCTTCAGCGACTAGGTAGGCCGAGGGGAGGCGGGGTAGAATGACACCTTCACTCTCCCCAGCGAGGACTGGTTCTGGGTGCGGTGATATGTGGAGGGCCACTGTATCGACATGGAGCTGGTGTGGGGGAAGAACTCTGTTTGTATCACGGTGAGTGCACCGTATCACTAGTAGGGCGTTCTGAGTAGAAGGCGGAGTCTCATCTTCAGGCTTAAACATCTTGAGGCCAAGACGGGCATCTAGTTCCTCCAATCTCCTCTACTATCTCATCCTCCTCCATTGTTACAGTGTTGCTTGATTCACCAAAGAGGGTAATGAAGCTGATATGCAGCCGGGCTATTGACAGAAGGTGGGCTGCTAGATGAATCCTCTGAAGATGGCAAATGAAGGGATGTTCCCGAAGACGTATCATCACTTGAGGGGCACTCAATAGGTTTTACACCCCTTTTTGGCCACTCAATAAATCCTCCTATTGCTTCTCCAATGTTATCGCCCCAAAGGCGGCAGTCGGTGGCGGGAACCACGAGACTCTGTCACTTCTATTGCCACATTCATGGGATCGCCATGAAGAGTTGTTCTTTTCAAAGGTGGCCCCTAGCAACAATTGTCTTACAGGATGACACTCCACAGAATATATCGACACCCGGCCCGTATACATACGGGGACTTTCCCCTCCATGGCAACCAACTTGCCATGGCTGAGGCCCTCCGTCTATTTGGGCCATCTATGAAATGATGCCCGAAAAGAAGGACACGAAAAGGTCATTATTACGCCTTCAATGGGACTCCTACGTCGGCGGAAGCATGAATACAAGGGTTAGCACACAAAGATAAATCATATATAAATAACCACCCGCGAAGGGTGGCGCATCCATCAAATACCAGCGGCATAGAATATGCATCTAAACCTAAGAAACACCCAAACCCGGGTTCTACCCGGCTCGGACTCGGTGAGGATCGGTGGCGGGGCCTCAAGAATCGATGAAGCCGGAGTCTTGGCATGGCGTTAGGCGGCATAGAACATTGGCTAGGGTTGTCCACTCCATCCGCCCCTCCCGTGCACACTTTGCGGATGGGTCAATTCATGCTATGGCTTCGCTATAGCCTTCCGGAAACGGTTTCAAGGTATCACCCTTTGAGCCTACTCGGGTTCATGACTCTGGTCCGATGAGGCGGGTCGGGGAAGCGTCCCCTTCCGGAATCCCGCGTGGTTCCATGGGTGAGCTAGAGAATACGTGCGCATCGGCGACCCCCATCCGTGCAGGCTTACTCACCTAAATCTACTCAAAGTGCAAGGTGCCCCATACGGGTCACACCTCTACACCCAGGGGTGTCGGACCCATACCCTACCCCTCGGCCAGGCTATCGGGCCCTAGCTCAGCGTGTGGAGTCTCGGGGAGCCTTTTATGTTCGTGCAAGACCCCACCCCCACTTCACCACTGTGTTCCTTATCTGGTGCTAAGCCAGACCATAGCATCTAGGACCCGGTGGGCTCTTGTGCACAGGCCACAATTAATGGGATTCTGACTTCATGAGGAAGAACATATCTGCGCAAGATCATCTCGATGGGCCAATATTTATTTATTTTTCCTCTCTTTTAGATCCATTCTAGCAGCAATGAATCACGTTCTCCTGTAAGACGATGCCAAAGAGAATGAGCAATATTTTTGAAGATGTGAGATCAAGTAAACGAACCAACTCCAACTTGGTCCAATACTCCAACCAATAGAATATAGATAACCTCTTCATCCCAGGAGAAAGTTATCCACTTGCATCTTCATAACTAGTCAAATAATTTGCATCGGGATTCATCTCCTGCTAAGCATCCAACCAATCCTTGGGTGTCCATCACTTTGGCTTCGGTGTCTCATCAGCCCCAAGTGCAGGATGGTCTATGTCAAGTATTTTTTTATGCCTAATATAAATTTGTCTTTTTTAATGCTTTGACCTGTAAAACGTTAAACTAGGCCCACTAAAAGGACACCCACCTAAGCACCACTTATTTACAAACCTGCAAGAAGAACAAAATATGAATCAATAATAATAATAATAATAATAATAATAATAATAATTATTATTATTATTATTATTATTATTATTATTATTATTATTATTATTATTATTATTATTATTATTATTATTATTATTATTATTATTAATCCTTGTTATAAATTGCACTCTAATACATCCATACCTGAAGCTTCAGAAAGATTATCTTCTTATTATTATACGAAGAAAAATTAAATTGTCAAAACCGGCAAGCTAACTAAGAAAAGAAAAGAAAAGAATAGAATAGAATAGAATAGAATAAAATAGAATAGAAGTTATCCGTGTAACTCATATTCTATGTTTATTTCAAATAGAGATCTTTTTGTCATTGCTAACAGTTTGATTGTGGATTATGTAGCAATTTTGGATGGATTACAGATTGCGAGACCATGAATTGATTGAGAAGTCTTGAATAAGGGTTCCGGGATATAAAAGGTATGGTTCATTGGTATGATCCATAACAATTGGTATCAGAGCCTGACTATTCTTGACGTTTGCAAGTTATCTGGTTGATGCTAGAGATTGCAAACTGGAATACAGATTCTTATTTTGGCGATTCTTGATGTTTGTAAGTCATCTAGTTGGTGCTGGTGATTGCAAACTAGAATAGAAATCCTTATCCTGAGAACCCAAATGATTTTTCTCTATGGATTTAATTCATTACCAATATGATCCTTTTAAAAGCAAGAGAACCTTCTAGCATAGCCCTTGAATATTTGTATCGTGAATTCCTTTTTATTGCAAGAAAAATATATGAATTTATTAGATACAGGTGATTCGGAATAATACAGCTACAAAAACGGAATGTTTCCCATAGTCCAGGAAACGTACTGGGCAAAAGCATGCTACACCCTATCAAAAAAATTGCCATTTAGGAACCATAAAACTACCTAAAAAAGTACCCAACACTGGGTACTGGGTACTTTTATAATATCTCAATAACTACAAATGTTAAATTGAATGCATTCATTTTGGCCTCCAATAGTATTGTCTCTATCTTAACCTTGAATATTGATATGCTTTTGACATTTTATATTGAACTTTTGAATTAGTTTTGACCAAAAGAACAAGAAAATAGTACCCAATCCAAAAGTACCTAGTGCAGGTATTTTGGCAGGTTCCAAAAATGGCAGGGTGTAAAATGCATACTGAAAGTAAATCTCAAATGCACAATGTGCATATAGAAAATACATGCAGGAACTTCTGAAGTTGAGAAAAAAAAAGACTAAGAAGAAAGCATCACAAAGAGGTGGAAAGAAGCAAATTGCAAGTCAGTTACCTCTTGTCTGATTGTTATCTAGAATTATGAGCAGTAGTTAGTGCTACTGGGTTGAGGTTGGTGCCCCAATGGAGAGCAGTAGTTGGTGCTACTGGGTTGAGGTTGGTGCCTCAGGAAAAATCTTTATTAGAGGAAATTGGTGCTTCTAGTGGAGGTTAATGCCTCGATAAACTCTTTATTTTTTTACTTATCCATCCTTTAAAAACCATGGTGATCGTCATAAATGATTCGTGCTATTTATGAGATCGTGTCTTGGAAAGAGTTGTTGCTCTTGTCCAAGTGAATGAAAAGAGTTGGTGCTCTTGTTCAATGGAAAGAGTTGGTGCTCTTGTCCAAGTAAATGAGAAGAGTTGATGCTTTTGTCAAATAGAAAGGGTTGGTGCTCTTGTCCAAGGGAATAGAAAGAGTTGTTGCTCTTGTCGAATGGAATGGGTTGTTGCTCATGTCCAAGTAAATGGAATGGGTTGTTGCTCATGTCCACGTGAATGGAATGGGTTGTTGCTCATGTCCAAGTGAATGGAATGGGTTGTTGCTCATGTCCACGTGAATGGAATGGGTTGTTGCTCATGTCCAAGTGAATTGGATGGATTGTTGCTGATACCTAAATAAGAAGAGGAGTGTTGGTACTCACCTATACAATTGAGTTGGTGCTCATCTCGTAGTTGATGGGTACAACTGAGGTCATTTGCTTTCTAAAAATGGAGGAATTGATACGAATATGGTAGCTCGGAGGAGTGGTCTTGGATGTTAGTCTTGGTGGACTAGCATGGGTGTCTAAGTTTGGCAAATTATTGGCAAGGCAAGGCAATAAAGGCAACCTATGGTCTATATTTATGATGCTAAAAAGGTTTGCTAAATAAAAAGGGCTAAAGTCATAACAGAGACCTATAAATAGACAGTGAACTTAAGTTACATATATCTCCGCAATCGAAGCTCCGATTTAGGCGCTTTTTCAATCCGCTAGAACCGGCACGGAGTCCAGTTTTCGAATTAGGGCGGAACTTTCCGTGGTTCGTCCCAATGAGAGAGATATGACCGGAAAAATAATAGAGGGTCAAAGGAGACTGCTTTACTAGTGCAATCATCTCAAACGAAGGAAGAAGCACTAAAAAAGGTTAGTTATCCGTTATGTGACAGAGCCAGGCAAAAAAGGGGTATCAACAAGAAAAATAATTTAAGGGATTCCATCTAAAAGGTGCTATTTCTGGCTTAATCATATGTTCCAATAGTCATAATTCCATTTACGCCAAAATCAATACGCAATTGTTGATTAAGTTATTGCAAACCATCGCCATGGGTAAAAGGTAGATTGCAATCTAAAATAGAGATTGTGTTTTGAATATTTCAAGTAAACACAGGTGCACTCACTAGGACTATAAGGCCTAGATGTAAAATTGTTGAAAACCTAGACAGATGCCCATTAACAAGATTGCAAATTAAACGGGAGTGCTGCAGAACTCCCATTTCAAAGATTCCCTTTAAAAAAACACCATGCTCTTAAAATTGGCCTTTTTTGGATAAACTTGAGAATTTGAAAAGGTTCAATTCCCCCCATTTTGGCTCTTCATTAAGTGACAAGTTTGTTTTTTGCAAAGAAACACACTTGAAATGGCAAAATCTAGACATGAATATATAATCTCTGAAAGTGAAATATCAAAAACATCAAAATAGAGAAGAAAAAATAATTTTTATTTCTTTGATGTTTTTCAGTACATTAATTTGGCACCCTCAAAATTTGGTGTGTATTGAACAATACGCTCATCAAACGTTGCAACTGATTATCTGTCCCAAGTCTCCACAATTAGTTGTTCCATCAAACACGTTTGACATGTTATGGCGTTCTATTAGCTGAATAAAAAACAAAAAAATAACCAAGTACTTAGATCAAGGTTTTTCTAATAAAAGTACTTGGATTAGGGGTTTTCTAAAAAACAAACCTGTACTCGAGAACACACTTTGGATTTTTAGAAAAAGCAAAAGTGTATTCCCGAATACACTTTTGCTTAACTGAGAAAGCAAATGTCTATTCAGAAATATAGCTTTGCTTTACAAGAAATTGAACGTGTATTCGAGAACAACATATTGCGTATTAAACCTCTTACACTATTCCGGAATACACCCCAGGAGCATTATTTCGAATAACGTTCCATAGAATGCACAATAACACGAGACGTTTACAAACCAAGAGTGTTTCAAAATATGCAAGAAGGAATTTCCTGTAAGTACTGCTGTTAAACTTTTTGCTGCAAATGAGACTTGATTGCATTTGAATTCTTAGCTTTCGTTCTGAAAATAAAAGCAAGTGAAGTTCTTTTAAGAATTTTGTTATGTACATACAAAGAAAGATTTAAATCATTTTTTACTATCTTAACAACATAGAAAGCATTAGAAAATTAGTTAATATACTTATCTATTAGCAATTTATTAAGTTGGGCACTTTTCTTTTGGTTATTCCATTGTGGAGTTGATATTGGGATTGTCCAGCATAATGTCCATATCACAGTTAAAGGCACAACATTGAGATCAATATGATGTGGACCTTTATCTCAGTTAAAGGCATATTACAACAATGAGATCAATTTATTACAGCTAAAGGCATATCACAGCATTAGGGAAGTTTGTTGCTTGGGATTCAGGTCAATTTTCTCTCCAAAATATTCTTCTACCAGTCAAGTTATTGGAATGGCTGCATTCTCTGTGTATGTCACTTTCGAGGCTCCAGGTTCTATATTTTGAAATATGCATATCATCTCCAGCAACCTACACAAAAATTTAACATGAGATCTAAAAAGCTAAAACGAACTCTTAAGCAAATTTCCACACTAAGACCATAGTTCATAAAGAAAATCTAGACTTAAGTCTTTGCTAAGAATCAACAATAAATATTTAAGGAATATAAAGAAAAAAATAGAGATTCTCCTAAATATAAACTTAACAAAACAATTGCAATACATTGCCTAAATTTGCACCTAAATCGTTGCTTCAGCTTCTTTGTCCAACTCCAGCCAGAGAAAAAGCTATGATTGCTCCTAAATTGGGGCCCCTTTAGTGGCAAATTCTGGCTTTCTAGGGCCCTATTGTATGACCTATTTTTCCATTTCTCCTTTGTATCTGTGCTAGAAAAATGTTAGATCTGTATATGTGCTAGAAAAGTGCTTGGACTTCAAGACCCAAGTACTTTTTCTCATGTATCCTATTGTTTGCATGATCTTCCTTCTAACTGTTTAAAAGAAAAAGCTTATTTACATCTTCAAAAACAAGCTTTTCGAAAACAAACATACCTCTTTAGCCAGCCTCTTTTGTCTTCGTCTTTGTCTCATAAAAAAGAGATATGATAATAGATAAGTGCTTAAAACCTACTTAATCACCTGTTATGCAAGATTATGGCCATGTTACTCAACCCAGACAACCTGCTCCCGAATAGCCTGCTATGCAAGACCTAGACAGAAAGAAGCAAAAACAGAGCTTATTTAGTTTTGAAGATCCGACAGACCCAGAGCAAATCCAGAGCGTCGTTACATTTCGTTTTCTGGTGAAAATGAATGAAAAGCAAACTTCATTTCATTCCGTACTGAAATATAAAGGGGGTTGAATGAATGAAATTTCTGGGAGGTGAGAGCTTGAATCAAGTGGACAGAAAGCTTAAGTAAAAAGGGATTCTGTTTCCCCCATTTGCTAATGTTTTCTCTTAAATCGAGCCTTCTGTTAAAAGGGATTTCTGTTAAATCAAGCCTTCTGTTTTCTCTTAAAAGGGATTCTGTTTTCCCGATTTCCTGATGTTTTTTCGAGAAAGGAAGGAGAGGGCCTTCTCGACTCCACCATAGCCAATTTTTGTACAGGATAGGGGTTTAGGAGAAAAAGCTCCACAAAAATTATCTAGAAGAAGCTTAGAAGTCGTCAGATGCTCCAACCAAGTCGCCAGATGTTCAACACAGGCCGAAATCGAACTTTAAGCAGCGAACTTTAGGCAAAAATCCTAAACTGGCACAAACGAATTTGAAAGCCAGTGCCAGGGCTCAACTTGTAGCCAGCATAAATGCCAACACCATCGCCACTTTGAAATGGTAGCCCGAGGTCTGCAAAGGAAGATCGCCTTGAGCAAAACCAGGAAAAAAAAAAAACACCAAAACGTATTCCGGAATACACTGAAAAAAAAAAAAACACCAAAACGTATTCCGGAATACAAAGTGTATTCCGGAATACATTTTCGTCTTATGATTTGCAACCACAATCCAGTATCCCTGGTTTTAAAAACAAAAAAAAAATCAAAATCCCTTTATTATTTAAAACCATGACCCTGTATCCACACAAAACAAAAACAAATTTTTTTTTGAAAGGTCATCAAAATAAATTGAAAATGCCAAATTGAAACACCAAGCCAAAAGCAAAATACAAATGCAGAGGCGGGAATAAAGTCTCAGAGGATAATCATGATCCACCGAGTAGAACCACCAACCTATGCATAAGACAACACACTCAAATAGGACTCAAATATCAACTGTCGCTTGGCAGGAGCAAGCGAAGGGCAGTGGTAAGCCTTAACGATTCTAGCTTGTGCATCCTGGAGGACAACCGCAGGAGGAATATCCAAACGCTGAAAGATAAACAGTCTTCTGCGCTTCCAGATGGACCACAACAACCAACCTGATGCTAAATGAAATGCTTGGCTTGAACACATCATATGTCTACTCCAATTATATGGAGCATTTACCCTAGAGGCTAAGGGTTGGATGTCAACTGGCTGGATAGAAGGCATCCATGGACCTATAAAAAAGGAACATGCAGAAAGATGGCCCATGTAGCATTAACAGAAATCTAGCTTGAACAAAGAATCTTTCTTAAAGTTCATAGTCATGTAGTTTGGGATATCCTGGGCCTTGTTTGTTTTGCATGATATTTGGCACTGCTCTAAGATCCTAGCCAGTGTTGGTTTGGGGATCTCATATTCGATGGAGTGATTTGGATAGCCTTAGACACTAGCGTATGGCAAAATTCATCCATGATGCCTTGGCAAAAGGATGTAACAAAATGTGGCAACTAGCTCAAACTCCAATATTTACCTCTTCGATATGAGCAAAGGCGTTGTATCAACACTTGAATGCTTGAGCGGCCGTGCTAAAGTGCTAGGTGACTATAACGAATGGATGTTTAAGTGGCTTCTAGAAGCAAAAAAATCAGCTTGGAGCTTGCAGAGGAAATTTGCAAATGGAAATGAGGTCAAATGCAATTTATGGAAATCCTAAGCTTGGAATTTTATAGTTTGAGAAATTTGAGGGCGTTTTAGAGTAATGTTTGACAAGCATGAGGTAATGTTTAACAAGTACATGCTAGCTTCAGTTGCAAGGTGCAGGCATGATTTGCTGAGAAACAAATTTCACTTGAACTAGAGCTTGTTTGGTCACATAAATGTGGTCCAAAAGTGCACCTATGCTTTTCACCGTGCGCCTGTGCGCCTGTGACAGTTTTTAAAACTCAAAAATGGTCTTCAGCACTGGCTAAAAGTCGTGCCCTTGCTCTGGTCACAACTAGGTGGTACACTACAACTAAGAGAAAGGTCTTGCTCAACACATCAATTTAAGCTTAGCAAAACTAGTTTGACTGTTTAGAAAATTAGTTAATAACATGTCAATTTGGAGAGGATGCCTTTTCCATACACCTATGGCAGCTTCTGAAATTTAAGATGACCTCAAATGCCAAAGAGTGTTTAACTTCTAGATGGTGTCCTATAAGCAACTATATAATTCTAGTGCCTGCCATTCATGCATTTGATCAATAACTTACATTCTACAAAGTAGAAATATCACTCCCCACTCTAAGGACAAGAAGCTTGAACACCGGCCAACCTTGGATCACTGATCAACCTCGTAAATAAATAGAAATATATAGAATCAATGTTAAACATCTAAAAATTGGTCAGTTTTGCAAGTCTCGAAATCATATTAACCACTCGGCCAAGCCAAGACAATGACAAGCATGGGCCTGGCAAGGAGCAAACTAAGTCTAATTATTAAAAAAAAAGAAACAAAAGTACTGTAAGAAATGCAGAATTTTAATAGACGTAGAGATTCGAGTTTGCATATACAAATATCTATTCAATCATAGAAAGCCCATTAAGAGTCCAAGGGAGTCCAAGGATTTGCTATAGATATGGACCCTATTGAGTTCTCTCAAGCAGAATTTAAATTTTGCACTAGAAGTGCTTGCTTGTTGACCCTCCAAGTCCTATCAGGACCACTAGCTTGAACCAAGTATGGGACCATCAAATTTAATCATTTGACTCATCTAGAGCATTAAGGAGGTTAATAACTCAATTCTTTTTTTGATAGATCAGGTAAACTGACGCCAACCTAATTCACATCTGCCTCCTTTAGACTGGTACCAAGCCCCTACCTTGCCTACCTTCCATGTAGTTTCTTCCAAACTAATATCGCCATCTTTTGCCATGCCACAAGTACTGAGGAGGGTCCAGATGCTACTGAAAAAGCATAGAAATAGGCTCCAAATTCATTCATATTTAATAAAAGCCACCCCAGCAAGCCAGTACCCAGAGCAATAGTGGACCCAACCATAATGGTATTCCATGACTATTTGGACTTATCTAGAGCCTGCATGATGTGGAAATTTGCTTCAAAAATGCCAAGCCAATTCGACATATGTAAAAACCATGTGAGAGCAACAAGATACAATCAACAAGATATTCAATTAGAGGAAGGTATTAAATAAGAATGAGATAGTTGTAACAATACAACACTTAGCAAAATTACTACTTAGGCAAACTCGAAGGGACTAAATATACTTTATAACATTCACTTTTGGCAAGAAAAACAAAAAAAAAAAACGAACTTTTCGTAAATTGTAGATGACTAAGTTACATATTTAAGACATGGAGTTCGTTCAATTATTCTTTAGGGCTAATATAATTTGTAGAGCCTAGTTCACAATTTGAATAGAGGTATCTATAGACCCTAATTATTTAACACGTATTCACAATTTGAAGAACCATTCCTGGGGCTTAGTCATGGAAATGTACATAATACACAGAATTTAAGTCCTAGCAATATCTACATTCTAGATGCTTTTCCATACAGATGCAATAACTATGGGCTTGTACATTTCCTTTGCATGTGCAACTACCTACATTAACTACTCCATTAACTAGTACATTTCTCTCCATTGACTTACAGAACATCCCCTACCCTTATATGGCCCGTACTATGTACTATATTGAGATATTAGAACGCATACAAGGCCAAGAGATAAGCAAAAATTAGACCAAATAAACACAAATAAACAATTTTCTCGTTATTGTATAATCATGTCCCTTCGTAAGGGTTCTGATTACTGTCATACACAATGTTATTGAATGGATCAATGGAGAAACCGTAAGGCAAAGTCACAGGCATGGCAGAGGTGGCAAAAATACTTGGTTCTCTCTGGACCTGAGAACCAATCTCTGGAATGGTAGTCTGAGAAGAAGCAATCTGCTGATTATCAAACAGGTGGTCCAAAACCTGGCTGGTAGATAATCTCTGTTGCCCATCAAAATAATCCCACGATGATGGATAAGTCAGGCTTTGAGGAGCCGCATACGTCTCCTGCGATGCCGTTGATCGACTGGCAAATGTACCGGACACTTCAAACGGAATATAGTGCTTAGATTCTGGAATTGAACACGAACTGCTACTCGAAAACCAGCTCTCGCCTCCGAATTGCAGGCTCTTCTCCTCTCTGTATTGCCCTGCCATCTGCAATTCAGAGGCACCAAATCTGGCAGGAATAGCAAACTGATCTCGAGCAGCAGAACCCTGAAAGCCAGATGATTGGTTCATCTGCATTCCTCCTAAATTCGAGAGCGTCCCCAAATCGGTCTGTTCATACCTTGCACTGGAATCGCCTGATGCAGAAGCTCCGAAACCAAATGGGTTGCTATAGCTAAGCGGAGGTATAGAAATGCTAGCTGCTCCGCTTGTGCTACATTCGCCACTGTCAAGTGAGCTGAAAACTCTATTCTGTTGTAAGATCTGGCAGGGATTAGCCTCAAAAGAAACACCACCAGAGAAACTCTGACTAGGCAGGTCTCGAATCCCTGGCAACTCCAGGCCTTTACCAATCGGAGCTTCCATAGCAGGAATTCTGTTCATGTGCAGAGAGCTATCCAAGGAGCTGACCTGAGGCTCAGGAAACTGGAAGCCAAATATTCTCTCAGTAGAAGTTCGAACAGAATCTGCAATAGAAACCTCGGAGGATCCTCGATTAGTCACATTTGGCCCTAAACCCCAAAGCCCAGGTGAGGCAGCTAGTGCAGTGTGGGTGGTCCAATCTGTTCCCTGGATGCCCAGGGGCAGATTGAGGGGAAGCATTGGGCCAAAGGAGGACTCCTGCTGCAGGGGTGCCTCGTAGGTAAAATTTGTCCTGGCATTTGCACCGCACATTGCACGAGCTGCTAGGTCGTATGCAATGGCTGCATCTTCAGCAGTATCAAATGTGCCCAGCCAGCGCCTTTCTTTTGTAACTGGGTCTCGAATCTCTGCTGCATAACGACCCCATGGGCGTTTCCTAACCCCCCTATACATCCCCTCTCTATTTCTCCTCCTTTTCTTCTCCTGTGGTTGCTGCTGCTGGCTGCTTAATGCAGAATCCCCCCCTGCTGCCACCACTGCCCTTGATGGCGATGAAACAGTTGGGCAGATTGATGAAGCATTTGATTCTGCTGATGATTCTTGCATTCTCTTATACCCTCAAAATCTACCAGTACAATTATTTTCCAAAATGGCAGATTTTGAGAATATTTTGAGCCCTTGCCTCTGTAACTATAACTACTGCATCCTATTTTTCCAAATGCAAGTTGCAACTAACCGGCGAAAAAATGCATGCTCGGAGGCTCCAACGCTTGAATTCCGCTTGGTAAGTACAATCATGGAGCTTCCAAAATTCAGATTACACCACCCGATTTATAACATGGTTAAGACAACCTGATCGATATCATTGTCACGGCGGCTTTACAGATATGGATTCAGTTGAAGAAGGTGGTTTCTGAGAAATGGCCATTAGACAGCATGCATAGCGAAGCCCTAAATGCCAAAATAAAGGCGAAGCGTATAACAGAATGCAGGAGGGTGTCAGATTCCATCCGTGAGTACGATAAAGGGCAAGCGATATGTAGCAGTAATGGCAGGATCCGTGCTCCTGCATCACTATTCTACGGCCAGGCAGCATTCTATGCATTCCTGAATAGGGTTCCAGAGAGTCTGGGCCTGCTGCAAAAATCCCAGGCGCATGCAGATTGCAGATGTGCGTGCCTCGCCGCAAGAAATATTCAGAATCAAAATAGACTAGCTACACAAACTTAATCAGTCAGAGAAAATTTCAGCCCTAACTCTCACTAACTCAGCCTAATTTACCTTGAACGCGATTGAAAATGAAGCCATAGCCATAGCTGGAGCTCCAGTTCTGACGAAAAGAGACCTGTAAAAATCCATCATAATGTCCCATCCCTTGTGGAGCCCTAGGCGCAGGGGAAGAAAGAAAAATGACAATACTGAGCTTTCGATCAATCCACGCACCTCAGAGCTAGAAAATGGCAGATTGAATTCGACAACTACAGGGCTGCGGCGGCGGAGGCGGCGGCGATCTGCAGGGAAAGACCTATTGCTGCAGCTTCGTCAGATTAGGGTTCTAAGCATGTAAACGATTACGTACCTAACATGCTCCACCATAGCCAAAAGCATGCCGGATTAATGGCTAGGGTTCTAAGAAATACAAACGATTACGTACCTAGCATGTTTCGCCATAGCCGAAAGCATGCCGGATTTATGAACCCTAATTCCATCGCCGGAGGTTTTCTTGGAGCAATTACGACGCCCAATTATTCGGAATATGAGGATCCCATGCAGGCTGAAAACGGATGGGCGGCGCCGCTATAGGCATTTAAGGAATTCATGCCACTGGCGGCGCCGTGGCGGCGGGGTGAGGTGTCAATAGCATGGGGTATTGGGCACCCAAGTTGGTGATGTTGAAGTGTATGCCATTGCCCATAAGATCAACCCCATGCTATCTTTCTGCCATTTTCCTTCATTCGATCATGACATTCTAACACCTTAGTATCCCAATCAATTTCAGTATCATCTCCCAGTATCTTCTGGATGATTATTTGATTCACTCCAATTGGAGCGCAGCCTGCTGCTTTACATAGAATCACGAAAAGTATCTTCTTCTGCATAATTATGTGTTTCACTCCAATTGGAGCACAGCCTGATGCTTTACATGAAATCAGGAAAAGATCTCCCTCTGAAAATACAACATATTATATCACTAGATCCTTTATGGTTGTATGTTGTCCCACTTTATGCTACAACACGGTCAAGGTGTTGGCTGTTTTCTCATATGTTCTATATGAGGCAAGTGTTTGGCCTATATGCCTTGAACAAGGATGGTGACCACCTGAATTCAGCATTTGCACAACAAAACCGAACATTCCTGGTCAATTGCATTGAGATTCTAGTGTCTTTAATGCGGCCCCTCCAACTTGTGAACACTCTAAAAGGTAAGGCCTAACTAAATGTTGTGTTGCTAAAGAGTACAAGTTCGTCTATAAGCTTTCACTCGAATCAAAGATATGCGTTCTACCCGTTAAAATGTGTATCGAGTATTATAAGATGATAATCAAATGTAATATGCTATCAAAGTACTATCCCAAATAACTTTATATAAGTAGTTGCATATGAGAGATTAATTTACCTTATTGTAGTAAGTCAATATATAGATCAAATAGTTAACAATTCACCAAACTACATAGGATGCACCACCACATTTTGTATTTTTACAATGTTAGACATTTCCGTTGTAAAAGGACTCCAACAATGTTATGTAAGTCTTGTATGCAACATTTGCTGCAACTCTGAGGTGTCCAAGTACCATGCCAATTAAGATAAATCTGAACTCTGTGCATCATGCCAACAAAGATAAATTTGAACTTCATCGCTAGATTTCTAATTTTCCATATCTACGGCAATGATAATCTGAAACCCTAGGAAAATTTATTCGTGCTATCTAGACTTTCTTTTTCTTTGCTTTATATTCAGGAGCCTTGCGTTTTCATGACTCTGGAGACAAGTTTGGCTGCTTCCTCTAGACAATATGGTAAAGCTCCTTGCAAAAGAAGGGAAGAAAAAAGTGGTTTTTCAAGGGCTCTTCTAGGAATGGAGGACCTTTAACAAGGAATTCAAGCGTAGAGATTATGCATTACCTGAAGGATGTCCGCCTCTACCTCGTCTTCTTGGCTAGAACTAGGGTTTATCACTAAAGAAGTACATGGATGGCAGGTTTGGTCAAGAAAAGCATTATGAATGGTTCAAAGCTTCTTCACAATTCCAGCATCTTGTGCCATTTTCCATACCATCATACTGCAGTGAAAACACTGCAGTGACTTTTGGGTTGGCATTTTGGGTTGGCATTCAGTTGGGAGAGTTTCCACCCCACAGTGTACTGCTCGTGGCCTTTTATGATTTTACCTAATATAATCTAAAGTTGACTTTAGCCTCTAGTCTTTGACCAAATTGAAGTTTGGAGAGAGAACAAAAAAATGAGATGTTGAGAATTTTGGCAAAAAGAGGGAGTAGAAACCTAACTCAAATGACTGCAACTATACACAAACCCCATCGGAGGGGGGGAAGAGTGGAAAGAAAAATTCCTACATCGCAAATTCCCCATGCTTGTGTAGGAGAGGTGAAAGAGTCAGAGCCTCCACTCCAGACATGACAATCGAAAAACACATTTGTTATGCATCATAAATTCCTTTATTGACTTGCGCGACTAGGGCTTGTAGGATGCTGGCTTAAGAATTTGGCAAGGAATGAAAGAAGGGGAACTTCAAGAAAAAGTAATTTTTTGTTGAACTTAACCTTCAAATCTAGCTAGGAAAGAGTTGAATGTCGACCTCACTTTGACCTTGAGACCAATCTTCTTCAATTGGGGTCTTTAAGTATTCTAGGTTTCTATATTTCAAGGATTTTGACAACAAATATTCTAGGTTAAAACATGAGAGTCGTTACTTATTGTAGGTAAAATTTTCACCCATTTGGTATAAAGCGCTTGAAATAAGATGATAGCTTGTACCAATGCTTCAATGGGTTAAAATACATTCTTGCTATAATTTTCCTTCATTTTTCATATTTTGTTTAGTCCCAGATAAATGTATAGTTAATACAACAAGGATGATGGTCATTTTGAATCTCGTAATCATGCTTTACTAACCCTAAACGAATGTATGATATGTGTACGGCAATGTTATGGGAGATTGAAACCCTGTGGAAAAACAACATTATCCATATTCAAGTTTCAATTGTTATTAATGATGCTCATGATCACCTTTGCATTGTTCATAATAGTGTTCACTGTGCGGGGGATGGCATTTGCTCTAGTATCACATGCGATGATGATCTGAAAAGCAGCACATGCGACGTTCTCTTGCATATACCGACTCTGCTATATTATGAGAGCCATCTTTGACGCATCCTATACATGGCATATTTCTTAAATTCTTGCGCAGTGGATCTTGTACGTCTAATGGGTCAGAAAAAGTGACAAGAAAGAGCAGTAAGGTTCCAAATTTGTTTGTCTATGATTGGGTAATGGTGCAGCAAAAAAGGGGATTTATTTTCTTCTTTTGACTTTTTTTTTCCCATGATTTCAATTTAAAACTTTTGTCCTGTGCATGACCTTCCTATTTCTGGCCTACAAAGTCGGTGTCATTTCTTATGTCCTCGTCTCTTTTGTAGTAGTCAGATGCTTCTTATTCTCATTAGGGCCAGAGTCTGATGCAAATTATAAAAGATGGCGTTATTGATGAGAAGTAAGCCCTGTTCCGCAGGTTATGCAGTTCATATCCGCATCTTCAGCAAATTTCTTCTCGCTTTTAGCCTATCTTTGTTGCTGCTATTCTTCTTAAATCTCAGAATTACTCTGTTAGTAGTAACTATAGGTAGGAGTGAGTGGCAGATTCAGATGTATGTATATTTGGCTTGGCTCTTGTTTCTATGCAGTAGCAGTTCCTTTTGGATTTGTTTTTGTTGGACCTAATAATGTGGAAGTTATGGCTTTGGAATGAAGCCTCCTTTTTTGTGACGCGACAATCGATCCAAGGAAGTCTCATCCTGTTGGTCTTCGTGGACGATAAAATCATATTTTATTCTATTCTATTCTATTCTATTCTATTCTATTCTATTCTATTCTATTCTATTCTATTCTGATAATGGGCCTCTCAACTGCTCAATAATTTGTTTTGATGATTGAATTGGATGTATTTGTTTTTTCTTGCATATGTATCTACGTATATTGATACGTGTGGGGAGCAATTTCTAATACAGGCGTGTGGTGTGTTGATCTGACATATTCTGAAGAATATGCTGGGATCTAAACATAAGATGGGCTCTATTTCAAACATCTCGTTCAAATGTACACTCTCCCACCTACTATTTTTGCAGTCAGCTCGTTAGAGCTCCAGCGGAAAATGCTTTAGCGCCTGAGGTGCTCTTGGATGCTTCCTTTAAGCTTGTATGCAAATCTTCAATAATGTGTAACCATTTGATGTTTGTCCTTTGTTCAGAGATGCGGGAAGGAGGTACAACCGATGTTAATCAGCTTGAGAGTTAGATTGAGTGAGCTTCCTTTGCTAAGAACCACTCACTTTTCGAAGATTCCTTCAACTCTTTGCAGCCTACATCACCTGCTATTACCTGGTAAATAGTTTGCTTACCTTGAGCTTGTTTTGGTTTAGGATTTAGGGAGAGAAATGGAGATCGTTTGGCCCAATGTGTTTCCAGGAATATTGTCAACTCTGCTGATTTCTTCCAGGGATATTGTCAGATCTGCCGATTTAAGCACAATTTCATTAAAATGAGAAATTTCGTGTTTCCAATTAGGGAGGAAATTTTTTTAGTCCATTTTATGACCAATTTTTGAGCAATTATGGTGCCATTAAGCTAAAATATGTACTAGGTGCCATTTATTGGCGCCATTAAAAATACTAACAGTGCATATAATGGAGCTAAAGAAACATTAGATTACAAAATCAGTAAAAATTGTATATTCATAGATTTGTATATCCATAAATTTGCCACACCAAACTAGGTTTTGGAAGAGAGAGTCTGTAAACAAAAGTATTATTGTATAATTTACATTTCCATGTCTGGAGGGAATTCAGTCTACTCAGCAGGATCAGGTTCCCCAGTGCCAGTGCCATGGCTGGATGAAGCGCCCATAGGATCTCCTTGAAAAGTCTCAAACCCTGTAGCAATGAAATCGGGATCATTTAGAATGTCCATATTGAATTCCGTATTCTTGATCACATCATAGTCAACATCGGGTTCCTCTTCAGGTATGACATGAGTTGATGGATCTACAGCTTCTTCAACAACAGCACCTTGTTTCTCTGTCACATGAACTGCAGCGATGATAGGATTCAGGAGGCAGTCAAGCCTACCAAGAATGCCATGTAGGCACTGCCGCTTAGCCGGGTCACTTTCAAACACAATACAAAATCTCTTATGGATCAATGCAGCCCGGCCAAACGAACCACAAGAGAAGTAATCAAATACTCCTGTTCCTAGCAGTACCAGCTTCTGCACGAGATAAGAGCATGTGGCATGCCCTAGCTGGTTTCTCATGATTACGTCCCCTGGCAAGCCTTGCCAACTGTACCTGAATCTACTGTTGAAGAGTTTCTGAGCCATAGCCCTGCTCTCCCCGTCTTCCTCGTCTTCATTACATGCTAAAACTGGTGGCAGTTCTTGAGGATGACTGGCAAACGAGAATCTGAGATCAATATCATTGACAGAGGCATCAACAGTGGGCTGAATTTTTGTGACGTATACGAGTGCAAGTGGCTCCTGAATTCCTATGGCAGGCGGATTCTTGTATTCGTCCTCATATATGCCAATAAAAACTCTGGACCAAGAGTCCAGGTTATCCAACACAGATGAAATCAAGAAATTATGCTCTACAAGCACAGCTGTATTAAAAAATTAGAGTGTGGTTGTGTCCCACATTGGACTTATGACTCTAGTGTCCAAAACTATCAAGGCATTAGAGTTTTTTTGAGGTCAAATAAGGGCCTTGTAAGAGGGGATTGGGGGGGGGCTGCCACGTAGGATCCCGAACCTACCTTCCCCCCCTCCATACCTAACTTTCACTCTCCCCTAACCTAACTTCCCCCCCTCCAAACCTAACCTCGTACCTAACTTTGCAATCATTATTTCCTAACGACCTAAAAATTTGATGATTACATCTAAGATTTTCATTTTTCCACCATCGAGCTTCAGCGCCATCGAGCTTGCTATCGAGCTTGCCATCGCGCCGTCGAGCTTGTCATCGCGCCATCGAGCGCCAACGACCTTGCCATCGCGCCCAAGCATTGTTTGAATTCGAATTATGGCGGATTCTTGCCAGCAAATAGAGCGAAATAGCAAAATTTTTCAATTTCGCTCTTTTGTTGGCAAGAATCTTCCTAATTCTGAGCTCCGCTCCGGTTCTCGGTCTTTTGCAATGTCAATGGCAAATGTATTTGGTTTTCGACTTGTCATTGCATTCTTTTGAGTGTTCTTGGTTCTAATACTTCCGTTTCAGGATCAAACTAATTCCGAGGGTCAATTTAGAGTGCAAATGCCAAAAGGATGCCTGCCTTACAGGAATAAGTTCACTTGGAAGCAACCAATAGATGAAGATGCATTGCGAGCTTCTGGAGCCATGAATATAGACCTCAGGGCTAAAGGCCAACTGTGTCCTTGTGATCCTTTCACTCGAGCCCAACCAAACTTCCACTCTGCATCTGGTCTTATTGAATTTGCTTGTAAGGGACAGCAAGGGTTACTAGGTTACTGTAATAATTCGGTTAATGGTAATACTGATCCACATTTGCGTGCCATGTATAACCACTTGTATGGATTCAATTGCAAAGTTTTATCAGATGTTAATCAGCTCCAACAGGCGAACTACTTGCTATCTCAACAATGCCGCAAGCTCAACGAATTGGAGATACAAAATCAAAAATTGGTGACGGAGATGAAATCACTGCAGCAAGGAATGAAGAGGGTTGCGCAAGAAAATGATTCCGTTCACAAGCGAGTCAAACAAATGAAAAGAACTTCACTGGGGATTAGGGAGAGGGCAAGAAACCTGAAGCCCATAAATATATTAGCCCCTGGGGGTGGAGACTAAAAAAAAGGGTCATGGCTATTAAGAAGCTTGTTGATCCAAATTTTGCAGAAGAAAATAAGAGAAAACCTGCTAATATTGCCCGTTTATTAAAGAAATTAGTTACTAAAGATGATGTATTGAGAATGTTAAAGCTTCCTGGTAGCATTCAACTTAGGAAAGCTGTAGTACAGCAACTGCTGCAGGAGTTGGGGAACAGTCAAACCTCAGATTCAGTGCAAGAATTGTGTGACAATGTCAGAATAAGTAGGCAAGCTTATATTGCTTTGTTCAGATGCTTGCAGGATGGCCTTAAACAACAAGGCATTACCAAAACTATTCTACTACCAAGGATGACTAGTGTGAGGACTTGTAGGTCATCGAGAAACAGACAAGTGCAAGAGCTTCTTGGTGATATGTATCAGCTGACCAGCAGTGTCAATTTGGATACATTGCCATCCTATAGCAAAGGTAAGAAGAAGTCGAAGTTTGGTGATACTTTCTGGATAGACCTAAGTAGAATGCTTCAGCTTTTGGTTCGATTTTATGATATGAAGCTAGAAGAGTGCGCTGGCAAACTAATAATTGTTTTGAAGCTGGATGCTACATATTCTAAACGAGGTGCACCCTGGACTACCACAGTCGTCGGATCTGTCAATCCTACGGCCCAGACTGTATGTTGAAGTCTCTGGACACCTCTCGTTTCGATTATGCTCATTTATGATTGGGGACTCCTATGATTTTAAGATGTCAAATACGAGTTTGCCTAAGGTTTTGATGGTATATCGAGCCTCTATACGATTTTAGAATATGAAATACGGGGATTCGAACCTCTACCAAAATAACTCAATGTCCTAATAAGACTACTTTAACCAATTTAACTAGTGAGCTAATGTGATTTTTTTAAATCTTAAATCCATGTTTTTTTTTATAATAACCCATTGAATTGTTTTAGGGATATGGTCTATGGTTTCGAGAATTATATCTATATCAAATCCCCCTGGAACCCCCTGTTATTTTGCTACATATTGGAATTGGTGAAAGGCGAGAAGTACGAGAGGGTTTCACTGAGTCTAATGAACAGAGCTTTGAATACAGGGAATGAAGAGTCAAATCTAGATGGTAAGTTTTCCGTCTAGTCTGAAGATCACATTTGGTGGGTTGGTTTATTTCAGGTACCAGAGGAAAATCACAGTATCCTGAAATGGGATTTTAATCAAACAACCATCCCCACAATGATTGCCTTCACGGAATCGGAGAAAAACTTGCAGTTCCTGGATATGGTGAGTACGAGGTTGAATGGCATCTTGCTGCAGATTTGAAGACAATAAAATGCATGTACAGAATGAAGCATGGTGCTGGTAAGACTACTTATGCTTGTCCTTACTATCTCTATGCGAGAATAGATTCAACTAGGTTGGACAAAAGTACATTAGACTGTGTCCAGGATGAGCCACCAAATAGAGAAGAGAAGGACATAACCTTGATGCCAATTCTGCCAATTCCGTTAAAAAGAGTACACATACGCACCCTTCATGCTTTCTTGAGAATCATAGACAAGATGGTTTACATGAGTATCCTGTTTGCTTGGAATAAATCACCCCAAAGCTCTAGGGAAGCTGCCATGCATGAAGTTGAAAAGGTGCTATCTAATGTGGGACTTCATGGTGGGCACTACAAAATACTTCAAAATCCAAAGGTATCCGGCAAGGTTCCCCTGAAACCCAGTATGGGTGGTCCAAAGGCTAAGAGGTTTTTGCCTCCCGCGAAAGAGAACTTATCTGGTGTTTGGGAAGCTTACAAGGATCTTATTGCAGCTGAGGATGATCGAAATGATCGTGGTAGATCACGCCTGAAAAAAATCAAGGCATGGCAGGATTTCTCTGTACTGGTGAAGGAAATGCAGAAAAAGGTAGTGCAGGAAAATGATGTTGCCAAATCCCAGGAGGCAGTCACAAACTTCACTAAGTCTTTCCTGACGGCATGGGGTGAGGCCAATTTGACTCACTATGTCCATATTCTGTTTGCACATGGCGTGTGGTTTGTCAGGCAATATGGAAGCCTAGAAATTTGGAATACACAGGGAATGGAGAAGTCCCATAAGCAAACAAAGAATGCATTCTTCCATTTCACTCAACACAGAGGTTCAGTTGGGAATTCCTTACAGCAGATGTTTGAATGGTTTTAAAGAAGGATCGTGTCCAAATGGGTGAAGATATCACAGAACCAGAGTGAATCAACACTTGCTAAGTTGTTTAGACAAAAAACCCAGCGGGAAAAAAAAGAGGGAGGCTTGATATAAGTCCGCAGTTGTTGAGCGATCAAGGGAGTGGAGATCAATGAGATGTAGGCAAGGCAAGGGTTATGTCCGTATTGAGAGCTCTTGATAATGTCTCTACTGTAAAAGAGTTGGTTTATTTATCAGTTCGATAGTGGTCACTGTGCGAAATGTTGTATTGTAAGTAAACTGGATGCATGTATTGCGCACCGTGGCCACGGTGCGAAATATGGGCCTGTAACTAAACTGTATCCACGTATTTCGCACCGTAGCCACGGTGCAAAATAGGCCCTTCAATAATTTATAACTGAGTCGATTTCGCACCGTGGCTACGGTGCGAAATATGGGCCTGTAACTAAACTGGATCCATATTTCGCACTGTAGCCACGGTGCGAAATAGGCCCTTCAATAATTTGTAACTGAGTCAATTTCGCACCATGGCTACGGTGCAAAATATGGGCCTGTAACTAAACTGGATCCACGTATTTCGCACCGTAGCCACGGTGCGAAATAGGCCCTTCAATAATTTGTAACTGAGGCGATTTCGCACCGTGGCTATGGTGCCGAATATGACCACAAATAGAACAATCACATGAGAAACTACAAGAAAAATGGTAGAAGAAATCATTCACTTACACGAAAAGTTAAAAGGAAAATTATTGCCAAGATAATACATGATAATATAAGGATGTTACTTAATTACACGGAAATCACTTGCTTATATACTTAATTTCTATGAAAATGGTAGGTTTATACCAGTTTATACACATAATTCCAATGGAGCATCTTTACTTGTGATATGTACTTATTATGTGCTGTGTGCTATGTAGCCATAGCTCACGTGTATCCCAAGGAATTGTATCCCAGGTGGGGAATTTAGACAGTAACCACAGGATGTTGAAGTCAAGGGAACGGAATAGGAGCTGACCAATATCCACAAAAGATTTGTAATGGAAGTTGTAAAGTTCAATGAAGATATAAATCCTATTCTTTTCACAAGTAGGAATGACCAGAGGTACATAGTGATCCAGAGAGTAGGCCATGAAACCATGGAAAAGCATGTCCTTCAACTGTTCTAGCCTATCTTCTAAATTTGAGGGGGGTTCAAGAAGTCCCAAAGCACTTAGAGTGATCCTTGCACTACTCGAACTGATCTCCTGCAGTGGAGGGAGATGACGAGTATAGCGATCGATAATGAAGTTGATCAGCTGCCTTGCAAGCGCTGTGGTTGGACCGTGACGCCACCAATGCTCCCAAAAGTTGCTAAAAAAATCATCAAAAGTGCACATATTTATTCTGCCGCATGCTTGCAGGTATTCTGGATCAGCCCAGCGAGGATATTCTTGCAAAGTTACCATTTGCAAGAAACTAGTGGAGCAGACAAGGAACAAAAAAGCTATTGAATAAGGAGCAAACAAGGAGCAGACAGGGAGGCAAGGAGCATGCAAACAAGGAGCAGACAGGGAGGCAAGAAGCAACAAGAAGCGGACAGGGAGGCAAGGAGCAAACAAGAAGCAGACAAGAGGGGGAAAGAGGCAAAGACAATGAAGGCATAGATGGCTATTTAAAGAGAAACTAGGTATATATACTATATATGTACATTATATTTACATGTGTATTTTGTACATTATGCTGGTATATATAACCAATAATGCTGCTGCAGTGCATGTCAATAATTTTGTTCGCTATAAGTACAGCTCCATTCAATGCAGAAGGCAACCATTTGCTATGTCTCGGTCTGGTTCTTCTTATTACAGGGGGTCTACCTTGCCTCCTCGTCCCGAATATATAGACTCCATTACTTGCAGTATGACATTTAATGATCTTGTTAGATGCAAGCAGAGGGGTATCCCCCTTGCTCCCTGGCTGGATGCAGTAACAGAGGGTCGAAATCGTTCTTCCTCCAGGTTTTATCGTGTTGTTATCCACCTTGATTGGGTTCCAGAGCGTCGCCTCTATGAGCTTAATAGCATCACTCAACCACCTGCTCATGATGAGCCCGAGTGCGAATGAACTGCTGCATTCATGTATGCTATGCCTCTTATATGAGTTCTAAATTCTGTTACTAGAGTATTTTAGACATTCGCTAGTTATAAATATGTAACCATAAATGATACATGTGATCCATCCATTTACTGCACATTTTCAATTTGGAAAGCTCTTGGCCATTTTCCTTACATGTACATTCTAAATACAGATAAGCATTCTCTTCTGCATGTGCGAAATAGGCACCCCGGCACGTTGTTTGAGTAAAATGATGAACGTGCGAAAGTGGTCCCCACACAGCGTGTGGAACAGTCTATTTCGCACCGTAGTCACGGTGCGAAATTGCGCCCTCCAAAAATTTTGGAACTACTATTTTCGCACCGTGGCGACGGTGCGAAATAGACCTTCCCACAGAATGTGGAATAGTCATTTTCGCACCATGGCCACGGTCAACACTAGTAAATGAATACACAGCCTCAATAAATAGAATAACAAATAATTACAGAACCTCAATATTTATTAGGAGAACTAAAATATAACCATAACGAGAAAAATATTAAAACACTCATATATTAACAACCAAAAAGGGTTACAAAAGGCTCCTGAGGTAGGCATCGACGGAAGTATCTAGCTAAGGCATAGTCCCTGTCCTGCACAGTAACACGTCCTCTGTGCACACAACAGCGGACACTGTCCTCAAAGAGGCTAATTAGATGAGCCTTTGCTGCCTCTTGCAGTATATCCAAGGCCTCTGCTTGGATTCTATTCACCTCCTCCTCCACCATCGGGACATAGTCTGGTGCTCTCTCCCTCCTCCTCTTCCTTGATTCCTTCCTCCTCTCAATGATGGCCTACATCTCGTACCTGACCATTCTAGCGAAGGCAAGCTTGGGAATCAGAGGCTGGGTGCATGCCTGCCAGTACCTAATCTCCCTTAAAGCCTGAGTGCCAGGAGGAGCACCCTTTATCTTCTCAGGGCCACCATATCTAACACTAGGCTCCCCTTCCTTCAGCTTCCGCTTATTCCCATGCTTATCTGTCTCCTTGGTTGCATCTTTCTCAGTTTGTCTCCAACTAGGAACAAGCTTAGGAGGCTTTGCCGGGCCGGATCTCTTGGGCGTGGATTTTCACGCTTCTGAAAATGGGCTTCCTAGTACATGTTCCACTGGAACTGGGCTTCCGTGATCAACCTGATCCTGGCGATCATCTTGGTCCTGGCGATCATCTTTGGTCCCCGCGATCTTGATCATCTTTGGTCCTGTGCTGAACTTCTTGCACTTCGAGACTGGCTGCGAAATAGGCACTAGCGATGCGTTGGGTGCTCTTGTTCCTACCCCTCACTACTGCCAAACATTTGGGAATGCAGTCGTGGCCCCAAAGTCTTAGGGACGGTAAACTCTCGATTCAAGAAACCACCGGGCACCATGGCCCCGGTCAACTCGCCACAACACCCGGCCGTGTGTAGATACCCGGTGGTCCCAAAGACATAATCCATCTCATTACACAGGAACTGGAATGGCCGTTTCTCCACGCCGGACATGGATGTCATCAGCCTCGGCCACATGATGTATGACCCGACGGCTTCCTCTACTGTCTCCGCTCCAGGGGTGGGGAAGGGCAGACTGGCTGTTGGATCCAGAGCTGTGTCCACCGATACTACAATACAGTCGTTTGGAACTGGAATATTGTGGCGCATGAGGCCTTCGCGAAAACTCCTTCCCCAACAACCTTCACCGAGAGCTCGTTAAGGAGACCCGAGTAGGAAACACGTTCGGGTTTTGGAAATATTCCTCCACACTATTATTAATGTCCTGGACGATATTTCCAAGGCTTTGCCCGAACCCTTCTGGAAGGACAGTCTCATCTACGTCCATCTGCTGGCTTGTGATGGGAATAACTGTCTCGGCCTCTGTGATGGGAATAGCTGTCTCGGCGCTGGTAGTAATAGCCTCGTCAAGATTCTGGCGCTTGTCAAGCGCCTCATTTTGTGGATTTTCAGAGCTAGCGCCTTCCATGGACATGAGCGGATTTTAGCAAGGAGAAGAAATTCAAATAAACAATATTGTCTCTCCCGAAATGTTCATAGTAGCCACGGTGCGAAATGGTGTCATGCGCACGCCGAGGAATGGTTGTTTTTGCACCGTAGCCACGGTGCGAAATAGGGCAGTCCAAAAACTGCCGACATCCTGATTTCGCACCGTGGCTACGCTCCTGATGTACATACATGGAAATGACTGAATTCACTAATAAAGATGACCTAAGACATATATCTAACAAGGATTTATTGCTGACATTGAATTCTAACAATTAATGAATTTCATAGATGAACAATCATACCAAAGCAATTTTCTCATATAAACACAACTCATGAATTTTATAGAAAAGATATTATATTAATACAAAAGTTTTTCAAGTACATTTCCTTTTCTTGGCATCAGGGCCTGGAGTACCCGAATCAAATTCTTCCAAGTCCTCTTCCTTTACTCCAGCCCCAATTGCATCTGACAGACACAATATATCAGGGTCCTTCTGTGCACAGGACAAGCGCAGTGCTTCCTTGTCTATTCCACTCAAGCCTGGAGCTGCTTTATTTGCAAGGACAGAGTATATTTTGAAGCTCCCGAAAACATACATGGCAATAGCCCTGTCTACTGCTATAACTCGATCATAATTTGTGGCTAGGGGCACGTGGTTGCCAGCTAAGGACAGAGCTTTAAGCTTGAGGACCTCTTCTACTCCAGATGGACTATAGTTATTGTGAAACACAATAATTTCCCCCTTGTGAAGGTAGTCCATATAATGTGCAATACTGACGTCCCGACCTAGGGTGACTCTCTCATGCCTTGCACATAAGTCATCAATAAATAACTCCTGCATAAAAGAAACATCAGATTCAAGAAGAAATAAAAAATGAAACCATATAAATACCTCTCTCTTGTCCCGTTCGACAACAGCTGGGTTTGTTATTTTGAAAGAGGACTTCGACAGCTCACGTTCTATGAACACAGAAGCAATTTCAAGTGCATTCTCTGGAGGTATTGAGGATTCATCATAAGTCACAGCCTCCATCATTTGTCTGGGGACATCAGTCTCAAAGTCTATAAGTCCTCCCAGACCTACAACATGCGCATATATCTGGCCCAATATCTCGTCTTCTCTCAACCCTATTACTTCAGATATATCGGGAAGCAACAAGTATGGTTTCCCACATGCATGGATGGGATATGCTTCTGATAACCCCCAAGTAGACAATTTGTTCTCGGAGACCTCCTCTTCCAGAACCTCGTTCTCCTCATTTTCCAGTATGAGCTTCTCTTCCTCAGGATCTATCGGCTCCTCTACTGGTGAGGCGGGGCGTTCTACTTGAGCGACCTGTGCACTTGAAGAAGAACCGGCATCTTTGCTTGGCTTAGTGTAAATCATGTATGTGCTGAACATGATATCTAGGCTGAAAAAAATTTCTTTGCCCTCTTGTCTGCACAGTTCTGCAGGTAGTCTCTTCAAGAACCTTCTAATTCGGTCTTGATCAGGTTTCAGAAACATCTTAATTAAAGCTTACATGCTTAGTGAAGGCAAACCAGTCACAGGACATGGTTTCACGTGAGGACCAGCTCTAGCCATGAAGCTATGAAGGATGCCGCCATATGCATCAGTAAACCTGTTACACTCTGCCAAAATGTCTACTCTCAGGCAAACATTATTATACACAGTGGTTGCATCCACTGGTTCCTCTAGCTCCTTCTCGAACTCTTCTGGATGCTTCTGACGAAAATCCCGTTCTTTCTCCACTATTTTTTTCATACCATGCGCTAAACAGCTCCCATGCCTTATCTGACCCGCTATTTGCCATTCTCGTGGAGCAGCGCCTCGATTTATGACACTTTGAATGTGAGCGCCTTTCTAGCGGCTTGATTTGCAAGAGAGACTAACAACGTGGCAACGATGCAAAAATAACACTTCCTTAACCTATGCTATAGACAAATTCGCACCGTGGCTACGGTGCGAAAACAAGACTTCGATAATTTATTTTATGTACAATTTTGCACCGTGGCTACGGTGTGAAAATACCTTTTTTATTTTTTTTGCTATGCACATTTTCGCACCGTGGCTACGGTGCGAAAACAACCCATCGATATTTTATTCTATGTACAATTTCGCACCGTGGCTACGGTGCGAAAATACCCCTTTTATTTTTTATGCTATGCACATTTTCGCACCGTGGCTACGGTGCAAAAATGGCCCTTCCATATTTTATGACATCCACAATTTCGCACCGTAAGTACGGTGTGAAAACAAAACATCCGTATTTTATGTTGTACACAATTTCACACCATAGCTACTTTAAGTCTTATATTCCAATGAAAGCAAATGTTTGCAATTAATATACAATAGATCTCCAATTAACTGTCACTTATATTTATATTAGATAGATTCATATACAGATATGACTTTGGGTGGCATGCATGACCCCAATTTATAGCATTCTTCTCTGCGCTTTCCCACCTTCTGGCCGTCTATCATAAAATGGAAGAAATTTAAGTCTGTCTCAAACTCTAATTGCCGCCGAACATCGAATAGAGACCACTCGCTCTCCGCTCTCAGACTTTTGAACAGCTGATTATCCTTATGAATGTTCAAGTCTATGACAACGGAATGAGTGCTATCATTGTCATCTTGTTCGACAGGAATCCAGACGTACTTTCTTCCTCCACGGACATTTCGTCATCTCTTATACTTAAAAGTGACATACAGTGTTTCTTCCGAATGCAATTTCTGAATCGAACCGTGTCTCGACTTATCCTGCATTCAGTAGATTCAGCTCCATCGTGAAGTCGAGCACTGCAACCTTCAAGAAATAGACTATCTAAAAAACTATCCACCGACTGTTGAACTGTAAACATCTTCAAAGTCTTCTTTACATTGTCGGCGCTCTGGAATAAGGCAATGAATAGATCAATTCCTAAATTTATCTTCACATGCCCGCAGACTCCTCCCTTCTCCTTCAATGCCGTGAACATTTCCTGCGACAACTTACTCCGTGCTAATAAGGTAGAAGTGGCATCCAGAGGCCTGCAGTATAAATCGGACAGGCTGGGCAATGGAAGTTCAATTAGCTTGGATCTTCGTGGAGAGTATTCATACCTCCAGAACCATATACCCCTTTCTCTGAGCTGCACTGGTGTGCTACCTTCGAACAAGAAGGAGCCCATATCTTGGTGAAAGCAATGGAATACACTACTTATCGAGTGTGAAGAGACAATGTTCTCCACATCAGATATACACAAACCTGAGAGAATAGGAATGAACTGGATAAGTAACTGAACTAATTTAAATATGGATTTCATAGAAGTACATACTCACAATTTGCTTCTAACCGTGGGAAAGTTTGTCGCTTGCTTATTTTTTCTTTTGCCATATCTGTTGGAGCACTACCACCCCAATTCTGGGTCCACACCTAAAAACAACAGTAACAAAAAGACCACATGTCGTTGTTCCAAAAAATCTACATGTGGTTATGTGGAGGTGTGGTTTATTAAGGAAGCGGTGTAGTTTTTTTTTATGGAGCTATAGTTTTTTTTTTTTTTGAAGATGTGGTCTTTTTTTGAGGTGTCATTTTTTTAAAAGAAGTGTTGCTTATTTTTTTGAGGGGTTGTTGTTTTTAAGAAGGTGTTATTTTTTGAGGTGTAGTTTATAACTAGGTGTAGTTTTAAGTAGTCATTTTTTATGGAAGTATAGTTTTTTTAAGTGTGGTTTATAAGAAGGTATAGTTTTTAAGTGGTTGTTTTTTAGGGAAGTATGGTTTTCTGAAGTGGTATAATTTTTTTCAATCGAGGTGTTCTTTTTTGAGGTGTCGTTTATAAGTGGGTGTAGTTTTTAAATAGCTGTTTTTTAAAGAAGTAAGGTTTTTTGAAGTGTGGTTTATAAGCGGGTGTAGTTTTTAAGTGGCTGTATTTTAATGAAGTATGGTTTTTTGAAGTGGTGTAGTTTATAACTAGGTGTAGTTTTTAAGAAGCTATTTTTAAGGAAGTATGATTTTTTTAGGTGTGGTTTATATAACTAGGTGTAGTTTTTAAGTAGCTGTTTTTTAAAGTAAGTGTGGTTTTTTGAGGTGTGGTTTTTAAGTAGGTGTAGTTTTTAAGTGGCTATTTTTTACAGAAGTGTGATTTTCTGAAGTGGTGTAGTTTTTACGTAGCGATGTAGTTTTTACGTAGCCATTTCTTAAGGAAGTATGGTTTTTTTGAGGCTATTTCTTCAGCAAAGCACCACCACCTGGAATATAATTGTTTGTGTGCTCAACTTTGGGAATGTATCGTATTGTTTTACATTCGTGAAAAATAACTTCAACGGTTAGATCCAACATGGCTCAAACATGCCACGTGGGCTCCAACATGCCAATTAGGTGCCAACATGCCAAGGTGGCTCAAGCATGTCACCTGGGCACCAACATGCCACCTAGGCTCAAACATGCCAAGGTGGCTCAAATATGCCATGCGGGCTCCTATATGCCACCTATAGGCTCCAACATGCCACGTAGGCTCCAACATGACACCTAGGCTCAAACATGCCACATGGGCTTCATGCCACCTAGGCTTCAACATGTCAAGGTGGCTCAAACATGCCATGTGGGCTCCAACATGCCACCTAGGCTCTAGCCTGCCAAGCTGGCTCAAGACATGCCATGCGGACTCCAACACACCACCTATACCAAGGTGGCTCCAACATGCCACCTAGGCTCCAACATGCCACCTAGGCTCAAACATGCCAAGGTGTATGCCACGCGAGCTCCAACATGCTAAGGTGTCTCAAAAATGCCACGCGGGCTCCTACATGCCACCTAGGCTCCAACATGCCAAGGTGGCTCAAACATGCCACGTGGGCTCCAACATACCACCTAGGCTCCAACATGCCACCTAGGCTCAAACATGCCAAGGTGGCTCAAACATGCAACGTGGGCTCCAACATGTCACCTAGGCTCCAACATGCCAAGGTGGCTCAAACATGCCAAAGTGGCTCAAACATGCCATGTGGGCACCAACATGCCACCTAGGCTCCAGCATGCCAAGGTGGCTCAAACATGCCATGGTGGCCCAAACATGCCACGCAGACTCCAACATGCCACTTGAGCTCCAACATGCCAAGGTTTCTCAAACATGCCACCTAGGATCCAACATGCCAAGGTGGCTCAAACATGCCACGTGGGCTCCAACATGCCACGTAGGCTCCAGCATGCCAAGGTGGCTCAAACATGCCACCTAGCCTCCAACATGTCACCTAAGCTCAAACATGTCAAGGTGGCTCAAACATTCCACGCGCTCCAACATGCCACCTAGGCTCCAACATGCCAAGGTGGCTCAAACATGACGTGGGCTCCAACATAACATCTAGGCTCAAACATGCCAAGGTGGCTCAAACATGCCACGTGGGCTCCAACATGCCACCTAGGCTCCAGCATGCCAACGTGCCTCAAACATGCCACGTAGGCTCCAACATGCCAAGGTGGCTCAAACATGCCCGAAATCCAACGTGCCACCTAGTGTGATGCTCCCTGCTAAACATACGGCGCCCAGCCGTACACTCGGCAGGAAATCCCCCGTCCGGCTCAACAACCGCACGGGCCCTTCGTCTGCCCCGCACTCTGAGGTGATCCTTGGTGCGGGGAGGGAACACGAAGGTGTCTTGCGCGCCCTTCCCCTATGGGCTCCTATATCAGCGGAAGCGATAACACGTCAGAACTAGCATCAAACATATAAGTACTACCTCGAAGGGTAGTGCATCACACATCTAACAATACAAAGATGATAATCATAAACCATAAAACATGAGAGCTCCTACCTAGGCTCAGACTCATAAGGAGGATGACCGACCGGCTGGGCCTCAAGATAGAGCAGACCGAGTCATGGCAATGGCGAGGGCTGGCATAGAACAATGGCTGGGGTTGACCACTCCATCCGCCCCTCCTGTGCATACTTTGCAGATGGGCTAAATCAGACTCTGGCATGACTCTAGCCTTCCGGATACGCAATCCCATGGCATCACCCATCGGGACTACTCCAGGTTGCATCTCCCTGGTCTGATGAGGCAGGAAGGGTTGCATCTCCCCTTCCCAGGATCTAGAGGTTCCGTGGGCGGCTAGAGAATCGTGGCGACACACGATTCGTACCTGACTTAACCCCCCAAAACGAGAGCCAAGCCAACACTTGCAGCTCTCGAGAGGCAGGGCGACACCATTGCCCCAGGAGGTGTCGGACCCATGCTCGGCCCACACGAAGTGACCGACCATAAGCCTAGCCTGCTATGGGATCCCCCGAAGCCCCACTTTCAGGATCCTCCCTCCACATTCCCTCTAGCCCCAAGTATATGGTGTTGAGTCATATCATAGCCTCGATAGCCCGGTGGGCTCCTATGCACAAAGTCGCATCTAATAGGAACTAAGGGATCTACTCTAGGAGCATACTACATATGGCCCTAGGTCTCTACCCCCCTTCCCAATACAAGAGGAGCAAACATGATCAACCAACATCACATAATCATCATATCCTAAGAATGATCATAAGAAGAACATCTTAACCTAATCATACAATCTAACTAATGTTTAGGGTTCATTGATTAGGGTTCAAGATGTTGAATACGGGTTCTAGGATGGCTCTACTCTAGATACAAGATACTAGCACATCTGGAATGCTAATTCCAGATGAGCTATCACAACTACTATTCTACATACCTGCTCCTGATGCTCTCCCTCCAGATCCGTGTGCCTCCATGGTCTTCGACTCACGTGATGCTGCTCTTGCTCCAAGAACGAGTCTACCCTGCTGGGGCTGCTGCACCAGTCTATGCCACAGCAAACGATGTTCGAAACGGGGTTTCGAACGAGTAGGTGAGTCTCTGGGTGCTAGGGCTGGAAAGAGGCCTAGAGTTAGGGTTCCAGCCTATATAAGTTAGGTCCACCTAGGATGTCACGTGGCACCAATCGGGTGAGTCCTATGTGGCGGGTGCCCCCAATAGGTTAAGGCCACGTGGATAATGGTCTAAACCTATGGTTGGCTAAGTTATGAGAATAACTTGGCCATGCCCCCTAGTGCCACAATCTAGGGTATACAAGGCTATGAAGATAGACTTGTATAGTGACGGATCCAGGAATATACGTATTTATGGCGTATATTCCCCTGGACCGTCACATTCTCCAATGCTGTCCTCAGCATTGCACTAAGGTGACGAACCTACCTTATGCCTGCAAAAGAAACAACATGTCATAGCCTTTAGCTTACTTTAACAATCAAGTTTTATTAGTTAAAAGTCAAAATTTAGGCTATATTTGTACTTATACAAAATTATATAGCCTTACACCGTTATTTCTTACGATAATTCAAAAATACTATTATAGGAGTTATTAGGGTTCATAATCTAAATTATGGCTCCCCCTATCTTCTCGTAATGCGCTCCTCGTTGAAGTCCCCCTTCTACTTGCCTGCAAAAGGAGCACATTACGTTAGTAGTTAATAATTTGTGGTTTTTAGGGGACCACCCCCCTTACCTCCTTGAGCCGAACTACTGGCTCAAGGTTGTCCTACTACCTTGCACAAGATCATGGCCCTTTCGGATTTGAGCTTAAGGATCATTTAAGATGCTCCCATCATTGCCCATGATCGAGTGCTACCTTGTACTCGGTTACCCGGTGCCGAGTACCCCTAGTGCATCATGCCCCAAGGGTTTGAAGCTAGGGAACGTCTCACGATCCCATCATCGCGCATGATCACTTTAACCTTCACCATGACCCTCCTACGGCCAGGTGTGCGTCCCCCGCATCGTGGCATAGAGAGCATCCGATCGATGTCCCATCATCGCCCACCATGCCTCATTCCTCACTCACATGACCCTAATGGTCATGCGCACCTCTTGGTGCGTGTGGCCTAGAGAATGCCCTAAAGGCGTATCCCATCATCGCCCACACGATCCACGGTTCTGGCACATGCACCCTACTAACTAGAATGCATGCGCCAGGCTTAAGGCTAACTAACAACATACTAGCTAACCACCTGGCAAGTCGGGGTCGACCAAGTCGGAGACGACTCGCCCATCAAACTCCTTCATAAACTCTGGGTATTGCTTCTCCAAATCTTGCTTCAATACCCATGTCGCGTCTTCCATGGGTAAGTGCTTCCACTTAACCAAATATTGGAGGAATTGAGACCTCCTAGTCTTCTTGAATGACTTATCAAGAAGTAATTCATGCACTATTTCTACTTGCTCCTCCGTCATTTCCAACAAAGTTGGGGTATCCAAAACCTCCTCAGGGTTAGGATTGTGCCTCTTTAATAAACTTACGTGGAAGACCTTGTGAACCTTAAGATGGGCCGGAAGATCCAACTTGTAGGCTTGAGAGCCCACTTTCTCCAAAATCTTGAACGGACCAGCCCACCTAGGGGCAAGCTTCTTACAACTCCCAATCCAAAGCTTGGCTTGCTTCACCTTGATCTTCAACCAAACGCTATCGCCTACCTTGAACTCTCTTACGGTCCTGTGCTTGTCGGCTACACTCTTCTGCCGACTTCTTGCTGCCATTAAGTAACCCCTTACTTCTTCCACTAGCTGCTGCATATCCCCTAACATCTGCTGGGATACTTCCACCTTCGACACAGGATTGTGCCAGGTGTCCGGGGTTAGGCACTGGTACCCGTAATTTACCATGAAAGGAGACATCTGAGATGACTCCTGTTTGGCACTATTGTAGGCGAATTCCACCAAGTGGATGTACTCATCCCACTTGGACTGCTTGTTCCACACATAACTTCGAAGCATGTCTTCAATGATTCGATTCGTCCTCTCCGTCTGGCCATCTGTTTGGGGATGATATGCCGTGCTCATCGAGAGCTTCGTCTGAATGGTGCTAAAGAGATCCTGCCAAAAGGCACTCATAAACTTAGAATCTCTATCCGATATTATCTCCCGAGGCATGCCATGAAGTCTAAAAATCTCCTTCACAAATAATTTGGTAGTATCTAATGCGGTGTTAGTAGTCTTGCAAGGCACAAAATGTGCCATCTTAGATAACTTGTCTACGACAACCATCAATGCATCCTTGTCTCGAAGAGTTCTAGGGAGACCTGTGATGAAATCCATGCTTATGACCTCCCACTTCGCATTTGGCACCCCCAATGGCTCAAGAGCACCTGGAATCCGAAGTTGCTCCGCTTTGGTCTGCTGACATAACTGGCAATCCCGAATATATGCAGCTATCTGCCTCTTCATTCCTGGCCAGAAGTAACTACTTCGAATCTTGAAATAGGTCTTCATGAAGCCAGCATGCCCTGTTATTGGGCTGTTATATGTGTCATGAAGAATTAACTTCCTTATCCCTGAAGATTCGGGTACACACAACTTATGCTTGTGGTACAACAGGTTGCCTTCCTTCTTATAATGCTTGAAGGCTTCCCGCTCTTTATCTGTTCTGGCTTCCCTGGAGGGGCTTTCCCATACCTCCTTGAAGTCCACATCTGTTGGCAAGGACTCTTCAATCTGCTTGCCAAAGTCACACGAGAGAGTGGAAATCGCATTACAATGCGTCCTTGTCTGAAATGGTCTCCTAGAGAGGGCATCTGCTACCACATTAAGCTTGCCAGGCTTGTATATAATATCAAAATCATACTCCTCAAGGAATTCCATCCACCTCCTTTGCCTTAAGTTGAGGAGTGGCTGGGTGAAAAGATACTGAAGGCTCTGGTGATCAGTATCTAACTGAAACTTCCTCCCCAGCAAATAATGCCTCCATATCCTTAACGCCCTGACAATGGCTAGCAGCTCCTGATCATGGGTTGGGTAGCGTTGCTCGGCGTCGTTCATCTTCTTCGAGTCGTAGGCGACTACCCTTCCTTCTTGCATCAAGACTGCCTCTGTTGCTATCTTGCTCGCATCTGTTGCTACCAACTTATCTTTACTCGGGTCGGGGAGAACAAGCACTGCTGCTGTTGTTAAGGCCTCCTTAAGCTTCTCGAAGGAAGCTTGGACTTTCTCTAACCAATGGCTAGTCCAATCCTTGATCTTCTTGGCCTTGGTGAGGTCCGACAGAGGGGACGCCCACTTAGCAAAGTCCTTCACGAACTTTCTGTAATATCCCGCCAACCCGAGAAAGCTTCTAACTTCTGCCACATTCCTTGGAGCTGGCCAATCAACTATTGCCTCTATCTTAGATGGATCTGTGGAGATTCCCTTGGATGTTACTACATGCCCCAAATATTCCACTCGGCCTGTTGCAAAGTGGCATTTGGAGAGCTTCCCATACAACCTATGACGTCTCAACTTTTCCAACACTTTCCTGAGATGCTGACAATGTTCCTCAATGGATTTGCTGTAGATTAGAATGTCGTCGAAGAAGACAATAACAAACTCATCCAAGAGGTCTCTGAAGATGTCATTCATAAGGCGCATAAACGTTGCTGGAGCGTTCGACAATCCAAAGAGCATTACTGTAAACTCAAAATGACCATACTGCGTTCTGAAAGCAGTCTTATGGATATCCTCTTCTTTTATCCTTATCTGGTGGTATCCTGACCTCAAATCAATTTTAGAGAATACCTTTGCTCCTTGTAACTGGTCCATTAGGTCATCTGCCCTTGGCAATGCATACTTATTCTTTATCGTCTGCTTATTGAGCTGGCGATAGTCTATGCACATTCTTAAGCTCCAGTCTTTCTTCTTCACGAAGAGTATAGGTGCTCCGAAAAGAGACACGCTTGCTCTTATAAACCCAAGCTCGAGCAATTCCTGAAGCTGCTTCTTGAGCTCAATCAATTCTGGGGTGCTCATTCTATATGGTGCCTTACTGGTAGGCTTCGCATCTGGAGCTAATGTGATCTCACATTCCACACCCCTATAAGGTGGCAGCTGCCGGATTTCATCCGGAAATACATCCTTGAATTCTGAAATAAGCCTTGCTATCTGCTTGGGTAGCTGATTCCCCTTTGGGTCACTTCCATCCTGCTTGCCTGGCTCGACTGATTCCATCCTCAAGATGTGGTCCACCTTATTCCTTTCTATACTCTTCCTTAAGTGCTTCAAAGAGATACACTGCATGGGAGAGGCTACCTTCTTACCTTTCACTATCAGCTTGTTGCCGTCCGGTGCCATCATGGTGACTTCGTTCCGGTCACAATCAATCACGGCTTTAGCTGGCTTCAAGAATTCCATCCCCACAATAAGATCTTACCTTTCAATATCCATGACTTCTGCCCCCATCGGCCACTTAGCCCCACTAAGGTCTATGTCGAAGATGATCCTCCTCCCCTTAGTGTGCCAAATGGCGCCGTTTGCCATCGCCACTGGCCTTGGCTTAGACTTCAATACCTTGTTCTTCATTAGGGCAGCCAACCTAGGAGATGCAAAGTTGTGAGAGCTACCTGTATCTATGAGGACTACATATGGATTACTATCTATGATCCCATCAGCCGCGATGACAGGCGACTGATTCTCAATATCACCTGACTCAATGTTCGCACATATGTGGCACTCACCATCTATGAAATCTTGGGCCTCCTGCTGGTCGTCGTCTTCGTCCGCTTCTGTTGGGGAATCCCAGTCCACAAGTTCTGCCAAGGCTGACTGCATGACGAATGGACAATCATGTGTTCGGTGCCCTGGCTGGAAGCACCTGAAGCATAACTTTTTCTCAATGCATTCTTGTCTCTTTTCCTTCGGCAGACTATCTAGGAGACGCTTAAGAGCACTGCCCCCTGATGCATTCTGTGGCTTACGGTCCCCAAAGGCTTTGTTCTGACCCTTACCTTGCTGCTGGCCTTCTGATGGTATAGCTGCTGACTGCTTACCCTGATATTGCCCCTGATACTGCCCTGAACTCTTACCCCCTGAAGGTTGACTGTTTCTCTGCTGGGGTTGCCGGTGCTTCCTCCAAACTTATAGCTTTATCTTTGGCCTCTGCAACTGACCTTGGGTTGATTGCTCTAACAAGCCTCTTGATATTGTTGTTCAACCCCTCAATGTAGGTGTCCACTGCTTGCCTTTCGGAGACTCCAGGGACATGGAGTCTGAGTCTCATGAATTCTTCGGTATACTTAGCTACCGTCAAGCTACCCTGGTTCAACCTGTAAAACTGCTGGATCTGCCTGCTGGTATGAGACCGGCACATAGTGCTTGCGGAAAGCCTTGCTGAAGGTCTTAAATCTGCAATTGTTCCTCTTCAGCTTGTTGGACTTAGCATATCCCTTCCACTAGATCCTTGCCGGCCCGATAAGGTTAGCTGTAGCAACTTTCCCTATGTCCTTGTCTTTCATACCGTAGGAGTTGCCAAATTCTTCCATTTCATCAAGCCATGCTTCAGCCTCCATGCCTGATCTGTCTTTCCCTGAGAACTGGCCCAGCTTCCTTGTCTTCCATACGTTGCTCATAGCACTATCCACCTTTTTCTGGTAGTCATCTGTCTTTCTTGCCCTTTTTCTTGCCTTAGGTGTGCCAGACTGACTGTCGGAGCTAGAGCTGTCCTCACTGGAAGAACTATCTGATGTGCTGGAGCTAGATGACGATGGGCTCCTGGTTCTCCTCTTCCTCCTCCTATCCCTGACGTTCCCGTGGTTGCCCTCCCCTTCCTGCTGAGGAACCTTCCTGCTCATTCATCAGAGGTGCCGCCCAGTTGATCAGGTTTTGCATCTGGTTCCTCATCTGCACCAGCCTTGCGTTGATTGCCTCTGGTGACATATCCTGCTCAAAGTCTTCTTGTTCTCTGCCAAACAAATTCCTTGGTATCCAATTGCGTGGTGGTGCTGGTCCTGAGATCCTGCACTTGAGTTCCTTGCTGCAAGGATCGATCATCAATACATGTTATTAAGTTAGACAACAGTTAAATTGTTGTTAGGTACAAAAGAAATCATATAAAAATTTCATTTACAAGTCAAAATCATGGTAATACATTAATTAGTATATAGGGATACATTGATGAATTACATGATAATACTTAAGAGAGAGTTACAATGTACTTTAATTAACTTAACAAAACAAATCTTCCATCAACGATGTCGCTTGAAGATTTCTTGAATCCTGTGCCCTTGCCCATGTTCTGCAGGATTCTGGCCGCCGATCCTCCCTCCAATGCTCTTGCCACCTGTGGTGCTGGAAGTTCTGGTGCAGTTGCCGCCACTACTGACAAGTGCGCATCCCTGAGGTGGCCCCTTGCGAAGTCGAGGGCATGAAGGGCTACAGATCTTTTGAAGAGAATCACATGGTCCATCCCGAAATCTATCCTGGCATGGTGTCCAAAGCCTGAGAGTGCTATGAGGAGCGCCATGGATTCTTCACCCCTTGGTCTGAACTCCTTGTGGAAGACTATCATCTGTCCTTGGCTAAGGGCCGGAAGATAGTACCTGAGTGATTTACCCCTGTGCGGCCCCGTGGCTCCCGTACTCTTCCTTTGAGCCGCCTCGCCGAACACATCTATGGCAGTAAGATCTTCGTGGTCTCTCCACATAGTTGTTGCGTTCTCCAAAATTGATGCTGCTAGATGATTCACGCAGACTCCTGGAGCGTACTGGTCGGCTGGAGCCTGGGCCTCTTCCCGGCTTGTACAACCTGCTTTGGATTTCCTGAAACTCTTCTTCTGGGATGATGGGTTCCTACTGCTGAAACATGTACCTTATCTGTTGATACGCCTGGATGTCTGACATAGTTCCCCCTGCATAGGAGTGTCGCTCAGCTACCTCCCGTGGAATCTCTTGGTAGGAGTAGTCGATGAAGTCACTACCCTGCTCTTGTGCCATAAGGCTTAGGAGCTCATCGATCCTGAGGCCCTCCTCTCGACAATAGGGAAGATTGAGGATATCGGTGGCGAATATATACTCCTCGCTGTCGATGATCACCGGGGTGAGGGCCGTGATACCCATTGGTGGCTCGAAATCCCGCCTTAGTACTTCCTGTTGTCGAGCTAGACGCCTCCCCATCCTTCTTGCCTCCCTCATCTCCCAACTTGGGTTCTCTTCCTCTTCCTCTTCGTAATCCTGCTCAATCTGCAACATAGGTGCTTCCGATGTGGAGCCGTAATGTTCGTACGCCGCGGTCTCGATCTCATGGATGCTTATCTGTGCTGCCCGAGTGTCGAGAGGTGCCAAATCCAAAGGTTGAATTGACGGCTCCCCTGGTTGGTTAACTGCCCTATACTGCATGAACAATGCTAAGGCTGCTTGGCTTGAGAGGTACCTATGCCTATGATGCTTACAGGTCATGTAATCCGGCATGTTTCTGGTTCTATCCCACAGCTTGTTCTTGCCCCGGGATCCCCCACCTATGGCTTGAGTAAGAGAGTCTAAAGAAACCCATTTCCCTCCCCTAGGTGGCAAGCTAACTTTCGAGGGTAGAATTTGCTGGTCATATTGGCAAATGATGTCAGTGTAATAGGGAGTTCTGGTCAAGGTGGCATGAAGATCAAAGAGATGATCGAAGACATGAAAGGTTTGCTCAGCAGGGAGTTCACGGACATGATTGGAGTCATTGTACCATCTAACAAAGCTTGATGGCGCCATTGAGCAGAGATGGCTATAGAAAATGGCTGCTGGGATTAAGCAAAGGGCTAGAAAATCGCCAAAGGAGTTGAGAGCAGTTCTGATGGGGAGAAAATGACAAATGAGGGCCCTTTTTATAGACTAGAGGTGCCTCGGGTTCCGTGCACAAAGGTTCTTGGTGGGGCAGACTTCGAATCTATGGCCATGGTTGTCCAAATGAGCTACCATGAAGTGCAATTCTAGACAAAGCAAAGCAAGAGACAATACATGACAGTTTGTTGGGTCAAAATTGGTCAATTGGGACAAGATTGGGCGAAATCGGGTGGCGTCGCGAAAATTAGCTCTGCGTCAAGGGCGCGGGGTGGTTTTTCGCGATGCGACCCGGTTTCGGGTCAATTCTATTCCTGTGAAGGGTTTTTGGGAATTTAAACATCCTAACATGACTTTTCAGCATGATTCTAACCTAACTAGCAACTTTTATTACTCAAATTGGACACCTATTAGTATCAAAATGCCGAAATCGAGTGGCGTCGCGAGAAATAGCTCTGCGTCGGGGGCGCAGACAGGTTTTTCGCGATGCGACCCGTTTTCGCGAGTTTGGCCATTTTTTTTTTTGACTAATTAGGCTAGGGTATCTAACTAATCAATTTTTCTTTGGACATCCCAATTTTAATGGTCAAAACTAAAGTGAAATTTGGGCTACTTAAACACATTTTCATACTAGAATTAGGGTCAGCTTACAACAAAATTTTGTATTTATGGGGAAAACTTAATAATTACATTAATTTAAACAAAACTGGATCTTCAAGGGTATTCCTTGCGGATGCGACGCGCCAAGTGTATGTCCTTGGGCATCAAGGTCACCCTCTTCGCGTGAATCGCGCAGAGGTTCCCTTCCTCGAACAACTGGGTGAGCTCGGCCTCAGCGGCTACCTGCAACACCCGAGTTGTGAGCGACGTCACTCTGTAGTCGGTGACGAACTCCTGCATCACCTCCCGCATGAGCCGCTCGAACGGTGCCTTCCTAATCAGGAGATTAGTGCACTGTTGAAAGTGCTTAATCTCCCGGAAGACACGGGAGTGTATCGAATTAGGCCCGTGATGGACCTTCTTCTCCGGTGGTGGCGGTGGCGGCTTGGGCTGGTTCTTGGCTGGACGCCCCCCCTCCACGTAGCGGTCGACATTCTGACGGCAATACCAGTCATTATACCTCGTCCACCGACGGAGGTATTCCTGGTATGCTTTGAGGCGGCGTCTAAAGAGGCGCTCCTCCTTCAGGGCGAACGGTCGCTCGCCCGCCTTCTGCTTCTTGACCACCTTGGGTGGCTTGGGCCACTTTGGGTAAGGTGGTCTAGCGTCGGGGTTTGAGGGTTCCCCGGCGCGCTCGTCCTCCTCGTCTTCTTCCTCTTCGACCTCCTCTTCTACCTCCTCCCGCTGCGGTTCTTCAATAACGACGGTCTTGCGAGGCCCGTCGTTCCTTCTCTTCGTTCTTCTCTCTTGCTGCCGCAACTCCCGCTCCCATTCCCTCTTCTTCCTAGCGGCCCTCTCTTCTGGCCACTCAGCAACCTTCTCCTTGCCCTTCTTCTTCGGCACTGAAGGGCCCGCCTCTTCCACCTGCTCTTCGACTTGCTCTTCTACCTGCTCTTCCACTTCCGTGTCTGAGTGAGGCCCAAAATGGCGGGACTCGTCAGTTCTCTGGGTCCCCGCCGACGAAGAGCTGCTGCTGTTGGGCGCCTCCTCAGCATCGTGATAAGTTTCGTCGCTGCTGCTGGAGGGGCGCTCCTCTTCCCCCTTTCTAGGTCGAAGGTGCTCGGGAATCCTCTTCGTGTGCCGGCCTGCTGCTGCTTGTGCCATTGAGAGCGTGGGTCGCTCGTTGTACTTCCTTGCGGTTTGTTTGGATCTTGCCATACTTAACGGTGGGGAAAACAGATGACGTAAGGCTGACCAAGAGAAAGATGGTGGAGGAAAGGGTTGGAGGGAAAATGAGGTGTCAGGGATATTTAAAGAGGAGGGTCCCTGAGAATATTCTCCTACAATAAATAGGCCTACTTATTAGCCCCCCTTATTAATTACACCATAGTACCCTTATTATTAATGTATATTTAATTTTTAATACCTATACTAAATTCGTATTATACCTTTAAATTTTCAAATTTCCTAATGGTTTGAGGTGTTAATTATGGATTTGCGCCATTTTTCACTCGGGTCTCAGATTGGCATGATTCTTCGACCCATTTTAAGTGAAATTTGATGCAGATGCATAATTTCCACTCCAATTTTACTAGAAGGTAAATTTGACTCATTTATTCCTTCGCCTAACACTCAACCTAATTCCTGACCCACTACCTAGGAGAAAAAAAATTTTCCCCTATTTTCGCGGTTCAATGGTGGAAACGTTTATTTCACACCCCTATAGGCCTGTTAGACTACTTTCATGGTTATGGTCAGTGCTAGTTCTTGGTCAACCAAGAACATCGTTCTGATACCATTGTGACGCTCCCTGCTAAACATACGGCGCCCAGTCGTACACTCGGCAGGAAATCCCCCGTCCGGCTCAACAATTCGTCTGCCCCGCACTCTGAGGTGATCCTTAGTGCGGGGAGGGAACAGGAAGGTGTCTTGCGCGCCCTTCCCCTATGGGCTCCTATATCAGCGGAAGCGATAACACGTCAGAACTAGCATCAAACATATAAGTACTACCTCGAAGGGTAGTGCATCACACATCTAACAATACAAAGATGATAATCATAAACCATAAAACATGAGAGCTCCTATCCAGGCTCAGACTCATAAGGAGGATGACCGACCAGCTGGGCCTCAGGATAGAGCAGACCGAGTCATGGCAATGGCGAGGGCTGGCATAGAACAATGGCTGGGGTTGACCACTCCATCCGCCCCTCCTGTGCATACTTTGTAGATGGGCTAAATCAGACTCTGGCATGACTCTAGCCTTTCGGATACGCAATCCCATGGCATCACCCATCGGGACTACTCCAGGTTGCATCTCCCTGGTCCGATGAGGCAGGAAGGGTTGCATCTCCCCTTCCCAGGATCTAGAGGTTCCGTGGGCGGCTAGAGAATCGTGCCGACACACGATTCGTACCCGACTTAACCCCCCAAAACGAGAGCCAAGCCAACACTTGCAGCTCTCGAGAGGCAGGACGACACCATTGCCCCAGGAGGTGTCGGACCCATGCTCGGCCCATACGAAGTGACCGACCATAAGCCTAGCCCACTATGGGATCCCCCGAAGCCCCCACTCGGCAGGGACCCTCCCTCCACATTCCCTCTAGCCCCGTTATGTGGTGCTGAGTCATATCATAGCCTCGATAGCCTGGTGGGCTCCTATGCACAGGCCGCATCTAATAGGAACTAAGGGATCTACTCTAGGAGCATACTACATATGGCCCTAGGTCTCTACCCCCCTTCCCAATACAAGAGGAGCAAACATGATCAACCAACATCACATAATCATCATATCCTAAGAATGATCATAAGAAGAACATCTTAACCTAATCATACAATCTAACTAATGGTTAGGGTTTATTGATTAGGGTTCAAGATGTTGAATACGGGTTCTAGGATGGCTCTACTCTAGATACAAGATACTAGCACATCTGGAATGCTAATTCCAGATGAGCTATCACAACTACTATCCTACATACCTGCTCCTGATGCTCTCCCTCCAGATCCGTGTGCCTCCATGGTCTTCGACTCACGTGATGCTGCTCTTGCTCCAAGAACGAGTCTACCCTGCTGAGGCTGCTGCACCAGTCTATGCCACAGCAAACGATGTTCGAAACGAGGTTTCGAACGAGTAGGTGAGTCTCTGGGTGCTAGGGCTGGAAAGAGTCCTAGGGTTAGAGTTCCAGCCTATATAAGTTAGGTCCACCTAGGATGCCACGTGGCACCAATCGGGTGAGTCCTGTGTGGCGGGTGCCCCCAATAGGTTAAGGCCACGTGGATAATGGTCTAAACCTATGGTTGGCTAAGTTATGAGAATAACTTGGCCATGCCCCCTAGTGCCACAATCTAGGGTATACAAGGCTATAAAGATAGACTTGTATAGTGACGGATCCAGGAATATACGTATTTATGGCGTATATTCCCCTGGACCGTCACACCTAGGCTCCAACCTGCCAAGGTGGCTTAAGCACGTCGCCTAGGCACCAATATGCCACCAAAGCTCCAACATGCCAAGGTGGCTCAAACATGCTACCTAGGCTCCAACATGCCACATAGGCTCCGACGCCAAGGTGGCTCAAACATGCCACGTGGGCTTCCAACATGCCACCTAGGCTCCAACATGCCACCTAGGCTCAACCATGCCGAGGTGTCTAAAACATGCCACGCGGGCTCCAACATGCTAAGGTGGCTCAAACATGCAACGCGGGCCCCTACATGCCACATAGGCTCCAACATGCCAAGGTGGCTCAAACATGCCACGTGCAGGGATAGGTTCAATACGCTGTACGTTTTATACGGAATACGTATGAATTGAATGATACGGCACAAATTTGCCGTATAAAACGCAAAAAATACGGCGGAAAACAATTCCGGCGTCAGAAAATTTTCGCGTACGCGAAAGCAACAAAACCGCGTACGCGAAAATATTTTCGGCGACGCTGAAGATTACAGCTTTTCGTCAGACGCTGAACTAATTTTTTTCGACGCCGCCAAAACGACGCCATCACAGTCGCGCGAATTTTTCGCGTACGCGGTTAAGAGTTTTTCGCGTACGCGAAATAATTTGAACTTCGCGTACGCGAAACATAATCTTCGCGTACGCGAAAATATTTTCGCGTACGCGGTTTTGTTGCTTTCGCGTACGCGAAAATTTTCTAGCTGTTTTGCCCGATTTACTAAGCAAAAAAAATATTTGCGCCACTGTTTGGCCTGTTTTGTGGCACTGTTAATAGTATATATAAGAAAAACGTGATTAGCCCTAGAATTCACCTCGAACGTTGACCGCCAGGTTGAGTCAAAATACTCCTTGGGAAACGGTTTGCCTTTGAGGTGTCGTTTTTCGAGTCACGAGCCTGACGTTGGATACTGGAACGTGAGTTTACTCCGTCCCAGTGGTTTCCAGCCTTGGGTTGGCATCTGCTTCCATAGAATATCCTATAGGGTCCCGTCCAACCCCCCTTGATTCTCGCACGGAACGTCGACGTAACATATGCATTGTGAGCTTGCTCCTTTGCATATATACGTCTTCCTTGCATCTACCTCTGGAGGTGCAGGCAGCGGTCATGCATCTACCTCTAGAGGTGCGAGGACTGCGTGTGCCCGTGGCAGGGCCACGGGGACTGCAACTCGTGCACATGGTCGCGGTACTGGAGTTGCGGGTCGGAAAAGAGGCCCAGAATGGGAGTTTGTGAAAGAGTTTGGCGCAAATGAGTGGGAATGTGTGTTTTGTGGATACACATCGGTAAATGGTTCTGCAACAAGAATTCGAGCTCACATCTTACGTGAACGAGACGTCGGTGTCGCAACTTGTACTGCATCTGCTGACTTGCGAAAGGATGCCATCGAGAGATTGTCTCGACTGGATGGGATACGCAAAACGAAGAATAATATGAGAAAAAGACGAGTTACGAATACTCAAGAGCAGGGCCGGGCAGAAGCAGACGAAGATAACTATACCACCCCCTTTGGGACAAAGATACCGACGTCGGGGCGGACTAGGGTCAATAGGTATAAGCACGGAGAACAGAGAATGATAGAGACAATTGAAATAGTGGAAAGACAGGGCGGCAACAGAGGGGGTTGATCATTGCTTAACATCAGAGCAATTGAAGAAGACACAACTGAAGGTTGTAGAGGCATTTTTATATGCTGGGCTGTCTCCACATATTCTGGAGCATAAAGCAATGAAAGAAGCCTTCCAAGAAGTTGCCAAAGCAGGACCGGCTTTTAGACTGCCTTCATACAAGCATGCCAACAATAAGATGGTTGATGAAATACATGGAAAAATGGTTGAGAGGGTGGAGATGAATTTGTGTCGTGGACCGAAGCGCGGCCTTCATTAGTGACTGATGGTTGGAGCAATGTAAACAAGGACCATCTTATTAATTTCATGATCGTGTATCCAGGGGGTGAAGTATTTTTGAAAACCGTAGAAACCAAAACTGACCAAGTGACCGGAGATTGGATTTTTCAGAAAACAAAGGCCGTGATAGAGAGTTTTGGACCGAAGAGAATATTTCAAGTTGTAATGGATAACGCGTCTAATTGCAAGCTAGCGGGTCAATTACTGGAGGCCGAATTTCCAGGGTTGCATGCTACTAGTTGCCAATGCCATTGCCTGAACCTATTGCTGAACAACCTTTAGCTCTTCCCACTGACTCTCATACAAATACTCGCGAGGGAGATAGGATATCGACTGCTCCGAAGTCACCCTAAAAGGGTCAGAGTCTAACGATTTGGTCAAATTGCGCAAGTGCTCGTTGTTTTCTCTAAGGACCGTTGCCTCCCTGTTTAATGCCGCTAGTTGCCGTTTAGCGTCCTCTAATTCAGCGGCCATCTTATCATACCCATCGGCACGGTCCTTCAAGCGAATATTCTCCTCAGAAAGTGTCGGGGTTCCGACTTCTCTCATTCTCTAGTTGGGCCCCGAATATCCACAAGGTCATTCACGGCTCGGCCCCGCGGCTACCCTGTCACCTCCAAAGTTGGATAGCGTCGGCAACAAGGTATGTAATGGTGATGGGCTCACCATGTGGCCCACTCTGGCTATCTTCCGATAGCTTGACCCTCTTCGTCTTTGCCACTACCGCTTCCTTGCCTCCATTTCCTACTCCCATAATTTCACGGGCACTTCCTTCACAAGCTCGTAGTATACTTGCTGCGCAAAAACTCTTACTAAACTCACCGCTGGGGTAAATGTCCCTTCACTTGGACATGACGCCGAAAGTGCTTTTGCTCGAACCACAAAGATTCTTGCACTCGTGAGCCTTATACTTACCCCGCCTACTAGGCCACTCACTTTCAAACTCATTCTTGTCCAAATTTGTGATTACATCGTCAGTAGTCCGCTCCCACTTGGACAATAGCCAGCCCCTTCCTGCTTGACTACATTATGCACCTCTGTGATGGTGCAATTATCCCTCTTTGAAACTTCATCCATCGCACGCAACCTTCTTAACTCTGCCGTGCGAAACTCATTCGCCCTTGCATGTGCTGCTGCTCTCTCCATTTGCCGAACAGCAGCTGACATCTCAAGCTCGTTCTCCAACCCTTCATGCCAAGGAGACTGAGTAGAGGGGGTCCTCAAATTAGAGGGAACCGAAAATCCATGCTGATCCTGCTGCTCTGACGCACCCACATTCCGTGTGTCAGGATTCAATTCTTCGTCCTGTTCGGGGGGACATAATTTGGACTGCTGACTTCTATAGGTGCACTGACTGACTTGTATAGGTGTGCTTTGACTTCTTGTCTTTATAATGTTCGTTAGCTGCGACATATAAAAAAGCATAGAATAAATAACACAAAAAACACACGAAAAGGAAAACTAAGCTACACAACACACATAGACAATAATCTTTCATGTAGCATCAGATAAGTGTTTAATGAATTTAGTTGGAATATTATGTAATACAAGGATGTTTGAATGTAAGTGAATATGCACGCTAGGCGTGACTAGGACCAGCTTGGTCTAATGCATCGCCGCCACCACCGCCAAGTTGAAGAATCCAATCTGATTCCAATTGTGGCCTCGTGCACGGAATTGGAGAGCAATGAAAACTGCTCCGCATTGTGTCAAGTAGCTGGGCCATATCAAATTTTCGTGTTTTGTCCCTCATTGGCGACTCAACGCAATGTTTCAAATAGTCGCACATTCTCCGATGCTTGCCTTGTCGCTCCAAGTTTCCTATTGACTCCATGTAGGAGTGCTTACTAGCAAAGTCATTTAAGTAGTAGACAATGTACGCTGCCCCCCCGTAAATCAAAGTCAACCCTTGCGTGCACTTTGTCTTGAGCCACTACCAAAAAAAGATCATCATGCATATATGGATGCCCGGCCCTTTCCATCTCAATTCTTTTCTTTACCTTCGCCATCCATACCCTTGTAATGCCATCGTTTTACCTCCACTGTCTCGTGGATCAACCTGGATTCACCCCAATCACAAATGCCAATGTATACAGCCTGAGGATTAATACATCCCTTCTCCTTTCCATAATCAAAATGGAGCAATATATTGCCCGGATGCAAGTCCATATGCAAATATCTTTCTTGATGGAGCTTTCGTAGCCCGCTACAGAATGACATTGCTAAGTCCCCAACCCTAGAGGCAACAAATAATTCTTTCTTTCTGCGCTCCTCAAGCAGCCTCAAGTCCGTCTCAACTCTGGGGACAGCTCCCAACTTCTTAAATGCAAGCTCTGCAAAGGCATTGGACCCATGACTTGTAAAGAAGGTTGCCAACGAACCTCCATTCCAAAAGGGAAAATTAAGCCTTGTCTTTCTAGGCGGTTGTGCTACCAATGCAACAGATATACACACCCGTGCCTAACTTGCATTCCTCGACTCCCTCATGTTCTTCAAAGATAGCTTCCACTAACTTATTGGGTTCTGTACTATGCTGAAAATTATTATGTTGAAGTTTTACACAATAAGGTTCATCCTTAATAAAACTAGACCCTAAAATATTGCACTTATACACTGCGCCATATGAACCAGAACCAATTCGTTGTCTGTTTATTATTTGTGATGAATCTACCATGGCAAACCAAGTAGTCTTGGCATCTGCCGCTTCTTCTAGCTTCCCACTCCCTATCTGTCTCACCGTGACGCTTGGCTTTTATGGTTTGCGCCAACACTTTCTTAACAAGATGGGGGGGTTGATGGGCCTCTTTCTTCAATTTTCTGTTGGTCCACGCCGCATTCCATGTGCTGGTTTTTTCTTTCAACTCTAGCCTCAAGCGATGACTACTCAAATTTGCAACTTCTGTGATCATATTGCCGGTAGTGCGGCTAATATTACCCACTATCCATGTATACCTCTCTTGCTCACTCTTTTCGTGCTCTAGCTCCATCATTCGGCTTAAAAGCCCTCTCGCATCTTTTACCAGCCCCAAGATGGTAGTCTAGCCATCCTTCCTCACCGCTAGTAATCAATTCCAAATCCCGAAATGAGGCATTGCCGCGGTAGATTACACAACCAGTTCATGAAATCTGGTCTCAAAGTAGACCATGCTTGTTGTGGTCTACTTCTTTTTACTCTGTGGCGGTCTTTGCGAAGATGACTCGGTTGCAGCTCAGAGCTTTGTGTTTGAGACGCCAATGCCTCTACTGGTTGCGGCTCTATCTGAGACACTAATGCCACATTTGGTTGCAAGTTAACTTCCGCTCTCTCTTACGAAGTCATACTTCTTGTTTTAAGGGATTGTCTAGCGGGCTAGCAAAATGCGACTCGCTGATAATACGCAATCGACAACAAAAATAACACCTACAAGTCAAGCAAAGATAAAACTTTCAATTTAGTGCTTAGCACATGAGGGTAAATCAACTCACTTTAACCAAAACAAAACACTAATTTTATGCTTCCTACACTAAGACCCTAACATGAGTATGTATGTGCAAGGCCAAGGATAGGGTAACAAATAAAAGGACCAAAACACGATTTATGATCTATAGCCCAGCCTACTTCCAAAATGCAAGGCTAGCAAGTTTTAAATGCATTGCATCTTGTCCTAGGTCACGCTTTTTCAAAAGAGACCAATCGAATGCTTATCAAAACATACGCCAGTTTCTATATTAGTGTCGGACTTTCATCAACAACACCATCGAAACTAGGGTGTGAATTGATAAAACATTATCCTAACCCTTAATAAAAGTACAACGCACACCTTCGACAATCACAAGTGACCAAGGCCAACAATCCGCGGTGCGAGGGTTATACTCTTACTAAAGGGAGACCCTAGTTGCCTTAAGCTTCAAAGAAGGCCACCCACCCTCGGCATGGCGCAAATAAATGCGGCAATACCGGGCAAGGGGCATGCCTATGCTCTTGGCAACACGCAACCCTAAAAAGCCCTCTCGGTTGTTGTTTAAGGGAAGGCAACCAATTTCTTTTTTTTTTTTTTTTTTTTTTTTTTTTTACTTTACTTAAATTATTATTTGCTTAAATTATTATTATTATTTTTTTTTCTAAAATAGGCCAAGCTCAGCCCACAGAACAAGGCACTCACCATCGTTACGCCCCTTACACAGGGGGGCAACAGGCGAGGGCCTAACTGCGGACCTAACCTGGCCTACCTATCAAAAAAAACAATAAAAAATACCCTAAAACTAAGAAAAAAAAAAAAAGGTTTTGGGTGGCAAATTGCAAGGTTGGGCGCAGGAAATACCTTGTTTGCGGCGCAAAAACTGAATCCGCGCGCTTGAATATATAAAAAATTTCGCAGACGCTGGAACTTGGGCCACAGACGCTGAAAACTTTTTCACAGACTGTAACGCGAAAACCAAATAAGACGCCGAACACGCCCGGTTTGCAGACGCGTAGTTTCAAAGCGTCTGTTGAAAAACTTCAGCGACGCTGAATCGGTTTTCTGTGCAAAGCCGAAAGTCGACCTCACTTTTGCGGGGCAGAATTTGTATTTCGGCGACGCTAAGTTTTTTCACAGACGCTTTTCATGCTTTCACAGACGCCAAATTTTTTTTCCGGCCGGCGAGGTTTTTATACGTTAAATACGTATTTTATTAAAAAATACGTATTTTTTGACTTTATACGTCAGGAATTTTAATTTTGTACGTATAGAACCTATCCCTGGCCACGTGGGCTCCCAACATGCCACCTAGGCTCCAAGATGCCACCTAGGCTCAAACATGCCAAGGTGTCTCAAACATGCCACGAGAGCTCCAACATGCCAGGGTGGCTCAAACATGCCACGCGGGCCCCTACATGCCACCTAGGCTCCAACATGCCAAGGTGTCTCAAACATGCCACATGGGCTCCAACATGCCACCTAGGCTCCAACATGCCAAGGTGGCTCAAACATGCCAAGGTGGCTCAAATATGCCACGTGGGCTTCAACATGCCACCTAGGCTCCAACATGCCAAGGTGACTCAAACAAGCCATGTGGGCTCCAACATGCCACCTAGGCTCCAGCATGCCAAGGTAGCTCAAACATGCCAAGGTGGCTCAAACATGCCAGCTAGGCTCCAACATGCCACCTAGGATCCAACATGCCAAGGTGGCTCAAACATGCCACCGAGCCTCCAACATGTCACCTAGGATCAAACATGCCAAGGTGGCGCAAACATTCCACGCGCTCCAACATGTCACCTAGGCTCCAACATGCCAAGGTGGCTCAAACATGCCACATGGGCTCCAACATGCCACCTAGGCCTCAAACATGTCACCTAGGCTCCAACAGAAGCTAGAAAGGGAAACTGATGAGCCAAATCACTCAGACAGAGTTTGGGAGGCGGATTTGGCTCCTGGGGCAAGCAAAACAGAGACCTAGAATGCTATGGACCAAAAATAGCAAGTTCGGGTTCCCTTTACCTAAATAGACAAGGGGTTAGGGCTAGGGTTTCCAATTACCCCTTTTAGCATGTGGGATAATTGGTGTGGCCCACTTGCCTTTATTAGCTAAGGTGGCATACAGTGTCCACATGGGAAAATGTGTACACTTGGAATATGTGCACATGGGTAAATGTGCACATAATTAAATGCACACACCTTGCAAGTTGCCCCCTAGGGTGCTACCTGCTTGGCTACACGTCAGCGTACACGTCAGTCGGGATGGCGTGTACGCGTGACGAGGCAGTACAGTATACGTCCTGGGACCGTATACTGTGCTGGAACGTCACAGAGCTTTAGGAATGTTGGAGCCTAGATGTCATGTTTGAGCCACATACTATCAAACATGCCACTAGGATAAAAAAATGGCATGTGGCTCAAACATGATACTTGGGTCAAACGTGCCATTAGGGTCATAGAAATGCTCTTTTGAATGATTTATCCTTCTTAAAAGGATGAAATATAATTTTGTATTTATTATAGTTGAAATGTTGTGCCCGTGGGCTCAAGCATGTCCATAGGCTCAAGCATGCCCCTAGGCTTGAATGCCAAAGATGCCACATGGCTCAAGCATGCTATATTGGCTCAAACATGCCATATAGGCTCAAACATGCCATGTACGCTCAAAATGACACGTGCACGTGGCTTAAACATAACCCTAGCCTCAAGCATGACACGTGGCTGAAATAGACATGTGGCTCAAACATGCCACATAGGTTCAAACATGCCACCTAGGCTCAAACTGCCATATAGACTCAAACATGCCACATAAGCTCAAACACCTCGGCACTAGAAATGATGAGGTGGCATCAAAAGAGCAAGCAAACTTCTTTCTCTTTGAGAAGGTGGCTATTTGCAAAAATTATGGGAGATGACATGGCATGATTTTGGTGAGGTGGCAAAGATGCGAGTTGAGGTGGCAAAATATGAAGGGATGGAAAAATGAAGAATTTGCTAGACAATTTTTCAACATTAAAAAAAACATATTTCTCCATGGTGACATGGCATTTCTTTGGATGGCATGTGACGTGATGCCTAAGCATTTTGTGCACTTTAGATAGAAAATGACTAGGTCAATTTAAAAAATAAAAGGGGTTTTTTAAGTGAGATAAGTAGGTAAATAGTGGAAAGCAAGGTAACATGGCACTGGAAATGATGAGGTGTCATAAGAAAGAGAAACCACACTTCTTCCTTTTTGAAAAGGCGACTTTTGCAAAAATTATGGGTGATGACATGGCATGGCCATGTGATGTGGCAACTATGAGTGATGACGTGGCAAAACACGAAGGGAGACATGGCAGTGATATGGCACTAGAAATCTTGAGGTTGTATCAAAACAAGCAAACCTAAACCTACAGATACAGGGAGAGGCAGGATTGATTCAATGGAAAATTGAATATAAACCTAAATGGGTGCGCGTGGAGAATCCTACAAAAAAATAATACTAGGCTTTTTTACGTTAAAAAAAACGCAACCAGTTAATCTCCTTTAAAGCCAAAAACACAAATGAACCCACATCCGCCTAAAATGTTGCCAACCTATGTTTTTTCTATTTTTGTCGGACAAATGCTCTATAACCCTAGTATTTCTCCAACAAGCTTGTACTAGTGTGGTGATAAAACTTGGTTATAAAAACCAACAATCAAACATTTAACAAGCTAGAAAATTTATACTTACAAGAAATTTATCGCGGCGGCCAAGGCCGCCGCGAACATTTCTTTTGTTCAATTCGGTGCAAAAGATACTGGATGTAAAAGATACTCGGTGCGAAAGAAAATTTGTGCCAATTTAGAACTTTAAATTCTTCATGACATAAAAAAAAAATGAACATAAAAAATGCCTTTTCTGCAACATCCAATCAAATCTTACACATGCCAATCACTTATACAATTTCCACAATTAGATTCTAGCTACCATATTTAGTTTACTATAAAAATGTTCCATTTTTTGGCACCTCGCGTGGCAAGAAATCATTAGTTTCATTGCTACAAATCATTACCTTGCTGCTAATTATAATAGTTGCTTTCTCACCATCTAGCATCTGCAAAATGCACAAACAATAACATTCAACAAATCAATTTGCAGGAACCATAAATGTTTTGACAGACTATATTTTCACCCACTTTTTAGGAAGCTTCAAAAAGCACAAATATTTTCACCCACTTTTTAGAAAGCTTCAAATAGCACAAATATCTATTCTCGATTGTTCCTGCTTCGACTTCTGCAAACGGAGAAGAAAATGGTGTTATTCAAATGTCTCAGACTTGATGTTTGGCATAACTTAATTTTTTGCATTTACAACTTCTACAGACTGGTCATGGTTTATTTAAACATCCGAATGAGCAATAAATCCTTTGCTGCCTCTACTTCATAAGGACTTCTTCGAAAAGCTTTATATCGAAGTTAGCATCAATAAAGAAAACAGGAAAATCCCTAAACAAAATACGGCCTTGCATGAAATCCACTTAGAATAACCTGAGGGTTCTTTCAATATCAGTGTAGATTCTACATGTCCCAAGCAATGTTGTCCAAGTAGACGCACCAAGTTTCGGTAGCATATGAAGAACTATTAACTCTGCCTCTTCCAACCATTCTATTCAACCAATCATGTCAATAATAATTTAATTGAAATGCTCAACTATAGGCACTACTACATGACAATCCTTCATGGAAAACAATATATGACAACCTTCATTTAATAGACCAGTATGGCTATACGCAAAAAGAATGTTGCATAAAGAAAACTCGTCAAGTTGAATGCCCTCAAGTTGCAATTGTTGGAGCATATGAAGAACTTGCTTTCCATATCCATGTTGGCCATGTTTGCTATGGGGGTTTTGGGATTCTACCTGTTTCTGGGGCAGCTCTTATGGTCTAGTGGTTTGATCGAGTTACTCCAGGGGGTCGGCACCAGGATCTCTGCATCAGCATCTATTTGCCCTGGTCTTAGTGAGAGGATGGAGGTTTAGCGCGTGCATGAGTCCGCACCAGTACTTGGCACCTAGATGTGAAGAGGTTACGGTTCGGGGGCGTTTGTTGAAGTTCTGTTTGTTGGAGGTATGCTTGTTGCTTTTTGCAGCAGCATAGCTTTTTGGATCTGTGGTCATCATGGCAACGGTTTTTCCCCAGTGGGGTTTTTTAATCCGGGCCATGGTGCTCACGGGCTTCGGCCCATGCAATGTATTTTTTGTTTTCCTTGTACTTGTGGTCGCATGTCCTCCGTGACGCTGCCTTTGTGGTGCGACGTAAAAATATACTTCCTTCCTTCCTTCCTTCCTTCCTACAATCATAGTATCCCATGAAACTGCAGGCCTACGGGGCATCTTGTCGAATATTTTGAGGGCATCCTCAACCTTTCCACATTTAGCATACAAATTAATAAGAGCAGTTTTTACAACAACATCCATTTCAAAGCCACGGCCCTAGATTACGTTGTAAATCCAACATCCTTAAGCTAGTGATGTGCTACCGATGGTGCAGGTAACTAAAACCTTAACATTGTTCACCGACTTTCTTCTGATTTAACATTCACAAAAAGAAAATACGCCGCATGGTACAATGTCACAATGTCAAGTGGCCCCTGGCCAAAATTTCATTTACTTTGACATTTACATGTTTTTAATAGAAGTAAGAAACATCATTGAATTGACATTTTACATCTCTACTCACAATCATCTACACAAGAACTTTTTACATCTATTGAAAATGCCCGACCCACTTTTGGCATCAACATCCAATCATGGTTGCTAAAAGTTGCTAGCTTTCAGATATTTTGTTTGGGAGCCTATTCATGACTTAAGCTAAAAAAAAACAAAATAACAGATATTTGTACTGGCAAAGTAGAATTTTGAAGCTTGTAAAGTTGAAACCCAATGGTGGCTTGCCATCTGCCATCAACAATCTGACATAGACGTACTTATTTTTATATTTACATATTGGTGATAAGTTCACATTGGATGCCAACAATGTGATATCAGATCATATGTGTTACCAATTGACATGGTCTTTTATGTGCAATATTGGTAAAAAGTTCATCTTTTATTTTTGAGAATTCCCCTTCATACTGGCAAAGCTGTATTATACACGATGTAAAACTTTTCAGCTGAACCAAATGGAGCCACATATGCTAATCACATACTTGTTTAATTGCCTAGAATCAAACTTAATACTGCCAACTGCAAGAGAGTTTCAACCTTAGTAATGCATCACCAGAAATCAGTAACTAGAAGCCTAACAAAACCTTTTAATTGTTTCTAGCCATTGTCCGACTGCATTTATCAAGCTTAAAATTTTTGGATTATCATTATGTGAAGAATTTGATTTCTGAAGCACTTGATATAGTTATGCTCTCACTGCCTTTTTCTTTAGTTGGAGAGTTCATCTTCTTTCTTTATCATCACCCTATGCCAACAATATACTACATGTCACCGCAAGTCCATGCTACATACAAAAGCAAATTGATGGTCTGGATGTGTCTTTACTTTTGCAAGAAGTTTACTTTTTGCAGCGCATCTTCCAAGCTTTTCCTTTGTATATAAACTGCCTGCATATATTCAATGTCATATGAATGAAGAACATTGACTTAGGCTAAGCTCAAAGCTATATCAATTTCAATTTGAGGAAGTGACGCACTTTAAATCACATATTGCAACTCACCTTTCCTTCCTCTTTACTTCCTGCAGTTCTCTAATAAGACCTTCATTCTCATGTTGGAATCTGGCATTTTGTTTACGACAAATCTCAAGCTTTCTCTTTGTCCACTCCTGACGTTCAGGAAGCTGTATCTTCTGTTACATTAGGCCCTGTAAGCAGTAATAACTATTCCTCTTATTGCTATTTTTCTTGAGGTCTTTCATTCCTAAATTAATGCTATGGTTTTAACAATATGAGATTTATGATTCAAAATTTACATTTATATAGATTATAAGGCAGTACCTTATCACCACTTTTTGTGGCTTCAGGATCATGTTCCAAGAGTTGATTTTTAGACTTCAGTTGTGACAATTTCATTTCCATTTCAACCATCTGCTTTGTCAAAAGACAGGCAGAGGCCTAGTTAGTTATGCATTGCATATATCAATCATTGTACGCATTTAAGAGGTTCCTAACCTTAACCTCATAATCTGCTGCACATCCAAGAACGTGGCATGATCTTTAGAGACTCTTCCTTGGCTTTGTAGTTGCCCTTGGCTGTGTCGCCCCATATGAATTTGCCCTTGGCTATGTAGCTCCATATGAATTTGCAGCGCAACCACATAGACAAAGAAGATATTTTACCTATTAGATCCATAGGATTCAGTTAGTATTCTGAAGATATATGACCAAGCAAGAAAGGATTTCATTGAGATATATCTAACAGCTAATACATCCATTAGCTTATTGAGGAAGACAATTTATTGTCCCACACTTTCTGCACTTGTGAGAAGCAACGCTTGGAAGTCCACAGTGGTCCTGTTCATGATGAAACATATCTGTGGCATATTTCCTTTATCACAAGTTTCTAAGCCAGAAACAATGGGCTAAGTAATGAAATCAAATGCGGTTTATTTCCTAAAAAATGATGCTCTCCTGGCACATGGGACTCACCTTGAACATCTCCAATGGGCAAAATTCTTCTCACTTGCAAGCCTGGTCATCAGAAGCTTTTACATACGCAAATCAAGCGAAAAACTACAACCACAAAATTATAGCATTGAATTCGAAAAAAGCTTACTAGCACTCTAAGAGGCTTTTCGTTGTGCAGGCACCTAATTCACTTGCATTATAAGGGAATGTTCAATACTCTAAAAGCATACCTTGAACTGCCCTGGTCGCCACTTAAGCCTACTCGAATGCTCCTCAATTACATTCACAGTAGTTCTATGGCATTATTCTGCTCGCAAGCTTGCAGCCTGTAAGTTAATTAAAAATCCATTACCAGAATCTAAGGATAGTGGCAATCCAGGTATATAGATTCATTTTAGCAGAAGGAGATTGCATTTTTGGACATCGTTGAACTTAAACAGAAAAACAAACCTGCTGGTGAAGTGCAAAGATTGTTGCAACACATCCATAAACTAGATCCAACAGGCGCTCCTGAGCTTCGTGAGAAATGGCAAGCAATGTTGGCGTAAAGATGAATTTGCAGCAGAAACTTGCTCGCATTACTCGCCCCAAAATATTATGCACTGCTGTAAACCAAGCTACGCCCTATTCCGCAGGAGCCAAAGATGCAACTCTTGATGCACTTTTGCCAAAGCCGAAGAGTAAATTTATAGGCACCGATTCCTGCGATTCAAGATTTTGGATCATAGATGCCGTGTCCTTGAAGATATCGCAACCTCGGTGAAGAATGGATGGTCATCACTAGGAGTCGGCAAAATAGATGGTCCAGTTCCGCTTGCTTGCATTGAAAGGCAAGCAACTAGCTAATCCCAGTGGCGCTCAAGAATCCCATGTTTGCTTCGAACGAAAGCTTTCTCAGCTCAAATCAACACCTTGCAAAATCGACGACCAAGATACGTGCCCCGGTGACACGAATATTCCAAGATGCTATTGTATAACAATTATACATGTTTAGAAATAGAGATGAACGGATGAGATGAATTCTAAATAAACGGTAAAGATGGTGATCTCCGTCCTAGCATTCTATTGGCCGAATTAAACTACTATTAAATGTTTCTTTACAGGCAATCTGGCGCCTTCTCCTTGCCGCCGGAATTCAAGCCCACATGGGAGGCTCCATCTCCATCTCCAATGCTGCGTGTTCTTCAGATTCGCCTCCATCTCCACTGCGGCATGTTCTGTAGATTCGCCTTGGCGCCTCCAGCTCTACTGCGGCCAGATCTTTCTTTTAACAGGGTAAGCTTTTCAAACAGGGTCTCCGGCATTGACACTTCTTCTGAGTTTGTGGAGCCAGTATCCTCATCAAGCCTGTCCCAATTCTCGCGCAACTGTTGAATTCGCTCTAGCAACCTGTGATGTTGAAGTAATGTTCTTGCGGATCCCAAGTTGTCTGCTAAAGATTCTGTTGCATCTCCTTGCTGATTCCTCCTGTAGCTTCTCCTTAATGGTATTTCAAGCAAAGGTGAAGCCATGCTTCTAGAAATATCATCATCCACATTTCTGTGCACTTCATGCAAAGATGCAACAAGGAATGTCCCTAGATCAGCCCACTGTTCATCACTTAGGTCAATATTTATCCCCTCATCTGCATGGTCACTAGGCAAAAGGCCTTGACATGACTGGCAATACCAATCTCCTCTTGGAACACTATTGCCTAGCCCTACACAGTAAGTGTGCGCAGCTGAATCGCAGCAATCACATAATAGCAGAAGTGCTTCATCCCCTGTCTCATGGCACTCCATACATAGAACATTATTATATGGATCTAATATTTTGAAGGTCTTCTTCTGAAAGTTCGTCTAAGGCTTTGTTACCCTGTTTTGCCTTACTAAAAAGCATCAGCTGTCTCCAAACAGGCATGACGAATATCCTCATTATGACTGCAGAGGTTCCCAAGCAGGGTTGCAGCATCTTCCTTTGCTTTAAATGATCCCAAAGGTGGAATACCAGCAGCAGGAATGATTGCCCAATTGTTTTCATCTAGCTCTTGTGATAAGATAGAAAGCAATGAAACTGCATAGTCCTGCTGTTGTTTAGAACCAAGGACCCAGCAGAGAGATTAAAAGCTGGACACCTTCACATCCTCGGATAGAGTGCCACAAGCTACCTTTGGTGCATAGGCTTGTGATTGACTTCATAAGCTCCTCTTGGACATCAACACTTGCCATTGTCACTAATCCGACTAGCATCTTTGCCTCTGCATAATCCAATCCTTTTCATAATCCAATCCTTTTCGCTAAGAAAGCGTTCCCATATAAGCTAGCAAGGCCTTCAATTTTTTGCTCTTTAATCCATTCCGATTTCTGTGGCCCAAGCTGCTTGACAAGAATTTTCTCTATGAGAGCTGCATTTAAGGAACCTAATGATGATGATGCTTCATTTACAACTATCAATGCATAGGCCAATGCTCCCAGAATATCTGCAAAGGAGGGATCAGCAAAGGTCGTTTGCAGGTGAGAGATGTAAGTATTTTTGAATGTTTTGAACCTCTGCATCTTTTCTTTATTTGTTCTATATACTAGAGCTTTTTGATCTCCTTTTTGCAGTTCAGGGCAGAGGAAAAGGCATAAATGGTGTCATGCAAGTATGGCTTAAAGAACTAATCTGTTACATGTGATTTTCGAGGCTTAAAGAGCCAATCTGTTGCATGTGATTTTTGAATCTGTACCTCTAATTCAGGTTTGTTAATCTTATCTATGCGGTGCTTTGTTTTTACTTAAATTTTTGTTTCCTTTGCATGGTAGAACTCACGAAACAATTGAATGAAGGAGCAGTAATGAATCCTCCTAAAATGGAGATTAAAAGAGCATTTGTAATGCCAGGCAATCTGTATACAGTAATACTGGTTGATGCAGATGCTAGAACTATGGAGGATGTATCAAACATGGAACACTTACATTGGCTTCTTATCAATGTTCCAGGACCTCGAGACCTCACCTTAGCAAGTAAGAATGCACCTTAGCAAGTAAGAATGCACGAGTCCAATGTATGTTCTGGAGTACTTAGATTGAGTGATTAGAAATGCGACACAAGTTTAGAAACACTACTAAATTGGATGCTTGTCATCTTTTGTTTCTTTAGTTAGTAATTGTTTTTACCTAGCTTACTATGCCTAGAATAGAAACATTGAAAGCAGGAACTCTATGCATTAATAAGTACAAATAAGAACAAACATAAAAGTAAGACTATGGAAGGCACAACTCTCATGCTTTAAGAACTACCATGCCTAATGGACTTATTTGGGTTCGATTCCCGAAAGGCATTTTTTAAAAGAGAACTCAAGAACAACTAAAGCAAAAGCAAGTAATAAATTCACAATATTTTGTACTAAGTTCATGAATAAATTAGCATAACAATATAGTGTTTTTTTTGCCAATATTATTTAAATGGTAAAAAGCACACGTTCTTTTTGTCAATTTTAAAATCCTATGGGTGGTTTTTTTATTTTTTATGCAAAAACAACACGTGAAACAACCACTACTTTTAAGAAATGACGTGTTAGTTTTTTTATAATTACACCTGAAAGTATTTATTTCTATAAAACTATATGTGGATTTTACTAAAAAACAACACCTATTTTTGAATAACCACATTTTTTCCTTAAAACCACATATCATTTTTTTGGGAAACCAACAATTGAAAACAATATAGAAAAAAAAAAATAGAGATAACTACATGTAGTTTCTAGCAAAGTCGGACAAAATTCTCTACATAGTTTTTTCAGTGTAGTTTTTTTTGGAAACAACAGTTAAAAACAACTTGTGGACTTTTTAAGTTTTATTAACAACCACATGTATTTTTTTCACGAAAGCAACACCTGAAAACTACAACTACTTTCAAAAAGCAACATGTCGAAACACATGTAATTCCTACGTGTAGATAATTTTGACAAAATTCTACACGTAGAGTTTTTACAAAAAAAACTACACGTATAAAAGTTTGACTAAAAACTACACGTTGTTTCTAGCAAATCCGGACAAAAAACAACACGTAGTTTTTTGGTGTTGTTTTTTAGCAAAAAAGACACTGAAAAACAACATGTGGACCCAGTTTTGGGGTGGTAGTCGAGTGTATACATGCCTTACTTGTGCAAATATCTTTTTGCCTGATCGAAATCCGACCACCAAAGCCTTCCAATGTGCAGAAACATCATTTCTCTTGCATCTTTTGACTCGCCATTCACCTCGCATTGCAGGTTGGAGCGTAACAAAGCTCCCGGTCGACACCACGAAGCTTTCAAAGTCATTTTTTACTGTGATCTAGCTCCATCTAGTCACAGAATTCAAATCAGAATGTGGAGCGGAATCGAAATACTAGAAAAGGCTCTGCGATTTTACCTTGATCGAAGCTTTTCTGAGGTCGAAACTCCTTTTGGCACAGGTCGAAGCAGTTCCCGAGCAAATCGAAGCTCCCTTGGCGCGGGCAATCGATCTTTGCGCAAACTCTGTTGAGGAAAACACCTGGGCGAAAATTGAGGGCGGGAGCTAATGGTCATAATTGCCACACGTGTAATCTGACACCCGAAGTTAGAGGCACGGATATTACCGAAGCTACGTGCAGTTGACACCTGGAATGACGAAACCAAGGCTCGGTAAAAAACCTCTGTACAAGCTCGGCTCCCCATTGGCCACGAGCTTTTTGACGTGGCATCGAGTGAGGGCCCTTATTTGACCTCAAAAAAACTCTAATGATATTGGTACAGGAGTGCAAACAACTTCCCCTCTGCTATCTGTTAGTTCAACTTCGCAACGGAAGTCTTTAGTATCCTCTCTCTGCAAGACAACATTACGTATAAATCTCGCCAAGGCAGGTGGCTCGTTACCGTAAACTCCTTCCTTGGTCATTCCTTCTGTAACCCACTTACTATGCTGGCCATGAAAATCAAGTCAGCATCGTCAAAGCCTGCCACGGCAGTACTGAAATCTGTGAAGGATGTATACTTCTTTGGGAAATTATCCTTCACATATTCCCAAATCTCCTTCTTCAAGAAGCCTATAGATCTTAGTGTCTTTGCCCTTGTCTTGAAGAATTGTGCACCTTTATAATCATTTGTGACCTTCACATAGATCTTCCCATCCAACACTTTCTGGAACAAAACCCGGCAGTCTTCATAGTCGAGACCCCTCATGCACCTCAGGTAGGTCTGACTGAAGTAGTTACTGTTTTTTGCCCAGGTACATATGATAATTTGTCCCTTGTTATCTTTTAGCTTGCTAGCTTTCCACAAGTTCCATAGGGACAGGAATAGCTGAAAAATATCTTCATGCATGAAGACCCAGTTGTTGAAATCTTTTGGTTGCTTTTCACGCATGGTAACTTCAGCCAAAGCCAGATAACGCTGGAAACAAGAAGAATTTAGTTTTGAATGCAAATGATTATGAAATGGCGCCGTTGCTTGAAAGACTAGGTCAAAGTTTGGAAGATCTTGGTATTCAACATTGATATGGAGGTCAAAGGATGTTCACTTTTCAGGTCAACAAGAGCTCAAACATGCCAGGTGGCTCAAACATGCCAAGGTGGGCTCAAACATGCCACCTAGGCTCCAACATGCCACCTAGGCTCCAACATGCCAAGTGGCTCAAACATGCCACGTGGACTCCATAATGCCACGTGGGCTCCAACATACCACCTAGGCTCAAACATGCCAAGGTGGCTCCAACATGCCACGCAGGCTCCAACATGCCATCTAGACTCCAACATGCCAAGGTGGCTCAAGCATGCCACCTAGGCACCCAAGTGGTGATATGGCATGCCAAGTAAGCAAGGTCAACTTTTGACTAGGCCAAAAATGAAAAGATGTCCATCTTTGGTCTTTTCATTGAGTGGTGTTGGCAAATTTTAGGTGACATGGCTAGATGATGGTGACATGGGTATGATGACTAGGACTTTATGCAAGAAGTATGATAACCTTTGAAATTTTTGTAGAGAAGTTTGGCAAGGGATAGAATAGAGGGATCTTGGAGAACTTAAAGCGCTGACACCCTTCCCCAAATCGAACCAGGCCAGGACTTTGCGCAGCTTTCTCACCAGAGGGGAGAGGCCAGACCCCAGGAGATGGACCTCAGAAAGGTTGTCGAGGCAGCCTTTCCTATCAGCGCTCCTCTGGGAGGGCAAATGCCAATTCCTCCCCCCTCCGGGAGCTCAATTTTCCAATCCGACCGTTGAATCCATCATTCACGTAACGTGCTTCAAGCAGGCTCAAAAAAATTCAAGATCCGTCCGCGAGAACTTATCAAACCACGAAGCATCTTGCGGTCGACCGTGTAGAAACCCAAGTGTTTTGTTGTTCGGGCAGTACAAAGGCTCAGGAATGGAGATCTGACTTCGCCATGTCGTCCGGAATGGCGAAATAGGGATTAAGTTATATGGTCATTTTTAGCAATGAAAGAAACACAAACCCTCTACATGGCAGTATTCTGCAGCCACCTCTTTGGCCAATTGACTACGAACGTGTTGGACATGAGCTATTTTGGTGCTTCTTGGAGAAGGGGTGGTCTACTGCCCACGAAACTTGGTCCCCAGGGTAATGTCGTCGTTTTGAGTCCATTGGCAGAGTTGCCCGTCCGTGGCCAGGGGCCTTCAGGAGAGGACCTTTGGGGCAAACTGCTTCCGGAAGGTTTTAAGGGTCCATCTTCTGGCGTCAACACCCTCCCTCTATATGATGACATTCTGCAAGATGTGGTCGAATCTGACTAGGATATGGCCTCCAAAACGTAAACCCTGTGTGTTGCTAGGTTATTGAAGGGTTTACGTTATGGAGATCGAGTTTTAGTCGGTTGCATTTGGGACATGGTCCAGAAGCTGCAGTTGAAAACACCAAGCAATAGGAACTGAGGGAATGGGATTTGGATTTATCTTCCTCCCAGTGTGGCAATTAGAAGTCAAGAGCACCTTTTGCAGTAGCAAAATTGTTTGGTATCATTCGGGATGGCCAATAGATCCAAACTCTGTTATTTCAGTTGCCATGGCTCCGCATGTGTGTTTAGCAAAGGTGCACCTAGCTATCCAAGAAAACGACCACGCTTTGGCCTCCAAAACGTAAACCCTATAATAACCTAGCAACACACAGGGTTTACGTTTCGGAGGCCAAAACGTGGTCGTTTTCTTGGCTAGCTAGGTAAACCTTTGCTAAATATACATGCGGAGCCATGTCAACTGAAATAACAGAGTTTGGATCTATTGGCCGTCCCGAATGATCCCAAACAATTTTGCTACTGCAAAAGGCGCTCTTGACTTCCAATTGCCACACTGGGAGGAGGATAAATCCAAACCCCATTCTGTCAGTTCCTATTGCTTGGCGTTTTCAATTGCAGCTTCTCAACCATGTCCCAAGTGCAACCGACTAAAACTTGACCCCCATAACGTAAACCCTTCAATAACCTAGCAACACACAGGGATTATGTTTCGGAGGCTATATCCTAGTCAGATTCGACCAAAATCTTGCACAATGTCATCACGTAGATGGAGGGTGTTGACGCCAGAAGATGGACCTTTAAAACCTTCCGGAGGTAGTTCGCCCCAAAGGTCCTCTCCCAAAGAACCCTGGCCACGGACGTGCAATTTTTCCACTCCAGAACTGTGAACTGACTCTGCCAATGGACTCAAAACATCGACATTACCCTAGAGACCAAGTTTCGTGGGCAGAAGACTACCCCTTTTCCAAGAAGCGCCAAAGTAGCTCATGTCCAACATGTTCGTAGTCAATTGGTCTAAGAGGTGGCTACAGAATACTACCATGTAGAGGGTTCGTGTTTTTTTCGCTGCAAAAAATGTCCGTGTAACTTGGTTCCAAGGGTAATTTCGCCGTTCCGGATGGCATGGCGAAGTCGAATCTCCATTCCGGAGCCTTTGTACTGCCCGAACGACAAAACGCCTCTACCAAAAATTCCAAAGCTTATCATATTTCTTGCATGAAGTCCTATCATCATGCCCACATGGCATGTTTGAGCCACCTTGGCATGTTGGAGCCTAGGTGGCATGTTGGAGCCACCTTGGTATGTTTGAGCCACCTTAGCATGTTTGAGCCTAGGTGGCATGTTCGTACCTAGGTGGCATCACCTTGGCATGTTGGAGCCTAGGTGGCATCACATGCCAAGGTGGCTCAAACATGCCACGTGTGCTCAAACATGCCACCTAGGCTCCAACATGACAAAATGGCTCAAACATGCCACCTAGGCTCCAACATGCTCAAACATGCCACGCGGGCTCCAACATGCCACCTATGCTCCAACTTGCCAAGGTGGCTCAAACATGACACGTGGGCTCCAACATGCCACCTAGGCTCCAGCATGCCAAGGTGGCTCAAACATGCCACGTGGGCTCCAATATGCCAAGGTGGCTCTAACATGCCACCTAGGCTCAAACATGCCAAGGTGGCTCCAACATGCCACCTAGGCTCCAACATGACAAAATGGCTCCAACCTAGGCTCCAACGTGCTCAAACATGCCATGTGGGCTCCAACATGCCACCTATGCCCCAACTTGCCAAGGTGGCTCAAACATGCCACCTAGGCTCCAACATGCTCAAACATGCCAAGGTGGCTCAAACATGCCACGTGGGCTCCAACGCGACACCTCGGCTCCAATAACATGCCACCTAGGCTCCAACATGCCACCTAGGCTCAAACATGACAAGGTGGCTCAAACATGCCACGTTTTGGCCTCCGAAACGTAAACCCTGTGTGTTGCTAGGTTATTGTAGGGTTTACATTTCGGAGGCCAAAACATGGTCGTTTTCCTGGATAACTAGGTGCACCTTTTCTAGACATGCATGCGGAGCCATAGCAACTGAAATAACAGAGTTTGGATCTATTGGCCATCCCGAATGATCCCAAACAATTTTGCTACTGCAAAAGGCGCTCTTGACTTCCAATTGCCACACTGGGAGGAGGATAAATCCAAACCCCATTCTGTCAGTTCCTAATGCTTGGCGTTTTCAACTGCAGCTTCTAGACCATGTCCCAAATGCAACCGACTAAAACTCAACCTCCATAACGTAAACCCTTCAATAACCTAGCAACACACAAGGTTTACGTTTTGGAGGCCATATCCTAGTCAGATTCGACCAGGATCTTGCAGAATGTCATCATCTAGAGGGAGGGTGTTGATGCCAGAAGATGGACCCTTAAAACCTTCCGGAAGCAGTTTGCCCCCAAGGGTCCTCTCCTAAAGGCCCCTGGCCACGGACGGGCAACTCTCCCACTCCGGAATTGTGAATTGGCTCTGCCAATGGACTCAAAAAGACGACATTACCCTGGGGACCAAGTTTCGTGGGCAGTAGACCACCCCTCTCCAAGCAACGCCAAAATAGCTCATGTCCAACACGTTCGTAGTCAATTGGCCAAAGAGGTGGCTGCAGAATACTGCCATGTAGAGGGTTCGTGTTTCTTTCATTGCTAAAAATGACCGTGTAACTTAATCCCTAGGGTAATTTCGCCATTTCGGACGACATGGCGAAGTTGGATCTCCATTCCGGAGCCTTTGTACTGCCCGAACAACAAAACACTTGGGTTTCTACACGGTCGACCGCAAGACGCTTTGCGGTTTGATAAGTTCCACCGGATGGATCTTGAATTTTTTTGAACCTGCTCGAAGCAGGTTAGTTGAACGGCAGATTCAATGGTTGGATAGGGAAACCGAGCTTTGGGAGGGGGGTCATTGGCATTTGCGCTCCTAGAGGAGCGCTGGCAGGAAAGGCTGCATCGACAACCTTTCTGAGGTCTGTCTCATGGGGTGTGGCCTCTCCCCTCTGGTGAGGAAGCGCGCAAAGTCCTGGCCTGGTTCGATTTTGGGAAGGGTGTCAGCGCTTTAGTTCTTCAAGATCCCTCTATTTTATCCCTTGCCAAACCTGTCCACAAAAAATCCAAAGGTTATCATAGTTCTTGCATAAAGTCTTAGTCATCATGTCCACGTTATCACCATCTAGCCATGTCACCCAACATTTGCCAACATCACCCAATGAAAAGACCAAAGATGGACATCTTTTCATTTTTAGCCTAGTCAAAACTTGGCCTTGCTTACTTGGCATGCCATGTCACCATTTGGAGTGCCTAGGTGGCCTAGGTGGCATATTGGTGCCTAGGTGGCATGCCTGAGCCACCTTGACATGTTGGAGCCTAGGTGGCATGTTGGAGCCACATGGCATGTTTGAGCCACCTTGACATGTTTGAGCCTAGGCATGTTGGAGCCTAGGTGGCATGTTTGAGCCACCTTAGCGTGTTGGAGCCCGCGTGGCATGTTTGAGCCACCTTGGCATGTTTGAGCCTAGGTGGCGTGTTGGAGCCCGCATGGCATGTTTGAGCCACCTTGGCATGTTGGAGCCTAGGTGGCACGTTGGAGCCCACATGGCATGTTTGGTCCACCTTGGCATTTCAAAGCCTGGGTGGCATGTTTAAGCCCCGGCATTTTCAAAATGCTTAACTAGCAGCTGCGGGATTTCCACCACGTCCTCAGCATCCCCATAGATCTATGACACACAACAAATTTGATAACTGCAGTGCCTGTTTGTGGAATCACCGAAAGGAAAAATTGTGGTTTTACAACAAACTTCTACTGCCGCATGTGGAATCTGGCCCTTAGGGCCATCTTGGCATGTTTGAGCCACCTTGGCATGTTATGTTGGAGCCCACATGGCATGTTTTAGCCACCTTGGCATGCTGGAGCCACCTTGGCATTTCAGAGCCTAGGTGGGATGTTTGAGACACCTTGGCATGTTGGAGCCCACATGGCATGCTGGAGCCTAGGTGGCATGGTGAATCCCACGTGGCATGTTTGAGCCACCCTAGCATATTGGAGCCTAGGTGGCATGTTGGAGCCAATCAAGTGGCATGATGAATCCTTGTGGTACAACATTTGAACCATAACAAATAACGTATGAGATCAATCAAACCTGAAAAACAAGAGTTTTAACAGCTTTGATAGCTGGTGCTTTCATTTTGGTTTCCCAATACTTAAAAAACGACTTATTTTTTATGGCTTACAATATAAGGAGAGTCAATCCTTCTTAGAAATCACGACTCTGTTTTTTATCTGGTACTTTGATCACAAAAATTGCTTTCTAGCTTCATTTTTACTGTATATTTTGTATTTATGCACTGTAGAATTATTCTTTTCTTTTTTCTTCTAGCCTAAATGACTCGACCCGGACGTTAAGGCTGATAATATCCTGTGCAATGGCCCAGAAAAAATGGCCTAGTGGCCATGTGGCTAGGAAAGTCTGAGGCCGTCTCAGACTTTCCTAGCCACATGGCCACTCGGCCATTTTTTTTCTGGGCCATAATGCCTCTGCACAGGACGTTATCTAGCCCATATGATTTAAACCTAGAAAGCCTCAACGTTGTCATTTGTGAAGTTTAAAAAAAATAGGCATTATAAATTTGTATCACATCCAACCGCGAGATGAGTGGCTAAGATTATGATCCAAGTCATTGGATCCTATTGGCCCATATTAACGGCTGAGATTAACTAGCCAGATTTGATCCGTGCCCTCCAATTTTTGCCGCTTTTATCTCCCTCCTTTTTTTTCCTTGGCTTTTCGATCGGGCGTGGTTCCGCCCTGCTCCTCCGCCATGCCTCCCGACCATGCTCCTCTGCCATGCTCTTGGGCGTCGTTTCCTTCCTTGCTTCATTTCCTTCCGATGGCATACAGATATCAAGGAGGAAAACGTCGGCTGATGCATACAGATATGGCATACAGATATTGGAAGGAAGGCCAAGTATCCGAGCGTCGTTTCTTTCCTTGCAAGACATCGGCATCATCTGTATGGCCTTCTTGCAGGGACATCTCTGTATGCTCCCCTTTTGCTTGCGATTCTCTCCAAAGTGGCCCTTGATTGCACCTCCTGCTCTCTTCCGATCCAATCTTCTTAGCAGCATTTTCTTCAAATCGCAGGTCGCAACATTCTCTTCAGTTCCCTATATCAGTTGGATCTGCCCAGCTTCTTTTCTTTCATAATTGTTATGAGAATAGGTAATTTGACAGGTGAGAATTTATGCATTTTTTATTAGATGTTAATAACTTATCAATGATGTCGAAGATGAGATTGATTTTCGTATGCCAGATACAATGATCATCTCCAACATGCCAGATACAGGATCATCTCCAACAACCTTTTCAGCACTCATGCTACTCTGCTACACATCTACTCAAGCACTCATGCTACTCTGCTACACATCTACTCATGCCGCTCTGATAATCCACAAGCCTCTTCTTGTCATAGCAGATATCCTCTGCTACCACACAGTCCTGCAAAACCTTGATATTGCAGAGATCAAAAGCTTTTGGTTGTGCAACGGGCTGCATCTGATCTTTCAAAACTTCTTATGGTACAACAAAAACCTCTTCTGGTACAATGACGAATGATGAACAAAATATCTTTCCACTATTTTTTATTTATTCCATATTTTGCTTTTGCTTTTGCTTCCCTGAATAACTATTTATAGGTTTATCTGCGTTTGCAGCCTTGTACTAGCAAGAGGAGAGAGATCATTGGACAATGCTTGCAACTGCAGCAGCAAAGCTGCAAGGCTCACATCTCGGCCTTCTTTTTGTAAAGATAGTAGTACAGTCTCGGCCTTCTGTTTTTGAAGAATAGTACAGATGTTGCAAGCCTTGTTTATTTGCAAGTACAGGTTTTGAAAAAGATGTGAGATCTTTTGATCAAAAGGGATGGTAGCTTATGATTTTCCTCCTTTTAGCCTTTGTTCTTGGCTATGTTGTAGCAATATATTCTAAATATCATTGTTTTCTTTGTACCATTGATGTCCAGTATAATTTTCTCTTCGAGCAAAGATTAAAGGCTGTAAAACAAGAATGTAAAATCTTGTTTCTAAAAAAAGAATGGCAACAATAAGTTGTATTTTAACCAAATGCTTTAAATAAATGCAAACCACCAGCGCAAAAAACAACCATTATTTAAGAGCTATGCACAACCTTAATAATTAGATTAAAACAAGAAATTTATCGTGACCCGCGAACATTTCTCTTTCCCAGACTCCCCTACATTTAGGAAGTCAGTTTGCACAGATGTGGCACTTAATGATTCAAATTATACCTAGTAATATCGGATGCGTGTCGGTTTAGAAAGATGCATGATTTGAATTGCGAGCTATTGCCTTGTGTAGATATGGAGTTTCAGCTCATAACAACTATAATATTCCCACTATCGAGTATCCGCTAATAGTTTAGAACAAACAATGGGAAACATGTCTTAAACATTTATTAATTTTTATAGGTTTTGCTATGATGAAAACAAAACTATATTAATGTTTAAAACTAGTAATGTAAAAAAGAAGCTATGGAGAGAACTCTAAGGTTTTTGTTAAATGTAACGTGCCAATGTTGCCAAGTTGGATCAATTTTGAATGGGTTCCGAAGCTCAAGCTACATAACCGGCAACCCCAACTCAGATGTAACTTGGGTGCGAGATATAGTCACAAGCGCAAAGGACATCCTTATAATGAAGTGGACCAATGTGGTTGGTCAAGAATCACTTTCGACACAATTAACAACGAGTATTGCAAAAGCATAGTATAGTAGGAAACATTTTAATGTTTCTTATTATTAAAGGAAAAATAAAGCATAGAACCATTAAACCCATAGGTCCACTTGGCTGGACCCAGTTGGGTGGGATAAAACTAAACCCTCCTATGCATCGCAAAGCACCAATGGAGCTGGATGTGGCCGATTTCTTCAGCCGATTTTTGGAGCTGTTTCAGACTCGTGGATTTATGGAGCTCATACCGGACCAATTTTTAGAGCTGGATGTGGGAATCAGGCCAGTAGAACTGTATGCGACATCAAGTCGATCAATAATTTTCCTGCCAACAAAATGATTTTGAAGATGGGCTGGGAATCAGGCCACTGGAGTTGGATGTGATATCAGGCTGATTTGGGCTCTATGCTGAGCTAGATGTGGGAATCATGCCAATAGAGCTGGATGTGGGAATCTTCATGCCCTGATATCAGGTCGATTTGACATTCAGGCATGTGTATTTATCATGCCAATTCTTCGATTTGCTTTGCCAAATTGCCACCACTGATAGCTCGATATGCCCAATCTGGCTATCGCCGCTGCACCATTCATTAATTGGGTTATTTTCTCCTCCACGGTTAGCAGGGAACAGATCCTTCACTCTGTCACCAATCGTCATGCTTTTGTTGCATATTGCGATTCTGCTCTAACTTTCTACCCAAATAAAACTGACATACAATATAGCAGCGCAATCATTCTAAAATTTGTCTATGATTTATCAAACAAAATGTTCTATTTTTTTGCTTTTCGATTCAACATGAGCAAATGTTGATTGATTGCAGTAGCACATCAGAACCTTACGATTGAAGTATTTTGGGATAAGGTATCGTCTGGCTCTGGGTTGGGCAGTAACAACAAAAAACATGGAACCGCGCCAAAAAGCTGCACGGCAATAAGCGAAAAGTATAGGATGATTCCTAGCTTAGCTTCTGGATTAATACAAAGCAAGCCGGAGGCGCCATCTTCTGGCATCTCGCATTGCCATCACCAACATCTTCTCGCTTCCTGTGATTCTGGCTTCATAACTTGCTGCTGAGTTCTATTTATTTCTTAGTTGCAGAAAAAACGCATTGGGATGAATGCTTTCAGCATTCTTGATCGCTCCTAATTAGTAGCTCCAGATGCTTGATATCGATCGCGCCAGCAAAATCTCCACGGCTATGTCGGCGAACAGAAAATGTATCCGCTTGTCTAAATATCCAGGTAAGTCCGTTTGCTTGCACCCGAAGAAAACTAAAACATAGCACACGTGTCGGCCTTGCCTGAGGCAGAACACAGAAATATTAGCCATCGAAAAAATAAAAATTCAAAATTTGATGTATCATTATATATGGTTTGATAAAATAATATCTAAAAATAACAATACACTTTTTCAACATGTATTTCATTGGAAAAACACGTCCTTTCTTAGAAAGACACCTACCCAAAAACTAGGAAAAACATGTCTTTTGTTAAACGGTGCCACATGACAAGATTTGATTAGTTAAAAGGATGTCACGTGTAAAGGAGTGCCACGTGTCAATATTTGATTGGCTAAAAAAGATGTCAACGTGTAAACCAAACGTATTGTTTTTGTAAACTTAAAAAAAGTCCATAGATATTTTATGTTGATTTTCTTGCAAAAACAACACTTGGAAATAACTAATTTAAGAAACAACGTGTCTACTTTTTAATAGCTACATATAATATTGAGGAAAACAATGTTCGAAATAGCAATTATTTTTAAATGCTACATGTGGATTTCTTTAAACACTACGTGCTTTCTCTAAGAAAACAATGACAACTTTTAAAAACTACAAGTAGAGGAAAAAAACAAAAACGCATAGAAAAAGAGAAAAAGATCTGTCTTTTTCCCTAAGAAAACAATGACAACTTTTAAAAACTACAAGTAGAGGAAAAAAACAAAACACATAGAACAAGAGAAAAAGATCTGTCTTTTTTATTTCTTCATGTGTAGTAATACGTAAATCTACGCGTGTAGTTTTCAAAAAAACATTGCACGACTTCTTAAAAAAACAACAGTGACAAAAAAAAAAACCACGTGTAGAAAAAAACTGATAAAAACAATACTGAAAAAAAGGACACGTTGACAAAAAACAAAAAGCTGCCGGAAAAACCACAGTGGAATGTTTTTGCCAAAAAACCACTGTCTCTTTGTGCAAATCCGGATAAATGGGCCACGTGGACTTTTGGGGCTGTTTTTGGCATAAAACAACACTTCCGTACAACTAAAAAACAACTGTGGACCAAAAATTGGGGTCAGTGTGATACAATGATTTAAAGTACGAGGTGACTCATGCACCTACATACTTCCCAATACATATGTTCCTCTCAGTTCCAGCTTTTGTTGCTTCTAATCTTAAAATTTCAAGCATGAACACTCTAACATCAACTAGATCATGGTCTAAAATGTCCACAACCTGCAGTTAACCACACTTTGTCAGTAACAGAGTTTGGTTTGTCTGCTGCATTTGAGTTGACTTACTAGATCAGCCAACAATATATTCACTCCTTTCAAGTACCCCCTCACAAATTTGTGCATAAACGAACATATGGCAGGGCCACATGAATGACCATCGGTTTGAAGAGGCGTTCTGGAAATTTTCACAACATCTGAGGTTGTAAAGCTGAAACTATTGTGTCCAAGCAATTCCAGGAACCTGCATTCAAAGTTTGTTGTCATTGTGCCACAATAGAAAAATGCAATGAGCAAGCACTAACCTCTCAATATGTCTCCTTCTGCCATGCAAGCCCGAGCTATCAAAGTGATATATCCCTGGTTTATATCTCTATGCGAGACACGCGTGGCTTACAATCAGAAAACAGCTTTAGTGATGTCCATCACAAGCAGGCAAAAACATGTACTGGCACTTATCCAGATTCACATGTTTCCTTATTGTTTTGTAACTATTTGTGTCCTTGGACAATGTCGAGTGAAAAAGAAGGTCAAAGAAATGAAAGGAATGGCTCGTTCCTTGGAGCATCAAGTATTATTCCATGTATCTGCAAACATACGCATATAATGGCACAATCCCGATGTGACGAGCCTGCCGAGTTGACCCTCTAGGCAACTCGGGATCTTGTCAATACTGTGCCAATTCTAGGTTGGTGTGACAAACAATTGGATATGGTGAAGAATTGAATCTTCCTCTTGCACAGTTGAAATGACACGCTCAAAACTCAATAAGCAAATATTTATGATCTCAATATAATCATATAACATTACATCCAAAGAATCCATATTCTCAACAAATATAATATCTAATTGTGAACAATTCAACTCAGGAGCTTCGCTCAACCACGATCCTCAGCTGCACTGCTGCCATCCCTTGCTTATTCTCTGCACATGCATTCACTGGGGTTAGTCCTCGTGACTAAGTGGGGATCCCTGGCTGCCACTGCATGCATGGAAATACTCTGGAAATCTTGGATAAGCACAAACACAGACGGAAAATCCTACGTGAGTACAGTGCTAAGACAATGACAACATAATCCAAGTAAATACCAACCTCTGAGCAACAAAAGCAAAGAACATAGCCAGAACAAAAAAACATCAGAAATATAGCTCCGGGACAATGGGTAGCTCAGCCAGCCTACATGCAGGCCCTGTTAGCAGAGAAATGCCCGGCCAGCTCACATTCCGAGCCCCGTTGGCGGAGTTGGTGGGGTGAACCTCGTATGCGCATACCCTCTCAGCCCACGTCTGGCACTGGAGGACCTCTTACCATGGGGTTTCACAAGAGTTGACTGACGTAGCAATCCCTGCCAGGAGAACTAACGCCCGGTGTCACAGAGCACAAGAATCACAGAGAATCACAGATGAACATGAGCATGCCGGAGCAACCTAGGCCACCGAACCTAGAAGCCCGACCCCGGAGGTTCCAATAGACATAATCAAATACCAAGACAACAGTAGAGCAATGCAAAGACCATGACATGTGGGTTCATTAGAGAATTTACTATAAATGTGCCTAGACCATACTCTTGCCGATGTTGCCTGTACAACTTGCCCATGTTGAAGTAGCTAACTTACTGATCCAAACATGTTGAGGAAGTCACAAGCCTAAATATCATTGATGTAGCTCCCATACCTATGTACTTCCCTGAACAAGGAAAAACAACATTCCCAACTATGCAAACTTACCTCAGAACCCTTCTCCCGTGAGGATAATCCATTAGCTACGATGCCTCTGATAAAATATAACTCAACAACTTAAAAACTTACAGATATACACTTAGACTAATAGTGCTCCATGCCATAGCCTCATCTGGACACTCCATATACCTCATATTACTCTCTCGGCCGAACTTCGCTTGATCTCCAAGATTCCACTCTTTAATTTATCACTAACAATTGCTAGCTAAGGTTTTAATATTTTTATATTAAAAACCACTTCCATAGCTAAGTGATTTACTAATGCACCCAATGTGGAAACTCCAATTGCCGCACTTCCGACTTAAAAATCCATAGGACCTCCTGCTTATATCACATGCTAGTAACTCTAGGCCTAGGCCCCATCTTCAGGAGCCAAGGGATACCAATCTCCAAGAGTTCTCAAGTTATTACCCTTTAATTATATTTATTTATTATTACATGTTCTTTTCCGAAGCAATCCAGGTTCTTACATACTTCTGGCCCAGTGTTTCCCAAATCCTTTACAGCTCGCCTGGGCTTTCTCAGCGGAGGGCCTGTGCCAAATCCAGTAAGACTTCCATGCTTTCTTCTGGGTTATTTATATTTTATTACTTTAGCAACAACGTTATGAACCAAACAAACAAACAACAAAATAGAAGCAACACAAAAGCAAGGAAATCAGATAAAAGGAGACAACGTTGACATTTTCCGGTAGCTCCAGCCTTCATTTCTGACATCGAATCTCCTTGTGCCGGTGTGCCATAGTCAAATCGGCCTGCACTATGCCCAAATCGGCCCTTCTAGACCCAAATCGGCCTGTTCCAGGCCATTTCCAGGTGGATCCAACCGTTCTAATTCTAATTGTGACGGTTTTGTTGCAGATCCAATCAATCCCTACAGCCCATAATTTATAAGTTAGACCCATCCTGGATCAATTTCGGCCTGATTCCTTGCATTTATACTCAATTCCATAAGGGCTTTGACCTTCGATTCCAGTTTCTTCCTTTGTTCTGTTGTTCTCTTTTGACAAAGCAAAGCATCTAAACAATCTATCTCTGAATTCCACGTTCATGTCAGCACATACCTCAGAATTTTCATGCTCATAATTCATCATACTTTATCCACAGCATGCTTTAATTCAATCTACAGCATATGAGATCACAAATAGATCCGTAGAAACCCCACCTGATAGAATATATTGATGCCGTTTTTGATGCAGTCCCAAGCTCCTACGTTCTTTCTTGCTTCAACAATCCTCCCAGTGCAATCCTTCCAAGCTCCTGCCTTCCCATAGCTTCACGTTTGCAAAAAGCCCTTTTCCCAAATCTATTTCTATGCAAAATCTTTGTTCATATTTGTCACATGCTGCATGTATGCCAAGCATGCATATACGCACATAAATACGTATACTGAACCATTAGGTGGCCAGGTCCGTTACACCCGATGATCACAAATCAGATGAAAGTGATCAATTGATCATTGAACCACTGCATATCAGCTTCCAAAATTTTGATGTCGGTGGAGCTAATCACGACAGTTTCAGTTCCACTCAGCACCACTTCCAAATGTGTATGTGGCTTTAGATAGACAGGGACTGCCGAAGCTCTATCATCTCTAGTTCTAAACACACACGAGAGCATTTGCTCACAATCCATTCAAATATTTTAAATTGAAAAAGTACAACACATATCATAGAAATTTTTTTACTTATATTGACTTTCAAAGAGTTTTACAAGATTCATTTATGAAAATACTTGTCGAGCATTTTCATGCAGTTGCGCGACTCTTCAGAATCCCACATGTTCCACATTTGATGTTCCTTCACATAAGCTGGCACACTTGTTGCAGCCAGAAGTCCGTCCAGCCATGGTTTGAGTTGCTCCAAAAGGAAATTAGAATCCAACCTGTCGGGAGCAAAACTATCTGGACATATCATTGTGTTTGGCTGGTTGGCAGAACCCTTATATCTGCTGTCATCTATCAACAATGTGTTTTTCACTTGGTATTTCCAGTATTTCTTGTACACTTTGGACAGATCCTTAAGGAAAATTGGCTTATTAACCACTTTTAATTTTGTGTTGGTGCAGTCATCCTGATTCCAAATAAAAAGAAACCTGCCCTTATATTCCTGCAGCAACTTTCTCATCAACAAGTCAACATTACTCTTAGCCATGCTGGACCACAATGCAATCTCAAATTTTGATGTATACCATTCTAAGAACTCCTGTAATCCAGGCCTGGAAACTGCTGCCTTTTGAAGGTTCAATTTCTGGAGGGTCACTTCTGGCTCGGCCGATGCAGGGATCCTCTCTTTCAAGTCATAAAACTTGCCTAAACCCCATTAAAATCCAGAACAAGGAGAATTTCAGTTAACCTCTTGGTTTTTCTTGGTTGAGGTTGTATTGGACTCGTTGAGCAGTCTGCATCTTGTCCAGGATCTGGGGTTTCTTTGTCAACTTCATCACCTGCATCCGCATTTGGCTCATGTTCAGCACCAAAACTTTTTTCTGGTGAAGGATCCCGTGCAGAATGAATCTCAAGCGAATTAATTCCCCCCCCCCTAAAACAGATGCACTAGGAATCTCTTTGTGATGACTTCCAGTTGCAGTAGCGTCTATCTCTGTAACATAATTGAATTGGGAATTGAACCCAAACAAGTCCATTTACCATATCCAAAATGCAGCTAAGCAAAAGATTGAGCATTCATCCAAGAGAAACTTTCAAACGATAGTATCAGAGCATATTACTTAATATATCATGCATCCAGCTGACATGATGCAACTTATGCAACGAGTTCAAAATTCCATCACGAAAGAGTCTTTTCAGCCTTTCTGAGCAATCATAGACAGGATTTGTTTTGGTAATCCTTCCATCCAACTGCCCTTATTCGCTCATATATAATATTATAATACTGCAAGCAAACAAATCCTTTAGTGCACATGAACAACTTAGAAAATCTTAGAGCAAAATATATACCCCCAAATATAAAGTTCTTAGGCAAAGGGGGCACAAACAGATGCATTCTTACCTATTATTGCAACATTGTGCCCTCCGATACAGACAGATGCCTTGAGCTCCTCTTGATATACAAAAACCCTCGAAAGCTCCATCCTAGGTAGCAATCACTTTGACTCAAAGAAAGTGAAAATAAAAAAGGACAATAAATAGTTGATCCTAGGAAAATAAAAAAGGACGATAAACAGTTGATCATACTCTTATTGCCTTTTCTTTTTCTTTTCTTTTGAACTTTCTTCACCTTTTCTAAGTTTTCTTCAATGTTTGTAAGCCCATACATGACAGAATATCCTCTACAGCTATACCTTGCTTGCAATTCTATCCAAGGATGTGAGCAGCAAGTAAGTCTACATTAGCTACATTTTGAATTTCTATAGTAGCTATTGGCACGCCTTTTGGCATCTACATTTAACTTTTGCAAGGGAACATGAAATATGACTAATATTGAAGGGAACTAGATACATATTGAAAACATACTTGGACTTAGCCAGAGGAAGGTTACTAGGAACATACTGTCGTGGTCTCTAGTAACCTTTGCTATCTATCATACATAGTTCATACTTTGGTCTCTATTGTGTTTGGAAGTTGGTATATGATACTGTGTTAATATGTTTTCTAAATATTCATGTATGTATGATACACGGGTACTGCACGTGTATACAACCCCTGCATAAGGTCTATGATACACGGGTACTGTACACGTGTATACAACCCCTGCATAAGGTTTATAATAAAAAAAATCCAGTTTACTAAAAATTTTTCCATTATAATGAAATTGTGCTTATTTGGGATATTGCAAGTTCTTTATATTTTCTGGCCATGAGATGAGACAGTAACAAAAATTAATAGGTAGCGAAGCTGGTTATTGTCCTCTTCATGGCGATAATGACAGTCTATTTCTTTGTCTAAATATGTCATGTGAAGTAGACACGAAACAAGTTTTATACGGTATATTTGTGCTAATTTGAAACGAGATGAAACCACCAGAATAGTTATATCTTTTCTTGATATATGCTCTAGTTTAATCATTTCTTTGTTTTCCATTTGTTTTTGCAGAATGTGATGGATAAATAGAACAAAATAGTGTTTTCAGTAGCTATTCCTTGTACATCCTCTTCTATAGGTAAACGGCATTGCAATTGATTCATTTCTAATTCCTTAGTAAGACCAGATTGAGTTCTTTATCAAGATTTGCTTTTCCTAGTTCATACTATCGTGTTCTTTCCTATTGCTTTTGCTTTAGGATTCGGATTTTGGTCTAAATTTCATGTCCCTGCTTCAGTGCCAAAGCGAACAAAGTACGAAAGACATTTGTAGTTGCCATAACCATGATAAGGTCAGTGTATACCTATTTAGAATCACTGATTATATTTGTTCTTGTAAGAGACTAGTTGAAACAACATCCATTACTTTTGTAATAAGGAAAGATTCATCATTGCTAATTTTGCATTTTATCTTCTCTGCTCTTCGATTTTGATGCCGAAGCTTTGCCATATAGATGAAGAATAAGCATTTTGGACATGGCTGATTAAGATTGTTAACAGTTAGATTTTTTTCCAAAAACTTGTGTTGTGGTTTGTTCATCCGTCCTTGTGAACAAATGTTAAACCATTGTAGGCAGAGCTATGGTATATAGCTTTTAAAATATGGACAAATGGCTCTAGTAGCTTTAAACAGAAGAATATTATTAGACTTTACTAATTTGTAGTTGAGCTGGTTTGTAGGCAATGGCCTATGGTTAGCAGGTCGCAATAAATCAGGACTGATGATGGCCATATTAGAAATAAAGGACCACTCGTAGGATATTATTAGACTTTACTAATTGTAGTTGAGCTGGTTTGTAGGCAATGGCCTATGGTTAGCAGGTCACAATAAATCAAGACCGATGATGGCCATATTAAAAATCGAAAGTTAACTTGCAGGATATTGAATCAAGGACCACTCGTAGAGCATCTCCTTGTCTATGCCCATTACCTATACATCCAAGAATTATGAGCCTTTATTTATTATGTTTATGGTGTTATACTTTCTTCAGATTACTGAAACTGCTTAGACTTATAGAATATTCTTGAAAAGTCAAATTGACTTTGTTGCTTGATGTCTGATATTCTGAAGTCATGGTAGCAAAAGTGGAAATTATAATGGGATTAGATTCGGACCTTCCTGCAATGAACGAAGCTGCAGTGGTAATGTTTAATATACTTATGAGGTTGTCTTTTATGCAATCCTCTTGTGAGATTTTTTCGCTGAGCTTTTTGATGAATTTGTATTATGCACATGGATCTGCAGATCAAAGTTGTTTGAGCTCATCGTGCCCTTTTCTTTATAGTTGAGTATGCGTAAGATGCATCGAATAGAGGTATTCAGGTCATAATTGCAGGAGTAAGAGGTGCAGCCCCACTTGTCATGTGAACTATTATCTTGAATGTTGTTTAGCATAATGCTTCACATTCCTGTTGTTTGCCTTTATATATTTGATGTAGAAATGGTGGCATTCCTTACTACACTTTTTGTCATTGCAAGGATCATCATTAGATGGTTATGATTCATTGCTGTAGTAACCTTCCCCTAAGTTCCCAACCCCTTCCCCTTCCCCTTCCCCTTTCCCTTGCCCTACGAGGTCTAACCCACGCAGCTGGGTTAGGAACCCAGAGCTCACGCATATCCCAGCCTGATTCTTCCCACCATATGGGGTATCTAGTCATTGCAAAAAGTAATTCCACATGATGATACTCATGGAAGAAGAGCGGACCCATGTTGTACTCGTGGTAGTACGTCCTAATAAGGCCATACATCTGTCCCTTACTAATTTCATGAATGACCTCTGGTGTGTATTGATCTAGAGAGTGTGCTAAATAACCAGCACAAAGAAGAGACCTCGACTGCTGTAGCATCTCGTCCAGATGAGGAGGGGGTTCAAGAATTCCCACTAATGTAAGTCTCCTATAGCATTCAGATGGATTAATTTCCATCAGTGGCTCATGACCACAATCAAATCGCTCCAGAATAAAGTTGATCAAGTCCCTTGCAAGCTCCTTCGTGGGACTGTGGCAAACCTCCACTCCAAGAAATGGTCAAATAACTCATCTTGACACATAATGCCTGGAGCATGCTTGCAGGACTTTTGGAGTAGCCCAGAGAGGATTGGGTCAGAGATTAATCATTTGCAAAAGCAAGCAAGGACCACCGAACACGGAGCAAGGAGCAAGGAGCAAGGAACAAGGAGCAAGAAGTAAGGAACAAGATCAAGGAGCAAGGAGCACGGAGAATTTCAAGGAATATCAGCAAGGAACACGGAGCACACAAGGTGAGAAGGAGCAGTAGGAATAAATTCGTGGGTGAGAAGTGAAAGCAAGGTGAAAGAATTTATAGCTGCGGATCCAATACAACTGAAGTATTATACCAATAATGTTGAAGTATAATGTCAATAATGCTGAAGTATTATATCAATAATGCTACAATAACTATAAAAGTAGCTCCATTCGGTGGTAGAAGTAATTCATCTCCCATGGCTTATCTGCCTACTCGTCCAGATCACATCGAGACCATTACTTGCTCCATGAGCTACAATGATCTTGTTGGATGCATACATAGAGGTGTTCACCTCGATCCCTACCTGCAATCCAAAGCTAATGGTCGTGAGTATGATTGCCTCGGGCTTCATCGTGTTGTGATCCACCTTGTTTGGCTTCGTGAGCGCCATACCTACAAGCTGAATGCGATCACCTTAGCAGGGGTTGATGAGTGAATCATTGACAGTATGCCATCAATAATATGTGCACCTAAATTAGATGTATGCCATCAATAATTTGTGCATCAGATGTAATGATGTGTATTAAGCACCTAGTAAAGATGTAATGTATAAGCAAAATGAATATTATCTGATGTATCGAACCTGAGAATTAATTGTCCAAAATGCTTAAGTATTATAGCAAAATGTTGAAGTATTACATCAAAAATGGCAACTAAATATAGCTATTGATGCATTACCATTATAGCAAGAGAAATTACATACATGATTTATCGAGAACATGACTGAGATTGAGAGCCTTTATAGCTAATGCTATGCCCCCCCACGTGTCAACAATATGTATTTGAAATCTGAATAGTCTTTTGTCTTTTGCCATTTGCATCCCATGCATAATGTATAGCATCTAACTTCTCATACCTTGATGGATCTGATGGATTGGGTCGCCAACGTTTAGTTAAGTAACCTGTATAGTCACGACCAACAGGCATCCACCATGATACATAAATGTGACCATAATTTGTACACTCTGGTTCCAGGATGGAATCTTCTTCTGTAGAGCCCAACAACATTGGAGTTTCATCGTCTCCAGGTCGGACTAAAACAAACATACCTTTCGTAACATGTGCATGAGGATCAAACTCATCCATAGGTAACACTGGATGCCCATCTGCTGGCCTACAATACGTAGGCAAAGATCTTACAAGCACGGCGGCTTCATCAACCTCTGGAGTAAAGAGAATGAGAATGAGAATGATTTTTTATTGTCCACTGAGGCCAATCGGCCTATGGGACCCATAAGGAGCGCAGTAAACTTATTACTGTCCGGGTTAAAAAACCCCCGCCCCGAAGGGTTTTCGAGGGAAAAACCGTGGCAGTAATAAGAATGCTGTCAAACTGTACAAGTATACATCAATGTATATATACATGTCAAGTGCGTGCCCGAGGACATAGCTGATCTCGCATGTCCATAACCTCGGCAGCGTGTAGAGGTTCTTGCCTTGTACGCAACCAAAAGTTAACATTTTGAGGTCGTCCTGAAGATACATCTTCCAAATATAAAAGAATCTCGTTCCAGCAATCCATAGTTGCTTTGTACTGTCGTGCAAACGCTCTCTCTTCTTGATTTTTGCAGAAGGAGTTCCATAATACTATGTACTTGCTGATGTTGTCTGCCAAGGCAGGGAGATCTTTCAATGTCTCCCTTGGAGGGATATTTTTAAGCACCCCTGTTGGTAACGTTGGCTCACCATTTTCATCCTCCTTCCACATTCTTATTCCTTTTTCTGGAATCCACTCTTTATGGGTTGGCCGCATCTTATATTGCATAATGGGTCATTTCCCATCCATTTTAATTCGGAATAGAAATGGGTCGGTATGCCTGTTAGACGTTGGCCTTTATCAGAGATATATTCCTTGACAAAGCCATGGGGGATTCACACAGAAGACCCGTATAAACCTAGTGAGTGTATGAAAGAGGGTTTTTTCTCGACGTTTTCGTACGTATACTAGGGGTTTAAATCCCCCTGTGTGTTTTATCCACGGAAGGGGTTTTTTCCAACACTTTTGCGTACGTATATAGGGGTGTTTCTTCTCACCTTAAGCACGCAGGTGGCATATGCTCATGTCATAAAGGTGAATCCCCCGTGGACAAAGCCTTTCCAATCTGGAACTTCATCCACAAAATATGGAACATGAGACTTTGCATTGCACTTGCTAAATAAGTAAAGCAACTCAGGCAAAGTTAGAGCATCCGATGAACTCATTAACATCGAAAAGTTCCCAAACAATGCATCAATATCGTCATGAGTGTGCCCAACCATCATGAAGCCAACCTGAATCTCATCGAATACCTTAAGCCATGTCAAATAAGAGAGGTAGGAGAACACATATCTACTTTTATTTTGACCTGATGCATTATCTAACTGTAAGTAGAGTTTTTTTTTTTTTTTTTTTTTTTTGAAGGATCAAGTTAACTAATATTAATATAAAGTAAGTACAAGATGAACGATGCTAGGGTACTCCTGCCCACTAGAGGGAGAACCCACACGGCATGTGTCTCTACCTATGGCTCATGACACAAACCTGCCAATACTGTCTACAATGAGGAGGGTGCTTTCCCAGACCGCTGCCTTGAACTGCTCTTTCCGAGTGGACGCCAGGTAAGAAAGATATAATTTGTACCTCAACTGCGGGATCAAAACCCCAGGCTGCACCTCCTCATTCCTGAACACCTTCATGCGTCGTCGCTTCCAAATGAGCCACAGCAACCAGGCTTTACACAAATGGAAGGCCAGACTCTGAAGCTGGAACCATCAACAAAACCCCCAACAAAACCTCTTGATTACGGAGCGAAATGTGAAAGAGGCGCTGGACCCACTGCCATGCCGACTGGACGTCAGAGCAAAGAAACATATAGTGCTCTAGAGTCTCTACAGAGGCACCACACATAGGGCACAGGTCGCTAATCAGCGGATTGATCCTGTGAACCCACGTGTTCATCCTCAGGGAACGATGCACTATCTGCCACAACAACACCCGAATCTTGGGGGGCGAGGTTGGGTTCCACACCCATCTCCAGATGTTACCCCAATCATCTCCCGGCACCTGGAGACTCCAGCCGTCCGACGGAGGCAGCTCATCCTGAATTGCCAGAAGCTCATAACAGGACTTTACGAAATTTGAGGGATCAAGTCTTGGATGACACCTCCACACTCGTCCAGATGCCTGCGGGGAGTTCAGTGGCAGAGCATTAGCCACCCATGCCCAGATAGCGCAATCCCGTGCCTAAAGTCGGAATCTGTGGCGAAAAGACTGCCAGGGTGCCAACTGCCCGTCAACGTACCACTCCCCCACCGTCGAGACCCCCCGCTGTGCCCATCTGCGCTGAACTCGGGGATCGCCGGATGGTATGAGCATCAAAGGTGATGCACCTGGTCCAAGCGGGATCCACCATGGCGATGCCTCTAACTGAATACAACTGGCAGCGTCAATCGCGAATAGTGGGCGGACCTGCTCCCAGGCTTGCAGGAGCCTCTTCAGAGAAGGAGAAGCGTGGGCATACTGTAACGTTCCTAACCGACATGCTCTTAACCAACTGGGCAAAACCGTCTAGACGTTTATGAGTAGTCACTTCTACCCATTTATGCCGGTGTCTCGGGAACACCCCACAGGCTCATTCAAGGTTCGAATACTCGAGTGGTCTACCATGGGCCCGTTACAGTCTCTCCCACTAGAACTATGCTCGTCCTCGAGCATCCAAGGCCATACCATGTCTATGTCATATCATGTCACACTGATTACCAAGTCTTTGCAAATTACCCATGCATATAGGCACCCATAGAGACTCGAACTCGAGACCTGCTCTGATACCAACTGTAACGTTCCTGACCGACATGCTCTTAACCAACTGGGCAAAACCGTCTAGACGTTTATGAGTAGTCACTTCTACCCATTTATGCCGGTGTCTTGGGAACGCCCCACAGGCTCATTCAAGGTTCGAATACTCGAGCGGTCTACCATGGGCCCGTTACACATACGGCCTGATATCCGCGAACAATGCCCATGGGAGTCGCGCAGGCACGGACGGCTTGCGGAAGACTACTGAATGAGACAATGACTGGTGAAGCAAGACCATGCCCGGGGAGTCGAGCGCATTCTCGAGAATCGCAGAGACGAACTTGGACAAGAGGACCTTGCTATGGAGCGAGAGGTCCAAAAAGCCGAGTCCACCCGTAGCTTTGGGGCGCACGCATTTCCACCAGGCCTCCTTGACGACCGCCCCTTCCTCATTGTCTCTCCATACAAAGTTACGAATCGAACTTCGCCACCGTGACCACCACGCGGTCATGGAAAGTTACCCCCCTCCACCAATTAAGATGCGCGCGGTCCACCGAGAATGTCCTCCCACACATGTGCCGCCGAAATGTCGATGCTGAACAGTGTACCCAACAACCTAGAGCATGTGCCCTGCAGCTGCATTCGTCAAGGAAATTGGGACACGACCACAGGCATGGGGTCTGCTGCTGGCCATAATGCCGAGCACTTTGACCAATTCATGAGGCAGCCGGAAGCAAGGAAGAATGTGTCCAACAGCTCCTTCGTGTTTAACAAATTCCTCTCATCGGCCTGAAGGAAGAGAGATGAGTCATCGGCGTACTGACTTCCTATCTGCTGCGACCCGTCTGCCATCCTCAGCCCCTCCATAATACCGCCTCCGCTGCGGAGGTCGACAGCTACGAGAGGGCCTCTGCAACAATGGTAAATAGGAAGGGCGCCAAAGGGCATCCCTGAGGAACTCCCCGCCCCATAGTAAAGATCGGCAATGACTCGCCGTGACATAAAAGGGTGGCTCTGGCAGACGTTAGGAGCTTCAAAGTCACTGCCGTGAAGCTCTCACCACACCCAAAGGCTAGCATCATCTTTTCCAAAAACTCCCAACGAACACTATCATAGGCCTTCGCGAAGTCCAGCTTCACAGGTACACAATCTGCTGATCTGTTCTGCGCGTCCAATGAATGCCCTCAAATGCCACCGAAGAATCTGCCTGCCCGGAATGAAGCCAGACTGCATGGGACTAATAGCCTCCTTCAGGACAACTTGCAGTCTAAGGTAGAGTGCCTTCGTGATAATTTTGTACACTGCCGATAGAAGCGTGATGGGGCGCCAATCAGAAATGACAGATGGCTCCTTCACCTTCAGTATTAATGAGATGCCGCCAGTGTTGACTCTATAGTCTAGCATCTCTGCCTGGAGCAGATCTTGATAGGTCTGCAGGACCGAGTCCCCCACCCAATCCCAATATTCTTGGAAGAACTCCACTGGAATGCCGTCCAGACCAGGGCACTTATGAGGGGCCAAGGCACGGCAAGCCTCCTCAAGCTCCTGCTTTGTGAGCGGGCGCTGCAATGCCTGCCTTACTGAGCACGATCTCCTCCATCACGTCCGAGTAGGGATATCGTTTTTCTTGAAAAAACTGAGAGAAGTGCTGGAAAGTAGCCTGTTTGATATCTACAAGCGAATGCAGAATACGACCATCGGCTAATGCCAGAGATGACATTGAAGCCGCATACTTCTTCTGTCGGGCAGCCCTGAAGAACATACGCGAATTGGTGTCCCCTTCCCGCAGCCAGGTGATCTCTGCCTTCACCCTTGCCTGAGCAGCCCTCTTGGATTCATCTGCTGCAATGTGGCACAATATCTCATTCTCCCACACCCCATCAGACGGCTGGGATCTGAGGGTTTCCAATTCGCGATACAGAGCTTCTAGCACCTCCCGCTCTTGCCGCGCCCTCCGACTTCCCCACGACTTGGCAAATGCCTTGACCTCAGCCAGAGCCTTCACCATTCCTGCCATCTCGAAATTATCCCGAAAGGTACGGAGCCAAATCTGCTGGCATCCCCAAGAGAAATCAGCGTCCTTTAAGTAAGCGGTATTTAACTTGAATAATGTGTGTCCCGGCCTGACTGCACTGGATCCCTGGGAGATCAGCTGAGGAAAATGGTCAGAGACTGCAGTAGACAAAATGTTCTTCCGCTTGAGCTGAGGCCCCCGGTCTGATGCTAGGGTGTTAGCATAGCATCTGTCGTGTCGAGCATACGCTCGACCGGCACCGTCCATTGATTACATCAAGTAAATGTAGAGTCGTCTGAGACCTCTGCCAAGTGCAAGGAGTCCAACAGCATCACCCACTGCTGCCGCTCAAAACCCTGCACCACTTCCGCGGCTCTGCCACACCTGTCATGAATGGACTCGACCATGTTGAAATCGCCCAACAGCAGCCAAGCCACACCAGCCTCCAAGGACGCGACCTTGCGTCTCAACGACGCCCACAGCGCCCCTCTCTGCCGCGCACTATTGTGGGCGTAGACATTCACAATCCCCCACTCGTGCAGCCCCTCTCGCCACTTGATAATGACCCATCTGCCCCACCGGTCGGCCAAGATAAAAGTCACCTGCAGATGCATCTTCCATGCAACGACAGTCCCACCTTTAGAGGACCCAGAGGTGGCGACTGCAGCAGCGTAATGCGGCCCAGACATGTCCAGCAGTGCCCTAGCGTCCCCCCTATGACATTTGTGTTCCTGAAGGCACAAGATATCTGGGTCCATCTTGCGAACTGCCAACGCCACTCTCGTTCTCTTAGAAGGTGACGAGCGCACGCTCCGAATGTTCCAGCTCAAAATCTTCTTATCCATAACTACTACTGAGAAGAAGGATTCTTACGACGCTTCTTCTTCTGCCCCCGTCTTGCCGGTGACGCAGGCCCCTGATCTGAGTCATATGGAACGGTTGTCTGTGAATGCGACCTCAGCATCCAAATCCACCTCGTCCGCCGAAGAGCGCACCCGAGCCACCTTATCAAGTTCCATCCCCTCTGAAGAGGCTTGGGTGGATACTGCATCAGAGTCCGATGGCTGCACCTGCCGATCATCAGCCAATCCAGAGCCCATCTGAAGGGACTGCAGCTGCTCCGCCAACTCTTGAAGCTGGTGAATGTAGAGCAACTTCTGGGCCACCGTCTGTGGAGATACCGTTGGGTCCAATCCGCCCTGCCCTACTGGAGCGGTCGTTGGCCCAATATTCGCAGTAGACCGGAGTGGCCTACCCGGCACAGACCCAACCGCCGTTTGGGTCCTAGGTGGAGGCGCCTCCTCCACCGGCAGAGTTTGGGACGGAACCTGTGCCCCGTCCCGTAGCACCTCCTGCATTGCCTCCCATGGAGCCCCTGGTACTGAAGCAGGCCTGTGCTCTAGAAGCGAACCTGCGAAGACTTGAAGGGCGGGGAACATTCTCTAGATCTCTGCCCCGTTTAACAGTCTGAGGAGAAACTGAAAGTACCAATCTCCGATCCTAACCATCACTCAGGGAGGCAGTGGGCTATCCGTGGGTAAAGCAACACAAATCTTCGATGCGCGGACTATGGAGTGAGCAATATGGCCGCCAAGCCCATTGGCAATCGCGATCATGAACTCGGGCAAGAGCATGTCTGCGGGAAGATCCATCACCTGAAACCAACAAGGGATCTTCAAGGCCGACAGGGACCGAGCACTCACCCCAAGGGTGTAATGCTGGTAAATCAAGTAATTACCCCACATGAGGTCCACCCCTCTCGCCACTATCCTCTCCACCACTGAGGGCGCGTCAAACATGAGGAGGAAGAAATTATTCCCCAGGAACTTGAAGGACTGAAAGGGCGAGATCCCCAGCCGCCTGAAATGCATTTGCAGCCACTCGCCGACCCTCCTAGTGTCCAGTACCCCAGTATAATACATCAGCACTGCGCACAAGACCAGATTGGAGATAGACTTGAGGTGATGCTGATGATCTAGCACGACTATGTGAGGAGGAGGACCAATGGGGTCAACCTGCAACTCCCTCCTATTATGCTGGTTCAGAAAGGCCAAAACCTCCTCCATGCGGTAAGTGTCGGCCGGTGCCACTGTGTGCCGGATCCACTCTGAGAATCACGGACGTGAAAGCCTGCTCACCGGGTCATCCGTTCGCCATGCAGGCCCCGCCACACTAGCCCCTCGCCCCTCTCCCGCCCGCCTCTCTAGACTTGGGCTCACACGACCCGACGACTTCTCTAGCTGTTGCGGAACACCACCACACCCCTTGCCCGACGTCATATTGCTCACCAGCTCTGTCACTGCAAAGGGGTCCTCTAGCAAAGTAGACGCAAGCAAGCTTGGGCTGCCAAACGGAGTTGCTATCTCCAGAGGCGGCATGCTGCCTGGGATTTCACATTCCGCTTCCCCGGGAGCTTGTGCAGCCACTGCGTGAGGGCTCCCTCCATGAGCACCGACCTACAGGCTGAGTGCGGAAGGTGCTTGCTGACACACCATGTGAGGGGCCAGGCCCTCTTTCTCCCCGACCTCCGAACCCAGAAAAGGGCTTGAGGCTAACAACCCCATTCCAACGCATCCAAAAATCCCCCTTCAAGTCCACCTGTTGGGCAGCAGATTGGAGCGGCCCCCTACCACGGTTTGCAAATCCGTCAAATGTAGAGCTGATTGAGACCGGCTCTATGGAGACCGGATCTGTAGGATGAACAAACCCCAGCCCAGCAGGCCGGCCCTGTGGTTCTGAAGCTGTCGAATCCCTCACCTCACGCTCCCTCTCACCTGTGAGACTATCCGATGAGGGCACCTGCCCAGCCAGCCGGATTTGCAGCCCTAAGGCTGCCGAGTTGCCTATCAAATCCTCCCTCTGAGCTATAGGAAGATCTGCTGAAGACGAACCAGGCTTCTGGCTTGAAGACCCAAGCTCAACGGTTGCATGATTTTGCTGGGCTGCCCGAGCGAGTCTCGAAATCCGCTTAGGAGGAGCCGTTTGCAACACCTGAGGCTCACTCCTACCAATTTGTTCCTCTGCCATGCCGCTCTCCAGATCTTCGACCACGATCAGAAGCCTGAAGCCGCTCAGCACGTCGCCTGCCGCTGTCGCCTTAGTTCCGCCGCCATCCCTATCTTTCCTCCTGGATATCCTTCTGTAAGTAGAGATTTCGAGGAAGAGGATTGAAGCCTTCTAAGTTGGCACTAGAAGATGAAGGCATCATCTCTTATGTCTGCGCTAGCTTATGCTACAGTGGTCGAGTGTCTTTTATGGCTTGCATCAATTTGCAATCTGTAGTTCTGCTTCCACACAGATCACCACACTTGTCTTCGTCCGGCAACTCAAGATAGTGTAGGATTCTAGAAAGTGATCCAACGTGAAAGTTTGAGTCATCTTTCCAAAGATCAAGAGAGAAATGACCATAAGCCCGTCCACCATGACCATGTGTCAACGCTCCTATCAAGCTGCTCTTCAAGCGATCTCCTCTCCAAATAGACTTTGCGAGATGATGACTTCTTGGTGTGAGTGTTTTGACTTGATCCATCTTGTCATGTATTATGCAAAGGTGACTTTCTAGTGAACAATGTGATAATGCACGCCAATGCCAATATTGACTCCTACAGGAACGTTGTTCCAACATATGTGCCCGCCGTTGAATTGAAAGGTTGTGCATCTCCCTTGTATCTTTTGGTTGGAGAATGCTGTATTTTTTGCTATGCTGACGTCTGGAAACTCTTTCTTCCAAATATTATAAAAAGAGGGCAAGTTACACTCTTTCCTGCCAATTCTTCCACCACGGCACCCACTTCCTTATGTATGCTCTTCTTATTAAGGATGGAAGAAAGTTTGCGAACATTCTTCCTTATATCATCCTTTCCTTTTTTGCTTCTATGTGGAATGCTCTCCGCATTTTCACTAATGAAGGTATCAAGCACACTTTCTGTAGCTAGTGTCACAGATCTAGCACTTTTAGCATCAACCTGGTGAATTTAGAGGGCCTTTAAGAATACATACAACGTCACTTTGTTTGACGCTATACCCGACAGAAAACACCACCCGCGCGACACTCACAGCTAGGATTTACCTGCTTGATCCAAGGGTCCTCATAGAGGGCTGTCTTGCAAGTGATCCCAAACCCAGACTCTAAATATAGGCAAGGCAAAAGATATGTCTGTATCGAGAGCTTATGAGAATGTCTCCATTGTAAAAAAAGTGATTTATTTATAATATTGATGGTTGGCACGATGCGAATTGCTGCTTTTTAAATAAATTGGATTCAGGTATTTCGCACAATGGCCATGGTGGGGAATGCTGCATTGTAACTAAACTGGATGCATGTATTGCGCAACAGTGCAAAATATGGGCTTGTAACTAAACTGGATGTGAGTACTTCGCACCGTAGCCACGGTGCGAAGTAGGCCCTCCGATAATTTGTGGAAGACCCGATTTTGCATTGTGGCTACGGTGCCGAATATGGCCTCCCGACCATATTTAGACCCGACCATATTTAGAAATATCACATTAGAAAATACATGGATAATGTTAGAACAAATCATTCACTTACATGAAAAGTTAAAGGGAAATTACTCGCCTAAGATAATACATGGAAGTTGTGACGTCCCCTACTCGTGTACGGTGCACCCATCGTATACAAACAGGAGTTCATCCCCCATACCAGCTCCATGCTAATACAGGGCCCTCCACACATCACTGTAACCGTACGGGTTCCCAGTGAGGAAGAATGAAGGGGTCATCTTACCCCGTCTCCCTCAGGGCCTACCTAGCTGCGGAAGCGTAAACATACATGTCAGTACATATAATCATCACATGTCCACCTCGAAGGGTGGCACACCAACATCTGCATAGACAAAGATCAGCACAATACAAGTGGGTTCCTACCCAAGGTTCAGACTCCAGGGGATGACTGACAAGCTTGGGTCTCCAGAGTTCATTGCAGACAGAATCATGACAATGGATTTGGCTGGCATAAGAACATGGCATTGGGTTGTCCACTCCATCCGCCCCTCCTGTGCACACTTTGCAGAGTAGGTTGAAGAGTGTTGGGACCGGACTGTAGCCCGCCGGATGCATAGCCAAAGGGGCTACTCCTGGGTTGCATCTCCCCAGTTTCGATGGGGCATGTAGGGATCACTCCCACCAGAGATCTCCATGCTGACTCAAGGTGACTAGAGGGCCACTGCCCTTATTCGACTTAACCCACTGGAAAGTGAACTCCACTCCACGGGTGTCGAACCCATGCCTTACCCACACTTAGTGGCAAGCCATTAGACCTAGTCTACTGTGATCCCCGGTAGGCCTTACACACCAGAGGGATCGATCAAGAGTCAGAACACGAACCTTCTTCTGAGCCAGTCTGGCCCCTTCACCCACAACCAGGTGTGGTTCTTGTACACAGGCCGAAATCTAGTAATGCACTAAGAGGGACTAGCTAGGAGCATCAACTACTAAGCTTTAAGTCTCTACCCCCCCTTCCCAATACAATGAGTCCACAGAATTCATCCGTCTATCACATCATCATAGAACTAAAGAATAAGAATTAATCTATATCATAGAGTTAGGTTCTTTAGTTAGAGTCAATCTGGGGCTCTGCTTGGCTACTAAGAGTAATTTAATAGGCTAAATCTATTGGTTCGATGGCTGGAATACGGTTTAGGCTATTAAATCGACTAAATACCTGATCCCTAGTTCACTCCTCTTGATCCGAAGGCGTCCATGTTGCTGCTCTGCTTGGCGATGCGGTTGGAAGGCGAATCTGACGAGCTAGGGCGCACGGGCAGATCTTGGGAGTTGGATTTGACTCCTCAGGCGCGCAAACTGGAGCTCGGAAGGTTCATGTACGGAAAGAGAAGAATTAGGGTTTGGTTACCTTACATAGGCTCTCAGTTAGGTTTAGGGTTTCCATGACCCTTGATCTGCCTTTAATGGGTTAAAGGTTTAAAGTGCGCACATTGCTAAGTGTGCGCACCCTTGCAAGTTGCCCCCTAGGGCACCCTTGCTTGGATACACATCGACGTACACGTCGATTGGAGTGGCGTGTACGCGTGACGATGCAGTACGGTATACGTCTTGAGACCGTATATCGTACTGGAACATCACATTCTCCCCACCTTGAATTGATGCTGTCCGCAGCATCGTGGGTCTCCCCACCTTGGGATCTTCTTAACCTGCAATCAACTTGATGCATACGATATACTATTATCATAGTTAGACATTTATTATGACATTATTATACTATTATTCAATCAAATATTTATCAATCCGTATGTCATTACAACAATTACCCATTAGTTTTACTTATCATAATGTTTTAGTTTATCAATATATATACAATTATTCTCTGAGGTACTCTTCATTCCTTGCAACACATTACAACAAAATTTGTGTTGCAAGTCTTCGTAGCTCGACCTCCTAACCCTCCGGAGCGCTCTATTGGCCTGCAGGTCAACACTACGTTAGTACCATCTTTAATTATTTATAAATTTAGTTATAAGGGAACCACCCCAATGCATGGCTAATCTCCCGGCGTAGGAAGAGGATGTTTCTTCCATCGTGGCCATGAAGACAGCGCCCTATCATGCCTATATGGCACTCCCAATCCACAGATTGTTACAGGTTTCTACCCCTTCACAAGTTATAAAAAAGTTATGTCTGTTTTGCTACATATTCTAAACGAGGTGCACCCTGGACTACCACAGTCGTCGGATCTGTCAATCCTATGGCCCAGACTGTATGTTGGAGCCTCTGGACACCTCTCGTTTCGATTAGATTGGGGACGCCTATGATTTTAAGATGTCGAATACGAGTTTGCCTAAGGTTTTGATGGTATATCGAGCCTCTATAATATGAAATACGAGGATTCGAACCTTTACCAAAATAACTCAATATCCTAATAAGACTACTTTAACCAATCTAACCAGTGAGCTAATGTGATTATTTTTTATCTTAAATCTATGTTTTTTTTTTATGATAACCCATTGAATTGTTTTAAGGATATGGTCTATGGTTTCAAGAATTATATCTATATCAAATCCCCCTGGAACCCCCTGTTATTTTGCTACATATTACAGTCAAATCTCTTTGTTAAGTTATTGGAAATTTTTATATCCCAAGCTCTCTGTCTGGAAAATATTCTCAGAATAAAAATAAAGATTGCTTAACCTTCACAAGCATTTTTGAAAACCCATTTAAGAGATGTTTAATGCCTGATTATGGTTGAACATTGTTCCCATTAGGTTGCTGATCAGGTCTTGAATCTACTATCTAAGGTACAGAGTAGATTGTACTGACAATGATAATGCGGAGAAAATTCACCTAGCTACGGAAAACTGAAGATATACAACGCCTTGCGCATGTGCTTCGCAATTTATTTGACTTGGCAGTCCAAAGGATTCGCCTTCAAACATCTTCTGATGGTAATGTCTACCTTTTCTGTCAATTAAGTTGTAATGCATCTATGCATTTTTGCTTGTTTCTGCACTGTCCATAATTATAGGCAGCGTTGGTGTCATTTATTCCTAGCAAATGGAAGGAATGACATTGTTGTTGACAGTTTGTATGGAGAAAGTAAACATCTATTGAAGGTGTAGATTAATGTTCTCTGATTGTACAATTTGTGTTAGCCAATTTGAATGTCTTCATAATCTCCAATCTTTTCATCAACAGATTCATTGGGCAAAGGAATATCAGGAATATTTAGTTATGTTGCATTCTATGCTGCTCTCAGAAGAGCACATGACCAGTTTATTCAAGATTTGACAAAGGAGAGCAAGGAGCTCTTGCAGCATCATCTGACAGCAGCAACAAGTCCTTATTCTCAGCTATGGAGCTATGAAGACAGAGGGCTCTTGACTGGATCCAGTTTAAATGTTACATAATTAAGTTGAGTTACATTATATCAGACCATGTTTTTAAATAAAAAGCATCCAGTTTGAGCATTGTGCTTTAGACCTTGTGTTCCAAACATTTTGTCTCTCTCGTAAGTAAGAACAATGTCAAAGTAAGATTGTCTTATATAATAGTGAAACTTTCCGATCAATAATCATTAGATACAACCTCATATTTCTTAATTAAACAATGTTTCAAAGCATTTAAGTTTATTGTGCTAATATATTAAGGTTAAATACTATGCTGCAATATCATATAAATAAATTTCACACAAGCCCTATTAGATATCATATAGTAGAAACTAGGTATAAATATATCGCTTCAAAATCGTATCGATCAACTATTTGAGATCATAGAAAAAAAAATCATATCAACAAAGTTAAACCATGTCAATTTGCCACGTTATATGTTGACCATTAAATGCTACAAAATATACGAATAATTTACCAAGTCAATTTACTAGAGAGGATAGATGCTATTAAAAACCATTCCATTAAACTTTATATACTAAGTATTAGTTCATATCATACATTTTAAATTGCTGAGAAAACTAACTGAAATGATTACGTTTCAGTACCATGGAGAAAAATAGGGTAAAAAAAGTCATATTAGTATATTTAAATCAAGTACATTTATCACATTGTGTATTGGTGATTAATCACTGTAAAGCATCATGATAAGTAACCAATGTAAAGCATCATGATAATTATGCACTTAAAATTACCGTGTCAATATACTAAAGAAGATAGATGTGATCAAATACCAGTCTACCAAACTTGACATACTAAACGATAGTATGTATCATATAATTTAAGTTGTTATAAAGACCAATTAACATTGTCATGTTTCAATACCATGTCACAAAACAATGTTGGATTATCACCTTAGAAAAATATATTGATGAACCATATTAGATAACTAGACATGGTTTGTAAACTTTTGAACCCACTAACATGTACTGATTTATGGATTTGGTTTTCACCAATAAACCATCCAAAAAAAATCATACTGGTTCAATTTTGGGGGCCTTGTGTTTAGTTGCCCAGCGTGGAGGATAGAGTCCTTCTCGTATATGGGGCGTGAAGGATAGGGTCCTCCCCGTAGGCATTGACTAGAGGTGCTTTTCCTATCAATGCATTCCTGAATGACCTCTTATCTCTCGAGGTCGTCTACTTCCATGGGACAGAAGTAGACTTTCCAAGCGGAACCGCGGTCATGCCTACATTGACATTACACCACGTCCTAGAGATCACCGTAATGATCTCATCATCGGTTACAACGCATGCAACCCATACCTCATAGGTTGCATGCGTAGATTATACTTAATTATGCAAGCTATAAATCTACACAATTCGACATGCCTGAGCCGATTTCTTCGGAGATGACCTTGCCGTCCCATTGCTCCATAAACTGTGGGTACTGCTTTATCAGATCTCTTTTAAGTACCCATGTCGCGTCTTCCACTGGCAAGTGTTTCCACTTGACCAAGTATTGGAGAAACTCCGATCTCCTTGTTTTCTTGCACGCTTTATCAAGAATTAATTCTGGAACTATTTCTATCTGTTTTTCTGTCATTTCCAACATCGTTGGAGTGTCCAGGAGTTCATCTGGGATTGGGAGTGTGCTTCTTCAGCAAACTCACGTGGAAGACTTTGTGGATCTTTAGGTGTGCTGGCAAGTCTAACTTGTAGGATTGGTTACCCACTCTCTTGACTATTCTGAAGGGTCCAGCCCACCTTGGAGCAAGCTTCTTGCAATTTCCGATTCTGAGCTTCGCCTGCTTCACTTTGATTTTGAGCCACACGTGGTCGTCAACTTGAAACTCTCGGAGCATCCGATGCTTGTCGGCGATGCTCTTTTGACGACTCCTTGCTGCGAGAAGATATCCTCGAACTTCTTCCACCAGCTGCTGCATGTCGCTCAACATTTGCTGCGAAACTTCTACTTTTGACACGGGATTGTGCCAAGTGTCTGGAGTTAGGCATTGGTAGCCGTAATTAATCATGAACGGCGACATTTGGGATGATTCCTGCTTGGTGCTATTATACGCAAACTCCACCAAGTGAATAAACTCTTCCCACATGCCTTGCTTGTTCCAGACATAGTTTCGTAGCATATCCTCTAATATTCTGTTGGTCCGCTCCGTTTGCCCATCCATCTGGGGATGATAGGTCGTGCTCATGGATAGCTTCGTCTGAATCGTTGCAAAGAGGTCCTGCCAAAAGGCACTGATGAACTTCGGATCTCGGTCGGAGATAATTTCCCTTGGCATGCCATGGAGCCTGAAGATCTCTTTGGTGAAGAGCTTTGCCGTATCCATGGCTATGTCCGTGGTCCTGCAAGACACAAAATGGGCCATCTTCGACAACTTGTTGACCACGGCCATCAAGGCATCCTTACCTCTTACTGTCCTTGGGAGCCCTGTTATGAAGTCCATGCTGACGACCTCTCACTTAGCGTTTGGCACCGCTAATGGTTCCAATGCACCTGGAATTCGAAGCTGTTTTGCCTTCGTTTGCTGACATAGCTGACATTCCTTGATGTGGCGAGCTACCTGCTTCTTCATTCCTGGCCAGCTATTAAGCTGTTGTGAGTGTCGTGGAAGATCAACTTTCTTACTCCAGAGGATTCAGGCACGCACAACTTGTTCTTATGGTACAGAAGGTTACCTTCCTTCTTAAAATTTTTGAAAGTTTCCCTCTCCTTATCTGTTCTCGATTCGTTGCACAAGCTTGCCCATACTTCTTTGAAGTCCACATCCGTTGGCAAGGTTTCTTCAATCTTCTTCCCGAAATCGCTGGAGAGTGTCGAAATTGCATTGCAATGCACTCTAGTTGTCAGCGGATGCCTTGAAAGTGCATCTGCTGCCACATTAAGCTTCCCGGGCTTGTAGACTATATCAAAGTCATACTCTTCGAGAAACTCCATCCACCTTCGCTGCCTCAGGTTAAGGTGTGGTTGCGTAAATACATATTGGAGGCTCTAGTGATCCGTGTCCAACTGGAACTTCCTTCCTAAGAGGTAGTGCCTCCAAATCCTCAATGCCCTGACAACTGCAAGCAATTCCTGTTCGTGCGTCAGGTAACGCATTTCGGCATCGTTCATCTTTCTGGAATCATACGCTATTACCCGCTCTTCTTGCATGAGCACTGCACCTGTGGCTATCTTACTTGCGTCTGTCGCCACTAGCTTGTCCTTGTCTGGGTCTGGCAGGGTCAAGACGGGGGCGGTTGTCAAAGCTTCCTTCAACAATTCAAACCCTGCTTGGGCTTTCTTAAGCCAATGTTCTGCCCAATTTCACCTTTTCCGCCTTCGTCAAGTCTGTTAGTGGGGCTGCTATCTTTGCGAAGTTCTTCACGAACTTTCTGTAGTACCCTGCTAGGCCAAGGAAACTTCTGACCTCGTGGACGTTCTTTGGCACCGGCCATTGAATCACTGCTTCAATCTTGGCAGGATCCATCGAGATTCCTTCTGCTGAAATCACATGACCCAGGTATTCCACCTTCTCTGTTGCGAAGTGGTACTTCGACAACTTGGCGTACAACTGGTGCCTTCTCAACTTCTCGAGCACCCTTCTTACGTGTTGTACATGCTCTTCAAGGGATCTGCTATACACGAGGATGTCATCAAAGAACACTATCACGAAGGTGTCCAAGAACTCCCTGAAGATGTCGTTCATGAGTCTCATGAACGTTGCCGGGGCATTTGATAACCCAAATGGCATTACCGTGAACTCGTAATACCCATACCTGGTCCTGAAGGCCGTTTTGTGGATGTCTTCTTCCTTTATCCTGATCTGGTGGTAACCTGACCTTAGGTCGATCTTGGAGAAGACCTTTGCCCCTTGGAGCTGATCCATCAAGTCGTCCGATCTGGGGAGTGCGTACTTGTTCTTGATGGTGTGCTTATTCAGTTGTCTGTAATCTATGCACATCCTCAAGCTGCCATCCTTCTTCTTGACAAAGAGAATGGGTGCCCCAAATGGTGAGACGCTAGGTCTAATGAAGACTAGATCAAGCAATTCCTGCAATTGCTTCTTCAGCTCCGTCAGTTCCTGCGTCGTCATTCTATACGGAGCCTTGCTCGTCGGCTTGGTTCCTGGTTCGAGTGATATCTCACACTCGACTCCCCTGTAAGGAGGAAGCTGCTCGATCTCGTCTGGGAAGAGATCGTGGAACTCCGTGATCAAGTTGGCTATTTGCTTGGGCAACTTGCTGAGCACTTTGTCTTCCTTGCTTTCCTCCGACTCGGGTTCTTCAATCTCGAGTTTGAAGATGTATGCTACCTGCTCGCTCTTGATAGACTTGAGCAGCTTCTTAACAGACATACACTGCATGATGGGGACAACTTCTTTACCTGTGATCTCAATAACTTTGTCGTCGGGCATTGTGAGGGTCACCTTCCGCTTTCTACAGTCAATGATGGCCCCTGCTGGTCCAAGGTACTCCATGCCTATTATCAGGTCATACTTGCCGATGCCCATTACTTCTACTCCTATTGGGATATTAATTCCTAGCAAGTCAATGTCCAAATTGATCCTCTTCCCTGCCGTCTGTCTTACTGCTCCGCTTGCCAAGATTACTGGCCTTGGCTTGGACTTTAAGGGTTTCAACTTCAACATGTCGACCATCCTTGGGGAAGCGAAGTTGTGGCTACTTCCCGAGTCTATTAGGACTATGAAGGACTTGGTTTTGGCCTTCCCTATTGTGGAAATTACTCTATACTGATTCTCTGTCTGTTCTGTATCTATAGCAGCAAAGATGTGGCACTCACCCTCAATATAATCGCGCGCTGCCTCGCCGTCATCGTCTGACAGAGTGTCCCATCCACCCAACTCCGCTAGCGCTGAGCTCATGACGAAAGGGCAGTTCGCCGTTCTGTGGCCTGGCTAAAAACATCTGAAGCAAAGCTGCTTCTCCATACACTCCTGCCTCTTTTCTTTGGGCATTGCTTGTAGGAAAGATCGCACTGCCTTCGAGTAGTTTGACCCTTCCTGTTTGTCCTTGAAGGACACCTGCTTCCTTTCCTGTTGTCTCCCTTGGTTGCCACTATATGGGGATTTTGCTGGACTTGGGCTGGCTGCCCTAGGGCTGGCTGCCCTAGGGCTATAACTCCCTGTTGCTTTGCCTCTATCCTGGTAGTATGGCTGTTTCTGCGCGCTGTTTTGAGGCCCCGATCCTTGCAAGCTGATTGATTTGTATTCTGCTTCAGATACCGTCTTAGGGTCTATTGCCCTTACAAGTTTGCCTCGTTCAGTCCCTCAATGTAGCTCTCCACTGCGTGCTTTTCACTCAACTTCGGCACATATAACCTTAGTCTCATGAACTCTTCAGTGTACTTCTGCACTGTCTTGTACCCTTGCTGCAATCTGTAGAACTGGTGCATCATGTTTGACTTGTGTTTCCGAGGAACATAATGGCGCTTGAAGGCTTTCGAAAACTTCTTAAATCTGCACCCATCTCTGCTCAAGCCATGGGCCTTGGCATAGCCCTTCCACCAGATGCGTGCGGCTCCCTTCAAGTTGGCTGTTGCCACCCTGCCTTTGTCCTTATCCTTCATGCCGTAGGCGTTGCCATACTCGCTCATCTCGTCGAGCCATGCCTCTGCCTCTAGGCCTGATCTGTTCTCGCCTGAAAACTGTTCAAGTTTCCGGGCCTTCCATACATTGCCCAATGCTGAGTCTACCTTCTTCTGGTAGTCTAAGGCCTTAGTGTCCTTCTGTCTGCCATCTCTACGGTCCGGCGCTTGCTCAGCCTCTTTCTCGGACTCAGAGTCCGAGAGCGAGCTTGAGTCGGAGGTTTCTTTACTAGGGGACCTCCTTCTCTTACTCCTCCTCTTATCCTTCCCCGACTTTTGAGGTGTTGTTTGCGGCCCGACTAATGCTTGCGCCACTAGCAGGGCTTTTATCTGGTCGAGTTCCGTCCGCATTTGCGACATCTCCTCTTCTGGGGTCATGGGACCATATCCTTCGAACAGGTTCCTTGGAATGGGTTGCCTGTCAGGGGTCTCTTCGTCTCTGTTGAGCCTCCTGTTTTGCTCGACTGTTCTTTGTTCCCTATCTGCATACACAATTGGCCATTGCTTTATAGTTAGATTCATTTACTTTATTGTACTCATGTATTTGCCGATATAATTTTTGGAATCAAATACACTCAACAAAGTATTTAAATATTGGCACAAAATATTTTTATTATATAATATTATAGATACAATTCCTCCGGGATCAAGATTTTAACTATTCTTGAGATCGCCGGTAGGATAGGTTATCCTCTAAGAATTTCTTAACTTGGGCCATTCCTACCGAGCGTCCCAAGTTTCTGAGGACATTGGTTGACGTCCCGCCCTGTAAGGCTGTCACCAATTCCTCTACCCTGCGGTCGGAGGTGTAGGCCTTGGTTACTGCCAATCTTCCCTGTCGTCACTAGGGCACGGCGAAGTCGAAGATGTCAAGTGCCATCGCTCTCTTGACTAGCATAGTCGACATTTGCAGCTATTCGAGCATGCATGCCAAAGCCAGAGAGTGCAATGAGCATAAACACTTCTTCTTCGCCACGGGGACTGAATTTGCGGTGTATCACCGCTATTCTCCCATCTAGCAGCAGGGGCAGGTAGTATCTCAGCGACCTGTCATTGTGTGTCGCTGATGATTCCCCACTTGCTTGGCCTCCAGCTCTATGCCGCCCGGCGTATTCATTGACCTCTACCTCAGTGATTTCTCGGTAGTCTCCAATCGTCGATGAAGCCCGCCTGATGTCGATTCCTGCTCCTCTTGCACGAGGTGGTGTCGACGAGCTCGGCATCAAAATGCTCGTGGCCTTGCCACGGATCCCCATCCGTTCTTGGATGGCATAGAACTCCTCCTCAGATGGCAGTTCTCGAGCTTCCATAATTTGCCGTATGTTGCTGTAAGCCTGGATATCCGAAGTCGACTGCCCTGTATAGGTGTCAGCTTCTCTCACTTGAAGCGGGAAGTCTGAGACTTCCCGGACGATGAAGTCGTCTAAGTCTGGTTGCTGCCGTAGTTGGTGCAGCAATTCATCAAGTCGGAACTCCCTCTCCCTGCATTCGGGGAGATTCTGGATATCACTGAGGAGCAGGTACTCCTCACCGTCAATGATAATGGGGGCTAGGCTTGTAATGCCTAGCCCTAGTGGGGGAGCGACTCTGAGTGTTTGGCGGCTCCGCTCGAAGTTGGGTAGCTCTTCTTCTGCTTGCCGCCGTTCTTCCTCTGGGTCGAGCTCCGTGTACTCTTCCTCGTCCGATTCCTCTTCTTCTGTTCTTCCTTCCTGCTCTTGCTGGTACTGCAAAAGCATCTGTTCTGCTGCTGAGGATGCTATGGGGTCCACTTCCATGGGAGGAATAGAGGTTTCCCCCATTGGGTTTTCAGCACGGTGGGAGAGGAATATGGCCAAGGCGGCGGTGTAGGAAAAGTACTTGGTCCTGTCAACTGTCAGGACCACGTAATCTGGCAACCTTTGTGCCTTGTTGGTCAAATACTTGGCAATGTTTGGGACATCACCCAAGGCTGCCTGAAGGGATGGGCGGGGGACAAAATAGCCCGTGCAAGGGGGAAGTTGTACTAGGGACTGACCTACCCTATCTTGGAACTCAGCCAAAACTCGCCTATATGCT